>CM076571.1:238388946-239049417 GCA_034641835.2 Pinus albicaulis
GTTGCGGTAAACGTTGGTCAACGTGCCTAGAATTTCCCGATTTCTATGCCAGAGGATGTGGCCCAGAGAGATTGAACTATCTCCCTGAAAAACACAACAAAACGAGCTCTATAATTTAGCCCAAAAATAGATCTGAAAATTTGAGAATTTCCCAGTCACTTTGCCACACGTGTGAAGAGAGGAGAGAGAAATGTGTTGAGTGATGATTTCCAAAATGAGGAAGAGGTATCTCATATTTATACACTTCGGTGAGAGTGGAGACATGTCCATTGGGGCTTATGAGCCTAGGTTAGACCTCTAACTGACTTTGACAATTTACATGTGTGTGAGAGATTAACTTCAATATCTCACTTTTTTTCATCCAAACAAGATGATCTTTAGATCAATCTTGCACCTCTCCGAAAGAGGAAACCAAAAAAAATATCATCTCCATCATATGAACTGACCAAGGTAGAGTTTGGTCCTAGTTGACAATTTTAATACTCCCTCTCAACTAGGGAGAAATCCACCTGCAAACCCATCTGTCAACTTGTACCAACCTGTCATCCCTGCTCTGCTCTGCTTTGCTGAACTATGAAGAAATAATGAAGAATGATTTGATCGAGAGTGAGTCACAAGACCTTGCTACTCTCCACTGACCCAAATTCAGTCTAAAGGTAAAAACCTCAACCAAGCTTGATCCTAGATCAAGTTGTTGGACACCATACATCCTAACATAGAGAGTACGACAGTACACGATGTGTCCATCGGTAGTGCTATGGTCTCTATCCTCATTTCCAAACTCATTTTCTAGATGACAGGTACTTCTCATGAGTCTTGGACTACATGGGTAGGATACATGTTGGGGCATCAACAAGAGAGGGTGAACCTGCTCACATATCAACCAACAATAGGGATATCACAGGGGAAGGTGAACCATTCACCTTGTACACAGTGCACCACTAGGGGAAGGTGAACCTAACCCTATGGTCGCTCATAGCTCCAAGAAGGTACCCCAAGCACCCTAGAGCTCCCATAACTTAATGTCCAACTCAAGTGGGACCCTCATAGGTGGGTTTGTCCACGACTCCATGTCTCTAAAAAAAGGTTAAAAATTTGACCTTCCTTGGGGGCTTAGTGATAATATATGTGACCTGCTCATCAGTTCCAATGTGATGGAGCCTTACGATGCCCTATTTTACCATACCCTGGATAAAGTGGTACCTGATATCAATATGCTTGGAGCAGTAGTGGAACAAGAGGTTCTCTGAAATTCAAATCCCACTTTGGTTGTCACAATAGATCATGGTGCTATCCAACACATGCCAAAACAACTCACTAAAGAGCTTCCTCAACCATATAGATTCACAACAATCCATACTTTAGCCAACATGCCTTCTGCGAAAAAGGGCTCAAAAAACATTCACGGTGAGATGATAGATGTCAATGTGGGCTAGGTTCTAGAAACCAATGTGAAGGATCTTGAGCTACAGGCACACGACAGACTTACTAGGTTTACATTTCAAAGGAAGCGTAGTAGTGAAGGTCCATTTCAATAGAATGGTAACTTGGTTTAGGAAGAAAAGGACACTAAAAAGGGGGAAACTAAACAACATGAACATTTTCTTGGTAGTCTGTCTGGTAAATCACCATAAAAACACAAAATGATTTTGTTTGCATCGCAAAATTCTAGCTTGAAATATATTAGATACAAAAATTTTACAAACTTGATGAGCACCTTGCATCAATTGCATGTTGTTTCAAGAAGACTCATCACACATCTCAAGCTCAAACACATAGGAAGGGTATAAGGTGTCGTTCACCTAATCTAAATCGACGTTTTATAAATGTTGTTCAACAACTTGGTGGCTCACAAGGTGAGGCTTTTCTTATAGTGGTATTTTGTTTGCAACAAGTGAAGATAATTATGAAGTGCAAAGAACGACATATACCTGCGAATGGAGATAACCAGGGTAGATATAGAGAAACTGCTAATGGATCAACTGTAGATGTGTTGCCTTTATCATAAGGAAATGAGAACAAAGAATGCATTTCTATAGAGAATGATTTAAGGTCACGGTCAGTTAAGGAAAGACATATGGCAAGCACCGTCTATTTTAAAGGCCAAACATATATACCTGTAACTATTGCTGCAATTTTAATGCAAGATTATTGTACACATGCAAGGGGACACCATGTTTCTATTGCAATGGCATATCCTTGTGCCAAGTTTGAAAATACCAATGTAAATGTTGATTTCGAAGACATGAGTTTTGTACAAAAAGAAAATGTTGTGTGTTTTCTTTCTCAAAGAATAATATTTGTAACCTATCTAGGGAAAAGTTGTACACTTGATGGAGGCTCAGTCCATTTGGATAGAAAATATTCTCCAAATTCAGAGTCTGATGCATCCTTAGGTGTTGAGAGAAAATTATCTATGACCAATACACGTGCTATTGCAGTTAGAAATGCAAAAAAGAAAAAATATTGTGTCTTGTCCATATGTATATAGTGCATCATTTCTTTGACAATATAGAGAAGCAAGTGCACAAGAAGCTGAATCTTCTTAGACTTTTGGTGGAGATGAGAAAGTTGCATCTTCTACTAGGGGGATTCTAGGCATGAAAGTTGAAAACAAATATGCAAATAGTTGTGGACTGGATACTAATAAGAATGTTGAAGGGAAGGGAAATCCAGAAGTTTATTTCAGTACCTCTAGCAAGCTTCTTGTTAAGGATGGAGTAAGTGTACAGTCTACACTATATAGCTCAACCAAAAATTCAGCTCAAGAAAATATGGGCGTAACCTTGGAGACTACAGATAATAGGAATGATGGTGGAGGTGCAACTTTGACGGGGATAGTTCAAAGTTCAGCTATTTTTTACTGTAGAGTAGGTAGTCTCAACATAGTTATAACAGAGTAAAGAAGAAATATAAGCTTGACAACTATACAAATAGGAATTTCCATAAACTTGACATATTTACTCTTTGTTGATTATGTTTTACTTTGGGGTGATAGGATCAAGGCAGATGCAATTAAGTTGAAGGACCCTACCCTTGAAGAACCAAATTTCCTACCTTAAAAGCTACCAGCAATCGAGGAGCTACAAGAATGAACACCATCTTTGATTTGAACCTAAAGTCTTATTTTCTTCGAGGATTTCCCTGATCACAATGACCAGTAGATTCTCCTCATGGATTATTTATCTCATTCTATCTATTAGTAAAATCCACAAAATTTATCCCTACATTTCAATCTTGGGAAACAAATATATAATTGTTATTATTTAAATTATCCGTATCTCTTGGAGCCCAAAATTCCATTTGCTTTGGATACCCTTTATCTATAACCTCAAAAGAAACCCTATTATAAGCTGAAAGAACATTATATCCTCTTGAGTCTTGAAAAATTATGATGGAATGAAATTGGGCGATCAAGACTAGATCCAGGTTTACCATGTCAGAACCTAGGTTCATTGAGATGATGACCTTTGCTTGAAGATATCCACCATGCACATTAAGACCACCCATACTTATCGTTTCCATCTCTCTTTTATCATAAAGACTAACATACTAAGGACCTATAACCTGTGGAGGCCCATGATAATCATCACATTGTAATTTATTAGAATGCAGGCCATGTCCACAATTTTTTATATTTAATATTTGCATCAAATGTGGCCATTTCTTATTATGAGATTTACCACATCTGAAAATGACATCATTCACATAATTTTGAAGAAGTCTACAAATTAGGTCAACATAATTTTTTTCATATTTTCAACTTCCCTCACATTTTTTGGTTCCTGGAGAACTTTCATAACAAAAATAGGCAAATTCAAACAACAAAAATGGTCCACTCTCTTTTCATTTGCTAATATTATAATAAAGTTTTATTAGAGGCACTATTTGTTTGTTTGTTTTGGTTATAAAATGTTTGCTCTTGGTTTTATGTGACTTTAAATTTATCATATGTAGCGTGTTGATAAATGAGAAAGAATAATGTGTGACATTTATCTTGTAGAAATTGATGTTGAATGAAAATATACATAGTTTAACCAAGCTACAGTTCATTTTGGTAAAGTCAGAGGAACATCTGAAAAAGATGCTTAAGAATACACCATATATAAACTTTGAATATAAGTAATATCTGCGTTGTTATTTTGTAGATATGTTCTTTTTTCTACTGAAGATATCACAAGAAGAAAAATATTGATATTGTAGAAATTGTTTGAGGACCTCATTGAGGCTGATTTTTCTAATGTCCTACTTGATTGAAACTTTCTCATATGTCAGGAAGGCTTTAAATATGAGTTAATATGTTCATGAAACAAATCAGATTCAAATTTTATAGATATAAAAGATATAAAAAAATGTCAATGTCTTCGTTTGATTGTTACTTGACTCTGTTGTGGGCACATTACAGGAAATGTGATTGGAAAAAAGATGGGGATACAATACATAACACGTCTTGGATATGATTCATTTGTTGTTGGAGATCCTTTAGGCACCTGAGCCATCGAATTTGGAAATGTTTCTAGTATGAATTCCCATGGTTTTTAATGTTGTGATTATTTCACCTCATGGTTATTTTTGGTAAGAAAATGTTTTCGGGATGCCAAACACGACATCAGTGGACAGGTAAACAAATTTTTTATAATTGTAATTTCCATTCCATGATATCCTCTCTTTATTGTTTGATTGTTTTTTGGACCTTTTTTTTCATTTTGTTTTGTCTTTGAACTATGAAATTGAAAATACTTGGTATCATGTCCATTTAAGCAAAAACCAAAGCTTGAAGATGAAATTAGTATTACACGATATTGATTGGAATAGTTATAGCTATTTCGTGTTAAAATATTTTCATGACTATCAGAAAAGTTTACTCTCATGTTGTTATTTGAGAAGATGTTGTTTATATACTTGACCAAGTTCATGCGTTAGAAAATGAAATGTTGTTGTGAATAAAATGACAAGAATTAAACATCACGCCTCAGATTATTTGTTTTCACAAGTTATCATCTTGAGATTTTTAGCATATAACTTAGTTGACATGATTGTTCCTAAGCTTTCCCTGAAAGTTGAATACTAAGTTACTAAGGTGTTCTGTTCTATATATGGTGACATTTTGTTTGCTTTGTTTATACAGGTCATCGAACTACATTATAGTGGCCACTATCGCCCCATTGAAGAAAATTTGTTCGATTTTCTTACTTGTATGGGGAAAAATGGCTTTGACATTGCTCATGTTCAGGTATATGTTGTATAAACTATTTATAGTATAATTTAGTTTATATTCTAGTGTTCGTTGTCTTTCATGTCTTACACTCTGCACTGTATCTTTTTTTTGTCTTTAGAAAATGAACTCAATATTGATGGTAAGAAGTAGGAATTGAAGAAAGAGGAGAGCAATAACATTGGAGCGAAAAATGCAAAAAGAGAGAGAGGAGAATTGGTTTGGCGACACCCTTAGAGCCAATATCTCGCATAAGACACTTATATAGAGACTGATGGTTAAGTCTTAAGAGTCGATGAATTCACTTGTAATGCCTTGGTACCACAATGATAATGTTTTGAAGTGATGAAACATCATTTCATGTGTAAATTGTAGTCCAACCAATATCAAGTTGGAAACTCATATTGTAATACTTTAACATTTTATAATTTATGTGGTTGAAATTATTTATAGTTTCACTTGATATTGTTTAGTATTGTAATTAACATATGAAACTTTGTGTTTTCATATTAGATGAACATGTACATTGTATGACATTTTAAATCATACAAATTGATTTATGTTGATTAATACTGAACACAAAATCAATTTAATACTACTAAATTAGTAGTTTATATTGGTTAGTGATGAACACAAATAAAATAAATATACGATTGAATTAGTCATTTATAATGATTATTAATGAAATTAAATGAAATGAATATAAAGTACTAGATTAGTTGTTTATATAATGAATATGAAACTACTAAAAAAAGATAAATGACTACTGCAAATGATAAATTTGTGATTACAAATGACGACTAAATTTTTCATATATACGACTATTAGTAGTTAATTTACAATATTTTATAACACGACCAAAATTTAGTCATATTTCTTTGGTCATTAATTGGTTTCAAGCGATGACTAAAATTTGCACATATATGACTATTAGTAGCTAATTTACGGTATCTTATAACACGACCAACATTTTGGTTATTAATTGGTTTTCTTGGGTGATCATATGGTAATATATTTTGTTGTATATTTGGTCATTAATTGTGACAAATTACCAAATCAATGATTAAATCAATGACCAAATCAATGACCAAATTAATGACTAAATCAATTAGCTAAATTAATAATAATAAGTGACTAAATTATTATTAAATATACTGCTATAATTGGTACGAGACAATTAATGACTAGCTAAAAAGCAAGTAAGTTGGTTGTGTTATAAGATGCGTAAATTAAATACTGTTAATTCATAGGCAGAAAAATGAAAAATCATTTATATGCAAATTTTAGTCTTTTTTTTATTAACTAATTAACCATTTTGTACTATTGCATGTGATCGCATAATCGCGACTCCCAAAGAATCGAACCTTATGTTTGTGTCTCGGAAGATTTGGGTCGCAACCGTAGGTACCAACTTGAAAGAATTATGTGATCGTGTTTAAGGTTGGGTCACTGTCACTACATCAAAATACTTAAGAGCGCACGACTTGATGCTTATGATGCCTTCTAGCTACACCTATTGAACCATGGAAAAACATTTGTCTCCCCTCTGGAGTTGCATTTTCTGATCCTAATGCGAACGGGGATGGATAAGGATGCCAATAAATGGCTTGTGAAAGATTAGAAAGCAGCAACACAACGAAGACCTTCATTCACATGTTTTCACTTAACCACGTGGATGAGAAACTATCTCAAATCTTTGGAGTCATCGATGCATACGGAAAGGAAACAACATTCATTTTTCATCTTGGGGTAATGAGATCGATCCACAAACTTGAGTCTCTCGGGTCCTCCCATACCCATACGTTAAAGTCTGATTCTGCGGTTACGAGGAAGGGCACGTAGAGCATATGTCACCGGCTGCCTGATGGCATCGATGGACAAAATGCGATTTTAAAAACGATGTGGTTGGCCCAAAGGTGGTGTGGCACGAGAGGATTTCACCTGTGTCCATGAGCATGTAATCACATAAAAATTGTGTGTTAGCATGTGTATCCCATCATCTTGTGATGTTTAAAAAATAAATACGGTCTTCTTTTCTCCTCATAGTTGAACGCATATGTAAATGTGTTTTTTCTTAAGCGATGCTGATTCTTTGTGTTCAAGCACGGTCGACGAATGGGCATAACATGTAAACGTTAAATCTGCCTATTTGGTGTTCTATGCTATAAATAGTACAATATTTATTTCGCAATGCATCATTATTAGTATTGATCATTTGAGAGCCTTCCATGGTTCTGTTGAAATAGATATTGTGCATGGCCCCTTTATGTGTTAAAAAGGTGTATTTACATTCAGCCCTCTGTAACCCATGGATGTGCTTGGAAACATCCTCTCGACATACACCTGCGGTATCAATCCAAAATAGGGATATGCCTTTCATCTCCTTCATTATATTTGTCCTTATGCATTTTATTTAGGTGTTGACATTGGCATTTATGGTGGTTAACCATGCTATAGATATGTTTGCAGGTGCATTAATATGATCTATAGTCAAAAGATTAATCTATCTATCCATATTTAACACAAACTATACCATATATGTTGTAGCTCATTTGTGTATTGGAGATGGTATCATTGTTTCATATTCAAAAAATTCACCAAAGAGTTTATGTAGCTCACATGGACAACGGTGATATTGTAAGTGTTCAGCCAATTGGTGTCATGTTAATGGATCCTTAATGAAAGCTGTTACATCGTTGATGTACACAACATGACATCTTTGAAAAATATCAAAGTGGTGATTAAACAAGTTAGCTCTCGATGTGTGTGTAGAACGAACAAATGACCAAATAAAATAATTCACTTGAGGAGCATCAATATTGGATTATCGAAACTAAGGTGTTACAAATTAAATTGATTGTTTAGCCGCTTGGGATTGGAAGTGAAAGCTAAAACTACGATTTTTCACGTATCTATTCATTGCGGTGGATCTTGACACTTCATGATGTACAAGGTGATGATGCATTTCAAGGAAGCTCATGGAAATAAACAGGACAATGATTTGTAGGGTGGGGATTAAAGAAAAGCGAGGATATTCAGTTATAAAATCACATACATCTTGGGCGCTACAAAGGATATAAAGAAGCACTTTAATTCCTTTTAAACCCTTGTGCACATGCTGAGGGTAGGATCTGCCAAGGAAATTAGGGGGGAATATGTGAGCGTATGACTCTCATGATGTCATATGATTCCAATGGGAGCCGACGCCAGTGTGAGATTAGGTTAAGATAAAGAAGAGAGTTACCCTTTCTACAAGCTAGGGTTTCTCTCAAACCCTAATAACACAGTCAACTGAGTAAAAAAAATTGAAGCCTTGCCCATACGGACTCGGTGCCCCACCCATGGATGTGATGACTACACGGTCGACACTGGCTTGAATCATAGGAAGAAATCTCCAACTCTCTATGTTGCCAACCAAAACCGCCAAATGCTAGCACAGATATGAGACAACAAGACAAGTGTGTGAAGATTGCATCATGAATGGGTGCAACGACCGGTTTTAGCATGAAAAGGTCATGCGAAAATTAACCATTGAAGGCCGGATACGAGGAGCCTTAATGGGGTGAAAAAGAGAGGGGGACTTGAAATTTTGAATATACCCAAATTTTGGGTGGTGTTACCTTAGCTTCTAACAAGCTATAAAGTAAAGTGTCTCAAAATGTTCACTTGAGAGTTTCATATAATATATAGGTGTATATGTATGTGTTTTTAGTGAATTTGTTAAGTAGTTAGGAGAGATGATTATATATATATATATATATATATATATATATATATATATATATATATAGATATATATATCTCTCATATATATATGTCTCTGAATATTATCTTATTAAGTATTTGGATAGATTTGTATATTTTATTCAGGGACCAGGGAGAAGCATAAAAGAAAATTCAGATGGTAATACAGGTGCTAAGGAGCATGGAATTTATGCCAATTGTAGTAAATATAATTTGTTAATTACTTGGAGCAAGATCACATTGGCCAATGGAAAAAGGGTATTAAAATGTCAGATGAATTCTTCATATACACAAGTAGATTATACCAAATTTAGCATACTTGAAGACGATCATATGGAAAAAATCCATTATAGCCATTATTCAAATCACTCGGGTTATCAAAGAGATAGCATCCACAAAATGTTATTTTATTGGCATAGAAGGAAGAAATAAATTGTTGAATATATTTTGAAATGTTTGGAGATGCTAACAAGTTAAACTTGAACATAACTCAGAAGGTTTGTTACCTTAAATACGAAGTCTAGAGAGTAGATTCTAATTCATGCTATGAAATTCATCCTAATCTACCAAGAGAACCCCAGAAACACTGAGAAATAGTTACTTGGTGGTGGATAAATTAAGAAAGTGTCCAATTTATCTCTATAGATCCACCTTTAAAGAAATCTATATTACTATTTTTTGCTGAAAGATATTTTGGGTTTCATGGAATTCGAATGAAAATCTGTATCTAATGAGGATACTGAAGTTTACTTCAGAATTTATATAAAGACATCTTTGCGGGATTTTTGTACGGTTGGAATTTAGGATATTTTGTATCATATTAGATGATTAAAAAGCGAAAAGGGTGAAAAAAGTGCTAGAGGATGTATTAAGTATGTTTTTTAAGATCTAACACAAGAAGTGGGAATACTACTTACATATGGTATAGTACTGTAATATTAGCTGTTAGGATTCATGAAAAGTGGAGTCTTTGGCTTGATATGTGGAAGAAAATGTAATATTCCAATGAAACTAGGTTAATCAAAAGTTGGATTGTAATTTTATGATATAAAATTAAAAATATGTTTAAGAAGTGACAAAGATAAATTTGAATATAAAAATGGTAGAATTAATAAAAGAGTTAGTAAAATCGAAACAAAAATTATGAGAATTTCAAGTAGGAGAGCTTATGTTCAATGTCAGGCTTCTAAGAAATTTTATTTAAATATGAGATTAGGTGCTACATTGGCATCATGTTATTGCTGACCCTTTGAGTTTGAGAGAGTTGTGTCAATAGCATGTTGGTTTCCCCTACCTTCTACCATAATAATATGTGTATCATAAGATCTATATTTTCTTAAGAAATGTCATTAGGATATTAATCATAATATTGATTGGGTTGTGATATAAGTGGAACTCAGGGAGTTTCAGCAAATTGTTGATGCACTTGATAAGAGAGGGAACTTCCTTGGAGACAAGACATCTTATAGGTCAAGGTGAAATGGAAACACTTGGAGAAAATGAAGATGTATGGTAATTCTAAGGATGCCATTAAAATGAAATACCCATTTTTTTTTGTTATGTCTATATCTTTATTATGAATAGTAGAACCCAAGAATATGTTCCTTTAATGAGGAGGTGATTATTAAACCACTTTTTGAACCCATGCCCAGTAATATGTAGGTAAGATTGATAATGTTGGAATGACCATCTTGGGTACCTTTAAATACTTCATTGTTTAAATATTAACTCTCATTTCATATATTTCTAAATTGATGAAGAAGGCGATAACATGTATCTTGATATAAAGAGAAAGGTACATGGGGATGAATTTTATATCTTACCCACATTAATTGTATGTAGATATGTCATTTAGTAGTTAACCCAACTAAATACTTAAAATATGAATGGGATGGTGGTACCATGTCTGGGATTATGGCCCTTATGTCCCTATTCTACATATTTCTAGTCAACAACATGTCCGTAGGAAGCTTAATTTTATGATTTGGAAATGTACTTGGGGTTGAGAAAAAATAGCCATAAAAAGAGAGTAAATATGAGAAGAAAGGAATAAGTGAGAAGAGATATATTGAGGGAATGTGTGAGCAATATGATAAGGCTAGAGAATGTGTGCTAGTGAACTAGTGGAGTTCTACGTAAGGAAGAAAAATGAGCTGTGAAGATTGTGAGGTAATATAAAAAAGGCACTGTCAGTGTATTGGAACATGAAATGCCTATCATAAGTGATTTTAGTTAAACTAGTTACACATAAATAAGTGGGGAATACTTTAACCTCGGTTAAGAGGGCTAGGAAAGGAAATTATGGGGAGACGATAGTGGAGACTAAAATGAAGTAAGTGTTGGGTTAAATTAGGCCTTGATTTAAAAATAACGTGGGTGGAATTTCTACAGTACCCATAGCACGAGCATGGATACTAAGATAAAGAACGAGAGTGAGGGACAAATAGGTAAATGGAGGTTGATAGTAAGAACTACGTTGGGGATACTAGGCGGCAAGAGATAGATATTTGATATGAGTTGAATTTCTGTAGTGTCTAGAAACACATTCTGGAACAAGTAAAAGTATGTGAAAAACAAAAATTCAATTAGTGAAAAGGATCTTTAATATAAAACAATATAATAAAAATAATATTTAATGATGTCGATTAAACCAACACGTATCAATAACAATAATATTTAATAATGTAATTAAACAACGAAGTTCAAATTTCTTATGGAGTTCGACATGACAATATTTTATATAATTAATAAAATATATAATAATCATTACATATTCTTTCAAAACTTTCACATAATAATATTTTTATTCACTGTCTCTTTTTTTCCAATATTTTATATAACGAACATTCAAATACATTGTAATTGGATGGATTGGTACACCATGTGAACCCAATTTTACCATGGTAGAAGTGGCATACACTATAAAAAATAATCTAATAAACCATGTTTGCTAAGTTATTTTTTGGTTCAAACATGGCTTACATGAGGAATAATTAAATAAATCCTTATTTATTTGTTTTCCTTTAGGGAGTAATTAATTAAACCATTATTTAAATAATATTATAGTCTATTGGATAAATACGTTGGGCCTACTACTAGGAAAAATGGAGAGCGTGGGTGATAGGTCATTCATCCTAGGGTTTCAAGCTCCCCAACGAAGTCGTAAGCTTTTAATTACGTCTTGTGTTAAGAGGGGTTTGTCTCTCTCGAGCTTTATGAGATTGCAAGTATGGCCATGCCGACCGGCACAGTATCTATGTTAGTGGTGGCCATATTACGCCTCCTTTGTCTCATTTCTCACGGAGTCGGGTCATACTGTAGTTTGTGGGTTCATTTGGTAGACCACAGTGTTAAGCCTGGTGAAGTGATGAAATCCTTTGTTCGGCTGATGCCTTTCTGTGATTTTCTAATATAATTGAGTCTGATCTATCATTTTAATATGAAATTGAGTCTTAGCAGTTAATGTTTACATCACGTCCTCGGCCCTTTTCCTTTCCCCGATTAGTCTTAGAAATATCATGTCTACCACAATCACAACAAAGCAATGATATGGGTCCTCGCGATTATGAAAATTGTTATTTACTTTGTCTTTATCATATAAGACCCTCTGGGAGTGCAAAAAAGGTCCTTTAAATCTCTATCGGAGAATCTACGGAAAAAATTAGCCTCCTTCTTGTATGCGGTCAAAAATGGCAAAGGACATTTTGCAAAACAATAGGTCGGGGAAAAAATGAAAAAAAGTAGGTAAAAACCATGGAGCTCTAGTAGAGAAGGCAAAATAAATCCAAAAAGAGGTTATAGCAGAACAATTTTGAAGTATACACTATGATAATCCCTCAGTCGTCGGTTAACGATGGGAGAGAGGCATGGCCACAAAGAGGACCAGATGAAAATCGGGGAAAAAAATGAGATGCATAATGATACGTACATGGAATTCGTTAACGATATTGGAATAGAGGAGGACACTTGTCCATTTTTGCGAGTCTAATATCACACTTCTTTGGACATAAATGTGTCCTAGCAAGGAAAAGCTATTATGAATCTTCGGGGAAATGAGAGAGCCCACAAGTTGTTTCGGTTCATGAGATGTCAAGAGAGGTCGGGACCGTGACAATTTCTCAACATCATATGTTCATTTCATTGCAGGAAGAAGCTGAAGTAAAGGCTTCTAAACTATGCATCGAGAGTGGACATATGGGCTCTGGTGTCTAGACCCGGCTGATAGGAGTTCTTACGGATGGTGATTCATTGTTTGTCTTTTTTGGAAGTTTTGTGTTGTCATCATTTACTATTTTCTGCAAAGACTTTGGTAGATACAATAAGTAGGTCAATAGTTTATGGAGATTAAAACTCTATCAATGTTGAGTGGCATTTAACTCGTTAAAGAGGGACAACGGAGACTTATTTTCCTTCGGGTGAGTTGAGGCATGTCGAGTTTTGATACGTTACAACCTACTTGGTTTGATAAATATAAAAATGGAAAGGTGCAACTATGAAGGTACAAAAAATAATAAATAATAAAAATTGAGTATTACTAGTTACAAATAAACATTATTATCAAAAATCATGATCACATCCATATATGCAAAAATTTCAAAACTCACATACATATACATGAAACGAACAAATGATAAAATTTTAATTTAGAAAATGCAAAGGTACACAAACATAAGACAAAAAAATTTTCATTAGAAAGGAAAATAACCCAAAAATTCAAGTAAACATCATATACACAACACGACATACACATTCAAATAAACTACCATTTCAATAGATTTGTCCATGCTGAGAAGGTGTTTGAAATTACCATTTTTGCATTGAAATGGCTTCAACACCATCAAAAAATCTTGGGGCACCCAAATTTTTGTAACCCATATTTTAAAAAAATCTTTACTTGAGATTTTTTCATAATCTTACCAAATTTTTAAGTTGTTAAGCTAGGTTTCTTAGACGAAGAATATAAACATTGCTAAAACCACTTATATACTAGAATTTCAAATTCAAATAAGAAAACATAGTATACACACAATTATTTTGAAATCAATACTAAAGTAGCTGTACTTACAAAATGATTTCAACTAAGTAACAAACATGTAATTTCAAATTAGAATACAAATATTGTCAAAAACACCTACTGCACATATTTCCAAGGTATACCATCACAATTTGAAACTAGCATGCAAACATAAGAAATACAAGTAAGCAATCTTAAATAAACAAACATAATATAATTTCAAGTTATGATACAAACATTGCTACAAACTATCGATATACATCCAATTCAAACAAATAAACACACTATTTCAAATCCATATATAAAACTAAACATGTAAATTTTTAAATTAACTAAGCCAACACATGAATTGAGACAAAAATTAAACAAATAACAAATCATCTCTGATTTCAAATCAATATAACAATGTCAAAAACCTACGACATACATTTAATAAATAAATGTAATGCTGTCAAATGTAAACATGCCTATCAATTTTAAAATCATAATATAGTTATTTCCTTCCAATTAATTTAAAGATTAAATAATTCGAATGTATTTATTATGTCTAATAATATTTAATTTAATATGATAATAATTGAAATACATGTATTTAAATATAAATATTGAAAATAAATATTAATACTTAATACATCTGCTGGTAAATTTAAAAAATAAAAAAATAAAAATAACATAAAAATAAAAATCCCACCGGATACGGGTGATCAACCACGGGTTGTAAGTTGATATGGTTTTTGGGTTGGCACATGGATTCATTACACCACGACCCAAACTCATGCATGGTTGCATTTAAATCTGCCCATCGTTCTTTGTTACACTGCATTAATGTAGCACAGTCGCCAAGACCAGCCCGCTCCCGTAATAGCTATGGCGTTCTCTGCAAACTTCATTCCCAATCTGCCTCCCTTGCACTCACGCTGCTCCCCTATTGTTGCAGAGCCCAGCTCTTGAACCAGCGTGGGGAAACGCTGTTCCATTGTCTGTTGTATTGAAATTGTGCCCGATCTTCACATTCCGCAGAGCCCTCTCTGCACTCTGAGGCTTAATTTGTTCAATGCGAATTCCCCTGCTCTGAGAGAACGCCCTCTACACACCCTTCAGACTCCCCTGCTCTCTCATACTTCCTCCTCTCTTGCCCAATCTGTCTCCAGTCATTCTGCTATTCGAAATCTCCACTCTGCTCGGAGGATAATGTCGTGCCTTCGCCAGCGTATGCACTACAGGAGAGGCAGCAGTCATGGACAATCCTCTAGCCAGCCCTCCACATCCATTACTGACTCATCCTCCCCCTCCTTTGATAATTTCATCGGTCGCTATCCTGAAACTAGAAGTGGTCGTGGGCACCATGATCAATCTCAATCTGAGATGGGCTCTCCCCACATCCTTGCCTCTCAGAACATCTTCCCTGCGCATTCCAAAACTACCCAACTTCATTCCCCCTGCTCTCCGAACATGCCTACAATCATTGCCACCATCACCATCGAGCTCAAGGAGGAACCACCTGGTTCGGATGCTGAGAAAACTGGTGTTGGGAAGGAGACGAGTGCTGTCGACAAGCAAAGAACTCCTCCTAATGCAGGTTTGAAGAGGAAGGCTCCCAGCTGCAGTGAACACCGGGACTTAAATGAATTCAAGCGAGGTTGCTCCAACGACGAGGACGACTTCAAGCGAGGCGGCTCCAACGACATTGAAGACAAGCAGGCTGAGGTAGATGATTTGTATGCTTATGGCTGTCATATTGTTGAAGAACCACCATCCACTTCTCATGATACATAATCTGGTCAGAATTAGTAGTTTTTCTCTTCACAATCTTTCGGCGGAGTCATGTTACTCAGTGCTTTTCATGCTATCATGTCTATGGTTTCAGTTTTTTGGTCATGATACTATGTTAATGGTCCAAGGCTGGTTTCCCCTGCATGGGTGGCATGTTCTAGTTTGTCCAAGATGTCCTGCAAAAATCTTCCAATAGTTTTGCAATTTAAATATGAATTCTATTTTATTTTTAAACAGATTTAATTATTTTATAAAAAAATAAAAAAATATAAACATATCAGATTATTATTTATATTTGGTAAAACAAATAAAATAATCTCATGAATTTTCTACACATAAATTTGTGGGCATAGCCTATTTAAAAAGATAAGTTGACCTACCTAGACCCACAGGCGTATCCCAAAGGACCTACCTCAGTTATCTATCTGTCGTCAACCACGAAACCCATATTCCTTCCGTTCAAATGCCACCAAGTACCCATAACACAGGGCATACTAACCCTAAATAGTGAGGGGTAAACAGGTAACTGGAGAGGGCTATAGAGCTAACTAAAAACATATAAGAAATAGAGGGAGTGTAAAAACCAGATGGAGGGCTAAATAGATAACTAAAAACAGAGGCTTTAGTTGACTTACAAAGGTCGTGGAGGCTACATCACACTAAATTCAGACTAAATTAAGTGTAAAACAAAAATCAATTAATCACTATAAGTGTAAAACAAAAATCTATTAATCTGGGCAGCTGTAAGAATTAATCAGATGAATTTGGAATTTCTACCCATAAAACATGGCATGGAGACCGAGAGTAAGAACCAGAGTGAGAAATTAACAAATAAATGGGGACAGAGAATAAAAACCATAAAAACCATAGTGAGGGCTAAATAGGTTACAAGGGATAGACTTGAGCTGAGTTACGAAGGTCCTATATGGACTGGAGGGCAAGGCATCACACTAAAATTAAAGTAAAGTAGGTGAAAAACAAAATCCAATTAATCTGGGAAAAGAGAGCTAATATAAAAACAATATATGAATCAAAATAATATTTAATGATTCAGAATTTAACCAACAATATATCAATATCAATAATATTTAATTCTATCACAATTAAACCAAATTAATAAAATATAATAATCATTCATATTCTTTCAAAAATTTCATAGGTTTTTGGCATCTGGCATCCATCGCCATTACAATTGACCTGCCCAACTGCCCACTTATAGACCCTTTCACCCCAGCTAGGTTTGAAATATTAAAATATAAAAATAAAATAAAAATATGCATATCATTGAACCATTTCTCAAATTGAATCATATTGGCATTCTCTTAAAGTGAGATCTATGGAAATTCGCATTTTAAATATCAGTCCATACTGGACATCAAATTTAGGGTTTATTCAACCTCTGATATCAACTCATAAATTTTGTGACAAAAACAAAACAAATGTGACATTACATGAAAAGGAATTCCAAAAGTAATCTGCTCTGTAAGGGATTCTAGAATTGTAAGAATGTTGAGTTCTTATCTATATGTAACCATTATTGTTGATGGAAGAATTTCCTCACTTGCAACTGTTGAGATATTAATCTCACCGCCCATTAGGTTCAGTTCATTTAATTGATTATCTGCTAGGTGTCATAGGTAGTTTAGTTTTACTTCAGTTTACGTCAGTCATTTATTGCTGATGTTTCCAATGGTTTCCTATTTAACTATTTGGTAATATTGCGATGAGCAATTCTCTGCTCCAGTTCATGTTTTAGTTTTACTTGGTCTTATATACCCGTTTTACACCAATTTTTGTTTTGTCTCTTGGGAGATCAGCTAATTCCCAAGTTTGATTTTTCTCTATGGCAACAATTTCTTGGTTCATTGCTTCGACCCAATGCTTTTCTTTGACTGCTTCTTCAAAATAAGTCGGCTGAGTTGAAATGAATGCAAACATATTTTTTTGTTCAGATTCATGCTCCTGTTCATATATCTCTCTGATACTTCTTGTTTTCTGTCCCTCTTTTGAAGATGTTCGATCACTGGTTGAATTAGTACTTGATGATGTTCCATTTTTAGAATGTTTTGGATATTCTCGAACCTGCAATCTTGGAGTCTATGGTAGATAAAAAGACTGATTTGAAGTTTCATCTACATGGTCAAACCAAGATTTATTTTCAAAAAATTTCACATCTCTGCTTATAACGAAATTTTTGGTAATGGGGTTATAAAGTCTGTAGGCTTTCGACTACTCACTGCTACCTACAAATATGCATTTCTCACTTATATCAACAATATTTTTTCCTATTTTTTCAGGAACATGAGAAAAAGCTACTGATCCAAAGATCCTAAAGTGTGACACATTTACCTTGTTTCCATCCCTTGCTTCTTGAGGTATTTTATCTTGTAGGTTGGATGTTGGAGATCTGTTAAGAACATACACTGTTGTCGACATTGCGATAGCGCAATAGTTATTTGTCAACTTCTTCTCCCGTAGCATGCATCTCGCCATGTTCATGATCGACTGATTCTTTCTTTCTGCTACTCCATTTTGCTATGGAGTGTATCTGGTTGTGTATTGCATTAGGATACATTGCTGTCGACAAAATGTTTTGAATTCATTTGAAGTGTATTCTCCTCCTCTATCTGATCTGAGTACTTTCAAGAGTTTTCCACTATGTTTTTCTTCTTTTGCCTTGAACTCCAGAAATCTAGAGAAGGTATCTGATTTGTTTTTTAAAAAATACACCCATATCTTCCTGCTAAAGTCATCATTAAAAGTCAGAAAGTAGAAACTACCACCAATGGACAATGTCTGCATTGGACCACATATGTTGGTATGGAAAAGTGCCAAAGGCTCTTTCACCCTTGAGGTTGATGAGGGAAAACTATCTCTTTTATGCTTGTACAAGACACAAACTTCACAATTACAGACTTTTTCACTGATAGTAGGTAGACCAATGACTATATATTTCTTTTGAAGCAGACTGAGAATCTTGATTGGAATGTGACCATACCTAGAATGCCATAGATGAGTTTCATCTATTCTTGATATATTGTGAACTAAATATTGGTTGGTATTTTGGCTTCTAAGGGTCAATGGAAACATGCTACTCTTTGTCTTTTCAACTTTTGCTATCAACCTTTTATGAGGATCTTTTTCATATATATATAGCAGGTGTTCTTTTGAAAAAATACATCATAGCCATGTTCCATTAATTTTCCTACACTAAGGAGGTTATGTTTGAGCTGAGGAACATAATAAACATTAGGGATGTATTTGTTTTGATTCTTCTTAGTAAGAATAGGAACAATACCTTTTCCTTCAGCTTTAATACTAGTACGATCTCCAAGCATTATCTCTGATGTTATGGAAGCATCTAGAGAAGAAAGAAGTCTCTTGTTGCATGTCATGTGATTGTTGCATCCGCTATCGAGGAACCAAAGATCTTCACTCTGTTTGTCTTCTGAGAGATGGCATGAAAGAAACATGGTCTCTGAGGATTCTCCTTCACTGTTGGAGAGATTGATATAGCCTCTGTGCTGATTTGATTGTTTCTTTCTACAGTCGTGTTCGTAGTGGCCAAACTTCTTACAGTAGTAACATTGAACACTCGGTCTGTTCCATGACCTTCCTCTCTGATTTCAGTTTTGTAGAGGTCTCCACTGCTCTGTTGCATGATGATGATCAGATCTGCCATTGCTTCAACCTCTGCCTCGCTTGTTGTCGCCTCTGTATCCTCTGCCTCTGCCTCTGTCAAATGAGAGGTGTGCTTTGAAGGCTTGTTCCATGGAATCTTTTGTCAGATTGAGTCTTGTTTCATGTGCCAAAAGTTATCCAGTCAATTGTTCTAATGAGAAAGTTTTAAAATCTTTGGATTCCAAAATGGCTGTGACAATCATGTCATATTTCTTTGGTATACTTCGAAGAACTTTTTCAACAAATTTTTGATCTGTAATGGTTTCGCCAATGAGTTTGATTTGATTCACTATTCCCATGACTATGATCATGAACTGATCCACATTCTCAGTGTCATCCATCTTTAGAGTTTCAAACTGAGCTCTCAATGTTTGCAGTTTAACGGTCTTTACTGTATCATTTCCTTGATACGCAACTTGAAAAATATCCCAACATTCTTTTGCTGTTGTCGCACCAATTATTTTGTCAAAAATAGAATCATCAACTGAATTTTGTATCCAACATTTGGCTCTGTGCTCCTTCTTTTCGAGTTAAATAGCTGCATTTCTCTGATTATTGGTAATGGCCGCCCATGCTTCTTGATTCAGCTCGACATAAGCAATCAGAAGCGTATCCCAACAATCTTGTGCTTGTAAAAAAGTCTTCATTCTCAAATTCCAGAATTCATAATTTTTGCTAATCAATTTTGGTGTCAGTGGCAAAGAACTTGAAGAGGCCATTTTCTTCAAATGGGCCTTTTGTAAATCTCCTCTAAAAATTTTAAATCTCTTTTAAAGACTTAAAAAATCTCTTGAAACCCTCTTTTAAATTTCAGCGTTCTTCTTTTTAAATCTCCTTTTCAAAAAAAATCATTCTTTTAAAAAAAAAAACTTCACCTTCACCACATGCTCTTTATAAAAACCTTTGAACAAATTTCAAGCTTTTTTTTTTTTAATTTAATAAAAAAACACTTTCCTGATATAAAACTTTCACCCTTTTTTAAATCACGTAAAACTTTGAAAATCAAATAACTTTTTTTTTATAAAACTTTCACCCTTTTTTAAATCACGGAAAACTTTGAAAATAAAAAAAGGGTTTCACCTTTTTTAAATCGATACTTTAACAAGGAGCTTTCTATTTAAAACATGATTCGATTTTCGAAAGCCCTTCATGCATGTGTTTGATCTTTCATAAAAAAAAATATAACGGCTCCCGGATTTGAAATGCAGATGTGTTATTTCTTTTGCTTGCAGAATGGCGTAGTCCCGAGGGAAATAGCCGTGACTGTTTCAGAAACTATGCAGGCATAAAACTGGCGCGGGTATGGCGTGTCTTATCGTGTCAATCCTTTGTTTTGGCCCGTTGGCGCGAGTATTAGCTTCACAGTCGCGCCAATCAACTTTTCCTCTCTTCTACTCCTCCATGGATCTGTTGCCACTCTCCACTGAGGCTTATGCAATCTGCCTCCGATACCATGAAAAGAATTGAAAAACTGAAACGTGAACTGGAGTAGAGAATTGATCATCTCAATATTACCAAATAGTTAAATAGGAATACATTGGAAATATCAACAATAAATGACTGAAGTAAAAGTAAACTACCTATGACACTTAACAAAAAATAAATTAAATGAACTATACCTAACGAACAGTGAATTAATATCTCAACTGCAGCCTTTGGCAGGAATTGAGTTGAAGCGACAGAAACCTTGGGTAGATTGGGATAACCCTGGGCTACATTGTAGTTTAAACAGACGGTGTTGGGAACCACAGACGGTGCTACTCCATATAGTTTAAACATGGGACCAATGGCCTCACGTGAACGTGCTTTGCAGGAGGTCCAACATAATTGTCGTAGGCAGGATCACCATTAGTGGAACAATCCTTAATATACTTGTCATCTGTGAAGAAAATAACATAAATATATATCATAATTTAGAGTTTATCACTAGTACAGTCATATAAATTTAATGATATTTAATGATACAAGGTGTTCGATTGTTATAAAAGTAAATTATACAGGGTGGTTATGAGGTAGAGAATTAGAATTTGTAAAAATTGGGGCATTCTTAATTCTACTGTATATTTATAAAATATTTTGAATTCTAAGATAAGTGAAGTTAAAGAATTGATCTGGCTAATATCTGTCCATATCTTTTATATTTAAAAATATTCGGAAAATTTGATAGCCCTTGATTTCATCTAAATTTAAATATTCAGAGAAATTAGTAACCCTTATTTCATCTAAGTCATATTTTATAATTGAGAATATATTTTAAAGAATTGAAATTATAAAAACCGTATTTCGAATAAGTAATTAAATTTATACACCCCGGACAAATTCGTTAGGTCTTGTTTGCGCTACACTGATTAGCAAGTTGGTAGAGATAGCAAACCTGGTTTGAGGCAGCAGTGACACACGTAGCCCGGATATGGTTTGTTACGAATAAAACCCATCCGCCCGCTGCCTGTATAAGTGTTACGTCATTAGGGGGATTCACACGCTAAGTTTTTTGCAATGGATTTTAAATTATATTGGGAGAAATAATGGAGGTCCTTCCTCAATAAGTTCCTGCTGATACGCTTTTTTCGATCTGTGGATCTCATGTGTAGTTCCGTTTTGCTGTTTAGTCTCTTCAAACTTCCTACCTGGCTGAACATAGGTAACTTGAACATAATTATCAGGCGGTACAACAGTGGGTGTGGATGCAGGTTTAACTTTTGGACTGCTTTGTAATGTGGGGATGCCTTTGATGGTCCTCTCAAACTCCTTTCTGCAAAAGCACAGGGTGGCAACCTCAATTCAAATAATTTAGGTTAAATATTCAAGAGTGATATCCCGTTGGAATTTTGATAATTCCGTAACAATACAATAGAGAGAATAATACTCCCTTCTAAATACGTAGAAATTAAAATCAGAATTTTTCTTGCGTACAGAGATGGCATGAAAATGATTTCTTCTCGTTTCATTACCGTAACTTAAAACTATTACAAAAGTCTCTTCTCACACAGGGATTTTACAAAATATGATCGATCGCTACGTACGCAATGCTTCTCAAACAAATCTTTGTTCTTCAAACAACACACTCGTCTCTCTGTAAATCAACACTGCTGTGTATTCTTCTTTTCTCACACACTGCTGTGCAAAACCTCAACAAAATAATACAATTCAATAATACACAGGCTCTCGGGCCTTTTTCACTTTATATGGCGCGGTGGGAATAAAAAACATAAAACAAAGAAAAAACAAATTACAAAGGAAAGCCTTTGCGGAACAACAAAAAATATCAAATGCACGACGTACGAGTGGGGACCACATCGCAGTCGGCCATCGGTAATCGGCGGATCGGCGGATCAAACAAAAAGTGTGATGGTGCGATATTGCGATGTTGCGATTATGCGACAATCGTAATATCGACGATCAAACAAAAAAATGCGATTGACGACGTTGTGATTTGCGATGGGATCTCATCGCGTCATCGGCATTGGCAGTTTAACATATCGGATGGGCGGATCAACACTTGCGATCTGCGATGGCGCGATCGCGCGATTGCATCACGGATCAAACATATGGCGGAACACTTTGAACGTTGCGATTTGCGATCGTGCGATGGCGGGATGATCACATCGCGGCTTTCAATTGGAACACAACAATTTGCAGTGGTAACACATCAACAAGACACTTGACACAAAAAATTGCGATCTGCGATTGGCGCTAAAGTGGTGGGGACCACTTGTCCTCCCTTTTCAGAAAACTTTAAGTCTTTCCGCTTTTTAAACACATTTCCTTCATATTTGGTTGAGGCCTTTAATCGCCCGAAATGACTGTTTTAATTAGTTCTGCTTCTCAGTAGTTCAGATCTACGAGAAAATCTTCGTTCCTCCTGCAGAAATGACTTCGCCCATAACACAAAATTAATTCTCCTCTACAATTTGTGGCTTCGGCCCATAAAAGATTAAATTCATCCTTACATTTCTACCACATTCTTCCAATCTGGTAGCCTATCTTGCCGTACACTCAAGCTCTAGATGCTTTGCTCGTACTCTTTTCTTCTTGCCCAAGGCTGGCAGGTGACTTTAATATTTTCAACACTCCCCCTTAAAGTCAGCTGTTGGGTTATCAATCATACCCAGGCATTTTCTTAAAAATTCAAATGTCTTTTGCCCCAATGGCTTTGTTAAAATATCTGCATATTGCTCCTCTGTTTTACAATGTTGTAAAACAATTTCACCATTGTTTACCAATTCTCTGATATAATGAAATTTTGTATCTATGTGTTTTTTTCTCTTATGAAACACATAATTCTTTGACAATGAAATAGCTAAGCTATTGTCACAATAAATCACTGTCCCTTTTACCTGTTCTTGGCATAAACTTCTCAACATTCTTCTCATCCAAATTGCTTGACACGCTGCTGCTGTAGCTGCCACATATTCTGCCTCTGCTGTAGATAATGCTACAATAGGCTGTTTCTTAGAAGCCCATGAAATGGCTCCTGAACCCATATGAAAAACATAACCGGAAGTACTCTTCCGATCATCTACACTTCCAGCCCAATCACTGTCAGTGTATCCAACTAATTCTGAATTTTCTGAAGTAGTATATAAAATGCCAAATCTTTTAGTTCCTTTCACATACCTCAGAATTCTCTTTGCTGCTTGCCAATGTGCTTCTTTTGGCTTCTCCATAAATCTGGAAATTAGACTAACAACATGCATAATATCCAGCCTAGTTGCAGTCAAATACATGAGGCTGCCAACTATGCTTTTATACAAACTTGGATCAAAATCCTTGCTGCTGTCATCTTTACTCAACTTCAATCCCATTATTGTGGGAGTAATTGCAGCTTTGCACTCCTGCATATTAAATCTTTCTAAAACTTGATTCACATATTTTGCTTGAGAAATAAAAATTCCTTTTTCATTTTGTTCTACTTCTATTCCCAAGAAGTATCTCAACAAACCCATGTCAGTCATTTCAAATTCATCTTTCATGACTGTTTTAAAATTTTCAACAAGGTAATCATCATTACCAGTAAATATTAAATCATCAACATATAAAACAACAATGAGCATTTTACCATCCTTTTCTTTGATGTAGAGGGTGGGTTCTCCCTCACACTTTTCAAATCCATTTTCCAGTAGATAGGAGTCTATCCTACTGTACCATGCTCTTGGTGCTTGCTTCAGCCCATAAAGAGATTTCTTCAATTTGCAGACCTTATGCTCTTGGCCTTTCTTCTCATATCCAAGAGGTTGTTCCACATATACCTCTTCCATTAAAACTCCATTTAAAAATGCAGATTTTACATCCATATGGTATACTTTCCATTTGTTTTGTGCTGCTATGGACAACACTAC
The DNA here is from genome assembly GCA_034641835.2 of Pinus albicaulis. Lineage (NCBI taxonomy): Eukaryota > Viridiplantae > Streptophyta > Pinopsida > Pinales > Pinaceae > Pinus > Pinus albicaulis. The sequence continues at coordinate 238,413,713 of CM076571.1, forward strand.
TCTTACTGTCTCCATTCTTGCAACTGGTGCAAAAGTTTCTTCATAATCAATCCCTTGCTTCTGCTTATATCCTTTGACAACAAGTCTGGCCTTGTGTCTTTCTATCTTTCCTTCAACATTGCTTTTGGTCTTGTATACCCATTTAACTCCAATGACTTCTTTACCTTCTGGGAGATCAACCAACTCCCATGTTTTGTTCTTCTCTATGGCTTTAATTTCATCATCCATAGCTTCTATCCATTTTCTATCTTTAATAGCATCTTCAAAATGAATAGGATCATCAACTTGACAATACAAAGCAAATAGGGAATTCATACCTTCATTTGCTTCTCCTTGCTCATAAATTTCTCTAAGACTTCTGAACTTTGTTCCTCTTTCACTTGGTGTAGCCGTGCTTGATGAAGCACTCAATTCTGCTCCATGTGGTGTGCTTGGTGATGCACTCCCACTTCTTCTCAAGGGTGTTCTTGCTGCCGCTTGAGGCGTCCCTTGCTGTCCTTGTGCTGGTGGAGGTTGTGCTGTTGATGAGTTGTTAATTTCAACTACATCTTCTTCATCTTCATCATGAGATAAACAACTTTTAACATTGACTGTTTTCTCAATACTTCCATCCCATGCTTCCTCTTCAATAAATTGCACATCCCTGCTGATTACAAATTTCTTTGTGGATGGGTTATACAATCTGTATCCTTTGGAATCTTCACAATATCCAAGGAAAATACACTTCTCCCCCTTACTATCCAACTTCTTTCTCAACTTGTCAGGAATGTGTGCATATGCCACACATCCAAAAACTCTCATGTGGGTGACTCCCTGTTTTCTGCCACTCCACGCTTCTTCTGGAACTTTGTTCATCACTGCTTTTGTAGGGCATCTATTTAAAATATACGCAGCACAGTTTGCTGCTTCTGCCCAATACTCATTCGGCAAATGTTTTGCCTTCAGCATGCTTCTCACCATCTCCATTATGGTTCGATTCTTCCTTTCAGCAACTCCATTCTGTTGTGGTGTGTACCTTGTGGTAAACTGCTTGTGTATGCCATTCTCTCTGCAAAAACGCAGAAACTCCTTTGATATGTATTCTCCTCCTCTGTCAGTTCTGAGGACTTTAATGTACTGCCCACTTTGTTTCTCTACAAGAGCTTTAAAGTGGCAAAATTTCTGAAAGACTTCACTCTTATATTTCAGAAAATAAACCCACACTTTTCTTGTGAAATCATCTATGAAGGTCAGCATGTAGTTGCTGCCTGAAACAGATGCTGTTTGCATCGGCCCACATAAATCTGAGTGAATGATCTCTAAGGGTGCTTTTGCCCTTATGCTTTTCCCTGATGGAAAATTTTCTCTATATTGCTTTCCCAAGATGCAGCCTTCACATAGGCTGTCAGGCTTCTCAATCAATGGTAAACCTCTTACCATTCCTTTTCTGTGCAGAAAATTTAATCCTCCAAAATTGAGATGTCCAAATCTCAGGTGCCATAACCAATTCTCATCTTTCTCTTCCTTCTGGAAGGCTTCTTGTGTTACAGTTGCTATGCTCTTTCCTTTTCCTTTCAAGTCAATATTGAGCTTGAGTGGAAACATTCTATTGCTGGTCATTTGTATTTCAGCAATGATTTTCTTGCTTGGAGGTATATCTTTTATTGTGCACACATCATCCTTAAATATTACATTGTAACCTTTGTTTATGAGCTGCCCAATGCTCAAAATATTACACTTCAGACCTGGAACATAATACACATTCGGAACAAATTTCTGCTCACCATTTTTTTCTCGAATACTAACTTTGCCTTTTCCTTTTACAGAAAGTATCAGTCCCTGTGGTCACTTCTAATTTTACTTCTTCATCTAGATTGGAAAACATTGCTCTGCTTCCATTCATATGATTACTACATCCTGAATCTAAGAACCAAACATCATCTTCTCTATCCTGTGCTACATTACAAGCTAACAACACATTACTTGGGTTCTTTTCTTCTTTTGCTACATTAGCATTCTGCCTATTTTTCATGTCATTTTTCTTCTTTCTACATTCATTGGCATAGTGCCCATATTTCTTGCAATAATGACATTGGACATTGGATTTGTCATACCTTTGTCCATGAGCATGTTGGTGTTGGTGTCCACCTTGCTGGCTGTTGCATTGGCCGTGGCTCTGACTTTGACTGTTGCTCCTTCCATGTGAATGTGAAGGGCTGTTCCTTCCACCTCTGTTCTGGCTTCTGCCTCTTCCTCTTCCTTTACCTTGACCTCTTCCTCTTCCTGAAGGCATCTGGGTCTTGAAGGCGTGCTCAAGAGATGAGTGTTCATCTCTGCTCAATCTCTGTTCATGAGTCATCAACGAGGCATGAAGTTCATCCACTGTGAACTGTGAGAGATATTTGGTCTCTTCTATGGTGGTAACAATAACATAAAACTTTGAGGGTAAGCATCTCAAAAGTTTCTCCACAATCCTTCTTTCTTCAAGAGTTTCTCCATGGGATCTTATCTGATTTACAATCCCAATCACATGTGTAAAAAATGTGTCTACATTATCTGACTCTTTCATGCAAAGAGTTTCAAAATATCTTCTTAGCAACTGAAGCTTTGTTGTCTTAACTTTCTCCATACCTTGATAGGCTACTTTCAGAGTTTCCCATGCATCCTTGGATCTCTTAGCTGCTGCTATCCTTGGAAACACACTCTCATTTACTGCTTGATACAAATAGAAGAGGGCTTTAGAGTCCTTCTTCCTATTGCTCTTCAATAAATCCTTCTCTGCTTGAGTTAAGGCATTAAAAGCCTGTTCATCAGCTGGTTCAACAAAACCATCTTTTACAAACTCCCATAAGTCTTGTGAGACAAACAGGGCTCTCATGGTAATGGCCCAATAATCATAATTCTTTCCATTAAACTGTGGAAGCTGAGTATTCCCAATACTCATTCCTGTACTTGGTCCAGCCATTGCTTTTAAACTGAACTTTTGAAATTAAACAAACTGTCTTTCCTTCTTGAAAGAACAAACTCTTTTAAATAATAAACAACAGCTCTGTTATCTTTGAGAATACTTGAACTTTTGACTTCTGTTGAGCTTTCACTCTGCTGGAGAAAACACTACAACAATTCTTCTTCTTCTTCATCTTCTTTGAAACCTTCAAAGAGCCTGAACTAGCTCTAATACCATGTTGGAATTTTTATAATTCCAGAACAATACAATGGAGAGAATAATACTCCCCTTCTAACACAGAGAAATTTAAAGCAAGAATTTGCTTGCAGACAGAGATGGCATGAAAATGCTTTCTATTTCATTAAACAAACTAAAAACTATTACAAAAGTCTTCCTCAGTGGAGGGATTCACAAAATACTATCAAGACTGCTACAGACGCAGTGCTCTAAAACAACTCTCCGTCTATCTCAAAATGCACAAACACTTTTTCTCTTTGAAAACCAACACTGTTGTGTTTTCTTTTTTTCTCACGCACAGTTGTGCAAAAAAAAACAAAACAATACAATTCAAAATGATACACAGTTTCTCGGGCCTTTTTCACTTTATATGGCGCGGCGGGAATAAAAAAACATAAAATAAAGAAAAAACTAATTACAAAGGAAAACCTTTGTGAAACAACAAAAAAATATCAAATGCACGACGTACGAGTGGGGACCACATTGCAGTTGGCAATCGGCGATCGGCGGATCGGCGGATCAAACAAAAAATGCGATGGTGCGATATTGCGATGGCGTGATGCGACAATCGCAATATCGGTGATCAAACAAAAATGCAATTGGTGGATTGCCGATGGTGATGGGATCGCATCGTACACCGGCACGGTGGTTTAACATATGCGCATCAACACTTGCGATTTGCGATGGCGCGATCGCGCGATCACATCGCGGATCAAACATATAGCGGAACACTTGAATGTGGCACCGCGATCGTGCCATGGCGCGACGATCGTATCACAACTTTCAATCGAACACAAAATTTGAGGTGGTAACACATATTGCGACGATTGCAATTGTACTCGTATCGCACGGACTCTACACATCACAAGACACTTGACTCTAAAACTCTGCGATTTGCGGATTTGCGATTTGCGCATAAAGTGGTGGGGAACACTTCTCCCGCCTCTTCAGAAAACTTTAAGTCTTTCCGTTGTTTAAACACATTTTCATCAATTCTAGTTGTTGAGGGCTTAAAAGCTCGAAATGACTGTTTCCATTAAAGCTTTGCTCTTTCGTAGTTCGGCACTTTGAATGTCTTCATTCCTCCTGCAAAAATGAATTTTCCCATAACACAAAATTAATTCTCCTCTGCAATTTGTGGCTGCTGCCCATCAACATTAATTCATCCTTACACTTCTTCCATTCTGGTCTTCTTCTAACTCGTGTGTTGTTTTAGGTGTGTTGTTGTACACTCAAGCTCTGGTTGTGTCAGCTTTGTATTCTCTCTTCCGCCCAAGGCCGGGTGACTTTAATATTTCAACAATCCCAAAAACGAATATCTACTTCAATGATGATGCTAGCCAGTAAACATTTCTACTTTAATGTAAACATTTCTACTTTAATTATGTGAGTTAGATAATATCTTATTTAGTATGAATTGTTCTCGGATTGGGATTAGTTTGAATTATAAATAATTTATGTGAAGGTTTCATTTTTGAAGGAGTAAACTCAATTTAAATAAATAATTTTCTTAAAGGTGAGGTTTATTTTTTATTTTTTATTTTTTTGTAAAAGGAACTTAAATAATTAAAAGACTATAGTTACTAACTATAAAATTTGAGAAAAAAATAAAACATAAAAATAAAAAGTTTTATGTCAAATATTAAATAAAATAACAAATAATTAAAACTTTAAGTAATTTAGGATATAAAGTTTTGGTAAATATAAGATAAAGTCAAAGTTTTTAAGAAGCCAAATTTATTAATGTATTCAAAACATATTTTGAGTGACAAGAGAATATATGTATGAGTTTGATATTTATGGATTTGATGAAAATTTTATTTTATGTATTAAAAAGCAATAAACTAATTGTAATATGCCTACATTAGGGCATAAAATAGATGGTGTTGAGTTGTATTCTTAAGTTACTTCATGGTATGAAGGTTGATAGTTGGAAACTCTTTAGGAAACAATCTAGTAATGTGAAGAGTTGTTGTTGTCATCATAAACCCTATCCTAAAAAAATAAACAAACTCTAATATATATATAGAAAAGAAAAAAAAAATTGCAAAATCAAGATGATACATTTATAAAAAAACCTATAACTAAATTATGAATTAAAAAAACATTATGATAAAAAAATTCAAATTGAAATGAAGTTTTTTATATTAATGAAACATAGCACTTCAGAAAATAAAAAAATAGGAAGAGACTGCAGTCATTGATTCATTTAATTTATTATATTAAAGCATCTCATAGATTCAACCAGATTTTATTAAGAGATAAATAAAAAATGAAGCTTGCTATTAATTCTATCACTTACTCATCAGGTTGAGTTACAAAAGCGTTTTTTTAGGGGAACAACTTTCTTTTCCCTTTCCCATTTGTTCAATTTGTTAAAGTTGTCAAATGCAAGGTCCCCATTTCTTGGACAATCATAAATGTAATGTTGTTCTATTGCAAGAGAAAAACTATAGCTTTTAAGTACAAATTTATATGGTTAGTATAATTTAAAATAAAATAAAATAAGACAATTTTATTATAGATTTTGAAATATTTTGAAATAAAAATAAAAGTTCTTATTTACTAAATTTCTAAAATATTCTAAAATCTACAAATGTAAGCTAGTCAGCAAACTAACTAAACTTACAAAATACTATTTGGTTATAACAAAATTTTATACACCAATTTAACATACGTTAAAATTAAAATTAAAATTAAACTTAAATAATAATAATGTTATATTCTGTATATCAATAAAGTTGTTATACCAATCGCACCACATCGATGAACGTATCCGCGTAAGGTTGCTTCTGTGAACTATGTCCGTCTCTATAATTTACACCTCTTCCTCGCCCTCGTTGTCCTTGTCCTTGTCCTTGCACTCCCGTTCTCAAATATTCGTAATAATACAAAACAACATATCATGCCTCGCCATCTCGGCTCGCAAATATGTGAAAATAAATTAAAATAATAAGAACGAAATCAAAGAAAGATGCAGGTGCTTTGCCTTTTCCAATCCATCTCTGATCTTCTAATGAACTCTTTGATTTTTCGGTCTTCTTCTTCTCTTGGCATCAGCTGAGCAAGCGGTTGGATTTCATGGGTGGACACTGCAGGAGGTGGGGGAGGGTTATTATTACTAGTGTGCATGGAGATTGGAATATTTGCATAGAGACCATCAAAGTCGTCATCGCCATCAGCATAGAAATTTTTCCCTGGTTCGTACTCGTCATCCCTCGCGTTTTCTAATCTGTCGGCCATCGTGTACAAATCCAGATGAACACAGATAATCTGTGAGGCAACCACGAGAAGAAATGAATATACGGTGAGAAGTACGGAGGTACAAGTACGGAGGCAAATTAAAATTATTGAGCGTTGGCGTTGGAAAAACAAGATGACCGTGAGTTAACTTCAACTAATGTCAGTTCGAAAAACACGATGACCACCATTAGTTTAGTTCAACTAATGTTAAGGCGAGACGACCATTATTTTAGTTCAACGCATGTTCATGTTTTTAAATTCCCAAAATGGGTTTCTTAAATTCATATGTTGTACATAAATATGAAAATGTGAACATCTCATGTCTTCGCAATGATCTCTTCACAAATCAGCCTACTAAAAATATTATGGAGACTATTAGATTCAGAATTTGATATAAAGAAAAAATTGTAGGGAATAATAGATTTCTATATGGGAGGGTTTTATTTATTTGTTTTAACCGAAAAGTATTCATTTCAGGGTTAAAACTATTAAGCTAAAATAAAATAAAATTATAATTCAAGTTTACATAATAGTTAATCAGATATTATTTTATTTATTTTATAAAATTATTAATAATTTAATTTAACATATAAAAAATCTAATAATCTATCAAATATAATTTTAAATCAATAATTTTATTTTTTTAAAACTAAAACGGAAGTGTTTTGTTAATATAGTGAATTCCGCCTTTTATAGCTTTAAATCCTTCACTACAAGACTGCCAATTTCCTATTACATGCTAATGTCATTTTCACGACTTGCCGGTTCTCCATCGTTTATGCCCCCTCGAGCTGATTCCAAATGCAGTCTTTGAGCAAATAGCTTATGGTATTTGTGTGCCTCTTTTTTGATTCTTTCCGAGAATGTGATAGCTTTTGAAGGAGGGAATTTTGAGAATGAATCTCACTTTGCAGCTTATTTAGGCCCGCCATTAAACCGTCCTTTCGAATATATCTTTTTAATTAGAATTTCTGTAGACCCCACTGTCATCTCATATCCTCTTTCTGTTACTTTATCAAGCTCAACATTTCTGCTTGATTGTTAGTTCGTTGTCCTAGTCCCGAGATGAAAGTTTCATGTGTGGTTCCATCCAGAGAATATATGAGACCTCCAGCTCTAGTAGTCCTAGGGAATCCCTTGGAGGCACCATCAAAGAAGATTGTTGTCATTCCTTGCTTCCTCCACCAACTATGAAATATTTTTTCCTTGTCTCTTAACCTCCACTCGAGATTGAGATGGGGTTTTTCGATGGTGTGCTTCCTATGTCTAAAAACGAAGGTCCCAAACCATTTCTTTTCCTCTTGTTGCAACGAAGTTTCAGATTTGAGAACTTGGGTGCTCAATGTTTCGAGGAGAAGGCCTTTTGCTTTTGCTGCTACCATGATGGGAGTCCAGGCTGTGTTGTTGAAAATCTGCTCATTTCTAGCAAGCCATAGTTTCTATCACATGAACTTGGGAATGGTTATCCAAACTCGAGCCCATAGGGAGTTGTTTATGATCAAAGGGTATCGGTCCTTTCACGTATAGAAGAGGTCGACTACTGATATTTTGGAGGGGGTGACAACCTTAAGGCCATGGAGTGTGAGAGTCCAGACTTTATTTTTAAAGTGACAGTCCACAAGGACAGTCCACAAACAAGTGATCAATGGTTTTCATAGCTTCTTTGCATAGTGCCCATCTATGTAGTCTAGCTATACTTATTTTCATTAAGTTTTCACCAGTCAAGATCTTTTTATGCATTACTATCCAAAAAAAGAAATAAATTTTGGGCAATGCCATTGAGTCCCATACCTGGGCCCAAAAACTTGCAGGATAGGTTTTGTCTCTATGAGGTTGTAGCAGTGTGTAGCCCTTGGTGGAGGAGTATATTCCTGTGAGACCCCAACCCCATTTGTCTTCAAAATTCTTATGCACCGAAGAAGCGTTGCATAACTCCTCTTTAAGCATTGTTGTCTGCTATAGAAGCTGATCTGGGATATTACATAATTTCCAATCTATCCAGTTGCCGAATTTGTCCCAATCCAAAATTTCATAAATATTCTTGATGCCTCCATTTTCCATTAAGTCTCGAATTTCGTCAAGGCTGGCATTATCCTGTCTATCCATAATTTGACACGCTTCCCATTTCCTGGAATACAATATAGGTGTTTCTTAAAGAAATTTGTTCCTTTTTTGCAGTGGCTCCATAACACTGTGTTGTTCCTGTTGGAGGTGTTTTGAATGTTCCTAATTTTTGCAGCAGGGGTGTATTTGAATTTGAGCATTTCGGCATGCAGGTGCTCAGGATCATAGTGCATCTACCATAGGATCTTACAACCCAGAGATGTGTTGGAAAGATTAGGGTCTCTGATTTGAAGGCCGCCATTGCACAAAAAACATTTGGCAATGTCCCATTTAACCAAATGGAATTTGCGCTGGTTGCCTTTACCACCATGCCACATAAAGTCTCTCATTAATTTGTTGATTTGCCCATAAATCAATTTTGGAGCCATAAGGAAGGAGGCTTGGTATATTGGGAGTGATGAAAGAACCGATTTTATCAGTATTAGCTTGCCTCCATGTGTTAACCACTGGCTTTCCCATGCTGCGATTTTGGCTTTGATTTTAGTTAATACTCCTTCCCATAGAGAGGACCTATTTGTGCCCAATGTTAAAGGTAGCCCAAGGTAATTAATCTTATCCCATCTAGAGTGGCCATTGAACCCCAGAATGCGAGAAATTTTATGTATTTCATCCTCTTCTATATTCCAACTATAGACTGCACTTTTTCTTTCACTTACCATTGCTCCAGATACTTTGCAGTAGGCTTGAAGGGTAGCTTTGAATGCAAAAGCTATTCTGCTAGAGGCACCTCCCAACATGAGGGAATCATCCATGAACAGAGCATGATTTATTGGATCTATTTCTTTCATGATTCTCAGTCCTGGAGCAGCTCCTACTTTCTCGTCCTGCTCAAGTTTTCTGCTTAGCGATTCAGCCAATAGAATATATAGAAATGGAGAGAGCGGGAAACCTTGCCTCAGTCCCCTCAAATCTTGGAGGAAATTAGAAGGCCTCCCATTTACCAAAGGGGCTATCCAAGGCCAGTTGGTGCATGATTTAATCAAGTTTACAAACTCTTGCTCAAAACCAAAGGAAAGGAGAACTTTATATAGGAAGGACAAGTTTACTCTATCGAAGGCATTGGCCATGTCTAACTTGACCAGCATGCCTTTGTCTTTTCTAAGGTTACTGGAGTGCATGTCTTCCTGAACCTATATTACATTATCCAGAATATGTCTTCCTTTAACGAAGCCTCCTTGCGTGGAAGAGATGAGGCTGCCCAAAAATGACTTGATTCTATTTGCTAGGAGTTTTGCAATAATCTTGTAAGAGGCATTGTAGAGAGAGATGGGCCTAAACCTGTCAAAGGAGTCGGGGTTTGTTTCTTTCGGTATTATTGCAAGAAAAGTTGAATTGGTGCTGCCCCCCATTTTTGCTTTCTGAAGGAATCCTTTTATCATTCTTATTAGATATGATTTGATTGTATCCCAGCATATCCTGTAATAATGAATAGTGAACCCATCTGGCCCGGGGGCTTTATTTGGATCCATGGACCAAATGATTTTGCTGATTTCTTCTTCATTTGTTTGCTTCAATAGAGCTGTGTTGTCATCCTTAGAGACCAGTGATGGAATGTTCTTTAGAAATTATTTTTTATCTTCTCAGCTGTCTTCATTCTCTTTGCTGTATAGTTTTTGGAAGTGTGAAACAACAACAACTTTTATTTGTTCTATGCCTTTGCAAAGCATCCCATCGATGGTCGTGATCTCTGTGATGTGGTTCCTAGAGAGATGGGCTCTACATTGTCAATGGAAGTAGGATGTATTCCTGTCTTCGACTTCCAGCCAAAGGTTGCGGGAATTTAATCTCCAATACTCTTCTTCATTTCTAAAGGAGTGGAAAGTTTTACATTGGGTTGCTTGCTCTTTATCCAGTTCTGCTTTTGTTATGTCTATTGAGTCCATTTCTCTCTGAAGATTTCCAGTTTCTACATTGATTCCTTTCTTTGACTATTGGGAGTATTTTTAGGGAGTTTACACCATTCCTTGAGAGCCTTTTTTGTAATTTTTAGTCTTTGTTCCCAAAAATAGCTGGGAGAGCCACTTACAGGGGTGGACCATGCCAATCGAACCGTCTTTGAAAATCCACTTTTTCCAATCCATAATGGGCTAAATCTGAACGGGATTGGCCCCAAGTTTTCTTCCTCCTCCAGCAAGAGAAGGATGGGTTTGTGATCTGAGGTGAGTTTGGGGAGGATGGCTATGAAGATTAGTCTCCTTTCTGACATCATGGTGCTTTTTACTGAGAACCTATCCAATCTGGCTGAGATATGATCTTCCCCTATCTTGTTTTTGGTCCAGGTATACAACCCTTTCTTTGGTTTAAAAACCATTAAGTCCCATTGTTGTATGATATCTTCTACTACATAAATAATTTTATCCTTACTATTTATGCCTCCTCTTTTTTCTTTTGCATTCATCACTAAATTGAGGTCTCCAACGATGATGATGTTTGTTGGAGAGTGAAGCTCCAGGAATTCATTTAGTGTTTTCCAACAGTCTTTCTTTTCTGAATATATTACTGGTACATATAAATTGAATAGCGCAGGAGTTAAATTACTTGCAATGTGCTTCAGCTCTGTGAAGCTCCAGTGTTGAGTGTTGAAGGAATTGACCAGCCTGAATTGGTCCTCCTTCCACAAGGTTGTGATTCCTCCTGAAGTGCCCCTTGCACTTATTGTTTTCCCTACATTCTTTTGCCATTTCTTTTTGCTGATCTCTAGAAGGGAATCCCCTTTGATTTTTGTATCTTGGAGCATAAGGATGCCTGCTGGTTCCATTTTCATGAGGTCCTTGACCGCTTCAATTTTTCAAAGGTTCCCCAAACCTCTGCAATTCCAAGAGACGATTCTCATTACTTACTGCTAGGGGTGGATGCAACTCCTCGTTTTGGAGGCCTTGTTCTTATGTTCATTCCCATTGACATTTCTATTGTAGGTTGAATTTTTTGAGTCTGTTGTCTTTCTGATTCTTCCTCCCTTGCTTCTCTTCGACACTTTATTCCTGCTCTTTTAGCATGCCTTTTGAGGATCTCATCCTTTGAGGAGTTTGGAGAATCTAATATTTTATTTCTAGCTATGTCGGCATATGTGGGGGAGGGGGATACTTCAAGGGTTACCTCCGTCTTCCCTTCATCCTCATTGCCTTTTCCTTTGAGGGAGGGCTTTGATTGTTCCTTGTTATCTTTTTTTGCTTCTGGTGCTTCTACTGCTTTACTAGGCTCTGCGTTTTGATTCCCTGCTTTCGGCATGGGATTGGTGTTCCCATCTCTTTGTTCTTGCCTCGCTGGCCCGAGGTTACTTTCTTTTGTTATGCCTTTGCTTCTAGGTTTTGCTTTTGCTGCTTTCTGCACTCTGGTCCATTGATCGGCTTTCGTATTTTCACTTTCTTCGAAAATATATTTTTTTGCAATGCCCTGCAAAATGGTCGTAGAAATGGCAGTGCCAACATTTTAAGGGTAATTTCTTGTAGTTTAATTATTGAATATGCATCCAATCTACAGTGGTTAATTTGATTGCTTCTGGTAACCCTACTTCGAGATCAACCTTCACACAGATCCGTGCACATGAATACTAGTCTTTTCTCACTACTTGGTCTATATACCTTCCTAGCGAGTTGCCGATGGCTTGTATAGATTTTTGATTCCAACAATGTAATGGGAGATGGGGTAGACAGACCCATACTGGAACGGCGGATGACACATCTTGGGTTGGGTCAAATTCAAGGGTCCATTTATTCAGATATAAGCCTTGAGGCCCCATGAAGTATGGGTCATTTTTGAAGATGAAGTTTTTTTCCTCTGCATTTTCGAAAACGAAAACGAAGAATCCTTTCCCTACAAAGTGGCTCTTGATCCCTTCTGTGATGAGCAGCGTCTATTTCCTCCGCTCCAAAGTTTCTACTAATTTAGGAGAGGGCCATAGGCCAGTGAACTGGCCAATGATCCCTCTATCTACTAGATTGATAGTCGATCTGCATATTTCTTCAACCGGCAATTCGACAATGGGGATGTAGTCCAATTTCTTGACAAATTTCTGTTGTGTTTCAGACAACGGTCTTTTGGTAATTTATGGAACACTATGAGTTCTAGCATGGGGGAGGGGGGGAGGGGGGGAGGATTGACACCCCCGCCAGCACCCATGGATGTTGTCTCAATGTGAGATCGAGCAGGAGGGCGACGTTGTCTAGGTTAGTAGCGCTACACAGCAACGTTCAGTAAAATTATTATATGATTAAATCAATTACTTTTTCAAATATATAAACGAGGATCAATTCATAATAAACATCGTCTTGTATTATTAAATTTTATATAATAATAATAATATATATATATATATATATATATATATATATATATATATAGACATATATATATATATATATATATACATATATATATATATATATATATGTACATATATATATATATATATATATATATATCTATGTACACACACACACACACACACACACATATATATATATATATATATATATGTATATATATATGTATATATATATATACATATATACATATCTATATATATATACATATATATACATACATACACATATACATACATACATACATACATACATACATACATACATACATACATATATATATATATATATATATATATATATATATATATATATATATTCACTAAGATTCATCCCTACTTTATTTGGCACATTCTTATTTTGTAGCTTTGTTATAGTATTATAGTCCAATATCATGAATTTTCAATAGGGCATGCTCAAAAAAATCATAATTTATTTTTATATGAGACACTTGTTCATATGACATCTTTTAATTAATCAATTTAATTAAAAAGGAAAAAATAATAGTTATTTTTTAGATAAATCTCAGTCTTTGATTTCTTACTACTATTAAAATTATTCTAAGATAATATCTTAAAATTAAATACGTACCATCCACTTAATAGTTTTTTTCTCTGTAAAACTAATTCTATTAAGAGAACGTATGGTACAATATGAAGCTACAACCAAGAGAAGCAAGAAAATGGGAAGCTGGAAAGGATAAACTATCCACCTCGGCCCCTAAGAGAAACCATGAAGAGAGCTTTGCAATAAGAAAAAAGGGACAAGAAAAAACAAAGTAACAAGCGTTGATCAAGGGATTCTACCCAACGTGGGTAGAATCAACCATTCGGCATTTTTTCCCTTTCTTTTTACCAACTTTGACCCAACCAATATGATGCGGCTGAGCTAGAACGATTTTCAGACTGAGCTGGGCTGTCGGAGAGGTCTCCTTGTCTAAATCCGAGGGAGAGGACTCATGAGTTCTTTTCTATGAGTTTGGTGGAACATTAGATTCCTCGGGGCTTGCCGAAGGTGGATCCTGTGACAGCTTTGCGTCCACTCCTTCAACTTCCCCTTCCTCTTCATCTGAGCTAAAATCAATATCATCCATGGGGGGAGGATCATGAGGTTTCCAGCTTTTGGATTTCGGCTTATGATTGGCTTTCTTCTTTTGGGCAGGCATCGAGGGACAAGAGCTCTGAAGGTGCCCTGTTTGATGGCAATGCCGGCATTGAAAGGCTGTGTTCTCGTAATCCAGGGTCTGAGTCCAATGGAAGTCTCCAATTTTGAGATTAATCTGATCAGGTAGACCTTTGCTCATGTCTATTTCTGCACAGATTCTGGCGAAGGTGTATATGCCCTTTTCCCCCCTCGAGGTGTATGTGGCAAGAACGCGGCCTAGAGTATTTCCAATCCCTTGGAATACAACAAAGTGCCATAGATACGTTGGGAGATTAGGAATTCTAACCCAAATGGGGAGCTTGGTGATGACTGCTGTAGATGGATCGAAATCTGGGAACCAGGGGGTGAGGAATAAACCTGCTAAGCCCCAGAACCATGGGCCTTCTGTAAATGCTTTTTGGTAGTCCTCACTGAAAGCAAACACTACAATGAAGAAGCCCTTTGAGCAGAATAGAACCTTGCAATTGTTGGTCCAGTTAGAGTGAATCCATTGGTAGAGGTCTGCCGTCCGTGGCCATAGTTCATTAAATCTGCAAATAATGGCATGCTTTGCATACTTTTGGATTTTCTCATCCAGTGTTGGATGCATTATTTCAATGGAGGGGGTTTCCTCCAGTTTTTCCACCAAAAAAGACTTGGGAGCCTGAGCTGGTGGAGTTGTTTTCTTGGGTATCTGAGCATGGACAACATCTTTGTATGAAAAATTCGGAGCTGTAGATGACTGTCCAATAGCTCCCCCTCTCAAACGAAGGGTGAAAATGATGGATGCATTTCTTTTAATACCGTAAAAAGAGAGGGGATAAAGATCCTAAAGTTGTTTACCTTCGTGGAGGAGTCTCTGTGATGCATAAGGAATCCCCAGCCTGTATTCAAGGATTTGTTTGAGGTCCTGCACTAGATCCGAAGAGCTCACCCATTGCAACATAGTTTTGCCAGAAAGGAGCAAGATCTGGATCTGAAACGAGAACGAGTGTCGAGTGCCTTGCCTCTGCACATCCATCCACTTAATAGTGATTAGTTATTGATTATTAAATTAAAATTTTAAAAACCCTATTCAAAACTTAAACCTATTAACATAATAATCTTTTCACCTATATACACAACTATTAACTTAATAACTTTTCAAACTCTTAAAAACTCAATTAAATAAAAAAATTTCTTTTTGTTTTGATCTTTTATATAAATTCCCTTAAACTTAGAAAGTAAATTAAAATAAGATGGTTGACCAAGAACTTACTGAGTTATCACTTAAATTCTAGCTACATTAGGTTATTCTTTAGGTTATCATTTATCTAGCTTTTTGAGAGGAAGAAATATCATTCAATATAGTCAATTCTAACTCTTACTAAGTTATCACTTAAATCCTAGCTATGTTATCTTATTCCTTTGGTTAGATTATCATTTATTTTTCTTTTTGAGAGGAAGAAATATCATATAGTCCTAAAGTCTAAATTTTCTCGGAATGTTTTCTTGAGAGTTACCTATAGTATATAAATTGTATAATATATATGTGTTTTTAATTGAATTTATGTTAAGTGGTTAGGAAGAAATAAATACCAGGTATTGACCTAGTCTCATTCCCCCTTCCTTTTGGGTGGGCAAACAAAAAGCATAAATACATATTGGACTTAGGCGTAATCCCCGAATCACTAGCAAACTAGAATATATATCATCAACTCATTATCTATAGGGGATGTCACTAAGTGGTGTAGTTCCTCTGAGGAATGGAGCCGGCCCATTAACATCCCTCAAAATTGAAATTAGACAATAAAATGTTTAAATAAGGTTGCAGAAAATTTGTCAGCTCTGGTGCGGTTGATACCTGTTACGTGCAGAAAACACCATAAAACATCCAGAAGTTTGAATTTTGATTGAATTAGGGAAAAAAAATTAAAAAAAAACATTAAGAGACTAAAAGTAGCTAAATAAAAACCCTTATTGCTGAAGCTGCTGGTCATAGAGGCATTTTAATCACAAAAGTGGAGTCGCCATTTGTTAGTGTTGAGGATCCAATGGCTAGCTATACTAGCAAGGGGTTCTTAAATTTTTGGCTTTTCAAGTTACACTTTTATACTATCCCATGGTTTACGTAGCTTAAATTAGCACCACAGTCAACCAAACTACAATTTGTGAAAATAGCTTACCTTCAAGTTCTATCATGGTCGGTTGGAAGTCTGCTTGTCGGTCTTCAAGAGCTGCATTTATTATTGGTATATTTCGAGCAACATCCCCAATTACATAAACCTCTTTTATTATTATGTTTCACCCTCCCACCTAATGAGAAAAATTTGTTACAATAATGCCTCTTAATACATCCTCAAACACCTGAGATGGCTTCATGGGTTTTCCATAAATGCTTTCTGCTGTCATTATAAGTTGCTACCTCTGCTGGCCATTTGGCTTTGATTTCTCCCATATTGTCAAATTATTGAATTTATTGTATATTTTGTACCTGTCACACTTGGTACCTTAGCTTCTTTTATTTTTTTATTTTTATTTTTCTCATCTCCTTTCTTTGCAGCCACCTTATACATAAGGTTCTCTTTTAAAGGATCACTTAGAAGCACATTCATGTTTTTCAATCACTTCAATCAGTATTGATTTACAGATTGATTGTTTCCTCTGTGTAGGTAGACCATGCAAAAAAATTGCTAAATTAATACCTCTCGTGCATACACGTGACTTAACAATGAGGGAACTAGTTATGAATTCATTCATTATACCTGTCCCAATCTAAAATCATAAATCATTTAGATTTTCATCATATAGTTCTGTTAGGGTATCCTTTACATTGTTAAAACTCATCCTAAGTCACATTCTCAGCCTTTAACACTCCAACAAATTTTACTTCCTCCCACCATAAATTCTCCATGAGTTGGTAGATAGCTAAGTGAGCTTTGATTTTTCTGCTATATTCATAAACTTGAAAATATTTCTTCATGTTAATTATCCATGCTTCTACCACCTCATCAACCTCTCCATCGAGGGTAGGAGGTTTGATTTTCCGGAACTCACCCTGTAGTTCCACTTTCTATTTTTTCATCTCTTACTGATCTGACACATTTCCAGAATCTGCTTCATTATAATTTTTGTTTTTATTGCTCCACTCTATATGAATTCCTTTTGCCTTTTCATTAGTCTGCCACCATTCTTCACTTTCTTCTCGGGTATCCCTTTCAGGGCTTCACTAAGCTGTCCCTTGATTTTTCCTATCTGAGAGGCTTTTAAGAATCCTCTCCTACTCTCGCATCAACCTTTCATTGTAGCTTCTAACCCAAACCTTTTCTTCATGTAACTGTTGCATTGTATTCGACAGTATACTCATTTGACGTTGTTTTTCTCCAATTGATCTGCCAGTTTGTTGATACTAATATACACTTAGCTACACCCACATTTATGGGTTCATTTCAGGATTAGATTGCTGATGAGATTCCCTGGTAGTTATGGGTACTTGGTGCATTGATCCACTTCTCATTGTATCCTTCTTAGTTTCCGTGCAAAATTTACACACAACAATAGATATTCAGGTGAACTATTTTGGCCCCAACGTGTGAACGTTGCTCTGATACCACTTGTGAAATTCATACAGGTTTATTTTTATTTTATATTAATCCCTTTCTACTAACTGTTCTAACTAGCTTGGTATTAGAATTCTTCCTTATTTAACAATATATTAGAACCATCATGGCGTATATTTTTGTATAGAAACTACAAACAACACATAATTTATTAAACAAAGTATAAAAAACGTATTAAATCTTAACCATTGCTTGTTAAACGTTGAGGTAGGATGGATTTTACATTTGTTATAATGTCGTCGTTCGCTAATTTTACCATGTATTTATTTTTATGTCCAACTTGGATCTGGTGCTCACCTCACTTCACATCTTATGATTTGTTAGCCACTTTGCAATAATATTCGTTAGCAATTCATTTGATTGCAATATTAGTATTTAACATAAATTTAACTTTGTATGTGTGATCATACTAGTTAAATTAATTCAGCATGTACGAGGTCATCCTTATCTCTCTCTCGATTTTTGGTGCTACAATGTGATGTTGTGGGTTGACACCTACGATTTTCCTGCACCGTTAGATCTACCACACTGATATCTTCTACTGTGAGATGTTTTAGGTTGCAGTTAGGGTAATTTTCCTACCCTCAACCCTAACCGTCTTTCACTTATGCTCTCATGAAACTTGTTCCATGCTCTACTACTCTGTAGCTTCAAGCATCTCCATCGCTCCGCTTACAATGCTCATCTGAATTTTCTCTAGGTTCATTTAGTCATCCACCTTCAGCTCCCAATAGGTTTCAGGTATCATTTGAGTTGTTAATTCTTCAATCTTATTTACCGGATCTATACTTACAACCTCTCATCCTTTTTTTAAGTTTTTATGTTAATGGTTGGGGTTTAGTTATGTGCTCAGATCTCCTGGGCTACAACCTGATTGTATCAATGGTTTTAAGAGTCCATACTAATGGTTTAATAATTTTCTTAGAAGTTTTTCGGACCGTCACGTTATAGATACAATTTGAGGGTTTTATACTTCCCACCGCTGGAGAACGAAGCCATCATTCTCTGACACGATTACATAGGTGAAATTGCACTACTCTTTCAGGCGTTCTATACATTAAGTTCTATTTGTGGCATTTGCATTGTCGGAAGTCGGTTTAAATTTGTTTTTTTCTCCTTGTTTTTCCAGGTCTATGGCACCAAGTCCCCGATTCTAAACTAACATAAGTTTTTCTAGTTTGAGTTTGGGTCAAATGTTAGTGTAGACTTGTTTTATTACCCCAGGTTTCCACTACAAACCCTAACCCTATTACATTTTATGTTGAGTTTCCAGGTAATTGTGGACCTCACGTCCTTTTGAATGCATGGTGATTTCCTAACTATGATTCCATCCTTAGCTCATGACTTCCATCACTTCTTTGTGTACAGGTACTGTGGGTCTCTAAAAAGATTTAATTT
The DNA here is from genome assembly GCA_034641835.2 of Pinus albicaulis. Lineage (NCBI taxonomy): Eukaryota > Viridiplantae > Streptophyta > Pinopsida > Pinales > Pinaceae > Pinus > Pinus albicaulis. The sequence goes on from CM076571.1 coordinate 238,432,705, forward strand.
AATTGAAGTCATTCAGTGTTCTGGCTTTTATAATATGATTTAAAAAAAGACAAACATGTAAATAAAAAGAAATAAAAAAAAGATCATAAATAAAACTTAACAAAAAAAACAAAGAAGAAGAGAGATACAAATAAAGAAATAAACATTGAAAAAAACCACTCAAGCAATCAAACTACAATTGCAAAAGTGTCAACACACATTAAAAATTTTCACATCAATAAATAAACAAAGATATCGTCAAAAAATCATTCACACATTCAAATTCAATTTAAACCAAGTAGTCACATAAATAAAATTTCAGTTTTAAAAATACATTATAGTATTTCAAACAAAAACATAAAAGGAAGTAAAAATTGTCTCTACCATTCACACACATTTATGAAAACAAATACACAATGTAAAAAACCAATCAAACATTCTAAAAAATCAAATTTATATACAATTTAATAAATAGAAATTTTGGAAACTAGTGTCACATTCAAAATTCAAGTAAACACGGCTCATATACAATTTCCACTTAAAATCATTCATACAATTTCAAATAAATACAACACAAACAACCATTATCAAAATCAAAATCACATTCACAAATACACAAGAAATTTCAAAAACCACATAAATATATTATTTTCAACAAAGATAGAAAAACACATAAATAAATAAGAAAACATTGAAAAAATCACTCAAACAAGCACACTATAATTTTAATAGTATCAACACACATGAAACAATTTCACATGAATAAAAGAAAAAGAAATTGTTAAAAAAAAAAACCATTCACCCATTCAATTGCAATTTCAAACAAAGAGTCACATAAATACAAATTAAAATTTAAAAACACATACACAATTTAAATAACATAAAAAATAAAGTAAAAGTTGTCTCTATTATTCATACACATTTATGAAAACAAATATACAAATTAAAAATCCAATCAAACATTATAGAATTTCAGATTAATATACAAATTAATAAATATGTATTTTCAAAACCACCTTCACACATTTATAATTTAAATAAACACAACTAATAAACAATTACCAATTAATAAAATACATACAATTTTGAATCAATACAAAAATACAAACAAACATTATCAAAATGAAAATCACATTCAATTTCAAAACACACATACATATATTGATTTCAACAAACATAGAAAAGGGCCTATATAAATAAACAAGAAAAAACTGAAAAAAACCTCTCAAACAAAAGAAAAACTACAATTTCAAAATTGTTAACACACATTAAATAATTTATCATCAATAAAAAAAGAAATTGTCAAAAAATTCATTCACACATTCAAATTCAATTTCAAACAGGTGGTCACATCAATACAAATTGAAATTGAAAAACACATTATAGTATTTTAAACCAACATGTAGACATAAAAAATCAAGTAAAATTTGTCTCTACCATTCACACACCTTTACAAAAACAAATATACAATGTAAAAATCATATGTAGTATTATAGAAATTCAAGTCAATATAAAAATAAATAAATAAACATTTTAAAAAACACTTTTACACATTTTTCATTCAAATAAAAGCATTTGATATACAATTTCCTACTGGAAAAACACATGCAATTTCAAATCTATACAAGTTACAAACATGTATGATCAAAATCACATTCATATATGCGTAAGAAATTTCAAAGCACACATACATATATATCATATAAGATAACTAAAGATACAATATTTAATTAGCAAATTCAAAGATACAAACGTAAACATTATATCCGCCATCAACATACATACATTCAAATAAACTTCACCCATTTTACAATTTTGAAATAAACAAACACAATACAATTATAAATTAGAATATAAACATTTCCAAAACCACTTATACACACACACACAATTTCAAACAAGAAAAACATAAAAAACACAACACCATTATAAATCAATATATATACAAAGCTAACATATCTACACAAATTATTTCACTTAAACAACACCATCATTAATCAATCTCAAATTAGAATACAAATATTGTGAAAAATATCTATACAAATATTTTCACAAAACCAACGTGAAAATATACAATACAAATAAACATCATATCTACTAGCATACATAAATAAACAAACATAATATAAATTTAAGTTAAAATGCAAACATTGTAAAATATATTAATACACATCCATTCAAACAAATAATCACATACAGGTAAACATGAAATCCACTAACACACATACATACATAAACAATCTAAAATAAACAAACATAATATAGTTTCAAGTTAGAATACAAACATGGTAAAAACTCTCTATACACATCCAATTCAAACAAATAAACACATGCAAGTAAAAATCATATCCACTAACATACATACATAAATAATCTAAAATAAACAAACATACTAAAATGTCAAATTAAAATACAAATATTGTAAAAACTATCTATACATATTCAATTTAAAAAAATAAACACACGATTCTACCATTTTCAAAACTAAATAAAACCAACACATGAATTTAGACGAAATTAAAACAATAACTCAAAATTATACAATTTCAAATCAATATATCACTATCAAAAAGAACTAAACATACCTTTACAACTTCAAATAAATAAATACAATGTCATCCAAACAAACAAACCTACTATCCAATTTCAAATCATAATATAACTATTGTCAAAGCCACCTATAATATCGTATACAAATTGAACTTTCAAATCGAGACAAGTTTTATATAATACATTTAATGGACTCAAAATATATAATAAATAAATAATATTGAAAATACTAAAATATAATAGAAAAAGAAAAAAGAAAAAATATGAAAAAAATATTTGAATAAATAATAATATAATTAAAAAAAAAAACAAAAATGAAAAAGTAAAATATAAAAAAAGATAAAAAGAAAAGAATTAAAATAGTATAAATGATTTTGTTTATTAAAATTATTGAGTGATAATTTAAATGTGCAATTTTTTTTTCAAATTAAATTTTAATATTAAATAATTTGAACATATTTATTATTTCTAATGTTTTTTCATGAACATGATAAAAATTGAAATACATATTTTAAATGTAAATACTATAAAAATAAATGTGTCTACTTAAAATGTACTTTGCTATGTATAAATTTAATATAAAACAAAATAAAAGACATAAAAAAAACTCTACACTACTCTAAGGAGAATGACCCTATCCCCCTTAAAGCATTTGGAAGAAGTTTTACCTCTTTCATGATTTTATTTATTTATTTATTTATTAATGATTGTATGTACATAATATTTTCATAAAATTCCAACAAGAGAAGAAAATGAACATAAATACATCGATGATTCTTTGTAATTAAGATATAATCCAAGAGTACCCCTAAAAATAATCATGGAATAACACATCTAAATATATAATCTAAATTTAGATAAACCTCTAATAACACACATAAATATAAGAAAAATAATACATCAAAATAAAACTTATATTAAAAAAAATATACATATTACAAATTTTTTAATGAAATATAATAAAAAAATTACCTTTAATTTAAAACAATATATTTATCTTTTTCCTTTTAACAATTTTTTTTCTAAATTTTGCTAATTTCTAATATACTGTACAAAAAATACAATCATACTTCATGACAGGGGTTTTTGGATAAGCCAACTCCTCTCAGATGAAGGCAATACAAACAATCAAAAAATGGGTTGCCCTTCTGGGGAAAACGAGTCATTAACGGGTTCAGAGATTCTACAAATAAGCTGCCCTTCCAGGGAAAACCAGCCATCAACATAAGCATGAGTGAAATTTTTTGCAGACAGAGATAAAGATAGACATAAAAACTATGAAAGAGCATATATAAATTGAAAAGGAGGAGTTCCAAGGAGCTGCAACTACCGGTTTTATGCGACATGGTTCTCCCAATGAGGATTCTCCTCAATTATGAAGCAGTCATAGTCAACATGGTCTTGATATCCTTATTTGAGAGGTGGGGGGTCCTCTCTGGATTTGAGGTGGAGACCATATTAACCTGCTTTGCGAAACTGAGCGAGATTCATGATCCACTTTTGCCTCTTTTTGCCTAGAGTCCTCCGTTGGGCTGCTCCCACCGCTATCTGAGTCTTCCGCAAATTTTTGACGGGGAGGCCGACATATTTCTGAGGCTGAGGGGAGGAGGAGCGCGATAAAGTGGATTTGCGGATCTGTTTTCTGCTTCTGAAGTTGGAGAGGTGGTGCTTTTCCTCTGAGAGGTGAATGGAGAACTGGGCAGAGACAAAATGGGGGTCAAGAACCTCAAGTTCTTCCACGACAACAGATATGGACAAGGAGCTCGCAGGAATTGCCGGAACTAGAGGGCGGGAGGGAGAGCTTGTGCCACCTCCTTGACGACACCACATTTAGTGCTATCTAGGCATTGTATCCGCAGGTTGGTGGGGCTGATGGCCTGGAGCAGAAGGCTCAGAGTGAGACAAATGAGGAGTAGAGCAACGGATGGGGCTTTGATAGAGGAAGGGGATAGAGAATGAAAAAAGGATGCACAGATGAGAATTAAAACAGGAGCCATGAGCCATAAATGGCCAAGACGCAAGATGCAGGAGTATAGGTCAAGGGGGAGGCATAAATGCCTCAATTTATAGCGTCCTATGCGCATTTAAAACCTTCACGAAGGAGGATGGTGCGGCTGTATGGAGAGGCCATGTGCCCCCGCGATGTGAGACCAGGTGGTAGCCTAAATCGTTCTTGTCAATCACTTGCATTGAGGGGTTTAATATATTTGACGACCAATTGAGTGCAATAAGTGTGCAGAGAGTCATAGGAAATAGAATGGAACTTGCTGGAGATAAGATGAGAGTCTTGAATCACACCTCTATTGACTAGGAGATATGAAAATTCATTAGCTGATCTATGCACATGCAAGAAAGTAATGAATTTTTGGAGTTAAAGCCATTGTTCTAGGTTTCCCAATCTAGAGGCTAACTACCAGCTCTTTGAGATTTTGGATGAGGAGGAGACATACATAATATGTTTGGCTACATTAATGATGATTCGAGAGTCATCTTCAACCTCTATGGAGAAGATATCATTCTCTTGAGCAATGTTGAGGCCTTGGATGAGTCCTTCCACTTCAGTGGATTTTTCTGTATCCCAACCAATGGATCCATAGAAGATTAGCAAGGGGGAACCTTCAAAGTGACGCAAGATTCCTCCAAAGCTAGCTTCACCCATATTGGATTTTGTGGCTCCATTAAAGTTGAGTTTGCATATATTCTTAGGTGGGGGACTCCAAGATCTAGGAGATTCTGAAGCTGGATTGGATGAAGTAGACACTGCGGAGTTGCAAGGAATAGGGAGGTTCCAGTTGACCCATATGAGGCATTGTGAAGGTAGAGATGGGAGATCTGTGTCCCTCCATTGATTCAACGATAAGTTATCCTTTATATTGTTGCGGAATTTGTTCCAAATAATCTCTTGAGGAGTTTCCTGATATTTCAAGTTTCAGTGACTCATCTCCTTCCAGATTTTCCAAAGAAGTAGCCCAGGGATGAGCAGCCAGAGAGAGTTGAGGATATTCCTGGTGAATGGGGCTTTCTACCAGTGAAGGATAGTGTCGATGACATCCCCTTGCCTTTTGTTGGTCCTATGATAGAGAATGGTGATTCTGTCCCAAAGAGTGCTAGAAAATGGGCATGTATGCAACAGATGATCTATGGTTTCCTCCTCACTTTGACAAAGGGAGCACCACAAAGGGCCAATGAACACTCTTTTCAGTATATTTTCCAAAGTTAAGATATGACATTTATTGAATATCAATATAAAATTTTCCCTTTTGTGAGTTCCAACCAGACATCATAATGGTTTTCCTCTTGCCAATTTTCTTGCCACTGAATGGTCGGAAGCCATTGACGAAATCCTTGAGTGTTTAGCGTTGTCGATAAATGATTGATTTCAATGTTTCCCATACCTTGAGGAGTGGATTTTCACCTGGGTTTTTGAAAAAGTTTTGCAATTTTAGAATGTTGCTGCCATGAGTATTCCCAAGGACAAACCTGGGATCTTAAGTGAATTTCCCAAAAATTTTGAGATTGGATGAGGAAATTATGTTGATTGGTAGCTCTCTAGATTTGCGAGCCCATGATTTCTCAATTGTAGCATATAATATCCTCTTGAGGCTAATTTTATGCATATTTAGTTGCCCATAGCTGTGCCCAAGGTGTATGAGGATTTGATACCCATTTCCATCATTTGCAAGATCCCATGACGATATTTCTTTGCTCTGGGTCACTCAAATGAAATATTCACAAGTGTTTGGGGGAGAAAACCTTAGAACATTTGACTAAGGCTCGTTTCCCGGTGTCTTTGTTGCCACCCCATAAAAAGTTGCGTTGAAGATTACAGATGGATTTCAGAACCCATTTTGTAATAGCCAGCATGGAGAAGAGGTAAAGCGACATGGACTAGAGGACACACTTGATCACCACAAGATGACCAGTGATGTTGAGAGCTCGATGAGTCCAAGAGGATAGTCTTGCTTTTATATTTTCCACGAGCTACTTCCAAGAAGTATGCTTGATGGTTGAGTCAATGAGTGGGGCTCCTAGGTATTTCGAGGTGAGACAGGAAATGGAGAAACTAAGGATACGGGCAATGTTGTGTTGAGTGATAGCAGGGGTACTAAAGAAAAAGAGTTGTGATTTGTCCGGATTGATAGTAGTTCCGGAGGCTTTAGAGAAACAATCGAGCTAAGATTTAAAGGTGCTAGCTTCATAGATATATGGATGGCATAATAACATGTTTTCATCCACAAATTGTTGATGGGAGAGTGGGGGGTTATTCTAAAGGGAGATTCCTCTTAGGTACTGAGATTTGATGGCATGATAGATTAAACGACCCAATCATATTTCCATGAGGACAAAAAGAAAAGGGGAGAGAGGGTCACCGTGACGGATACCTCTTGAGGGAGAGAAGGTGGGAGAGGGTAACCAGAGTGAAGAAAAAAGGGGAGGAGAGCATACTCATGATCCATTTGATCCAAGTGGGACTGAAGCTAAAGGCTAGGAGCTCTTGATGGATATAAGTCCAGCTAAGGTTATAAAATGCTTTGGAGAGATGGATTTTGAGAAGCATACCTACCTTTTTCTGCATTCAGAGAGTGGATGAATTCATGCGTCACGATGATACCGTTCAGTATTTGTCTTCCTTCCACATATCATGTTTGCTTAGGTGATATAAGCAGTGGGAGGAGAGGTTTAAGCATGTTGGCTATCACTTTTGATATGAGATTCTAAATGACATTGCACAGGGCTATGGGGCCATACTTACTCGGAGTAGCAGCTTGTTCCTCTTTTGGAATCGGGGTAAGGAAGGTGGCATTGAGGGATGGATGAACCCAGTGCATGATTCTAGATTAATCAACCAAATCCCAGAACTCCTTCTTGATCACATCCCAAAAGTAGTGAAATAAGTTGGAGGTTAAACCATCCACTCCTCAAGCTTTCACATATTTGAGGTACGACATAGCTTGTTCAACCTCTTGCAACATGGTGGATCGAAGCAACATTTAATTGTGATCCTCTGTGATGAGCCTTGGAATATGCTGGGTGATTCTTTTGATGGCAGGTTGTCGATCTATGTTGGGTTCTTTGAGAGTGTCCTTGAAATAATCCAACATCTCCTATTCAATTTCATTGTGTGCTTCAAGCTATTCCCCATGTTCATTCTTGAGGATTGAGATGCGGTTGTGCATTCGTCATTGGATGGTAGAGCGATGGAAAAATTTTGTGTTTTTTTCCCCCACTTTGAACCATCGAGTTTTGGATTTTTGTTTCTAGATAATTTCTTCTTATTTCCCAGGATCTTCCAATTTTCCCATTAGATATATCTCCTTGTCCACGTGAGCATGTGTGCGACCTTCTAGAATGATATTTTGCTAGAGACAAGGCATCTGAGCCTCCAGCTCTAGTTGATTTTTGAAGATGTTACCAAAGGATGATTGATTCCATTGCTTGAGATGGATTTTGAGGGCTTTGAGTTTTTTTCGGAATTGAAACACTTTGGAACCCATTGGTGGGGTGATGTTGTGCCACCAATTGGTTACCAAATCCTTGAACCCATGCTGTGTTAGCCAAAATTGTTCAAAGCGGAAGGGTTTTCTGCTAGCTGCGCCAAGGCGAGACCATTGAAGTTGAATAGGAAAATGATCAGGCCCCGAAGTAGGCAGTATGGTGGTGGCTATATCACCACCCAAATGGATAAAGTTGTCCAAAATGAGGAATTTGTCAACACGTGAGGCTATTTGATGGGAACCTCTTAGACAATTGTTCCAACTGTGACTTCCATTGGAAGTTTGGAGATCGATGAGTTGGTTGATCTGAATGAACTCCATAAATATGTGGCTATCTGCTTCAAGCGTGGAAAACCCTCCTCTTTTTTCCTCCAAGATGGTGACCATGTTAAAATCTCCTCCCAAAACCCAAAGAGGGTGGGTTCGATGAGCGTTATTTTTTTCAATGGAGTGAGGGAGTTCAATTTTTTGAGATGTTGGTTGGGGGAAATAGACATTAGTGAGATGGCTGCCTAGGAGATGGAAAGAGGCATGAATGAGATTTTGAGAGCATGAAGGTTAGTCAGAGTGATTTGAAGAGAGTTCAAGGCAATAGCTAGGCCTCCTAAGGCACCAATAGCATCTACAGCAGTGGTACTACAACCATTCCATAATCTCGATAAAATCATGTTCAAGGAAGTGCTAGAACATTTGGTTTCTTGCATAAAGGATATGGTGGGATTTTCTTGAGAAATTCCTTTCTTGATCAGACGATGCTTGGAGGGGCTATTGAGCCCTTTGATGTTACATGAGATGAGTTTCATTGAAAACTATGAGGAATGATGGTGTAGAACCTTGTTAACCTAGGATATCTTCCTGATTCAATGAGTTGGACTCCAAGCATGATGCGGTGTTGCATATCAGTGCGCCTCCCTCTTTTTCTAGATTCTTTCATGATTTTTTTTGTATCTAGTAAGGTACCTCCTTGGATGCCAAGAGTTGGTAATTGTTGAGCTCTGGAGAGAAATTCCTCTAGACATTGGATCTTCTGAGTGGGAATCATGTGAAATTCTCTGCTTTTTCATGCTTCCTCCAGTCCTAGGATGTCGAGTTCTGCAAATTCTAAGCTCTCTGGTTCTTCCTCCATGACATATGGTTAATCCAACTCTAATTTTTTCCCTTCGTTGGAGCTATTTTCATGCGAGGATTGAACCTGATTTACTTGAGGATGAGAGGTAGCATAAGGTTGGATCAGTGAGGATTGGGGATTGTGGGCTTCAAGAGGGGGATTGGATGGATTCAAGGGAGGCTCAGGAGGTGAAGAGGTAGGGGCTTCCTAGGAGGGTTGATTGGAAAAAACATCAAAGTTGTTGTTGGTGGAGGGATGTGAGGCCTTGGGGGCAGATGTGGATTTTCTCGCATGCCATTTACGGCTAATGATCTTGGTGAAACCATATGATTCTGTGTTTTCCAAGCCTAAATTTGGTTTCTGGCTATGATTGAGGGGGAAATCTCTGAAGAGATTCCCATGCTGATGAAATTTGCGGCAATGACAAGGCACATGTTCATATTCAATTGCTTGAACCCATTGAAAATCATCGTGGAGCAGACTTACCAAATCAGGGAGGATGTTGGCTATATGCATGTAGATGCAGATCTTTGCAAAGGCAGTGTATCAGTTGATATTGGTGTCTTCTGCTATTTTGATGAATTCTCCTAGATGGTTCCTAATGTCTTTGAGAGAAAGAGTTCATCCCAATAGTTCTGAGGGAGGGAATACAATATTATCCATACCAGTGCCTACTTAAAGTCATCTTTGTGAGGATTGAATATTTCAATCTAGTTTCTGAGGAAAAGTCTTGTTGAGTTGAAGAAGTATGGGCCCCCATCCATTATTTGATTCTTGTCTTCGAGACATGTGAAGATGATGTTGAAAAAGCCTTTCAAGCCTAGTTGGAGTGTTATTTTCCATTTTGGCTTCCACTTTGAAGAGATCCACCTAGAAGGGCTTTCTTTTTGGGCCAAAAGCCAATGAACTTATTGATGAGTGCATGGTCCTTCATCTTTTGTATTCTTCCATTGATGCACTGTGGTGGAAGGTATATCTTGGGTGTTTATGCCATGTTGGGTATGCATGTTAATGAGGATGCTTTCCTCTGAGCAGCTTTGTCAGTTTGCGAGTTTATGAGGAGGCCACACATCCCTGTGGGGTTGGCTTGCATGTCCGGACCATTCTAAGTAGTAGTGTGAGATCCCGTTGTCTCATTGTTTACAGATGGGCTAGAAGAAGGGGGTGGGGGGGGAGCCTCTCTCCCTCCATCGAGAGCCTCCATGACACGCAGTCCTTTTGAAGCGTAAATACATTGTAGCAGGGTCAGGGATGAAGAGCAGCGAACAACCTGTGGCCCTCGGTCGACTGTAAGCCCTAGGCTACCATGGGAAACATCTCCACTCTCATTCCTTACTGAATCCTCTTCCAATCCTTTTCAACATTTTTTAAAGCTTATGAAATTCTAATTTAATATTACATTTTTTAAAACCCATAAAAATCTAATTTAATATTACATTTATAAGTAAAAATATGACATACAAAATTATCATTAAAAATAAGACAATAATATTAATCAATGTAATTTCATATTGATCATAAATATTTATACAAAAAATTATCAATAATAATGAGATAATAATATTAATCAATGTAATTTCATATTTTTCAAAAATATTTATATAAAAAATTATAATATAATTTTAATTTGGAAATTCCTGGTTTGCATATGAATTATATTTTCTTTTTAAACAAATTTAATTATTTAATTAAAAAAATAAAAGGAATACGAAAATATCAAATTATTTATATTACGTAAAATAAATAAAATAATTTTATAAAGTTTTTTCCCAAAGCCCATTTACAAGGGATAGGCTGACTTGGCTTCGTTCTCACGAGCATGCGTACCTAGTGTCACAGTTTAGCAAAAACAAATACAATAGTAAATATTTTATTTATTTTATTTTATTTCTACCTTTCAAAATATAAATATAACTAAGGGGTGAATTCCCCATCTCTTGTCATATCCCTAACATATATTTATATTAGAGCGTTGACATTTATATATATAACTAGGATTTTGGGCATATATTCTAATTATTATTCATGCAACATATATATTCACATGGTAATTAAGGTTTATATGGCAGCATAGTATATATGTTTCACATGAATATTGTATTGGGGCTCCAATGCATAGTCATTACTCCTAATCCCAATTACGAAGAGCATTCTATAGTTTAACTTAATATACGTCACATCCATTTGGCATTTGTACACTATGTTTATGAGTTGGATACTATTTCAATGGTACCACTGTACTGCGTAATAAATAATTTGGGATAGCTGCCATGATTTGCCGGGTTTCATTGGGATTTGGTTGTTGGAGTGAATCAGTTCACTCGATCTCTGAGCTAATAGACTTAATTGCATTTGGCAGTGAATGAGCTCCGGTTCTGCCCTCATTTTTTCCTGTTCAACTTTGTTCTCTCCACCTATAATCTGTTAAAACTTTGGCTTGGATGCATGGCATTTTCACGGGGTTCGTTCTTGTTTAATGTATGTCTAGAAAAGTACCAAGTGAAATCTCTGCTCTGGTATGCAATTTTGCACCCCAATGCCGAAGCTTTCTAAGTTTTTCCCTTGGAGAAATGCACTAGACTACCGGTTTGAAACCCTCATCGAACAATGCACAAGTATGATGTTTCAGCACCACCCCTTTTCCTTTAAGTTCACTGTGATTTCTTTTCACTATTTGTACGTTAATCATTTATGATAAATCGATCGGCTCATATAGATTTTTATATAAATAATCTACCAGTTGCATAGTTTTAAAGTTAGGGAGTTCACTTAGTTATGGGTTTTAATATTTATTCTTAATATGGCGTTAACAGAGTGCTGGAGGTTGAAGCTCTTTGACTCCAGGTCCGCACTCAAACCCTTGATAGTTTTCCTTTAGTTTTTAAGAGGATGTTATGCTTCTCGCTTTGATATGCTTCACAATTTCTTACCCTTTTCCTATTGTTTACCTATTCTCTGCAGGTAAGGCTGCAAAAAATTTCAATACTGGTTTTCAATGACATGCAACAGTACCATGGCTTATTTCTTCGCATAATATTCTTGCACAGATACTCTGCTCTCAATGGGGTCGAATTCCCTTGATTCGAGTCTTAGATTTATTGAATCCCAAGCTTTTTGATAATGGGTCTTTTTAGAAGTCTACGGACTTCCTATAAAAGGTAATTTATTTAGTTTTAGTGTGACCCAGACTCCATTTTGAGAGAATAATTAAGGGTTAAACCCTAAGTTCTGTTGTTCCACGTTTTCTTATAAAGATGAAGGGTCTTTTATTATCAATTCTGAGTTGTTATTTTAACTCCTGAGCGCTTGGATTTGTACCCGTTCCGTGGATATAATCAATGTGGAGAATACCACTGAACCTGATCCTAACCTTGTACTGATGTCTTACCCTTTTCCTCACCCAACTCGTGCCACGATCTTGACTCACAACTGCCAGATTAAGGATCAGGTGGTTAAGCTTATTATGTACAATGGTAGTCAAAAGAATTTGGTCTCTACAGCCCTTGTAAAGGCACTGGCTTTGCTTTGGGTAGGGCAGAAAGCAGCGTAGAGGCTGGAAGGATAGAGAGTGAGAACCTGACTGCTATTTTTTTCCCCATACCTGAACTGAAGGAAGGAGATAGAGAAAGGAGTTGCTCTCAATGGGCCATATCATACACAGATGAGAAGAGGCATTGGTCTTATACCTCTGCATGCATCGAGGGATACCGCCGTACCTGTTCCTATACATCCGTCCACGTACAGAACAACCCTCCCTCCTTTATACGGAGACGGTAGGAGTAGCCCCACTGCTTCAGCTTCATCGATAAGGATCTTCTACTGGACATTGACCAACCAGGGCAAATCGTAGTTCGAAATATTCAACCCCCTGACCGGGTAGACCGATTTATTTGATATATACAATACCATGGCGAATGGATCTCTCTGTAAATACCTGTTTTTGGTTTTACTTTCATTTTGTTGGAAATATTATTGCTGTAGATGTTCATATTACCTTTGCCCGATAACAGATTTGCGTCCTTTCAGTTCTACATACCTATTTTCGTAAAGTAATGAATACAGATGTTATCAGGTCTTTATAAATATAACAGTTGAACCTGTAAGGGTTCCACCGTGATTCTTTTGTAATTATTTTCTCATTATTCTGCAAATAATGTTACATGCAGTCATTAATACTTCCTTGAAGCTTCTTTCTTTTGTTATCTAGGGTTTCACGTTAACTAGTTTAGTCGATGACCGGACCATCATCACAAATGTCCGAGTTAGAATGGTGTTATCGACCCTGGACGATGAAACCAGGTTTTGGGTACATACCCAGAACTAGGTCAACGGTCTGTCGCGTCATTTAACACCCTATCACTGGTTCTAGTCTTGCAGAGTTATGATTACATCATTTCTTTAGAACATGTTTTCAATTTCTATGATTACATATATAACTATATTTATATATATATGGCCGTGTTTTTTTTTTTCCACAGAAAAAAATGAACTTTCTATTAATATAGATAGTCTCTGAACATATGCCAAGCATTTCTGGAAGCAAAACATTGCCATTCCCTTTGTGAGGGAATGGAATAAAAGCTACTTAACACCTGTACAATATGTTAGAAGCCCTAGAAAGACAAAATAACCAAAGCATAAGCAAACATGCATCTCTTTTTGCTCATCATCGATCAGGGTAGAGATGAGAACAGAAAAAGAGGCAGCACAACCGTGACACACCGTCACCAATAAGAGTTGGCAGTAGATACTATCCCAGCCCCATAAAAGTAGCATAACATGAACAAAAGACGAGCCCAGAACCTCCTTACATAAGGAAAACAGTTCTGGACTCAATATAGTAGCAGTTTTCAAAAGTTTAATAAAAGTCCGATGTACAATGCTGAAAATAAACTGAATAATTACACAAAAAGAGGTTGTTCATGGATTTGAACAGTCCCATTCACTACTTCCGCTACTGCCCAGGACCCCAGAGCGAGTTGAGCACCTTCTTTAGATAAGATATCTGCTTGCTGGTTCCTTTCCCTGTAAATGTGAACAACAGAAATCTCAGAGAAAAAAGATTTAAGACGACGAATCTCCTTAAGCAAAGGTAGTAGAATAAAATTCCTGCACTGCTGAGTCCCATTGAACCAGTTGACTACATTTCTAGAATCACCAAAAATCTGAATCTGATTTATCTGTTTGGAAATAAGCCAGCAGAGAAGCAAATGAAGAGCTTTGAGTTCAGCGAAGTTATTAGACCCTTGCCCAAGGCCGACAGAGGCTTGAAGAGAGTTTTCAGCAGAAAGATATATAACCAACCCAACACCACAAGTATCATTGTCATCAGAAGCACCATCAAAGTAGGCCCAGGGAAAGGATTCATTAATTGACTCAGGCTGTATATTGCGAGAGGAACCTGTAACAGCAGGCAAAGGAATGCTATCGAAAATTGCAGCTCCCTCTGCTGCCAGCCTGGCTAAGGGAAAGGGAGACTCATTGAAGATTATCCTGTTGCGAGCAATCCAGGTACCCCAAGCTATTAAAAGAGGAAAGGCCCTGATTTTGTCATCCGAGGCCTCCTGCCACCAAGATTCCCAAGCCTGCAGAAGGTTTTCTCCATGCCATCTCAAGGGAATATTTGTCAGACGCAGAGTTTCTGCCCAAAGGCTTGCATTAAAGGGGCAAAAGAGAAAGAGGTGTTGTGGCGATTCTTCTTCAGATTTACAGAGCGAACACCAGCTCGGCCCCTGCTTGCCTCTCTTTTGCAGAAAGTCCCAAGTTGGGACCTTATTGTGAAGAATGCACCAGAAAAAAAGTCTGGTCTTAGCTGGGCTTTTAAGTTTCCAGAGAGGTTTGGACCACCAAGCAGGATTCCCCCAGCCTTCTTGCGTCATAAGCCATTTATATCCGAACTTTGGGGTGTAGATACCTGACTGAGCATGCACCCAACGCAGAATGTCAGCAGAATCCGAAATTCTAATAGAAGAGAGTGAAAGATCAACAACAAACCGGTTCCATTCTTCCATCCACCTATTATCCAGGTGCAGGTCCATACCGGACATCCAGCCCTGCTTAACTAGGGAGGTGGATCTGGGATCTGCCACCTGGTTTAGATAAAAGTAACCTTCAGAATTTACATGAGCAACCAGATCGCGGGACAAAGAGAAATTGGGCGAACAGCCTACCCAAGGGTCACATCCCACCCGCACTTGGCTTCCATTGCCAACCTGCCAAGCCAAGCCTCTCTCAATTAGCTGAACTGAAGCCACAACTGCTTTCCAAACTGAAGATGCATTAGTAGAGGATTTGACTGGGGACCGAACCCAGTCCAGAACAGAACCTTGGCTGATGTATTTGCGCTTGATGACCGAGACCCAGAGAGATTCTGTAGAAATCAAACGCCATGCTAATTTGGCCGCCAAGGATTTTGCAAAGGAAGCCAAGTTTTTTATACCCCAGCCGCCCCACTCCTTTGGTTTTGTAATTTTATCCCAAGCCACCCAAGGGCTGACCGAGTCCTGATTTGATCCGGACCACAGAAAAATTCTGCAAAGTTTATCAATAGAAGCCAAAATGCCTTTAGGGACCCAAGAAAGACTGGCCCAATAAACCGGGATAGCCATCAGAACAGACTTAATTAAAACCAGACGACCAACCCTTGATAGCCACCTGAAACTCCAATGAGTAAGCCTTTTTCAATCTTAGCAAGAAGCCATTTCCAATCCCGAATACGATAAGAGTCCGGTTTTAACAAGAAACCAAGGTATTTGAAATGGTCCTGCAAGGAGCGGACTTCAAAGTTCAACAACCTTTGAATTCTACTGAGCTCATCTCCAGAAAGACCTGAAGGAGTGATGGTTGATTTTAAAGAGTTAATTTGAAGCCCAGTTGCTTTTAGAAAAAGCTCCAACAGAACCTTTAAGGCACGACAATCGTCAATAGACCCATTCAGAAAAATCAGAATATCATCTACAAAAAGAAGATGCGTGATCCAGAAATTAGTGGCCACTTCAATCCCTTTTAAAATGCCCAGTCTTTTATCCCTGTGAATCAGGAGACTTAATCCTTCGGCTGCCAGCAAGAACAGCAGTGGCGAAAGAGGGCATCCCTGTCTGAGGCCTCGTTCAGGAGTAAAAAAGGAAGTTGCAGTGCCATTAATCAGGAGAGCAATATCTGTAGAAGAAACACAACTCATAATCCACCGAACAAAGTCAAATCTGAAACCAAGGTGGGTAAGAAGAAGCCTCAAATAAAGCCAACTGAATCTATCATAAGCTTTAGATAAATCCAATTTAACAATAAGCCCTTTCCTACCACTCCTTTTTAAGCTATGCAGAGATTCTTGAGCAACACCTACAGCTTCATGGATTTGTCGACCACTTAGAAAACCAAACTGTTCCGGAGAAAGATGTGAGGAAAGAAAAGGTTTAAGCCTAGCAGCAATGACTTTCGCAATAACTTTATAGACACAAGAGCAGAGGGAGATTGGACGAAAATCATCAAAAGAAGAGGGGTGGTCAGACTTGGGAATCAAAGCAAGAAAGGTGGAATTGAAAGGGCCAAAGACTTGACCCGTGGCTCTAGACTCTTCAACAACAGCAACCAGGTCATCACCAAGGGTTTCAAAAAAATGCAGAAAGAACTCTACAGTCCATCCATCAGGCCCTGGGCTTTTGTCCTTTGGCATACCTTTAAGGATATCCTCAACTTCCTGTTTGGAGACAGGAGCCATTGTTGCCTCATTTTCTTCCTCATCCACGAACCTAGGGAACAGCTGAGACACTCTGATTACTTCTGCAATGGTCACTTCAGATGGGGCTTTGAAGAGATCTTTGAAGTAAGCGATTCCAAAAGAAGATAATTCCTCAAAAGAGGAGGCCACATCTCCATTCCCCTTCGGAATTTCCCAGATAGTATTAGCCATCTTCCTGCCTTTGGCATAGTTTTGGAAGAACTTAGTGTTTTCATCCCCTGCTTGAAGCCAAAGAGCCCTGCTCTTCAATCTCCAGTTTTCCTCTCTTGTCTAAAGAATTCTCCTTCTTTTGGCCTCCAAATCCTTAATTCTATTTCTAGCTTCAATGGAGTCATAACCTCCTCCTTCTGGATCTTCTAAAAGAGCTAAGTCAGAATTGACCTTTTTTAGATCCTCCTCCTCCTTCTTCTTCAAGTTAGCCGCCCTGTCCTTAGTAGCTGATTTCATTTTCTTCAAATTATTCCAGAAGAAAGCACTCCTAGAAGAATCAGGCCCACCTGGGTCCACCTCCCAAGTTGAAGCAAAAAGCTCTTGGAATGAGTCATCTTTGAGCCAGACAGGGTTAAACCTGAATGGCAAGCCAGGTTTCCTTCCAGCGCCTTTAATCTCAAGGAGGATAGGGAAGTGGTCCGAGATACCACCTTCATCAGTCCAGTGTCTGTACTCCGAGAGAAGTTCCATCAAAGGCTCACTTAAAAGAAAACGATCCAGCTTCTTCCCCACCCATTCCTGGCCAACCCTTCTATTTCTCCACGTAGGTTTTAACTTCAGGAGGGGCATGTCCACCAGATGAGCCAAAGCGATACGGTTAAGGAAAAATTCAGAAAGAGGGTCTGCTTTGGCCGTGGCACCCCAGGATTCCGCTTCCCCTAACGAGAAGTTGAGATTCCCCTCCAATAATTAAATGGTCGCAAGTTCTTTGGCGTAGCAAGAAAATAAATAAATAAATGCGGCTATATACTCATACAACATTTTATCTCCTGCATGTCTTATGTTAGCAATACTACTGTGTATATTTTGTCTCTGTTAAATATTAACAGTGTTAATAGTGTTTTCAATTCACTATAAGCTTCCCTCACGATACACAGAATTTTAGACAGTATCTCTACTTAATCAATCATATAATAATAACATGGAAAAGATAGTATTGTTTTTACTTTTTCTCTATCCGAATCCCAGGATAATAAAATTGCTTGTAGATAGCATTTCCTGTCTTATGCATTATATACCTATATATTCATATGTTAAAAGGAAATAGAACAGAACTTTCTCAACTGTAATACTGAAACAACCTTTCCAGTCTAGTATTAACATGCTTAGGAAATTCATAGTATACTTGTCTGAAATAGAAAAATTAAGCTGTGGTCCTCCCAACCATCAAGCGAGGCTATTATGTCCTCTTCTTTCCCCCTAGCTCCAGAATCTGGACGGTGCTACGGGTCAACAGTAGAAATCTTTATCTTTCTGCTGTGACCTTTGGATGGCCAATCCAGTCAAACTCAGAAAGTATGGTTTTACAAGGTTTTCTTGAGTTACTTTCAACTGATCATAACCAGCTCTAGAAAATACTCTCCTTTATCAAAGAAAATTGTACAGAACCCCTACTCCTCCCCTGGGATTCAACTTTATCCTCATAGGAGTAGGTAACTATTTTCCAACTGTCCCCAACCACCTCCTATTCTTGGAAACTTTTTACCAACAGCTTAAAATATTTTTCTTTTCATTCATTAGTTCCTCCTATTAACTCAATAACAAAAAACAAAATAATAATTTGTTTCATAAAGAATAACAATTAACTCTTTCTTGCCAGAAAATAAAAATAAGCAAATTGTCTTTAACTAGTTAATACTAGTTAACTCTTAATGAGGCTCTCAAACTTAGACCCACAGGCATATAGCCAAGGACCTACCTCAGGTATCTATCCGCCAATGACTAAGCTACCCATATCCCTTATATTTATTCCATTGAAATTCTACTAAGTACCCATAGCACAGGGCATACTAACCGTAAATAGAGAGAGGGCTAAACAGGTAACTAAAAACAAATAAGAACTAGAGGGAATAAGAACCAGAGGGAGAGCTAAAGAGATAACTAAAAACATAGGCTTGAGTTGACTTAGCAAGGTCTTGGAGGCCAAGGCATCACACTAAAAGTAAATTAAGTGTGTAAAACAAAGCTCAATTAATCACTATGTAAAAAATAATTCAATTAATCTGGTCAGTTGTAAAACTTAAATCGATTAATTCGGACTTTCTACCAAATACCCATAAACTAACCAAAAATAGAGACTCGTGGTAGGGAGATATCAAAAGAAATTCAATAATTAAAACGAGCTTTTAAAAAAAGAGTGGAAGCATAAAAAGATGTAAAATAACTAATTAATGCATTGGGAAGTTGTAACAATTTCTACCAAGTACCGATAGACTAAGTGTAAATAGAGACAGAGAGAGGGCATAATAACAGTAAATAGAGACAGCATGTAAGAACTAGAGGGATGGCTAAACAGGTAAGTAGAGTCACAAACTTGAGTGGACTTACGAAAATCTAAAAAACAACCCAGGCCAAGGCATCACAACACTACAAGTGATGATAAACAAAATTCAATATAATCTGGGAGAGGAGCGCTAATATATAAACAATATATCAATAAAAATAAATATTTAATGATATGATTTTGGAAATTTCTGAGAATTAAACCAACAAAATTCAAATTTCTTATCGATTAGACATCACAATATTTTATATAATTAAAAAGTACAATAATAATTCATAATTTTCTCAATATTTCAAATAATAATATTTTAAGTCATATATATTTTTTTCCAATATTTTAAATATTGGGCAATCAAATAGATTACCATTAGAAGCATTCTGAACAAGTTGGTTGGCAACTGGCATCGAATGGTATTAATATTGACCTGGCTTATTGAAAATAGTAGGTTCCATGAGGAACTGGAGCTAGATTGAAAAGGAAAATATTATTTTCAGTATTCAAATCAACCCTTGTGGAGTTCATTTCTTAAAGGTGGTGGATCCATCCCTAGATAAACCATCAGTGAAGGTATAGAGATTGAATTCAACCTGCGTTGGGAGAGTAATAAAATGTGAATATGCAAACTATATTATTGATAAAATAGATTACACACATTTATACAAGAATTAGTCTCAAGATAGGAAATCTATCTTGGACGTACAATCAGTTGGTTGAGGGAATATCTCAACCTCACACCAAATAAGGAAACTAGATTTAGCTAACCTAGGAAATAGGAACAGACTCTATTCATAGAGAGTCACAACTGGACAAGTAGGAATTACACATTCTAACACACCCCCTTAATGATTACTTGTCTCGATATCACTTCGCAAAATCTAGTTGTGATCAAACATAACAAAGAATATGTCGACGTCCATATAAAGGAGCAACCATCCACCGGAATGCATGGGTACCAACCGCTGCAACCGCTAGTCTCATAGGATGTCCTTCGTATACATGGTTCTGTCAACCATTATCACTGCATACATGTACCTGTATCCACATATCCCCCTCCAACGTGGGTTTTATTGGATGACCCGTAACCATGCTCTTCCATCATCGGGGTTTTATCGGATGACCCGTAACCATGCTCTTCTTTCATCGGGGTTTTATCGGATGACCCGTAACCATGCTCTTCCTTCAGTGGCAAACACTGACACAGAACTGTTTCCAGTCTGCTTCACTATTATACGTGGTTTTTAGCTGACCACAAACTGACACTGCAAAATGGTTTCTGGCTGACCATGAACCTGTAGTTACAAAGTGGTTTTGAGATTACCACGAACTTTTACGGGGATACACATGCCTTTATAAGGCTTACATACTCCATATCTTGGAATTACCAGGTACATAAAATGACCACTACAAAACCATCCTAGACTTGCTTACCATTCAACTCTGTGACTCATTAAAAACCACACAAAACAAACTTTCACTTTCGTTGTCCATCCTCCTTTAAATGTTGCCGCTGCTCCATTACATCATATTTTGAAATGTTCACATCTTGGGCATCTTTGTCTTTATCAATTAAAAACTTGGAATTCCATCCTTAACCTGTCATTTGTTAGAGTAGTCAATTCTAACAAAATTAACTTCATATTGAGGTGACTAATCTCAATATGTATATTGATTTTAGTTCCAAAATATTTGTTTTACTCAAAATACACACAATCATGCTTTCAACTAGCTACAAAGACACATTAATTTTTCATATCGCATATTAATGCCCAAAAACAAACTGATGATTGGACCAGTCCATTGGACGCTCCCATGTATTTCGGAATATGGAAGCGTTGGGTAATGTCCACTGATGATTGCGCCGGTCCTCTTTTACATTTGCTGACCATTTTCAAAGGTGACGCTGTATTTTAAATATATTGACATGCACCCAGTCTGACGGAGTCGTCAGATCGAATCCTTCAATTACTTGACATGCACCCAGTGGAGTCGTGAGATTGAATCCTTCACCTACTCTTTTCGGGAGAGCTTGTTTTACTTCATTCAAACGTACCGACGTTTCCAAGGTCAAATCATTCACGTGCCTTTTCTCGTTGGCCGAGCTCATTTTTTATGCTATATAGTTGCTACTGGAGGTCTTGTAAACCACTGTTGCGTGTAGCATGTAGTGAAAGAAATAAATCTCAACCTAAATCTCTGCGACCAGAAGACCCGAAATCTCTGGACCCAACAATTGCAACTGTACGCTGTATGCAAACTCACAAGTAGCAAAAAAAAAACTTGATTTCAAAGCGGAAATGAAAAATCAGATATGGAAAAACTCGATTTCTGAAATGAGAAATCTGTATGCTCAAACCACCTGCACGCCGAGAAGAAGGGAGCAGCCGTTTGGTCGAACGCAGGTTTGATTGAAAGCAGTCTTTACGCTGCTCGATCCCGCAACAGCAACAAAAAACAGCAGATCCGCTCAATACCGTGAGCGACCACGTGCAGATCCGCTCAAGAAACGACCCCTGGTCGATTTCCAACGCACAGCTAAAAAAAATACCTTCGTGGACGTAACGCTCGAAAGCAATCTAACGCACAAAGCAAAGCCGGAGCTCGGAGAGTAGGAGTTGACCACAATAAAAAAAATTAAGGTTACCCTAGAGCACAATACAATATATACTTATGCAGGTTTAGATGAAGGAATGACTATTATCCAAAGAAATAGACTTACTCAAATTCATATGCATAATCTACTTATAGAATCCACAATGAGCTAGCTATTTAATTTTAATTTATAAATTCTATTTACTTTTTAAACAACTGTAATCATATTTTTAATAACATAAAACGATCCTAAGAAATATTTTCATATCACATTGAATAAAGCTCTTGGTGAATCACATTTAAAAAGGACAAGTTGACTTGCCTTCGTTGTCGAGGACCTACCTCCTCCGATTCTAGAGACAGGGAGAGAAGGTTTAACAGGTAGGTAACTAGAGACAGAATTAAAAGAAAAGCAAAATTCAATAAATATGCGATAACATACCATTAAAAATAAATTTAATTAATGCATATGATGATGGGCAGTTGTAAGAATTAAACCGATGAATTTGGAACCCATAGGGCATACTAACCATAAATAGAGGCAGGGAGTAAGAGCCATGAGATAAACAAGTAAAGACTTGAGTTAAGTTAGGACCTTCAGTTGTAAGAATTAAACAGATGAATTTGGAATTTCTACCCTGTACCCATAGCACAAGGGCTAAACAAGTAAATGGAGACAGAGTAAGAACCAGAGTGAGTGCTAAACCGGTAACAAGAGACAGAGACTTGAGTTGAGTTAATAAGGTCCAATAGTGATCCCGGATTTAAAAAAAGACTAGATGGAAAGGCATCACACTGCATGTACAGTAAGTGAAAAACAAGATTCATTTATTTTGCGAAAGCAGCGCTAATAAAAATAATATTTAATGATGTCAAAATTAAACCAATGAAATTTAGATTTCTTATGGGTTAGACATCACAATATTTTATATAATTAATAAATTATAATAATCATTCATATTCTTTCAAAAATTTCACATAATAATATTTTAATTCATATCTCTTTTTTTTTCCAATATTTTATATAACCTGCATTCAAATACCTTACAATTAGAACATTGGCTACTGCCCACTTGTATACTCTTTCAACCAGGCTAGGTTTCGAATAAAAAAATAAAAATATACATATCCTTGAACCATTTCTCAAATTGAATCATATTGGCATTCTCTAAAAGTGAGATCCATGGAAATTCCAATTTTAAATATCACTCCACAATGGACATCGAACTTAGGGTTTATTCAACCTCTGATATCAACTCATAAATTTCGTGACAAAAACTCCACAGATTTGACAGGACATGAAAACGAATTCCAGAAGTAATCTGCTCTGTAAGGGATTCCAGAATTGTCAGTATGTTGGGTTATTCGCCATATGTAACCATTCTTGTTGATGGAAGAATTTCCTCATTTGCAGCCCTGGGCAGGAATAGAGTTGAAGGGGCGGAAACCCTTGTGCAGATTGGGATAACCCTGGGCTACATTATAGTTTAAACAGACGGTGTTGCGAACCATAGACGGTGCTACTTCATAGTTCAAATATGGGACGAATGGCCTAACGTGAACGCGCTTTGCAGGAGGTCCAGCATAATTGTCATAGGCAGGATCACAATTAGTGGAACAATCCTTAATATAGTGGCCATCTGTCAAGAAAAGCGCATAAAAATATATCAGAATTTAGTGTTTTTCTATTATTATAGATCTAATAATTAAATTAAAGAGTGTTTGATCGTTGTATAAAATAGATTATACAGCGAGGTTATGATTTATTTGTAAAAATTAGGATTCTTAATTTTATTGTATATTGTATATTTCTGGAACATTTTGGAATCTTAAAATGAGTGAGATCAAACAATTAATTGGGTGTCCATATCCTCTTAGAAAAATTGACAACTCTGGATTTCATCTAAATTTAAATATTCAGAGAAATCAATAACCTTTATTTAATCTAAATCATATTTTATAATTGAGAATATATTTTAAAGAATGAAAATTATAAAAACACAATTTGGAATAAGTAATTAACTTTATACACCCCGTACAAATTCGTTAAGTGTTGTCCGCTACATTGATTAGCAAGTTGGTAGAGATAACAAACCTCGTTTGAGGCAGCGGTGACACATGTAACCCGGATATGGTTTGTTATGAATAAAACCCATCTGTGTGCTGCCTGTATAAGTGTTACGTCATTAGGGGGATTTACACGCTAAATTTTTTGGAATGGGTTTTAAATTATATTGGGAGAAATAATGGAGGTCCTTTCTAAATAGTACCTGCTGATATGCTTTTGTGGATCTCATGTGTAGTTCCGCTTTGCTGTTTAGTCTCTTCAAACTTCCTACCTTGCTGAACATAGGCAACTTGAACATAATTATTAGGCGGTACAACAGTGGGTGTCGATGCAGGATTAACTTCTGGACTGCTTTGTAATGTGGGGATGCCTTTGATGGCCCTCTCAAACGCCTTTCTGCAAAACCTCAACTTCAAGTCAAATTATTTAGGTTAAATATTCAAAAATGGTATTCCAAAAATGAATATGTAATTCAATGATGATGTTAGCCAGTAAACATTTCTAATTTAATGATGTGAGTTAGCTAATATCAATTAAATAAATAATGTAGTATAAATTGTTTAGGATTGGGATTTGTTTGAATGATAAATAACTTACTTAAAGGTTAGGTGATTTTTAAATTAGTAAAAGCAATTTAAATAACATAATTTGAGAAAAAAAACAAAACATAAAAATAAGATATTTTAACTGAGATATTAAATAAAAAAATAAATAATTAAAATCTTAAGTAATTTTGGATATAAAGTTTTGGTAAATATATTCTCACTGATAGATAAGGTCAATTTTTTTCAAGAAGGTAAATTTATTAATGTATTAAAAATATATTTTGAGTGACAAGAGAATATATGTATGAGTTTGATATCTATGAATTTGATGAAAATCTTATTTTATGTATTTAAAAATAATAAACTAATCGTAATATGTCTAGAGGGTATAAAATAGATGATGTTGGGTTGTATTGTACATGAACATTTCTGAGTCACTTCCAGAATCCATAGAACTTGAATACAAAGGAAAAATATGGCATCAGCTTCTAGGTTACAAACATATTCCATTCCATTGTCGCAAATGCTATGAGTATTGGCACCTTTATAAAACATGCCCATTGAATAATCCTGCTCCAATGCCATTAAAATCTCTGGAGGTAGCTGAAGGTGTTGAATCCTTAGTTAAATTGAGAGGAGGGGGGGTGAATCAGTTTAACACATACACAAGCTTTTTAATTTTTTCATCAACTTTAATATGTGAACAGACTTAATATGTTGCAGCAAGTATTAAATTAATGAGACACCAAACTTATTATGAGAGAAACAAACATTAAGCAGATTGGGTAGATCATTTCAACACATAGGCAACACACATAGAGACAACATATATAAGTGGAAACCCATAAAGGGAGAAAACCACATCTTATTATTGTTGTGATGAAAAGGCAAGTTCCAACTCCCTCTCACCACTGTCTTCTGCAGGCACCAACCTACAAGAGGCTCCAACCTCAGTCAGCTACAACGGACAACTATCAAGCTTCAACTTGATAGGGAAGCTCCAAATTCCTCAATTTATCAAAAGAAGTGTTTGTTGATTTACCTCAAATATCATCTCTGTTTTGTAGCATCTCTTTCTGCTCCTCTCTTCCTTATCTTCTCAGCCTCAGTTTTCCATACTCTGCAATCTCTATACTCACTCTCTCTAATGTCTCTATGAATATCAAGATGATATTATTTATAGAGATTATCTTATGACTACCTGTATTCCTCAGGGAATTCGAAATGAATAGCCATACCTCTTAGCTCTCTGCCTTCTCATTTCTTTTCCAGCTCACTCAAAAAAATATAGTTGTATGTACTAATTTTAATATTACAGTGGGATTTTTGTTTTCTTCCTAAGACTTTCCAATGCATCACAACAATATAAATCAATTAAAACATTTATATTCAAATACAATGAGAACTCCAACTCAACTCATTCAGCCTTTTTCATTGCTATGTATTTGTCTTTTCTTTGACTGTGTCTGTCTTTTCCAGCTCTGCTAGCTCTTCTGTTCTCTACCGGGGTGTAACTGCTGCATACATGTAACTGTGCAATTCAACTCTCGGCGTTATACAAATAGTGAAACGTTTTAATACATAGAATGCCCTTACAGGCCCACTCGCTGAACTTTCTCTATTCTCCGATGTGATGCATTACTGTCCACATATTGGAAATATGTATGTATCATTTTTCATATATATATATATATATATATATATTCCATGGTGCTTTCCTTTCCTCTTTAGCTTTGTATTAATTAACTTGGAGCAAAACTCACAGATAGTCTTATCTTTTTTGGATGGACCTACATGCCGGCCTATATTCCGCTCATTTATTTCAATCGCAATCGCAACATTCACAATACTCCCGATTTGGTCTTTTGATTTCCGCCGATGCAATTAGCAAAGGCCCACCATATAGTCAGTCAATCATCTCCGTCATCCATCCCTTACTGAATCTAATACTCATCCAACCGCGTCACAATCGGAACTTTCGCCGATACTTTTCACCTTCGATGCGACTCAATTACTATACATTTCTCTCGCCGATGCGATGGGTTGTTCCGATGCGATATAAATTACTGTTCACTCTATTGTGCCGATGCGATGGGTGGCTCCGATGCGATGTATCACTATTAATTTTGATGTGTCGATGCGTAAGGAATCGTTTCGATGCAATTAGGCTCTTAATTTCAAGAAAAATATGAAAGCCGTCGTTAAACATATCGGGTCCTAACTCAATTGCCAATCGCAGCCTTTTGTTTACATGTTCCGCTGTAGTTTCTCTGATGCGATTGGTGAGGGTCCGACAATATAAGACTTTGTTTGTATTAGGCCCAACTATAGAGTACTTGCCACACACACACACACACACACACACACACATATATATATGTATACTTGGCCCTTTGTTTCAAAGGTGCTACACTTATATAAAGTGCCGCATATATATATATATATATATATATATATATATATATATATATATTTTTACTTTTTCGTCTACTTTTCATGTATCCTCCAAATTGGGTAATGATTCTCGGAATTTATGTAGGGGGATCTCACACTATGTATAATATTATCTCACAACATAGTATTAAGTTTTTTGCTTAGACTTAAACCTAGTACTAATGTATATATATATATATATATATTGCTATAGGTCTGCACCCTTTGTATCATTTCATTCGAAACATCAATCAACTTATAATTAAACCCAATGCGACATTTTAACACAAAGCCATTCCATGGAGCCCACATGTGTTTGATAAACTCTGCACTTTTAGTATGTTCCAACTGACAACACCCTTTGAACATAAATATATATATATATAAGCCTAAGTCAATCTTCGACCATGGCTTTAACCCTCGGCATATCATAATGTATTAACTTGGAACAAACAAATAATCCACACATAACCCATTTCTATATGTGCACTCAACTTTAATATATATCCAATATTGCAATGAATATCAAACCAGATACATATTTTAACATATGCACGTTCCCAGGGCCCACCTACATTAACACACCTCTTGCATCCAACGGCTGACAGTTTATCGCATCGACTCCGATGATCCAACGAATGATGCGCAATATCACGCAACTTAAATGCTCGTTTCATAATTCTCCAAAATCACGCGAAAAAAGTTGTTTTACAAAACCACCTGAGGACACGTGTCCTTCAATGACATATATCGCATTCATTTTGGTAATATAGCTTATCACTTCAATTGACACGCGAACCCACTTGTTTTGTGGCCCTTCGATTTTACTGTTCATGGTCGGGGTTCCGCTTAAAGTCATGGTTCCATTCCAACACAAGCTTCACGCCTTCGTTATTTTCATATGCATATAATCTCTATTCAAATTTTTTCTTCAGCGTTTAATATATAAGTTTATGCATATAAATTTATTTCTTCAGCGCTTTTTAGTATGTAAACCCTGTTTCATTAATATGTTAATTCAACGCTACGTCAAAGTTTAATACCCTGCTTCATTAGGTTTTTACTGCTAAACGCTTGGTTCTGTTTCACTGTTTGTTAACGGCTCTACCTCTGCCTCTTCTGCTCGACTGTTTTATCTCTGCCTCTATATTCTCTGCCTTTGCTGCTCGACTGTATCTCTACCTCTGTATTCTCTGCCTCTGCTGCTGTAAAATTTTTGTCTCTGCCTCTACTTCCTCCTTTTCCATCAATGACAACATTTCCAATAGTCTCCCCCTTTGGCATTGATGGCAATACACTTCCTCTGTTTTCCTTTTAGGACCCTTTCTTCTATTGCTTTCTCTTCCTCCCCTTTTGACATCAATGGCAAGGGTTTGCTCATTTACCAGTGTGCTTTTAAATATCGTCCATGTTGCTCTGATCTTGAGGACCTGTTTCATGCTTTTCTTGCTAGCTGATCTCCCCCTGGAATGATATTTTCGTTTCTGTTCTCCCCTTGAAACAATGCTTATTCTTCATATCAGAGAGTAGCATGTACAGATACTACCCCTATTCTATCTCTCAAATACTCAAATGGTTCTCTAGCAAGTGGTTTGGTAAATATATTTGTTGTCTGTTCTTTTGTTGGCACATACTCCAACTTTACTACCTTCTGAGCTACTTGTTCTCGGAGAAAATGATACTTGATTAGGATATGTTTAGTTTTTGAATGAAGCACAGGATTTTCTGATATGCTTATAGCACTTGTATTATCACATTTGATAGAGATAGGTTCATCAATGCTTACCTTCAGGTCTTGGAGGGTTTGCTTCATCCACATGACTTGTGTACAACATGTTGCTGCTATGTATTCTACTTCTGCTGTAGATAGAGAAATATATGTTTGTTTCTTGCTTAGCCATGCAACCAGACTTTCTCCTAGATAGAATGCACCTCCACTTGTGCTTTTCCTGTCATCCACATAGTTGGCCCAATCTGCATCTGTGTATGCTATCAAAGTGAAGCTTTTGCCTTTTGGATACCAAAGTCCATATTGTGCAGTTCCTTGTAGATATTTGAATATTCTTTTGACTGCTAGAAGGTGATTTTGTTTAGGTGTTGCTTGATATCTAGCCATAAGTCCTACTGCTAGCATGATGTCTGGTCTTGATGTTGTCAGGTATAGTAGACTTCTTATCATGGATCTGTAGAGTCTTTGATCTATATCAGCAGATCCATCATCAGCACATAGCTTGCATCCCGTGATCATGGGAGTTGACACAGGTTTGCAGTCTTCCATTTTGAATTTTTTCAACATTTCTTTTAAGTATTTTTCTTGTGAGATGAATGTACCTATGTTCTTTTGCTGAATTTGAAGTCCTAAATAGAAACCGGGCTCTCCAATCATAGACATCTCAAAATTTGATTTCATCTCCTTAGCAAAACCTTTTGTTATCTCATCTTTGTTGCTTCCAAACATAATATCATCAACATATACTACAACAATCGGGAGTTCATTTTCATGGGCTTTTATGTATATATTGTTGTCTACTCCTCCTCTCTTAAAGCCTTGTTTTTGCAAGTATTTATCCAACCTTGAGTACCAAGCACGAGGAGCTTGTTTTAGTCCATATAGATCCTTCTTTAGTCTGCATACATAGTCTTCTTTGTCTGTTAATGAGAAGCCTTCTGGTTGTTCCATGTAGACTTCTTCTTCTAGATCTCCATTCAGAAGTGCAAATTTCACATCCATTTGATATACCTTGAAGTCTTGGTAGCATGAAAAGGCCAGAAACATTCTGATAGCTTCCATTCTGGCTACAAGGGCAAATGTTTCATCGTAATCAAGTCCTTCGATTTGTGAATATCCTTTGCAGACAAGTTTGGCTTTATTCCTGATTACCTGTCCTTGCTCATTCATTTTATTTTTGAATACCCATTTTGAGCCTATGACATTTTTCTCAGTGGGTCTAGGAACTAGTTCCTAGGTATTGTTCTTCTCAATTTGGTCCAATTCTTCATTCATAGCATTCACCCAAGACTTGTCCTTGCTGGCTTCTTCAAATTTATTTGGCTCTATTTGTGATAGCATGGCTATGTATACCTCTTTTGTCTATTCAGTTAGCTTCCTTCTTGTCTATACCCCTACTCTCTTGTCTCCAATGATCTGATCTTCATGATGTTTCTTCTGAGTGTATCTTGAGGGGGATTTCAAGCTCAGTTCAACATCTTCTGTTGTCTTGCTGGTTTCACTATCATCTTGGTTTTCTTCTTCATGGCTATCTGAAGGACTGTTGCAGTCTGTATGTCTTGTATTGTTTGGAAGTTCTTCATCAAATCTCACGTCAATTCTTTCTACAATTTTTCGAAGAGTCTTGTTGTAGCACTTGTACCCTTTACTTTTGGATGCATATCCTAGAAATATCCCTTCATCTACTCTTGCATCAAATTTCCCAAGATTTTCATCATTATTCTTTATGTAACACTTGCTTCCAAATATTCTAAAGTGCTTGATTGAAGCTAGTTTACCATGCCATAGTTCATAGGGAGTCTTGTCACTGCTTGACCTTAAATGAGATTTGTTTAGGATATGCATGACTGTGTGTACTACTTCTGCCCAGAAGGTTTGAGGAATATTACTCTCTTGCATCATGGCTCTAGCTATTTTTTGTATAGACATGTTTTGTCTCTCTGCTACTCCATTCTGCTGAGGTGTCCTTGCAATAGTAAATTGTTGCTTTATCCCATGTTCATTGCATAGGTATGCAAAGTCATAATCTGTGAATTCACCTCCTCTGTCTGATCTGAAGCATTTTAGCTTGCATCATGTCTGATTTTTTGCTAAAGATTTGAATATATTGAATTTTTCCAGAGCTTTCGATTTATTCTTGAGAAATGCAACCCATGTCATCCTGGAGAAATCATCTATTATCAACATGAATTAGGATTCTCCACTTGGAGTTTTAGTTCTTGCAGGTCCACACAGGTCCATGTGCACAAGCTAGAGTGGTCTTCTTGTTGATAACTCATCTTTGGCCTTGAATGATGTGTGGGTTTGTTTGCCCAATTGACAAGATTTGCATATGGTATTGGGAGGCCTTTTTATTTTTGGCATGTCTCTGACAACTTTATTCTTGCTCAGTCTGATGATATGATCAAAGCTTAGATGTCCCAATCTCCTATGCCATAACCATGAATCCTCAAGATTGCTAAGATGGCATGCTTCATCTTCCTCTTTCACTATGTAAACAATACTCTCTGTTCGAACACCTTTGAGCAGAGTCTTACCTGTGGTGCTTGATCTGATTTCACAGTCTTGTGCTCTAAAAAGAACTTCACATCCTTTATCACACATTTGACTGACACTCAACAAGTTTTCTTTCAGCCCATCTACAAATAGTACATCTTGGGCCTTTCCTCTGTCATTATCTGGGTTGATTGAGCCTTTTCCTTTTATTTTTCCTGATTTATCATTGCCAAATGTAACATTGCCACATTTCTTTTCATCAAAAGTTATAAACTTGCTTCTGTCTCCAGTCATATGTTTTGAGTAGCCACTGTCCAAATGCCATTGTATTTTCAGGTCTTGAGCAGTTAGAGCCATGTCACATTTATTCACCTTCTTTTTCCACTGGAAGCGTCCTTTTGTTTGGTATCTTTTGTGAGATGATGAACTATATCTTCTAAGAGGACATTTGGAAGTCATATGTCCAATTTTATTTCATACACAACATTTGGTTATGATTTTTGCAGAATTTTGAGTATGATTAAAATTTCCTTGATTGATAAACCTCCTTGAGGTGTTGAGCATCAATCTTTGTCCATATTTTCTACACTCAATTATTTTATGGCCAAATTCCTTATAATAAAAATAGTAATCATAGAAACAATTTGCATACCTGATGTGAGGTTGTCTTCTCCATTTGTTTTCTTGAGGGAGTCTCTTCACTGTTTGCATCTTTTGCTGGTTTGAATTACTCCTCCTTGTATGATAGTATATAGCAATGTGTCCCAGCTTGTGGCAGACATAATAGGTATCATTTTTCATAGGAGGGAAGAATCTCCTTTGATGGCTTCCAAATTTGACATACTCAGGGGTATATGATCCTTTTTCTGTTATCTTAGTATTTATTGCATTCTTTGTTATTATAGGTTTATTCTGATCTATATCTCCCTCATTACATGTTTCTTCTTTTGTAGGAATTATTTGAGCTACTTCATCAGCCTTCTTTGCTTTTAAAAAAATAATATTTTTGTTTTCCTTTTCTTTACTTTTACTTGATTCTCCTTCATAGCCTAGTCTAGTTTTTATAAGAGGATATCTTTGAGCATCCAGAATTTCGTTCGACTTACTAGAGCTTGTTGTTTGAGAAGAATTTGTAGACACTTTCCTTTGAGCATTTTCTAATTTCTTCCTCAGACATACTACTTCTTCTTCCAGCTTCTCTTGTTCCCAAGTTTTATCCTTGATTTGCTAAAGTAACATGTCTTCTATCTTCTTGGCTTCTTCGAGCTCTACCTTTAGCTGCATGAGGACTTCTGAATTTTTCTCTTCTCTTACATACTTGAGGAGAATGTGCTTTTTTTTTCTGCACTTCAGTTTGAGTCTATCAATCTCCTCCAGGGCACTTCTTAGCTCCCCCTCAAGGTCAACTTCACCTTCTTCTTCATCTTCTAGAAAGAGTCCTTCAAGTTCTTCTATGGCCATCAATAAAAATTCAGAGGTTCCTTCTTCACTTGAGGGTTCATCTGAGTCTTCAGATGCACTGCTGTCTTGTTGAGCATAGAAGGATTTTTTACTGAATTTCTTTCCCTTTTTCCAGTTCTTTGATGTATTTTTATCTGATTCATGAGCCTGATTCCTTGCTTTCTTATGAAGACACTTAGCATCATAATGTCCAACTCTTCCACAGTTAAAGCATTTGAATGGAAGCTTACCTTTATATTTACCTGAGCCTCTGTCCAGTTTCTTGACAAACTTGGCCTCTTCTTCATCAGAGTAAGAACATATATATTCCTTTTCTTCTTTCTTATTTTCTGTTTTAAAATCTGCCTCTCTCACACTTGGCTTCTTCTGTGGGAGTCTCATCTCATAGGCTGTAAGATTTCCAAGTAACTGGTTCATGGTCAGGGTTTCCAAATCAACTGTTTATTCTATTGCAGACACCTTGTGATTAAAATTGGGTGGAAGAGATCTTAGAATATTTTGCACAATTACACTTTCTGGTATGGTTTCTCCAAGGGATTTCATATTGTTAACAATCTTTGCAACTCTTAAAAAGAAGCTTCCAACATCTTCATCATCATTCATTTTTAAATTTTCAAACTAAGCTCTATATACTTGAAGTTTGGCTGTATTTACCTTTTTATTTCCCTCATGGATATTCTCTAGAGTGTCCCACATATCTTTGGCAGTCTTACTGTGCATTATTTTGATAAATTCAACCTCACAAATTCCACTTAAGATTGCATTCATGGTCTTTGCATTTTCTACAAATTCTTGTTTAGCTTCTCTCTCTGGGTCAGTTGCCTTTAGGGTATATCCAAATTCCACAGCAGCCCAAACTTCTACTCCTAGAGACATTATGTATGCTCTCATTCTGATTTTCCAGAAGGCATAATTAGCACCAGTGAAGAAAGGGGCTTTATTGGTTGAGCTTCCTTCTTGACTAGCCATCCTGGGGGCCTAGGATCTCCTTTCAGTGGTTAAACTGGTACAAAAGGAACTTAGCTTTGATACCAATTATTGAATCCTTAGTTAAACTGAGAGGGGGGGGGGGGGGTGAATCAGTTTAACACATACATAAGCTTTTTAAATTTTTCATCAACTTTAATATGTGAACAAACTTAATATGTTGCAGCAAGTATTAAATTAATGAGACACCAAACTTATTATGAGAGCAGCAAACATTAAGCAGATTAGGTAGATCATTTCAACACATAGGCAACACACATAGAGACACAGATATAAGTGGAAACCCATAAAGGGAGAAAACCACATCTTATTATTGTTGTGATGCAAAGGCAAGCTCCAACTCCCTCTCACCACTATTTTTCTGTAGGCACCAACCTACAGGAGGCTCCAACCTCAGTTAGCTACAACTGACAACTATCAAGCTTCAACTTGATAGGGAAGCTCCAACTTCCTTACTTTATAAAAAGAAAAGTTTGATGATTTACCTCATATATCAGCTCTGTTCTGTAGCATCTCTTTCTTCTCCTCTCTTCCTTGTCTTCTCTGCCTCAATTTTCCATACTCTGCATTCTCTATCCTTACTCTCTCTAACCTCTCTATGCATATCAAGAGAATATTATTTATAGATATTTTCTTATGACTGTCTGTATTCCCCAGGGAATTCGAAATGAATAGCCATACTTCTTAGCTCTCTGCCTTCTCAGTTCTTTTCCAGCTCACTCAGAAAATAATAGTTGTATGTACTAATTTTAATATTACAGTGGGGTTTTTTTTCTTCCTGAGACTTTCCAATGCATCACAACAATATAAATCAATTAAAACATTTATATTCAAATACAATGAGAACTCCAACTCAACTCATTCAGCCTTTTGGATCGCTGCGTATTTGTCTTTTCTTTGACTGTGTCTGTCTTTTCTAGCTCTGCTAGCTCTTCTATTCTTTACCATGGTGTAACTGCTGCATACATGTAACTGTGCAATTCAACTCTCGACGTTAAAAAAATAATGCAACGTTTTAATACATAGAATGCCCTTATGGGCCCACTCGCTGAACTTGCTCTATTCTCCGATGCGATGCATTACCGTCCACATATTGGAAATATGTATGTATCATTTTGCATATATGTGTGTGTGTGTGTGTGTGTGTGTGTGTGTGTGTGTGTGTGTGTGTGTGTGCCATGGTGCTTTCCTTTCCTCTTTAGCTTTGGATTAATTAACTTGGAGCAAAATTTTTATTAGTCTTATCTTTTGGATGGACCCCACATGCCAGCTATACTCTGCTCGTTTATTTCAATCGCAATCACAACATTCACAATACTCTTGCGATTTGGTCTTTTGATTTCCGCTGATGCGATTAGCAAAGACCCACCATATAGTCAGTCGAATCATCTCTGCCATCCATCCCTTAGTGAAACTAACGGCTCTCATCCAATCGCTAAGTCGCAATCGAAACTTTCAGTTTGTCGATACTCTTTCACCTCCGATGTGATCAATTACTGTACATTTCTCTGCGCCGATGTGATGGGTTGTTATGATGCGATATAACACTGTTCACTTCATTGTGCCAATGCGATGGGTGGCTCTGATGTGATGTATCACTATTCATTTTGATGTGTCGATGCGATGAATCGCTCCGATGCGATTAGGCCGAAACTCAAGCAAAATATGAAAGTCATCTTTTAAACATATCGAGTCCGGAACTCAATCACAATCGCAGCCTTTTGTTTACATGTTCCGCTTCCAAGTTTCATCGATGCAATTGGTGAGGGTCCGATAGTATAAGACTTTGTTTGTATTAGGCCCGAACTATAGAGTACTTCACACACACACACACACACACACACACACACATATATATATACATACATACTTTGGCCCCTTATTTAAAAGGCACTACACATAAATAAAGCGTTGCATATATATATATATATATATATATATATATATATATATGTTTACTTTTCCGCTTCAGTCTTTGATGTCTCCTCCAGCTCGGGTAATGATTCTTGGAATTTTATGTAGGGGGCGTCCCACACTATATGTATAATATTATCTGTCAACATAGTATTAATTTTTTTGCTTAGACTTAAACCTAGTACTAATGTATATATATATTTATATAAATTTCTATAGGTCCGAACCCTTTGTATCATTTCACTCGAAACATCAATCAACTTATAATTAAACCCAACACGACATTTTAACACAAAGTCATTCCATGGAGCCCACATGTGTTTGATAAACTCTGCACTTTTAGTAAGTTCCAACTGACAGCACCCTTTGAACATAAATATATATATATAAGCCTAAGTCAATTTTCGACCATGGCTTTAACCCTCGGCATATCATAATGTATTAACCTACAACAAATAAATAATCCGCACATAACCCATTTCTATATGTGCACTCAACTTTAATATATATCCAATATTGCAATGAATATCAAACCAGATACATGTTTTAACATATGCACGTTCCCAGGGCCCACCTCCATTAACACACCTCTTACATCCAATGGCTGACAGTTTATCGCATTGGCTCCGATGATCCAACGGATGACGCGCAATATCACGCAACTTAAATGCTCGTTTCATAATTCTCTAAAATCACGTGAAAAAAGTTGTTTTACAAAACCGCCTGAGGACATGTGTCCTTCAATGACATATATCGCATTCATTTTGGTAATACAACTTACCACTTTAATCGACATGCGACCCACTTGTTTTGTGGCCCTCCGATTTTACTGTTCATGGTCGGGGTTCCGCTTAAATTCATGGTTCCATTCCAACACAAGCTCCGCGCCTTCGTTATTTTCATATGCATATAATCTCTCTTCAACTTATTTCTTCAGCATTTAATATATAATTTTATGCATATAAAGTTATTTCTTCAACGCTTTTTAGTATGTAAACCTTGTTTCATTAATATGTTAATTCAAAGCTACCTCAAAGTTTAATACCCTACTTCATTAGGTTTTTACTGCTAAACGCTTGGTTCTGTTTCCCTGTTTGTTAACGGCTTTGCCTCTGCCTTTGCTGCTCGACTATTTTATCTCTGCCTCTGTATTCTATGCCTTTGCTGCTCGATTGTATCTTTACCTCTGTATTCTCTGCCTCTACTGTTGTAAATTGTTTGTCTATGCCTCTGCTTCCTCCTTTTCCATCAATGACAACATTTCCAACAGAGGGTCACCTGAAAAAGATGACGGATTCACAATAGTGACAAATAAAAAGAAGCATAATAAGCAGCAGGTCAGAAAAAATAATAATCCTAAATAGAAGAACACTCATAACCAATATGAAATCTTGTAGGAACAGGGGAAAATTTAAAGGTAGGGGAAGAAAACTGAAGTGAAGGACAAGGAATGGCACCATAGAAAAATCAAAATGCAAAAAGAAAGGCTTCACAAGAATCCACTGAAGTAGAAGAACACAATCTATTAGAACAATCATCAATAGACATAGAACATAACATAGAGAATTTAAGCTTGGAGGAAGTAGTTTTAAATTGTCTCTTGCATGAATTGCGGAACCTAGATGATCGATTCATTCCAAATGATCAAAAGAAATTGTATAAAGAAACTTTCAAGAAATATCTAACAGCCCAATATAAGAAGCAATTAAGTACCCTTGAAAACATGCCTTGTAAAGAAGTAAGAAATCAATCAAAAGGAGGGAAAAAGAAAGGAAGAAAAAACTTATAGGAGTTGATCGAACTGGTAGGGGAGATGTTCATTAATTCTGGAAAGATAATACTGTTAACAAGAGTATTCCAACAACTCCCTAAAGTTAAACCATGAAAGTGATCTCCTAGAATATTAGAGGCCTAAATGGTAAAGGTAAATAGCAATATTTAAAAGAAAAGTTAAAATCACAAAAGCCCCAAGTGCTATTTCTAGAGGAAACGAAATTCTCTAGCCAAA
This sequence comes from Pinus albicaulis, assembly GCA_034641835.2. Taxonomy (NCBI): domain Eukaryota; kingdom Viridiplantae; phylum Streptophyta; class Pinopsida; order Pinales; family Pinaceae; genus Pinus; species Pinus albicaulis. The sequence continues at coordinate 238,470,299 of CM076571.1, forward strand.
AAATAAAAGACATTCTTAAATCTTATAAACCTCATTATGAGACAATGTCGACTCATGGGGAAGTGCACGGGGAATAGCCATACTCTGGAGCCATACAAAGATAATAGTAGATGGTTGGATTGGCCTTCCTCACATTCTTACAGGCATGTTTAGACAAATAGGAAGGAAAGAAAAGCTGCTTCTATACTCAGTGTATGGGCCTCATATTCCAGGAGAAAGAGAGGAGTTTTTGAATAGTATAGGTCTCTTAGTAACATGCACACATATAAATACTGACTGTTGGGAGGGGATTAACATGATTAAGTACCTAACATAAAAGAAAGGAGGAACAAGGAGAAAGGAGTCAGAAATGGAACTCTTCAGAGATTTAATAATAGACCTCAAGTTGGTATATATACCTACAATGAATGGAAAATTTAGGTGGAATAATAGAAGAGGAATAGCGCATCAAGTAGCATCCAGATTGGACAGGTTCCTTGCTTCAAAAGATTTAGTTAGAATGGATGTGCTATACGAAGTAGTTATTCTCCCAACTTTCAGGTCAAACCACTAGCCGATAAGAATGGAAATAGACATGAAAGAATGCAGAAAGAATCGACCATTTAGATTTGAATATTTTTAACTGAGGAACCCTAATTTTGTGGAAAAAGAAAAAGGATGGTGGGAATCCAGCCATATTCAGGGCAGGAATAGAATGCACTCGTTTCAAATCCAGTTGAAAAATCTTAAGTAAGAAATTAAAAAATGAAATAAAACATATTTTTGCAACATTCAGCAAGATAAGGAAATATTACAAGGAGAAATGAAGCATGTTTAGAAACAAATGATCACGCATGGGAGAAAAAAGGTTCTTACGGTCGAAGAAGGAAAAATATTAAGCCAACTAGAAGAACGAAGGAAGAAAGAATAACTACTGTGGAAACAAAATACTCGAGTGAAATGGCTAAGAGAAGGTGAGAAAAATAAAAAATTCTTTCATAAAGCTATGATCTAGAGAAGGCAGCACAATCGTATCTTTTCATTAAAATATTCTAATGGAAATCACGTTCTTCAACATAATGGCATGGAGACCATGTTAGCAACTCATTTCAGTGACATATTAATGGAACTAGAGAAGGAAAGAACATCAACCATTGCATGAATTACTATACATATTCCTACAATTATTAGCAGTGATAAAAATGTGGCTCTACTCAGGGACATTACCTTTCAAGAAGTGGATGAGGTGGTCAAGAACTTGTCTAAGAATAAAGCCCCAGGTCCTGATGGCTTCACAACAGATTTTTACCAAGCTACATGGTCATTTATGGGAAATGATATTTGGGAACTAGTAGACGAATCTAGGTGCTGTAGATAGGTTTATCCAACCCTGAACTCTACCTTCATATCATTAATTCCCAAACAGGAAACTACAGATGTCACTGCAAGATTCTACCCAATTGCCTTATGTAATGTTTTTTACATGATTCTTTCCACGATCATGGTCAATAGATTAAAACCTATTCTTCCAAGTATAATTTCTCTAGAAAAAATAGGGTTCGTGTAAGGCAGACAAATCCTAGATGGTATAGTAATGGTGTAGGAAGAAATTCATTCACTTTTCATTCTTAAAGCAAAAGGTATGTTAATCAAACTCAATCTATATAAAGCTTATTATCACTTAAGTTGGTCATATTTAAAAGAATTTCTTGAAGCCTTTGGATTTTATAGAATATGTATTCAATGACTAATATCTCTTATCTTCTCCATCAAATTCTCAATATTACTTACTGGTATTCCTTCCAACCCCTTCAATGTTTCTAGGGGACTTCGGCAAGGGGATCCTTTGTCCCCTTTTATTTTTATCATAGCAGATGAAAGTTTAGGGCGCCTAGTTAAATCTAAAGTCTAGGAGGGGTAATTAAGGGTCGGAACCTATGGGGGCCTGATTTAACTCTTTCGCATCAACAGTTTGTCGATGAAAATATGTTGTTCTATCAAGTTATGCTAAGGGAAACTAAAGCCATTTTATCAATCCTTAAGTAATTCATGGCAACATATGGGAATTTTATTAACAATGACAAGTCTAACATTTACTTTTTTAACTCCAATGAGATCTCTCAGAGGTTCCTTGCCCATACTCTGGGTTTTAATCTTGGTTCTTTCCCCATGAAGTATTTAGGTATCCCTCTCAGCCTTAATTACCTTAGGATTTCCGGTTGGAAAGACCTTCTAAACCACATCCAGAAATGGTTATAGAATTGGGCTTTTCGTGCTCTCAATGCATCTAGTACGGTGATCCTCTTATGCTCTGTTCTTCAATAAATCCCTATTTATCAGTTATTAAGGCTGGTTTCCCCTAAAACTATTTGCAACACTATAGTAACAATATTCCAAAAAATTATGTGGGAGGGTACATATCAATCACGAAAATAGGCCCTTCTCTCATGGGATAAGCTCACTAAACTCAAAAAATTAGGAGGATTAGGTTTATGTGATCCTTATGTTCTTAATCAAGTAATGGGAGCTAAACTATGGTGGAGGTGGCTTCAAGGAGGGAGAGACCTATGGAAAATCATTTGGGAAAGAAAATATGACATTCTATGCACAACTATAGGAAAATTGAAAGTTGATGTCACCCCCAAAGGATCTAACATCTGGAACCTAACAACAATCAAGAGGGACCTGATTCGTCAGCACAGCTTCTGGGAAGGTCAAGGTGGTCACACAACTTTATTCTTGGAAGACTGATGGAAACAAAGGGAAAAAATATTGAGCCGTCTAGACTTAGGTGAGATCTTCTTGTTCACCAATATGCCACATACAATATTGGTAGCTCGCTATTGGAGTGGGGAAAATGAGGGAGAGTGGAGGAACTGGAGAAGTAAAGATCAATTTCCAAATGCCCCCAAAACAATGCAATGAAATAATTATGAGAAAGAAATGAAAACCATGAAACTGGTCTCTACAAATGGAGAAGACATCCTGTGGTGGGGATACCATAATAAATGCATGTTTACCATAGAGGAAGGGTACTATATCAAAACTAACAATTTACATAGCATTACAATACCGCTCTAGAAAAAAATATGGACAAATAAACACATGCCAAAAATAGAACACTTCCTTTTGCTTTTGAGTCATCGCAAAATACTTACCTGGGATTAGCTGCAGAAAGAGGGATGCAGGGGCCTTCACTATATGAGTAAGAAGCAAGAGGAAATGTTAGAAGAATTAATAAATATCTGCGAGATTGCAGAAGCACTGTGGCAGAACATAGCTGTGGTCTTTCAACAAACTAATAGGGATAACACCAGTATCACCCAAACCATAATAAATTGGAGGAAAGGGGGATACACCTGTGTAGTCCTCAACAGAGCATGGAGATTATCGATGGGATTTCTCCTTTGGGCCATCTGGAAAGAAAGGAACTATAGAATCTTCAGGGAGGACATGAGACAATGCGATCAGATATGGAAGGTAACCCTTGAAAACATCTGGGAGACCATCCTAGCTGAAAAATGGAGTGAGGAAGACTGGACTACAACTGGAAATGAAGCCCACATCCTTTTCATGTTGAATTTAAAACCCCGAATGCTGGCTCAAAACCGAGGGAAAAATAATGAGATCAGGAAAAATACTTCAGACAATTTCTAGGCACCGCAACCATGGTTCCTAAAGTTAAACTACGATGGGGCCTCCAAGGGAAACCCAGGAGAAGTAGGATTAGGTGGAATCTTCCTGAATTCCTAAGGTTTTGTTTGCAAAGTTTATGTGATGCAGCTAGTGTTTACCCCAAACAATGAGGAAGAATTAATGGCGGTCAAACAAGGGCTCATAATTGTTGTTCAAGAAAACTATCAAAGTCTCATTGTTGAAGGGGATTTGGCTACGGAAACAGGGATAATACAGAAACTGCAGCAAGGAAACCCATGGGAGAAGATAAGCCAAATATGGAGGGCTACTAGACTTATCCACAAGATCATCTTAATAATTCAACATATTGGATACCTCATCCCATGACATGTACAAAGAGTTGAGAATAAGGCAACATATTACTTATTCAACTGCGGTTGAAGCCACGATGGATGCCATTTGGATATCAATGAATATGAAAGGGCATGGAATATTGAATTACACCCAATACAGTTCATTATCAACAGAGATAAAAAAAAATCTTGAGACCGAGACCCATGATCAGGGTGCAACGGGAAAGTAGAACAGAGAGTTGTGGAGGTGTCATGTGACAGCGAGCATGCACCACATGGATGATAACGTATAAGGGTAATAGCATGAAGGGATGGGGCATGGTCACACACCATATCATAATGCCTGTCGTAGAATTAGATGGGATCCAACTAAGAGTGTTAGAAGAATATTTGAAACAACGCCAACGGGAACGCAGGTTAAAGCATGTTGAATGCTGGAAAGGAAACATTGTTCTCATACGATAGTTGGGAGAAGGAGCAGTGGCAAAGGGAAAAGGTTCGCGATGTCTGCTGGCTTCCTGGTATGTTTTGAATCTCCTCCATCTCCTTAACATGATTGTTTAATTCAGTTGGTTGAGCGGTAGCACAGTTGGTCTCAGGATTCCTAAACCAAGTGCAATTCCTGTGTTTGAGACCCGTGTCTTAATTTTAAATATGGCAACCGAATTCTACAGATTTTTCATGTGACCCATCCTTATGGTTTTTTGATCATTTTCAGTTATTTGTATACATTGATGTCTGGTTTTTTCAGTTGCAAGCTCTATGATACAAGGAATTTACTGTTTACTATTTTTTTATTATGTTTAATGAATGAACTTGTCATGCTGGTATTCCCAGCCCTTGTGGTCAATCCCCACTTTCAAACCCCCTATCAAGTCATTTTAATTTATGCTTCTATGTTGGGTATGGTTTATAATTTTGCAATGTTAGGTAGGCTTTTGGGTACGTCTTGTGTTAAGAGGGTTTTTGTATCTCGAGCTTATGAGATTGAAAGTATGGCCATGCAATATCGGCCTGGTATCTATGTTAGCGGTGGCCATATTGCACGCTCACTGTCCGATTTCTTTGGTCACAGAATAATCTTTCCGCATAGTTTGTGTGTTCATTTGGTAGACCCTGGTCTTTGAAACACTTGGGTGGGTGATGAAAGCCTTTTTTCGTTGAGTCTAATTTGTTGTTTGAATATGAAATTGAGTTTTCTTTATCCTTTTAATATGCAATTGAGTCTTAGTGGGTTAAGGTTTCTACCATCACGTCATATAAACCTTGTCCTTTCCCAGTCGAGTCTTAGAAACATCAAGTATACCACACTCCACATGAAAATAAATTTTGTGGGCCCTACCTACAGTTGAAAATTATTATTGACTTTCTCTTACCATATATAGGCATATCTAAAGTAAAACAAAGTCCTTTAAAAAATCTGTCTGAGAATTTGCAACAAATTAGACTCCCGCTTGTATGCGGATAGATAAAAATGGAAAAATGACATTCTGCAAAACAACAAGTCAGGGAAAAAGGAAAACAGAAGCAGGTCAAACCCATGGTAGGCTCCAGCAAGAGAGGCAATAAATCCAAAAAAGAGGTTATGGAGAACCTTTTTGTAGTATACACTACAAGTAATCGCCCTCAAGTCTGCACTCTGATTCTAGGATGAGAGGGAGACTGTGGCCATAAAGTGGAAGAGATAGAAAATCAGGAAAATGAAATGGAATTAATTAACGATCCTAGGAATGGAAGAGGACACCTATCCATTTTTCACCAGTCTATCCACACTTACTGGACACTTGAATGTTTCCTAGAAAAGGCTGTTATGAGCCTTCAGGAAATGGGAGGAGACCCATAGGTTGTTTTAGTTGTGTAGGATATCAAAAAGGAAATTCAGGACATTCTAATTTCTCAACATCATGCAACAGCTCGACTGGGAAGAATTGATAGGAAACTACAAACTATGCATCAAGTGGACATGTCGAGATCTACTGTCAAATACCCAGCACTAGTCGATTTCTCGGATGACTAATTCATTGTTTCTTTTTTTTTTGAAGTTGTATGCTTTTGGCAGATATCATTTACTATTTTATGTTAGACTTTGGTAGATACAATAGAATGGAATCAATAGTTTATAGGAGATTAAAACTCTATCAATATTGGATGGCGTTTAACTCATTAAGATGGAAAACAGACCTGGTTTCCTTTGGGCAAGTTGAGGCTATCGAGTTTTGATCTATTACAACCTGCTTATAGTTTGATAAATATAAAAATGGAAAGGTACTGCTAAATTTACAAAAAAATAAAGGTGGGTCTTACAAAAAGTTACAAACAAACATCATCAAAATCATGATCACATCCATGTATACACAAGCAATTTCAAAACTCACATACATATACGTGAAACAAGAAAACAAAAGATAAATTTTTTAATTAGAAAATTAAAAGGTACACAAACATAAGACACAATTTTCTATTAGAAAACCAAAAAAATCACATGTAAACATCATATACACCATCGACATACATACATTCAAATAAACTACTCCCATTTTACAATGGGTTTGTCTATCGACGTTGGATTGTTTGAAATGCATTTTTGATGGTGGAAACGGCTTCAGGACCATCAAAAACCCTTAGGGTACCCAAAATACTGAAGTTTGATGACTGTAACCCATATTTTCAAAAATCTTTGCCGGAATGTTTCATAATCTTACTGGAATTTCTAGGATATTTTGTGGATTTCTTAGACGAAGAATATAAACATTGCTAAAACCATTTAAATACACACACAAATTTTCAAATAAGAAAACACAATGCACACAAGACTATTTGAAATCAATATACAAAGCTAACATACTTACACAAATGATTTCAACTAAACAAAGAACAATGTAATTTCAAATTAGAATACAAATATTTTCAAAAACACCTATGCACATATTTTCAAGGCATACCATACTATTTGAAACTAACATGCAAATATAAAATACAAGTAAACAATCTCAAATAAACAAACATAATATGATTTCAAGCTATGATACAAACATTGTCAAAACTATCTATACACATCCAATTCAAACAAATAAACACACTATTTCCAATCCATATATAAAACTAAACATCTTAACATTTTTAAAATTAACTAAACCAACACATGAATTGAGACAAAATTAAACAAATAAAACAAAATCATACAATTTCAAATCAATATAACATTATCAAAACCCACTAAGACATACCTTTAATAAATAAATACAATACCATCCAGATAGACAAGCATACTATCCAATTTAAAATCATAATATAATTATTTCCTTTTTCAAATTAAAATTTAAGATTAAATAATTTGAATGTATTAATCCTGTCTAATATTTCATTTAATATGATAATAATTGAAATACATATTTTAAATATAAATATTGCAGAAATAAATGTGTCTACCTAAAATATATCTATAAAATATATCTATAGTAAATTTAAAAAATAAAAAATAAAATAACATAAAAATAAAAAAAATGCCACACTACTTTAAGAAGAAGTGGGCTCCATCCTCCTTAAAGCATTTGGAAGAGGTTTTACCTCTTCCATTAAAAAAAATAATTTTATTAATAATTGTATGTACATAATCTTTTCATAACATTTCAATAAGAGAAGAAAGTGAACTTAAATACATCTATGTTTTTGTGTAATTAAGATATAATCCAAAGTTATTCCTCAAACTAAGCATGCAATAACACATCTAAATATATAATCCAGAATCATTTAACGTAATTGAATCCCAAAAAAATGATATTTACAAATATACATATTAAAATATTACAAAATTTCTAATTAAATGTAATAGCTTTAATTTTAAAATAATATATTTCTTTTTTCTTTTGAGTTTTTAAAGCGAATAAAATTCTAATTTAATATTACATCTATCATGTAAAAATATGAAATAAAAATGGGATAGTAATATTAATCAATTTAATTTCATATTTATCATAACTATTATTAAAAAAATTGATAATATAATTTTGATTTAGAAATTCATGGTTTAAATATGAATTCTATTTTATTTTTAAATGGATTTATTTATTTTCAAAAAAATAAAAAGAATACAAATGTATCAAATTGTTGTTTATATTTGGTAAAATAAATAAAATAATCTTATGAATTTTCTGCAGATAAAATTGTGGGCATAGCCTATTTAAAAAGATAAGTTGACTGACCTAGACCCACAGGCGTATCCCAAAGGACTTACCTCAGTTATCAATCCGCCAATGACTACGAAACCCATATCCCTTGCGTTCAAATGCTACCAAGTACCCATAGCACAGGGAATACTAACCGTAAATAGTGAGAGGGGTAAACAGGTAACTGGAGAGGGCTAGAGAGGTAACTAAAAACAGATAAGAACTAGAGGGAGTCTAAAAATCAAATGGAAGGCTAAACAGGCTTTAGCTGACTTACAAAGGTCCTAGAGGCTAAACAAAAATCGATTAATCACTATAAGTAAGTGTAAAACAAAAATCTATTACTCTGGCAGTTGTAAGAATTAAACAGATGAATTTGGAATTTCTACCCATAGCACATGGCATGGAGACCGAGAGTAAGAACCAGAGTGAGCGCTAAACAGGTAAATGGAGACACAGAATAAAAACTTGAGCTGAGTTACTAAGGTCCTATAGGGATTGGAGGGCAAGGCATCACACTACACCTAAAGTAAAGTAGGTGAAAAACAAAATCCAATTAATCTGCGAAAAGAGCGCTAATATAAAAATAATATATGAATCAAAATAATATTTAATGATTCACAATTAAACCAACAATATAGCAATATCACAATTAAACCAACAATATAGGGGGATTCACACACGGGGATTCACACACTAAATTTTTTGGAATGGATTTTAAATTATATTGGGAGAAATAATGGAGGTCCTTCCTAAATAAGTGCCTTCTGATACGGTTTTGTCGATCTCATGTGTAGTTTCGTTTTGCTGTTTAGTCTCTTCAAACTTCCTACCTGGCTGAACATAGGCAACTTGAACATAGGCAACAGTGGGTGTAGATGCAGGTTTAACTTCTGGACTGCTTTGTAATGTGGGGATGCCTTTGATGGCCCTCTCAAAGTTACTCCTTTTTGCAAAAGTACAGGGTGGCAACTTCGAGTCAAATTATTTAGGTTAAATATTCAAAAATGATATCCCAAAAACGAATATCTAATTCAATGATGATGTTAGCGAGTAAACATTTCTACTTTAATGTAAACATTTCTACTTTAATTATGTGAGTTAGCTAATATCTTATTTAGTATGAATTATTCTCGGATTGGGATTAGTTTGAATTATAAATAATTTATGTGAAGGTTTTGCTTTTTTTGAGTAAATCCAATTTAAATAAATAATTTACTTAAAAGGTGAGGTTTTTTTTAATTTGTAAAAAGAATTTAAACAATTAAAAGACTATAGTTACCTTTAAAATTTGAAAAAAAAACAAAACATAAAAATAAAAAGTTTTATGTCAAATATTAAATAAAATAATAAATAATTAAACTTTAAGTAATTTAGGATATAAAGTTTTGGTAAATATATTTTAACTAATAGATAAAGTAAAAGTTTTTTAAGAAGTCAAATTTATTGATGTATTTAAAAACATATTTTGAGTGACAAGAGAATATATGTATTAGTTTGATATTTATGGATTTGATGAAAGAATTATTTTATATATTAAAAAACAATAAATTAATTGTAATATGCCTACACTAGGGCATAAAATAGACGGTGTTGGGTTGTATTCTTAAGTCACTCCATGGTGTGAAGGTTGATAGTTGGAAATTCTTTAGGAAACAATCTAGTAATGTGAAAAGTTGTTGTTGTCATGATAAACCCTATCCTAAAAAAATAAACTAACTCTAATATATATAGAAAAGAAAAAAAAAATTCCCAAAATCAAGATGATACATTTATAAGAAACTATAACTAAATTATGAATTAGAAAAACATTATGATAAAAATTTTCAAATTGAAATGAAGTTTTTTATATTAATGAAACATAACACTTCACAAAATAAAAAAAATAGAAAGAGATTGCGGTCATTGATTCATTTATTTTATTATATTAAACCATCTCATAGATTCAACCAGATTTTATTAAGAGATAAATAAAAAATGAAGCTTGCTATTAATTCTAATCACTTACTCATCAGGTTGACTTACAAAAGCCTTTTTCAGGGGAACAATTTTCTTTTCCCTTTCCCATTTGTTCCATTTGTTAAAGTTGTCAAATGCAGGGTCCCCATTGCTTGGACAATCATAAATGTAATGTTGTTCTATTGCCAGAGAAAAATATAGCTTTTAAGTACAACTTTATATGGTTAGTATAATTCTTTAAAATATAAAATAAGGTAATTTTATTATAGATTTTGAAATATTTTGAAAAAAAAATAAAAACTCTTATTTACCAAATTTCTAAGATATTCTAAAATCTACAAATGTATGCCAGTCAACAAACTAACTAATTTTACAAAATACTATTTTATTATAACAAAGTCTTATACACAAATTTAATATCTACCTCATCCATAACCTTAAAATTAAAATTAAAATTAAAATTAAATAATAATAATAATAATAATTGTCATATTAATATCAATAAAGTTGTTATACCAACTGCACCACATCGACGACAAACGTATCCAGCAGAAGGTTGTTTGTGGACTATGTCTGCTTCCTTATAATTTACACCTCTTCCTCGGCCTCGCCATCCTTGTCCTTGCACTCCTGTTCTAAAATATCTGTAAGAATAATAACATATCATGCCTCTGCTTTTCTGGCTTTGCAACTATGTGAAAATAAATTAAATTAGTAAAAATGAAATCAAAGAAATATGCTGCTGGTTTGCCTTTTCCAATCCATCTCTGATCTTCTAATGAACTCTTTGATTTTTTTGCTCTTCTTCTTCTCTTGTTATGAGCTGAGCAAGCGGTTGGATTTCATGGCTGGGTACCGCAGAAGGCGGGGAAGGGTTATTAGTACTAGTGTGCGTGGAGATTGGAATATTTGCATAGAGACCATCAAAGTTGTCATCGCCATCAGCATAGAAATTCTTTCCTTCACGCTTTCTAACCTGTCGGCCATCGTGTACAAATCCAGATGAAACGCAGATAATCTGGGAAGCAACCATGAGAAGAAATGAATATATGGTGAGAAGTACGGAGCCAAATAAAAATTATTCAGCGTTGGGGTTGGAAAAACAAGATGACCGTTTACTTCGAAAAACACGATGAGCACCATTAGTTTAGTTCAAGTAATGTTAAGCCGAGACGACCATTAGTTTAGTTCAAAGCATGTTCATGTTTTTAAATTCCCAAAATGGTTTTCTTAAATTTATATGTTGTACATAAATCTGAAAATGTTAACATCTAGTCTCTTTGCAACGATCTCTTCGCAAATTAGATTGCCAAAAATTATGCGGAATATTAGATTCGCAATTTGAAATACAGAAAAAATATTAGGGAATAATAAATTTGGATGTGGGAGGGTTTTTTTTTTTAACTAAAAAGTATTCAGGCTGTGTTGTTCGTTTAAGCTTGAAAAGATAAAATTATAACTAAGTTTACATAATAGTTAATCAAATATTATTTAAAAAAATAATAATTTATTTATAATTTATTAATAATTTAATTTAATATATAAAAAATCTAATAATATATCAAATATAATTTTAAACCAATTACTTTTTCAAATATATAAACTAGGGTCATTTCATAATAAACATGGTATTGTATTATTAAATTTTATATAATAATAATATATATATATATATATATATATATATATATATATATATATATATTTTGTATTCACTAAGAGTCATCCCTATTTTATTTGGCACATTCTTAATTTGTAACTTTGTTATATTATTATAGTCCAATATCATGACTTGTCAATAGGGCATGTTCAAAAAAACCATAATTTATTTTTATATGAGACACTTGTTCATATGACATCTTTTAATTAATCAATTTAATTAGAAAGGAAAAAATAATAGTTATTTTTTAGATAAATCTGAGTCTTTGATTTCTTACTACTATTAAAACTATTCTAAGATATTATCTTAAAATTAAATATGTACCATCCACTTAATAGTTATTAGTTATTCATTATTAGATTAATTTTAAAAACCCTATTTCTAAACTTAAACCTATTAAGATAATAATTTTTTCACCTATATACACAACTATTAACTTAATAACTTTTCAAACTCTTAAAAACTCAATTAAATCAAATTTATTCTTTTTGTTTTAAACTTTTATATAAATTTCCTTAAAGGTAGAAAGTAAATTAAAATAAGATGGTTGGCCAAGAACTTACTGAGTTATCACTTAAATTCTAGTTGCATTAGGATATTCTTTAGGTTATCATTTATCTAGCTTTTTGAGAGGAAGAAATATCATTCAATATAGTCAATTCTAACTCTTACTAAGTTATCACTTAAATTCTAGCTATGTTATCTTATTCCTTTGGTTAGATTATCATTTATTTTTCTTTTTGAGAGGAAGAAATATCATACAGTGCTAAAGTCTAAATTTTCTCAGAATGTTTGCTTGAGAGCTACCTATAGTATAGAAATTGTATAATATATATGTGTTTTTAATTGAATTTATGTTTAAGTAGTTAGGAAGAAATAAATACCAGGTATTGACCTAGTGTCATTCCCCCTTCCTTTTGGGTGGGTGGGCGGAAAGCATAAATACATATTGGACTTAGGGGTAATCCCCGAATCACTAGCAAACTAGAATATATATCATCAACTCATTATCTATAGGGGATGTCACTAAGCGGTGTAGTTCCTCTGAGGAATGGAGACGGCCCATTAACATCCCGCAAAATTGAAATTAGACAATAAAATGTTTAAATAAGGTTGCAGAAAATTTGTCGGCTCTGGCGCAGTTGATACCTATTACATGCAGAAAACACCATAAAACATCCCGAAGTTCGAATTTTGGTTGAATTAGGGAAAAAAAGTTAAAAAACAACATTAAGAGACTAAAAACAGCTAATTAAAAACCCTTGCTGCTGAAGCTACTGGTCACAGAGGAATTTGAATCACAAAAGTGGATTCGCCATTTGTTAGTGTTGAGGATCCAATGGCTAGCTATACCAGCAAGGGGTTCTTAATTTTTTGGCTTTGCAAGTTACACTTTTATACTATCCCAGTGTTTACATAGCTTAAACTGGCACCACAGTCAACCAAACTAGAAATAGTTTGTGAAAATAGCTTACATTCAAGTTCTATCATGGTCGGCTGGAAGTCTGCTTGTCAGTCTTCAAGAGCTGCATTTATTATTGGTATATTTCGAGCAACATCCCCCACCATAGAAGATTCTTATAGATTGGTTGTTGTCTGGCTTCTCTCACAATGAGGAAAATTATTATAGTAATGTGCCTCACTGCATGCCCAACACTGTAGAGGGGGTTTATGGGTTTTCCCATGCTCTGTTTTGTTGGAGCCTACTATGGGTTGTTGCTCTGTTAGCCATTTTGGCTTGTGTTGATTTCTCCCATACTGCCTACTTGTTGAATTTATTGTAGTGTTTTTAAAATTACCACACCAAGTACTCTTAAACTTTCTTTTTTTTCTTTTTTTCTTTTGTTCTTCTGTCCTTTCTTTGGCGGCCAATTTCTACCTGTTTCCCCTTTTGCCTTGGACTGCTGATAGCACATTCGTGCTTTTCGAATCACATCATCCATAGTATTAGGATTTACGGATTCGATTCTTTCCTTCATGTGGGTAGGTAGAGTACGCAAAAATCGTTGAACTTTGGCCTTCTCATCTCTCAGGTATGGTATGTATCTTATCAATGATGTGAACTTAGTTATGAATTCGTTCATTAACAATTGTCCCAATCTCAAATCATGGAATTATCGAGAATTTTCATCATATAAATTCTTCGTTAGGTACTTGTCCTTGAATTATTGCTGTAACTCATCCCAATTCACATTCTGGTCTTCAATACCTCGAACATTTTTTACTTCCTCCCACCATAAAGTAGCTTTCTCCTTGAGTTGGTAAATAGCCAAGTGAGCTTTGAGTTTGTTGTTATATTCATAAACTTGAAAATATTTCTTCTTGTTAATTATCCATGCTTATACCACCTCTTCGGCCCCTCCATCGAGGGTAGGAGGTTTGATTTTTTGGAACTCACCCTATAATTCCACTTTCTATTTTTTCATCTCTTACTGATTTGACACATTTCCAGACTCTGCTTCATTATAATTTTTGTTTTTATTGCTCCACTATGTATGACTTCCTTCCGCCTTTTCATTAGTCTATCGTCGTTCTTCACTTTCTTCTCGGGTATCCCTTTGAGGGCTTCACTAAGCTATCCCTTGATTTTTCCTATTTGAGAGGGTTTTAAGAATCCTCTCCTGCTCTCGCATCAACCTTTCATTGTAGCTTCTAACCCAAACCTTTTCTTCCTGTAACTGTTGCATTGTATTCGACAGTATACTCATTTGACGTTATTGTTCTTCAAGTGATCTGCTGGTTTTTTGATACTAATCTACACTCAGCTACACCCACATTTATGGGTTCATTTCAGGATTAGATTGCCGATGAGATTCCCTGGTAGTTATGGGTACTTGGTACATTGACCCCCTTCTCATTATATCCTTCTTAGTTTCTATGCATAATTTACACACAACAATAGTTATTCAGGGGAACCATTTGGGTCCCAACATGTGAACGTTGCTCTGATACCACTTGTGAAATTCATACATGTTTATTTTTATTTTATATTAATCCCTTTCTACTAACTGTTCTAACTAGCTTGGTATTAGAACTCTTCCTTATTTAACAATATATTAGAAGCATCATGGTGTATATTTTTGTATGGAAAGTACAAGTAACACATAATTTATTAAACAAATTATTACAAACATATTAAATCTTAACCATTGCTCGTTCAACGTCGAGGTAGGATGGATTTTACATTTTTTTTAATGTCGTCATTCACTAATTTTACCATGTATTTATTTTTATGTCCAACTTGGATCTGGTGCTCACCTGACTTCACATCTTATGATCTGTTAGCCACTTTGCAATAATGTTCGTTAGCAATTCATTTGATTGCAATATTGGTATTTAACATAAATTTAACTTCGTATGTGTGATCATACTAGTTAAATTAATTCGGCATGTACAATGTCATCCTTATCTCCCTCCTGATTTTTGGTGCTACTATGTGATGTTGTGGGTTGACACCTATGATTTTCCAGCACCATTGGATCAACCGCACTGAGATCGACTACTGTGAGATGTTTTAGGTTGGGGTTAGGGTAATTGACCTCCCCTCAACCCTAACCGTCTTTCACTTATGCTCTCACGAAACTTGTTCCATGCTCTACTCCTCTGTAGCTTCAAGCATCGCCACCGCTCCTCTTATAATGCTCATCCAAATTTTCTCTGTGTTCATTCTTTCATCCACCTTCAGCTCCTAATAGGTTGCAGGTATCATTTGAGTTGGTAATTCTTCAATCTTATTTACGGGATCTATACTTACAACCTATCATCCTTTCTTTAAGTTTTTATATTAATGGTTGGGGTTTAGTTATGTGCGCAAATCTCCGGGCTACAACCTGATTGTATCAATGGTTTTAAGAGTCCATACTAATGGTTTAATAATTTTTTTATAAGTTTTTTGGACTGTCGCGTTACAAATACAATGCGAGGGTTTTATACTTCCCACCGCTGGAGAACCAAGCCATCATTCTCCGACACAATTACATAGGTGAAATTTCACTGATATTTCAAGCATTCTATACAACAATATCTATTTGCAGCATTTGCATTGTCAGAAGTCAGTTTAACATTATTTTTTTCTCCTTGTTTTTCCAGGTCTACAGCACCGAGTCCCGGATTCTAAACTAAGGTAAGTTTTTCTAGTTTGACTTTGGGTCGAATGTTAGTGTAGACTTATTTTATTACCCCAGGTTTACACTACAAAGCCTAACCCTATTACATTTTATGTTGTCTTTTCAGGTAATTATGGACCTCACGTCCTTTTGAATGCATGGTGTTTTCCTTCCTATGATTCCATCCTCAGCTCATGACTTCCATCACTTTTTTGTGTACAAGTATTGCGGGTCTTTGAAAATATTTAATTTAATTGAATTCATTTAGTCTTCTATCTTTTATAATATGATTTAAACAAAGACAAACATGTAAATAAAAACTTAACAAACCAAACAAAGAAGAAGACAGATACAAATAAATAAATAAACATTGAAAAAAACCACTCAAGCAATCAAACTACAATGTCAAAAGTGTCAACACACATTACAAATTTTCACATCAATAAATAAACAAAGATATTGTCAAAAAATCATTCACACATTCAAATTCAATCTAAACCAAGTAGTCACATAGATAAAATTTTTGTTTTAAAAATACATTATAGTATTTCAAACAAACAGGAAAACATAAAAGGAAGTAAAAATTATCTTTACCATTCACACACATTTACAAAAACAAATATACAATGTAAAAAACCAATCAAACATTCTAAAAATTCAAATTTATATACAAATTAATAAATAGAAATTTTGGAAATTAGTGTCACACATTCAAAATTCAAGTAAACATGCCTCATATACAATTTCCACTTAAAATAATTCATACAATTTCAAATAAATACAACACAAACAACCATTATCGAAAACAAAATCACATTCACAAATACACAAGAAATTTCAAAAAACACAAACATATATTATTTTCAACAAACATAGAAGAACACATACATAAAGAAGAAAACATTGAAAAAACCACTCAAGAAAGTACACTATAATTTTAATAGTATCAACACACATGAAACAATTTCACACGAATAAAAAAAATAAAAATTGTAAAAAAAAAACCATTAACCCATTCAATTGCAATTTCAATCAAAGAGTCACATAAATAAAAATTTAAATTTAAAAACACATACACAATTTAAATAACATAAAAATAAAGTAAAATTTGTCTCTACTATTCATACACATTTATGAAAACAAATATACAAATTAAAAATCCAATCAAACATTATATAATTTCAAATTAATATACAAATTAATAAATATATATTTTCAAAACCACCTTCACACATTTATAATTTAAATAAACACAACTAATAAACAATTACCAATTAATAAAATACATCCAATTTCGAATCACTACAAAAATACAAACAAACATTATCAAAATGAAAATCACATTCAATTTCAAAAAACACATACATGTATTGACTTCAACAAACATAGAAAAAAGCCATATAAATAAACAAGAAAACACTGAAAAAAAACCTCTCAAACAAAAAAAACTACAATTTCAAAATTGTTAACACACATTAAATAATTTATCATCAATAAAAAAAAGAAATTGTCAAAAAATTCATTCACACATTCAAATTCAATTTCAAACAAGTGGTCACATTAATACAAATTCAAATTGAAAAACACATTATAGTATTTCAAACCAACATGCAAACATAAATAATCAAGTAAAATTTGTCTCTACCATTCACACACCTTTACAAAAACAATTATACAATTTAAAAATCATATGTAGCATTATAGAAATTCAAATCAATATAAAAATAAATAATAAACATTTTAAAAAACACTTTCCCACATTTTTCATTCAAATAAAAGCATTTGGTATACAATTTCCTACTGGAAAAACACACGCAATTTCAAATCTATACAAGTTACAAACATACATGATCAAAATCACATTCATATATGCATCAGCAATTTCAAGGCACATATACATATATATCATATAAGAAAACTAAAGATAAAATATTTAATTAGCAAATTCAAAGATACACACGTAAACATCATATCCACCATCAACATACATACATTCAAATAAACTTCACCCATTTTACAATTTTGAAATAAACAAACACAATACAATTATAAATTAGAATATAAACATTTCCAAAACCACGTATACACACACACACACAATTTCAAACAAGAAAACATAAAAAACACAACACCATTATAAATCAATATATACAAAGCTAACATATTTACACAAATTATTTCACTTAAACAACACACATCATTAATCAAACTCCAATTAGAATACAAATATTGTCAAAAACATCTATGCACATATTTTCACGAAACCAACATGAAAATATACAATACAAGTAAACATCATATCTACTAGCATACATAAATAAACAATATAAAATAAACAGACATAATTTAAATTTAAGTTAAAATGCAAATATTGTAAAATCTATTTATACACATCCCATTCAAACAAATAATCACATACAGGTAAACATCAAATCCACTAACATACATACATACATAAACAATCTAAAATAAAAAAACATAATATAATTTTAAGTTAGAATACAAACATTGTAAAAACTCTCTATACACATCCAATTCAAACAAAAAAACACATGCAAGTAAACATCATATCCACTAACATACATACATAAACAATCTAAACTAAACAAACATACTAAAATGTCAAATTAGAATACAAATATTGTAAAAAACTATCTATACATATCCAATTTAAACAAATAAACACACGTTCTACCATTTTCAAAACTAAATAAAACCAACACATAAATTCAGACAAAATTAAAACAATAGCTCAAAATTATGCAATTTCAAATCAATATATCACTATCAAAAAGAACTAAAACATACATTTACAACTTCAAATAAATAAATACAATGTCATCCAAACAAACAAACCTACTATTCAATTTCAAATCATAATATAACTATTGTCAAAGCCACCTATAACATGCGTATACAAATTGAACTTTCAAATCGAGGCAAGTTTTATATAATACCTTTAATGGATTCAAAATATATAATAAAATAAATAATATTGAAAATAGTAAAATATAATAGGGAAAAAAATTATGGAAAAAACATTTGAATAAATAATAGTATAATAAAACTATAAAAAAAAAAAAATTAAAATACTATAAATGATTTTGTTTATTAAAATTATTGAGTGATAATTTTAATGTGTATAATTTTTTTTCCAGATTAAATTGTAATATTAAATAATTTGAACATATTTATTATGTTTAATGTTGTTTTATGAACATCATAAAAATTGAAATACATATTTTAAATGTAAATACTATAAAAATAAATGTGTCTACTTAAAATGTATCTTGCTATGTATAAATTTAATATAAAGCATAAATAAAAGACATTAAAAAAAAACTCTATACTACTCTAAGAAGAATGACCGCATCTCCCTTAAAGCATTTGGAAAAGGTTTTACCTCTTTCATGATTTTATTTATTTATTTATTTATTAATGATTGCATGTACATAATATTTTCATGAAATTCCAACCAGAGAAGAAAATGAACATAAATACATCCATGTTTCTTTGAAATTAAGATATGATCCAAGAGTACTCCTGAAAATAATCATGGAATAACACATCTAACACATCTAAATATATAATCTAACTTCAGATAAACCTCTAATAACACACAGAAATATAAGAAAAATAATACATCAAAATAAAAGATATATTAAAAAAAATATACATATTAAAATATTACAAATTTTTTAATGAAATATAATAATAAAAAAATTACCTTTAATTTAAAACAATATATTTATCTTTTTCCTTTTAACAATTTTTTTTTCTAAGTTTTGCTAATTTCTAATATAGTGTACAAAAAATACAATCATACTTCATGACCGAGGTTTTTGGATAAGCCAACTCCTCTTGGATGAAGGCAATACAAACAATCAAAAAATGGGTTGCCCTTCCGAGGAAAATGAGCCCTTAACGAGTTCAGAGATTCTAAAAATAAGCTACCCTTCCAGGGGAAACCAGCCATCAATATAAGCATGAGTGACAAATTTTGCAGACAGAGATAAAGATAGACATAAAAACTATGAAGGAGCATATATAACTGAAAAGGAGGAGCTCCAAGGAGCTGCAACTACTGGTTTTACGCAACATGGTTCTCCCGATGAGGATTCTCGTCAATTATGAAGCAGCCATAGTCGAACATGGTCTCTATATCCTTACTTGAGAGGTGGGGGGTCCTCTCTGGATTTGAGGTGGAGACCATATGGACCTGCTTTGCCGAAACTGAGCGAGAATCATGATCCACTTTTGCCTCTTTTTGCATTGAGTCATCCGTTGGGTTGCTCCCACTGCTACATGAGTCTTCCAAAAAATTTTGACGGGGAGGCCAACACATTTTTGAGGCTGAGGGGAGAAGGAGTGCAATAATGTGGATTTACGGATCTGTTTTCTGCTTCCGGAGTTGGAGAGGTGGTGCTTTTCCTCCAGGAGGTGAATCAAGAACTAGGCCGAGACAAAATGGGGGTCAAGAACCTCAGGTTCTTCCACAGCAACAGATATGGACAAGGAGCTCGCAGGCATTGCCAGAACTAGACGGTGGGAGGGAGAGCCTATGCCACCTCCTCGACAACACGACATTTAGTGCCTTCTAGGCATTGTATCTGTAGGTTGTGGGGGTTGCTGGCCTGGAGTAGAAGGCTCAGAGTGAGACAGATGAGGAGTAGAGCAATGGGTGGGGCTTTGACAGAGGAAGGCGATCAGAGAATGAAAAAAGGATGCACATATGAGAATTAAAACATGAGCCATGAGCCATAAATGGCCAAGAGGCAAGATGCGGGAATAGAGGTCGAGGGGGAGGCATAAGTGCCTCAAGCTCCAACATCCTATGCGCATTTAAAACCTTCACGCAGGAGGATAGTGCAGACGTACGGAGAGGCCATGTGTCCCCGTGATGTGAGACCAGGTGGCAGCCTAAATCGTTCTTGTCAATCACCTGTATTCGGGGGTTTAATATTTTTTATGACCAATTGAGTGCAATAAGTCTGCAAAGACTCATAGAAAATGGAATGGAACTTGCTGGAGATGAGAGGAGAGTCTTGAATCACACCTCTATTGACTAAGAGATATGAAAATTCATTAGTTGATCTATGCACATGCAAGAAAGTAATGGCTTTGTGGAGTTGAAGCCATTGTTCTAGGTTTCCCGATCTAGAGGACAACCGCCAACTCTTTGAGATTTTGGATGAGGAGGAGACATGTAGAATATGTTTGGCTGCATTAATGGTGATCTGAGAGTCATCTTCAACCTCTATGGGGAAGAGATCATTCTCTTGAGAAATTTTGAGGCCTTGGATGAGTCCTTCCAGTTCAGCAGATTTTTCTGTATCCCAACCAATGGATCCATAGAATATTAGCAAGGGGGCACCTTCAAAGTCATGAATGATTCCTCCAAAACCAACTTCACCCGGATTGGCTTTTGTGGCTCCATCAAATTTGAGTTTGCAAAGATTCTTAGGTGGGGGACTCCATGATCTAGGAGATTCTAAAGCTGGATTGGATAAAGGAGAAACTGCGGAGTTGCGATGAATAGGGAGGTTCCAGTTGACCCATATGAGGCATTATGAAGGTAGATATGGGAGATCTGTGTGCCTCCATTGATTCAGGGCTAAGTTATCCTTTATATTGTTGTAGAATTTGTTCCAAATAATCTCTTGTGTCGTTTCCTGATATTTCAAGATTCAGTGACTCATCTCCTTCCAGATTTTCTAGAGAAGTAGCCCAGGGATGAGCAGCCAGAGAGAGTTGAGGAGATTCCTGGTTAATGGGGCTTTCTTCCAGTGAAGGATAGTGTCGATGACATCCCCTTGCCTTTTGTTGGTCCTACAATAGAGAATGGAGATTTTGTCCCAAAGAGTGCTAGCAAAGGGGAATGTATCCAACAGATGATCTATGGCTTCCTCCTCACTTTGACAAAGGGAGCACTGTGAAGGGCCAATGAACCCTCTTTTCAGTAGATTGTCCAAAGTTAAGAAATGAAATTTACTGAGCAGCGAGAAGAAGGTAGAGACTTTGGGCCATATGCTAGATTTCCATATTTGTGACCAAATTTTATCAGTTTGATTTGGATCGATTATATGGAGGAGTTAATAGGCCTTCTTAGTAGTGAAGACTCCTTGGGGAGTATGACCGATATGAGGATATCTGATCCATATGAATATAAAATTTTCCTTTTTGTGAGTTCTAACCAGACATCATAATGGTTTTCCTCATGCCAATTTTCTTGCCACTAAATGATGGGAAGCCATTGGTGAAATCCTTGAGTGTTTAGCATTGTCGATAAATGATTGATTTCAATGTTCCCCCTGCCTTGAGGAGTGGATTTCCACCTGGGTTTTTGAAAAAATTTTGGAATTTTAGAATGTTGCTACCATGAGTCTTCCCAAGGACAAACCTGGGATCTTAAGTGAATTTCCCAACAACTGTGAGATTGGATGAGGAACTTATGTTGATTGGTAGCTTTCCAGATTTGGGAGCCCGTGATTTCTCAATTGTAGCATATAAGATCCTCTTGAGGCTAATTTTATGCATATTTATTTGCCCATAGCTGTGCCCAAGCTGTATGAGGATTGGATACCCATTTCCATCATTTGCGAGCTCCCATGACGATATTTCTTTGCTCCGGGTCACTCAAATGCAATCTTCACAAGTGTTTGGGGGAGTAGACCTTAGACCATTTGACGAAGGCCCATTTCCTGGTGTCTTTATTGCCACCCCATAGAAAGGTGCATTGAAGATTATATATGGATTTCAGAACCCATTTTGTAGCAGCCAACACTGAGAAGAGGTAAAGCAACATGGAGTGGAGGACACACTTGATCACCACAAGACACCAGTGATGTTGAGAGCTCGATGAGTCCAAGAGGATAGTCTTTCTTTTAGATTTTCCACGAGCTACTTCCAAGAAGTATGCTTGATGGTTGAGTCAATGAGTGGGGCTCCTAGGTATTTCGAGGTGAGAGAGGCAATGGAGAAACCAAGGATACACACAATGCTGCATTGAGTGATAGCAGGGGTGTTAAAGAAAAAGAGTTGTGATTTTTCCAGATTGATAGTAGTTTCGGAGGCTTCGGAGAAACAATGGAGCAAAGATTTAAAGGTGCTAGCTTCCTAGATAGAGGGATGGCCTAATAACATGTTTTCATCCACAAATTGTTGATGGGAGAGTGGGGGATTATTCTGAAGGGAGATTCCTCTTAGGTACTGAGAGTTGATGGCATGACAGATCAAACGACCCAATCTTATTTCCATGAGGACAAAAAGAAAAGGGTAGATAGAGTCGCCGTGATGGATACCTCTTGAGGGAGAGAAGGTGGGAGAGGGTAAATCATTTACTAGAATGGAGAAAAAAGGGGAGGAGAGCATACCCATGATCCATCTGATCTAGGTGGGACTGAAGCCAAAGGCTAGGAGCACTTGACAGGTATAAGTCTAGCTAAGGCTATCAAATGCTTTGGAGAGATGGATTTTGAGAAGCATACCTGCCTTTTTCTAAATTTTCAGAGAGTGGATGACTTCATGCGTCACGATGATACTGTCCAGTATTTGTCTTCCTTCTGCATATCATGTTTGCTTAGGTGATATAAGCAGTGGGAGGACAGGTTTAAGCCTGTTGGCTATCAATTTTGATATGAGCTTGTAAATAAAGTTTCACAGGGCTATGGGACCATACTTACCCAAAGTAGCAGCTTGTTCCTCTTTCGGAATCAAGGTGAGGAAGGTGGCATTGAGGGCTGGATGAACCCAGTGCATGATTCTAGATTCATCAACTAGATCTGAGACCTCCTTCTTGATCACATCCCAAAAGTAGTGAAATAAGTTGGAGGTTAAACCATCCAGTCCTCAAGCTCTCCCATATTTGAGATATGACATATCTTGCAGCATGGTGGATAGAAGCAACATTTGATTGTGATCCTCCATGATGAGCCTTGGATTATGCTGGGTGATTCTTTTGATGGTGGGTTGTCAATCTATGTTTGGTTCTTTGAGAGTGTCTTTGAAATAATCCAGCATCTCTTGTTCAATTTCATTGTGTGCTTCGAGTTGGTCCCCATATTCATTCTTGAGGATTGAGATGCGGTTGTGCATTCGTCATTGGATGGTAGAGAAATGGAAAAATTTTGTGTTTTTTTCCCCACTTTGAGCCATCGAATTCTGGATTTCTATTTCTAGATAATTTCTTCCTGTTGCCTAGGATCTTCCAATTTTCCCATTAGATATATCTCCTTGTCCACGTGAGCATGTGTGCGGCCTTCTAGAATTATCTTTTGCTAGAGACAAGGCATTTGAGCCTCCTGCTCTAGTTGATTTTTGAAGATGTTACCAAAGCATGACTGATTCCATTGCTTGAGATGGACTTTGAGGGCTTTGAGTTTTTGTTAGAACTGAAACATTTTGGAACCCATCGGTGGGGTGATGTTGTGCCACCAATTGGTTACCAAATCCTTTAACCCATGATGTATTAGCCAAAATTGTTCAAAGCGGAAGGGTTTGCTGCTAGCAGCGCCAAGGCGAGACCATTGAAGTTGAATAGGCCAATGATCAGGCCCCGAAGTAGGCAGTATGGTGGTGGCTATATCACCCCCCATATGGATGAAGTTGTCCAAAATGAGGAATTTGTCAAAATGTGAGGCTATTTTATGGGAACCTCCTAGACGATTGTTCCAACTGTGACTTCCATTTGAAGTTTGGAGATCGATGAGTTGGTTGATCTGAATGAACTCCTTAAATATGTGGCCATCTGCTTCAAGCGTGGAATACCCTCCTCTTTTTTTCTCCAAGATGGTGACCATGTTAAAATCTCCTCCCAAAACCCTAAGAGGGTTGGTTCGATGAGCATTATTTTTTTCAATATAGTGAGGGAGTTCAATTTTTTGAGATGTTGGTTAGGGGAAATAAACATTAGTGAGATGGCTATGAATATTGGTGCATAGGAGATGGAAAGAGGCATGAATGAATTTTTTAGAGCATTAAGGTTAGTCAGAGTGATTTGAAGAGGGTTCGAGGCAATAGCTAGGCCTCCTGAGGTGCCAATAGCATCTACAACAGTGGTACTGCAACCATTCCATAATCTCGATAAAATCATGTTCAAGGTGGTGCTAGAACATTTGGTTTCTTGCATAAAGAACATGGTGGGATTTTCTTGAGAAATTCCTTTCTTGATCAAACGGTGCTTGGAGGGGCTATTGAGCCCTTTGATGTTCCATGAGATGAGTTTGAGAACTATGAGGAATGGTGGTGTAGAACCTTGTTAACCTGGGATATCTTCCTGATTCAATGAGTTGGACTCCAAGCATGATGCGGCGTTGCATGTCAGTGCACCTCCCTCTTTTTCTGGATTCTTTCATGATTTTTTTTGTATCTAGTAAGGTACCTCATTGGATGCCAAGAGTTGGTAATTGTTGAGCTCTGGAGAGAACTTCCTCTAGAAATTGCATCTACTAAGTGGGAATCATGTGAAATTCTCTGCTTTTGCATGCTTCCTCCAATCCTAGGATGTCGAGTTCTGCAAATTTGATGCTCTCTGGTTCTTCCTCCATGGCATATGGTTTCTCCAGCTCTAATTTTTTCCCTTTGTTGGAGATATTTTCATGCGAGGATTGAACTTGATTTACTTGAGGATGAGAGGTAGCAAAGGGTTGGATCAGTGAGGATTGGGGATTATGGGCATCAAGAGGGGGATTGGCTGGATTCAAGGGAGGCTCAGGAGGTGAAGAGGTAGGGGCTTCCTCGGAGGGTTGATTGGAAAAAACATTAAAGTTGTTGTTGGTGGAGGGATGTGAGGCCTTGGGGGCAGATGTGGATTTTCTTGCATGCCATTTGCATCTAATGATCTTGGTGAAACCATCTGATTCTATGTTGTCCGAGCCTGAATTGGGTTTCTGGCTATGATTGAGGGGGTAATCTCTGAAGAGATTCCCATGATGATGAAATTTGCGGCAATGAAAAGGTACATGTTCATATTCAATTGCTTGAACCCATTCAAAATCATCGTGGAGCACACTTACCGAATCAGGGAGGGCATTGGCTATATGCATGTAGACGCAAATCTTGGAATAGGTAGTGTATCGGTTGATATTGGTCTCTTCTGCTATTTTGATGAATTCTCGTAAATGGTTCCTAATGTCTTTGAGAGAGAGATCAGCCCAATAGTTCTGAGGGAGGGAATACAATCTTATCCATACCAGTGCCTAGTTAAAGTCCTCTTTGTGAGGATTGAATCTTTCCATCTAGTTTCTGAGGAAAAGTCTTGTTGAGTTGAAGAAGTATGGGCCCCCATCCATGATTCGATTCTCGTCTTCGAGACATGTGAAGATGATGTTGAAAAAACCTTTCATGCCTAGTTGGATTGTTATTTTCCCTTTTGGCTTCCACTTTGAAGCGATCCACCCAGAAGGGCTTTCTTTTTGGGCTAGAAGCCAATGAACTTACTGATGAGCTCTTGGTCCTTCATCTTTTGTATTTTTCCATTGATGCACTGTGCTGGAAGGTAGATCTTGGGTGTTTACGCCGCATTGGGTATGCATGATAATGAGGATGCTTTCCTCTGAGCAGCTTTGATAGTTTGCGAGTTTGTGAGGAGGCTACACGTCCCTGTGGGTTTGGCTTGCATGTTCGGACCATTCTGAGTAGCAGTGTGAGATCCCGCTGTATCATTGTTTACAGATGGGTTAGAATAAGGGGGGGAGCCTCTCTCCCTCCATCGAGAGCCTGCATGACAGGGAGTCCCTTTGAAGTGCAAATGCATTGTAGCAGGGTCGGGGATGAAGAGCCGCGAACAACCTGTGGCCCTCGGTTGATTGTAAGCCCTAGGCCGACATGGGCAACATCTCCACTCTCGATCCTCACTAAATCCTCTTCCAATCCTTTTCAACATTTTTTAAAAATTATAAAATTCTAATTTAATATTACATTTTTTAAAACCTATAAAAATCTAATTTAATATTACATTTATAAGTTAAAATGTGACATACAAAATTATCAATAAAAATAAGATAATAATATTAAGCAATGTAATTTCATATTGATCATAAATATTTATACAAAAAATAATAAAATTATCAATAATAATAAGATAATAATATTAATCCATGTAATTTCATATTTTTCAAAAATATTTATATAAAAAATTATAATATAATTTTAATTTGGAAATTCCTGGTTTGCATATGAATTATATTTTTTTTTAAACAAATTTAATTATTTATTTAAAAAAATAAAAGGAATACGAACATCTCAGATTATTTATATTAGGTAAAATAAATAAAATAATCTTATGAAGCTTTTGCCCAAAGCCCATTTAAAAGGGATAGGCTGACTTGGCTTCGTTCTCACAAGCATGCGTACCTAGACCCACAGGCATTATAGCCAAGGACCTACCTCAGGTATCTATCCGCCAATGACTAAGCTACCCATATCCCTTATATTTATTCCATTGAAATTCTACTAAGTACCCATAGCACAGGGCATACTAACCGTAAATAGAGAGAGGGCTAAACAGGTAACTAAAAACAAATAAGAACTAGAGGGAATAAGAACCAGAGGGAGAGCTAAAGAGATAACTAAAAACATAGGCTTGAGTTGACTTAGCAAGGTCTTGGAGGCCAAGGCATCACACTAAAAGTAAATTAAGTGTGTAAAACAAAGCTCAATTAATCACTATGTAAAAAATAATTCAATTAATCTGGTCAGTTGTAAAACTTAAATCGATTAATTCGGACTTTCTACCAAATACCCATAAACTAACCAAAAATAGAGACTCGTGGTAGGGAGATATCAAAAGAAATTCAATAATTAAAACGAGCTTTTAAAAAAAGAGTGGAAGCATAAAAAGATGTAAAATAACTAATTAATGCATTGGGAAGTTGTAACAATTTCTACCAAGTACCGATAGACTAAGTGTAAATAGAGACAGAGAGAGGGCATAATAACAGTAAATAGAGACAGCATGTAAGAACTAGAGGGATGGCTAAACAGGTAAGTAGAGTCACAAACTTGAGTGGACTTACGAAAATCTAAAAAACAACCCAGGCCAAGGCATCACAACACTACAAGTGATGATAAACAAAATTCAATATAATCTGGGAGAGGAGCGCTAATATATAAACAATATATCAATAAAAATAAATATTTAATGATATGATTTTGGAAATTTCTGAGAATTAAACCAACAAAATTCAAATTTCTTATCGATTAGACATCACAATATTTTATATAATTAAAAAGTACAATAATAATTCATAATTTTCTCAATATTTCAAATAATAATATTTTAAGTCATATATATTTTTTTCCAATATTTTAAATATTGGGCAATCAAATAGATTACCATTAGAAGCATTCTGAACAAGTTGGTTGGCAACTGGCATCGAATGGTATTAATATTGACCTGGCTTATTGAAAATAGTAGGTTCCATGAGGAACTGGAGCTAGATTGAAAAGGAAAATATTATTTTCAGTATTCAAATCAACCCTTGTGGAGTTCATTTCTTAAAGGTGGTGGATCCATCCCTAGATAAACCATCAGTGAAGGTATAGAGATTGAATTCAACCTGCGTTGGGAGAGTAATAAAGCCGGAGCTCGGAGAGTAGGAGTTGACCACAATAAAAAAAATTAAGGTTACCCTAGAGCACAATACAATATATACTTATGCAGGTTTAGATGAAGGAATGACTATTATCCAAAGAAATAGACTTACTCAAATTCATATGCATAATCTACTTATAGAATCCACAATGAGCTAGCTATTTAATTTTAATTTATAAATTCTATTTACTTTTTAAACAACTGTAATCATATTTTTAATAACATAAAACGATCCTAAGAAATATTTTCATATCACATTGAATAAAGCTCTTGGTGAATCACATTTAAAAAGGACAAGTTGACTTGCCTTCGTTGTCGAGGACCTACCTCCTCCGATTCTAGAGACAGGGAGAGAAGGTTTAACAGGTAGGTAACTAGAGACAGAATTAAAAGAAAAGCAAAATTCAATAAATATGCGATAACATACCATTAAAAATAAATTTAATTAATGCATATGATGATGGGCAGTTGTAAGAATTAAACCGATGAATTTGGAACCCATAGGGCATACTAACCATAAATAGAGGCAGGGAGTAAGAGCCATGAGATAAACAAGTAAAGACTTGAGTTAAGTTAGGACCTTCAGTTGTAAGAATTAAACAGATGAATTTGGAATTTCTACCCTGTACCCATAGCACAAGGGCTAAACAAGTAAATGGAGACAGAGTAAGAACCAGAGTGAGTGCTAAACCGGTAACAAGAGACAGAGACTTGAGTTGAGTTAATAAGGTCCAATAGTGATCCCGGATTTAAAAAAAGACTAGATGGAAAGGCATCACACTGCATGTACAGTAAGTGAAAAACAAGATTCATTTATTTTGCGAAAGCAGCGCTAATAAAAATAATATTTAATGATGTCAAAATTAAACCAATGAAATTTAGATTTCTTATGGGTTAGACATCACAATATTTTATATAATTAATAAATTATAATAATCATTCATATTCTTTCAAAAATTTCACATAATAATATTTTAATTCATATCTCTTTTTTTTTCCAATATTTTATATAACCTGCATTCAAATACCTTACAATTAGAACATTGGCTACTGCCCACTTGTATACTCTTTCAACCAGGCTAGGTTTCGAATAAAAAAATAAAAATATACATATCCTTGAACCATTTCTCAAATTGAATCATATTGGCATTCTCTAAAAGTGAGATCCATGGAAATTCCAATTTTAAATATCACTCCACAATGGACATCGAACTTAGGGTTTATTCAACCTCTGATATCAACTCATAAATTTCGTGACAAAAACTCCACAGATTTGACAGGACATGAAAACGAATTCCAGAAGTAATCTGCTCTGTAAGGGATTCCAGAATTGTCAGTATGTTGGGTTATTCGCCATATGTAACCATTCTTGTTGATGGAAGAATTTCCTCATTTGCAGCCCTGGGCAGGAATAGAGTTGAAGGGGCGGAAACCCTTGTGCAGATTGGGATAACCCTGGGCTACATTATAGTTTAAACAGACGGTGTTGCGAACCATAGACGGTGCTACTTCAT
Organism: Pinus albicaulis; assembly: GCA_034641835.2. Taxonomy (NCBI): domain Eukaryota; kingdom Viridiplantae; phylum Streptophyta; class Pinopsida; order Pinales; family Pinaceae; genus Pinus; species Pinus albicaulis. The sequence goes on from CM076571.1 coordinate 238,500,264, forward strand.
AGTTCAAATATGGGACGAATGGCCTAACGTGAACGCGCTTTGCAGGAGGTCCAGCATAATTGTCATAGGCAGGATCACAATTAGTGGAACAATCCTTAATATAGTGGCCATCTGTCAAGAAAAGCGCATAAAAATATATCAGAATTTAGTGTTTTTCTATTATTATAGATCTAATAATTAAATTAAAGAGTGTTTGATCGTTGTATAAAATAGATTATACAGCGAGGTTATGATTTATTTGTAAAAATTAGGATTCTTAATTTTATTGTATATTGTATATTTCTGGAACATTTTGGAATCTTAAAATGAGTGAGATCAAACAATTAATTGGGTGTCCATATCCTCTTAGAAAAATTGACAACTCTGGATTTCATCTAAATTTAAATATTCAGAGAAATCAATAACCTTTATTTAATCTAAATCATATTTTATAATTGAGAATATATTTTAAAGAATGAAAATTATAAAAACACAATTTGGAATAAGTAATTAACTTTATACACCCCGTACAAATTCGTTAAGTGTTGTCCGCTACATTGATTAGCAAGTTGGTAGAGATAACAAACCTCGTTTGAGGCAGCGGTGACACATGTAACCCGGATATGGTTTGTTATGAATAAAACCCATCTGTGTGCTGCCTGTATAAGTGTTACGTCATTAGGGGGATTTACACGCTAAATTTTTTGGAATGGGTTTTAAATTATATTGGGAGAAATAATGGAGGTCCTTTCTAAATAGTACCTGCTGATATGCTTTTGTGGATCTCATGTGTAGTTCCGCTTTGCTGTTTAGTCTCTTCAAACTTCCTACCTTGCTGAACATAGGCAACTTGAACATAATTATTAGGCGGTACAACAGTGGGTGTCGATGCAGGATTAACTTCTGGACTGCTTTGTAATGTGGGGATGCCTTTGATGGCCCTCTCAAACGCCTTTCTGCAAAACCTCAACTTCAAGTCAAATTATTTAGGTTAAATATTCAAAAATGGTATTCCAAAAATGAATATGTAATTCAATGATGATGTTAGCCAGTAAACATTTCTAATTTAATGATGTGAGTTAGCTAATATCAATTAAATAAATAATGTAGTATTGAATTGTTTTTCCGATAGGGATTTGCTTGAGTTATAAATAATTTATGTAAAGGGTTTGTTTTTTTATAAGGACTGAATCTAATTTAGATAAATAATGAATTTATGTAAAGGTCAGGTGGTTTTCTTTTAAATAGTAAAAGTTATTTAAACAACAACAAAAAAAATTAGAAGTATATTTAAAATTTGAAGAAAAAACTGGTAATTTTATATTAAATAATTAAAATCTTAAGTAATTTAGGATACAAAGTTTTTGCAAATATATTCTAACTAATAGATAAAATCAAAGTTTTTTGAAGAAGTCAAATTCATTAATGTATTAAAAAACATATTTTGAGTAACAAGAGAATATATGTATGAATGAAAAAACTCATTTTATGTATTAAAAAATAATAAACTAAGCGTAATATGTCTACAAGGCATACAACGAGATGGTGTTGGATTGTATTCTCAAGTCATTCCATGGTGTGAAGATTGATAGTTGCCAGCTTCTCTTTTTGAGAGAAGACATTTATGTCAAATGAGGGCATCCCGGACACCAACTTGTAAAGGAGGACTTAATATTCCACAGTCAAAGCCATCCGGCGAGCTCTACCGATCATGGTTCAAGATTCCAACGTGTACGAATGCGCCAAAACACATATTACTATTACGCTTCAATGAGACCGTTAATGTCTCATGCCGACTACTACATAGGTGTCACTCGTCCAACGGGGAGAATATATCAACACGACTCGGGTTGTTAGAAGACACATTGTTACGAGGAGGTCTGTTGTAGCTTCCTCAACCCGACCCTCTTCATTGTGACCCACAAAACTAGGAATCCAACATGATTCCTTCTCTCATAATTCCGCATTTGAGAGCTTCATCTACTACATCCGATATCTCATCCAAGGCTGCTTCTTATTTACGGATCCGCCCAAGACTTCGGATCTCGTGAAATTGGGATCGGACGTCTAGAACTCATATGATCCATTTCCCGAAAGTAGAGTTCGACTTGGAGAATATGCTAACCACCTAGGGCCAACGTCCATTGGGCCATAACCTATATTTACACCACCCGAGTACTTGATCTGTTGTGAGAACGTCGAATGTTTTCTCAAGTGTAGCGAGATCAAAACGACATATATCGTGTAGCAAGGGCAACACCTAGTGCACGGAGAGCCGCATCCAACTTCATAAATAGCCGACTCGGAACCCTAATTAATGTACATAACTATCACATGTTAATGAATAAAAATGAACGATAGTAGAAACAAATTTTTCTACTTGAGGCGATCCTCCAACACCTTCACCATCCACAATCCCAAATTCATATTCGAATTTTCTTTATTGGCAATTGCATATTTAACTATCATCAACAATGGCTTGTGAGCTTCAAATTTCCACGTGGATGCCTTTGAAGTAAATGGTGTTGGTTGTATTTGTATGAATGCCATCGCATTATCCTTCTTTCACACCAGCTCTGTACATTCTTTGTATCCTCAATATCGAATATTTGAAAGCCGTTAGCATAGCCAAGCAAGAGAACATGTCGAAAAATTGCCTTCCCCAAGTTCTAATTTGTCAAATTCGCCCATAGGACACTAGTATTTTTTCCTCTGGTTTGGTTAGCAAAGCTGTAACTACCGCCCCAATGAGAATGCATAGTGGACGCTATACTACCCAAATCCATTGATGATAAATAAGAAGAAACAAGACGAATTGACTTGGGGAAAAAAATGTTGCATCTACTTCGGAACTCCGACGAGAGCCGATAATTTCAATCGTAAATCCCCATAACACACTAAAGCTTCTTTCTATTTGTTCTCGATATTAGATATCTTGCTCGACATCCGATTATTTTTCAATTCACGACTGATTTGAATTCTTCGACTCTCGACAATTACTAATCAAATTAAAAAATTCCAACGAGATGGGTATCGAATCTCATAATTCCTCAAAGCTTCCGATTCGATTCATCACCACGCGACACTTTGGATTAAATTTGGCTTCGAGGGTCTATAAATTTGACCCTCTCGCTACCATGATGTCTCGTCCGCATTCAAATTCATCCAACCTCTCGGCTTCCCACTTGATTTTTATCGACAAATTTTGATGATTAAATATTGGGGGGCTTTTCTTTGAAATAGGCGATAGGGCCGAGCAACGACAGACCAAGAGGTCCCGGAAGATGCGGGAAAACCACTTGATTCATTCCCATGGTTAGTGCCAACTTCGTTATGACGTGATGACCTCCATTATTCAATTTTACTAAAGCCAATGAAATGTGCGCCTTCCGGGCATCGATTGCTATGGGTTTTCCTCATGAAGTAATCCATCCACGGTATAGATAAAGGCAAGGGGCCACGGTCGAGTGCCTAGGGTTACTAAACGGTTGCTTGGGGTGGCGAACTGGCTACGATAACTCTAATCATATCACCCGTAAGTCTCGATAGTATACTCTTAGCTCTCACGAGGTACAAGTTCACTACCCGGGAGCTGGGCGGACCATGTGGTACTTCACCGCTGGGTGATCATCAACCATTCGGCCATTACCTAGGCGGAACTCGACTTACCATAGCTTGACGTGGTAAGTGCCGCCCGAGCAACGTAATAATGGGCGGGTTTCATTGGGGTCTCGTCGCTTTGGTGAATCACTTCAGCCCCATTTTTCATATGCTTGATCAACTATACTGTGTTTGGTTGGAACGATTATGCTTTCTTCCAACTGTATCGCATAGAAGCGATCGATCAGAGAAATAAGATTTATCCCTAGACCTATTAATGCAATCTGTCAGCACAAGATCAATTCCCCGAAACTACTTATAAATTTTAATGTGAGTTATGCGTTCCCATGTCTCTCCTTGTATTGCATATCCCTGGGCAAACTGGCAGACTTTGATCGTATCTGTGCATAAAATTAATCGGCAGACTTAGATCGTATATGCGTGTAAAATTGGCCGACAAACTTAGATCGAATTATGCCAAAAATGAAAACGATACATTCATACAAATTTGTTGAACCTTCATTATAGTTCCTCGGTCTTCAACAACGGCCTTCTTTATGTTGAAGGTTAGAGGCACATTATTTTGATCGCATCAAACAATCCTTATCTTGCTTGCCCTAGATTCTCAACAAGTTGGGCTTTGTCTTCTCCTTTGCTATGATACCATGTTAATTTATGCCTATGTTCTATGCCATTTCAGATTAGGGCACACATCGAAGAAGATAAAACATTCTAATGGATCGATAGAAGAAAAGTCAAAAATAGAGATAATAAATGGCGGCGTTACGACGATCGAGTAGGATGCTTCTACCAGAGAAAGTCTTCAATAGGTCATTCAACCAAGCGTGTCACACATAACCCGAGAACAACCCAAACAAAGAATAGTCTATATATATCACAGCTCGAACGCTATCCGAGAGAGATAATTCCTCCACACCAATGTGTGTCAAATGAACTCTAAGTCTCTCCAATATATAGGAATCTTTGGGGGTGTGTGACACGTCCTTTAAGACATTTAAGTCTATATTTTATTCTAGGCCAACCTAGCACATAAGTGGAATAAATTCAAAGTATATGTTCTACTCATCCGATCGAGATGATATTTAGATCAATATTACACCTCTCTCGAAAGAGGAATCCAATAAAAATATTGTGATCGTCATACGAGCGGCATAACCTCGGAGTTTGGACCTAGTTGTCCAATTTTAACAAGTTACCTATATGGTTTAAAAACCAGAGTCTACCGATTTTGGAGATCTTGATATAATAGGGTTGGAAAAGGTGTGTGATTCCTAAGGAGTACCATACTGTCCTGCCCAGACAGATTGATAGTCTAGAGGAAGCACTTCTGAAGGCACAATTGTTAAAGGTTAGTTCTCATCTTGGTATTCAAGGGGATCTCATACCCAAGGAAACAATCAACATCATCAGAGAATCAAGTAAGAGGGGTCGACCTACAGATCTACAACGGTTAATCACACTGGGGGATCAATTGGTCGAATCTGGGAGATACCCCAAGTTGAAAAGATTTTTCAAAGCTCTGAAACCTCCAAGTTTATGATGAAATTCACTTCATGGAATATTAGAGGGATCAATAGCCCCTCAAAGTGTCAAATGAAAAAAAAGTAGTCTTAAGCACAATAAACCTGCCATTTTTTTCATGCAAGAAACTAAATGTTCCAATTCCACCTTCCATTCAATTCTATCTCACCTCTAGCCGGGTTGTGATACCACCGCTGTTGATTCAGTTAGGGCCTCTGGGGGCATTGCCATTGCCTGGGATCCCTCCATCCTTTCCCTCTCTCACTTTCATGCCTCCCATCATTTTATTCAAGCCTCCTTTCACCTTATTGGCACCAGCATCAAAGGCATGCTTACTAATGTATATTTCCCTCAAATCGCTACTAGTAAAATTCAAGTCTTGTATGATCTCTCTGCTCTACGCGATTTAAAATCTCAGCACTTCTGGATCTTGGGAGGGGATTTTAACATGATCACTAGTCTTCAAGAAAAGCGGGGTGGGCGTTCTATTCTTAAAGATGACTCTTTGCACTTCAAAAATTTCATCAACCAAAACCACCTTATTGACATCCCAACTGCTAATGGCTTGCATACATGGAACAATCGACGATCGGGGAACCAATTCATTGCCTCACGTCTAGATCGCTTCCTAATCTCGGATCCCATCATCCACGCCCGAGGTGATATCTTCTCCACCATTCTACCAACGGCAGGATCAGACCACTGGCCCATCCAACTTCAGTGGGAACGAGGGTCTATGGGAAGGCCTAAACCCTTCCGGTTCGAGCAATTCTGGCTTCCTCATCCGAGCTTTAGGGACATGGTGTTGCACTGGTGGCACACCATTCCCCCACAGAATGGCTCCATTATGTACAATATACAGCAGAAGCTTAAAATCATTAAAGCTAAACTGAAACTTTGGAACCAAAATACCTTTGGCAACATTTTTCAGGGACATCGCGATCTATAGGTTCAAATGGAAAATTTTCAGCAAGAACTTATCAGTTCAGGGAGGACCGAGGCCCTCGATGCTCAGGAGAAGGAGCTCAAATCTCGCATAGAGGAAAGAGAGCTTCAGGAGGAAATGTTTTGGAAGCAAAAATCCAGAATTCGTTGGCTTAAAGAGGGAGAGAAGAACACCTCCTTCTTCCACCGCTCTACCATTCAAAGAAGAATGACCAATCGCATCTCCATTATTCGCAACGACCAAGAATTAAACCTGGAAACGCATGAAGAAATTGAACAGGAGCTTTTGAATCATTTTAAGGACACCCTCACAGAGCCGCCCTTGGATCGCCAGGAGGCCATTGAAAAAATCACTAGACACATACTAGCCTTGATCACTGAGGAACACAACTAGATGCTACTCCGTCCCATCCAAATTGAGGAGGTAGATCATGCCATGGCTTAGCTGAAAGCAAGTAAGGCTCCTGGCCTTGATGGGTTCACTTCCAATTTCTTTCACTTCTTCTGGCAGGATCTCAGGCAAGAGATCTGGGGATGGTGGAATAATCCCATGCTATGCACTGGATGCTCCTTGCTCTAAATGCCACCTTCATTTCCCTCATTCCTAAAGAGGATCAAGCCTCTATCCCCAGCAAATTCCGTCCCATTACCCTTTGCAATGTTATTTATAAGCTTGTCTCCAAAGTTGTTGCCAATCGCCTTAAAACCCTTCTACCTCTCCTCATTTCCCCTAAGCAAACCGGCTATGTTGAAGGCAGGCATATCTTGGATGGAATTACCCTGACGCATGAGGTAGCCCACTCCTTGCGATCCCATAAAATCCCTCGAATGTTGCTTAAGATAGATCTCTCGAAAGCCTTTGATAAACTCAGTTGGAATTATATTCAGCAAATGCTAAAGGCCTTTGGTTTCAGCCAAACATGGATTAGATGGATCCTTAGCCTCATCTCCTCCCCTCTCGATTCTATTCTTATTAACAGTTCTCCCTCTCCCCTTTTCCACCCCTCTCATGGTATTCGGCAAGGGGACCCTCTATCCCTTTTCCTCTTTGTGATTATGGCAGAAGGCCTAGGCAGATTGCTCAAAGCTCACATTCAAGATCGCTCCCTTCGCGGCCTCAGTCTCCACCATTGCCCTCCCCTCTCGCATCAACAATTTGTGGATGACAACATGCTTTTTGGCCACCCCTCTGTTCAAGAGGCCTCCACTCTCAGATCCATTTTGGATTGCTTCTCTTTGGCTGCCGGCCCCTCGGTAAACAATTCTAAATCCCAAGTTCTCTTTTTTAATACTCCCATCATCACACAACGCAATATTGCCTGCATTTTGGGATTTACAACAGCAGTGATGCCCTCCAAATATCTAGGTGCGCCGCTTACTGATTCCATCCTCAAGAACTCATCTTGGAAGGAATTGTTAGATAAACTGGAAAACAGGCTAACTCTATGGACCCACCGAGCTCTGAATCTCGCGAGTCCACTTGTCTTAGTCAAATCGGTCCTCCAAGCAATGCCTTTGTACCTCTTCTCCATGTTAGCGGCACCCAAATGGGTTCTCAAGGCTATTCGAAACCTACAATGCAACTTCATTTGGGTAGGAGCTAAAGCAAGACAAAAATGGGCATTAGTGAGTTGGCAGGATGTATGTACCCCCAAGAAAATGGGTGGTTTGGGGCTACGAGACCCTCATCTCAGTAACAAAGTGATGGGAGAAAAAATTTGGTGGCATTGGGTGTCCAATGCAAGCAGTCCGTGGGCACAAATGTGGACAGCCAAATATGATCAGAACTGGGCGCAGAAGGATCTCATTCGTTTTGATACTGATCAAGTAGCTTCCCTCATCTGGAAGGCGGCCAATCAGCACAGAGCACTTGTTCGAGACCACAGCTTCTGGGAAGTCAAGTCAGGAGGATCAGCCAACTTTTGGCACAATTCTTGGCAACAAATGCTTAGTGAACCTCTTTCCCAATTCTGACTGGCACAACACGCTTGGACGTCTATCTCCTTAAAATGTTGGCACCTTTTGGGCCCGGACTATCGCTCCAACCATCCTTTTTAGACAATGGCTCACGGCTGACCATCTGCACTCTCACTTTGGGCTCACACTCATTGAGGACATAGCCGAAGAACTTCACAAGAGATAAATTTGCATCTCGGAAGATCCCGACAATCTCTGTTGGGGCTATTATACCGCTGGATTGTTCACCACTAAGGAAGCTTATAGCCTTTCTCTCCCAGCTTCACAGCCTAATGTATCTTGGGAGAAAGTATGGCACTTGAATAACTGGCCCAAAATTTCCACCTTTCTCTGGCTTCTCAGTAAACGCCGACTCCTCACATGGGACAACCTTTGCAAGAAAGGCTTCATAGGTCCATCCAAGTGTCCCAACTGCGGCACTACGGAAGAGACCTTTGAACACCTTTTCAATGAATGTGGAATGGCCACAGTATTTTGGGACAAAGTGGTCCTTCTCTGCAGAAAATCGAACAGAATAGTGGGGAGCATCATCGACACCATTCGCAGCTGGCCTTCCACTCCTTTTTAATGTAACATTCTCAATACTCTATGGATAATGATACCAGGGCACTTACTCTGGGTGCTATGGAAAGAGCGTAATCGCCGAATCTTCAAGGATCAATGCACTTCCACGGACATTATTTGGAACATGGTCTGCAGTCACATTCAGGAGACTCTAGCCCTGCGTCATTGGAAGGAAGAGGACATGCCCTCACTTCAAAGTGAGCAAATTATATGGGCCAACTGGAATTTATGGTTACATTTGGTGGCCATCCCTGAGTCCCCCTCAAACCAAAAGATGGCCTCTCCTGATTGATGGATTCCTCCGCCACCAGGACATTACAAGCTCAATTTTGACAGGGCTTCTAAGGGGAACCCAGGGAGAGCAGGTTATACAGGAATTTTTAGAACTTCCCTTGGCCAAGTGCACTTACTCTTCTTCAACTGTCTTTTATGGGACACCAACAACTTGGCAGAACTTGAAGGTCTACTCCAAGGGCTCATCCTTGCCAGGGAGCATCACTTGTTCCCCCTTATTATTGAAGGTGACTCTTAGATTTTAATCAATATGGCTAAGCGACTCCAGGCTGGCTCCTCCACCTCTAACCTCATCAAAAGTTGGCGCCTAGCCTCCAGGATCAAAGCGCTCGAGCAAAGAATGCGCGTCGACACAGTAATAGACTTCAACCATGTTCGGCATTCGACCAACAAAGTTGCGGACCTCCTGGCCAACAAAGGAGCCCTTCACCATGAACCCATCTGGGCTGGGCCTCTTTCCTCTGCTCATGATGAAGCTCTCCTCCAGGACTGCACTCTTCTGGTGCACAATGATAACCATCCCCTGGATGCGGGTGGTTCACAGCTTGTCTAACCTCCACGAGGCAGCCATGTGGCTCACCACATGGTGCACCAATGTGCCCCTCCCTTGGGCCACACACTGCTATCAATTTTCGCGTGGGTAGGGACTTAAATTCCCATGCGCCACCTTAAATCATACGTACCCAACAAGTTGGATAATTACTCCTTTGTTCAGTATGGTGATCTATCTTCCCACCATGCCTTTGGCTTTCCATCCCTCCCTGGTTGTTATTCCTCCGCTCCTCCTACTTCAGCCTTCTTCGGCTCTGGTGCAGCGTCTTTGGGCCCCTGCCTCTGCAATTGCACCTCTGTCTTAACAAGTTTCATCTGTGTTGGCCATAATTCTGCGTCGCCATCGCCATCCCAGCTGTAGAGGGGGAAGAGGAATCCCCTCGCGTCCTCCCCTGCCCATGGATATCCCTTTGGACTTGAATTCCTCAGCCTCTTGGGACCCCGTCGATCTGTTTCCTCCCTTCCCTGTGCCTGCTCCACACTTTGACCCCCTTGTCCCTTCTGGTTTGCCTTCGCCTCCTCTGGCTGCACCATCTTGCTCCTGCGGCAAGAAGCGTGCCTGCAAGTCGACCTTTTCGGCTGAGCCGCCCTTCCTTCCTCGCAAGCTCAAGGCTCTTCCAGTGTAGCCAGCCTCCATCCCCTCTTCAGACGATGATGAATTCAGGCTAGACGAGGATTTGCAGATGCCAGGGTTCAGTTTATCGGATTCTATGAAAGGCAAGAAAACTCTCCAAGCTGCTGGTGCTTTGGACATTTCTACTTCTCTGCAGGATGCTGGTCCTTTAGACATTCCCGTAGAAAGGCTCGGTCTTCCGCCCTCCCATCGCAAGCAGCATGAAGACATTGATCAGCTGGATTATGGGTACATTTGCCGCATCCTCGAGGAGGATTCTCCATCCAGCGACGAGCATGAAAGCCCTCCCTAGCAGGTCTTTGTTGAGCTTCTTAGTTTGCAGGATTTGGATGCATCTCTTGTTTGTCTTTTTAGTCTCTTTTTGGACAATGTTAAAGGCTTGTTTCCCACCAAGGGCAGCCTGGTATGTTTGGACTATATTAGCCGGTTTCCCCACCCAGGGCGGTCTAGTTTTGACCAGTAGTTTTCTGAACTATCCCTCAGACATGTAAACTTTGTTTTCGATGATCTAATAGAATTATTATTACTTAGAAAAAAAAGATTATGTAATTATCCATATCATTAATACATAATTTATGTAAAATAATTAGAAATAAGAAAACTAAGAGTAAGATATTTCTAAATCTTTTAAAACTTCTCAAAAATAGTTTATTTAAAGATAGATTACTCAATTTGTTACCACAGTATATATAATATTTTGAATTGTAATATAGTTTTAATATCTATATATATATATATATGTTTAATTTTTAATAGTAATATTTTGAAATAAAGGACCAATACATACTTTCTAAAAAATTGTGTATACATGTTAAACACTAAATTATATATATCTTTCACACTAATAATGAATACATTTTTCAAAGCAGCTAAACAAAAAAAACAAATTCTTATTATAAAAAAAAAAGACAATTTCCTACATCTTTATAAAAGAAACCAATAAATACACTTTTCAAATCAGCCCAATAAAAAAAACAGAATCTCAGCTTACAAATGAATTAATGATAAACCCTACAAATACAACTAGGATTCTTGCACCTCCGAAGAAAAACAATAAATACACATTTCAATCAATCAAATCAATTAATGATGAAACCTACAAATACAATTCGGATTCCTGCACCTCTAAAGAAAAACCATGAATACACATTTCAATCAATCAAATAAAAATAATAAATTTCGCCATAATTGAGAGGGATGAAGAATCATTTGCACTTTTTTTGTGAATATATCAATAAAATCCTAAAAATTAATTAAAAAAAATTTTATTGCTAAATAAGAATGCAATAAATTCATTTATACTTTCGCTAGATGCATAAATCCTAAAAAAATTATTTATTAATGTATATACTGAGAAGACTGAAGGTTAAACCAGTAAACACATCTTTCGATTTAGGGCAAAGCACTTCGTTCAACCAAACCATTATCATTTTTTAGTAAGTAAGAAAAGCAATTAATGGTCCCAAACGAAAAATAATATATTCGAACTTACAAGTGAAAATGGTCAAATTTGCAGAATATGAAAGTTACTTCATCCTGACCAAAATAATAAACAAATTGTTACACGTTTCAGTTTGGTTCTTGTGGTTAAAATGCCATTCATTATCCTTTACGCTGAGCACTGTTGACATTATAAGATAAAATCACTCGAAGCAGGAAGCGATATTTTGTAATTTTTCTATATTTTCCAGCATGCATAGAATTGAATTAGTAATTATTTTTTTTTTAAATGTTCCTTTTTCCCGCATTGAAATTAGAGAAGAAAAATAATTTTAGTATCAAAACGACGTTCATAACTCTTTCTCATAACATTTAACATCCTTTTTCTCATAAAATCTTATCGTTCTCCAATTTGTATCCACATAATGATATTAACCGTATGAAGGACCCACACAACATGTAGTGACATATATAGTATACATTTAATCGACTGTGCTTGATTGATGTCCGTTCTGTCCACGTGGCTGTCCACTAGCGCGCTGTGTTAAAATTGCATGTGCAATTTAAAATGAAAGGTCAACCTTCAGTAATGTAAAAGAAATAAAACGGTTATTATGTTAACTTATAATATTTTTATTCGATATGTTTATATGTTTGATAAACAAATTATTCTAGAGACACTTGTTAACCTTTTATTGAAGATTAAAAATTTTAAAATTCATTTTGATAGAATAATTTATTTAATGAAATTTTAAATTTAAATAATATGATATTCTATTTTTTTAAAGTCGGAAGTGAGAATATTTTTTAATTAAATTATAATATTTCATTTTTATGTTTAAATAAAAGAAAATAAATAATTTTTTATTATAACAATTGGGTTTTTAAATTAAAACTATGTTTAATTAATTTAATTAAAGCAATTTTATTTAAATTATAAATTAAATTTAATGAAATTGTTTTTTAAAATATAAAAATATTAATGTTGAAAAATATTACTACATCAAAGGGTAAATTCAATTTTAAATATTAAAAAATAAGTATTCAATATACGTTATTGATTGAGATATTGAATATTAATTAAAAATATCCACATTTATTATTATAAAAATAATATATAAATTTATATTATTTTAATTATAAAAAAATAGCTTGAGGGATAAGTTAAAATTGTTTGTATATGTAAAATAAAAATATAAAATTAATTTATGTTTAAATTTTTAAATTAAATTGTTTATTAAAAATTGAATTTTGAATAAAAAATGTTAAATTTATTCAATATAGAAAAAAAAGCAGTAAATTATATGGCACCGCAATTTCTCAAGTTGTTCATATGAATTTTGATGTTATGATTTTTGCTATATATGGCAAATATGATGATGGTATTGCGTCAAAATGCTTCTGTGTTGATGGTGAATGGTGATAAATCGTGATGGTATTCACTATGACCAATATAAAAATTACACCTTTAAGAATAAAGAGATTAATTGAATAAAGATAACATTTATTTCTATGATCAAAAATAATAGAGAAGTACCCCAGATCATCAGTTTTTCTTACCAATAAGTCAAAAAATAATGCTAAAGTGACATCGATATTGTGCATGCCCACTATGACCAATGTTATAGCCAAGAGAATCTCAAGAACAGAAAGAACATTGGGGAACTTTAACATTTTAGCTCTCGTAACAAAACAAAGGTGAGAGAAGTGCTCCTAGATCATCGTATATTTTTCTTCGCTTGTCAGCCAAGATTTGTTGGTAGTGTGGCAAAGATTTTGAAAAAAATTAGAATGGATGTGAGTAAGAGCTAGGAAATCCGTGAGATATTTTCATCTCCAACCCTTTTAGCATCATAAAGGTGATGTACCTTTGTTCCGCGGTGTTTGGACATCGATGAATGCCTAGTTTCACTCAGAAATTGTGGAGGAGTTAGTTCATCTCGTTTACCGCTCTAATATTTCTCTTAGTATTTAATAAGATAGAAAAATAATTATGGTTATCAAGACGGCGCGGATCACCTTTCGAGAACATACCTTTAGACTTTTTCTCAAACTTTATTATCCCATGTTCTATCCTTAAATTTGGTGCAATAATTTTTTATTGTTATCTCATTATCCTGTGATTAATTTTCTTTACCCCCTAATGGTTCAGCTATTATTGGGCATCCTTTATGCCATCTCTGCCAACCAAAGGTGTGGCTTGCCAGAGTTAGAAGCAATTTTGGGGGAGCCTTTTGGCTTCCATGTTGTATAACGTTCTTCTTTATACATGAGACACCCAATCAGCATCTATGAGCCCACTGTAAAAGGTAGTCAATCGTATATGGGTAGGGATTATTTCTTAATATTGACAACTACTACACAAAAAGGGTAGTTTTGAGAGGTGTTTAACATTAAAATAATTTTGTCTTAAATTTTTTTCTTTTCAGCGTATCTTCAATAAACATAATATAGTTATGTCTTGAATAAGATGAAAGAAATAATCAACTTATGGGGGGACAAGGATTTTTTTAACCTGCCTGAATTGGGAGTAAAAAAAGAACGGCTTAGCAAGGGATGTCAACTTTGGCCTTAATAGCTGTTGGTACCCAGTAAGTACAAACAACTTTCGTTATACTAGGCTTAATTTCTTTGAAGCCCTTTGGTGGACTTAGAAAATAGTCATAAATGAAGAGGAATGATGGATTAGGCTTTAGTATTGGACATAGGAAGGATGGTTGGTTGGGTAGGATGTCATGAGGGGAATGAAGGAGTGAATCAGGGATTCATTATATGTCTCTCACAATTTGTCATCACCAACTTAAAATAAAATATTCTGATTACCCCCTAACCTCCAAGAAAATCATCCCACAACAAGGTACTAGATCAAGATATTAAAGCCAGGGTGTATGAGTTGAGAATATAAATCATAGAGCTTCCATCTCTGGAGCTGAATGTCCCGATAGCCATTACTGAATCAAGCAAAACATGGGTAGTATAGTACACCACCATACTCTGGGAGGAAAACAAAATACATATATACACCATAGAGTAAAGACTAGGTGGTAATTCTTCGCCTTTTGGGTGGGAGTTACCACTTTGGCGTGTGGTTAAGGTTTATTTTGTATTGTTTAAAAAGCTATATCCAGTTTAAAACTTGCATCAGTATTTTGTAGATCTAGATTTTCTAACCAAAATGAGAAGAAATGGTTGGACCATAATGGGACACCCATCATCATCATCATCTCCAATGCAACACCTGGGGTTAGGTGGTAGGATGTGCCGAATGATCAATTACATCACCCTATAATAAGTTGTTACTTTTCTCACTGTGATTATGAGGCCTCAAGGAGGAAATCAGAGCAGATAATTTTCTATCAACAGTGATAGTGTCCACAGAATCAACAATGGTAAGTAGATATTATAAGAAAACCAAAAAATGAAATTATTATCCTCGCTATATTCCAACCTTTCCAAAAATATGTGAACTTATATGTTGAACAAATATAGAGGTGGAAAATGTACTGTATTGAGGCTGGAATTTATTTAAGTTTATTTGTCATAATTTTTTTGTTTAGCCAACAAGAATTTGTTTTGAAAAAGTATGCATTTAGTCATATTTCAAAGAAGATGACTGTTATTGTTGCTGTTCAATGTTTGTTGTTATTATACAAAAAAATGTGTGTGTTTAGATCATGTTTCCGACTCAATGAAAAAATATTTAGCAACAATGAAGTTTTTTTTTTAGATTGAAAAGTGAAAAGGCTCTAATATTATTTCTACTAGAAAGATTTCTCCAGTATTCAAGGTAGAATGACATGTTAAATTGGATTATGCATGTTCTGTTAATATCTCCTTTTATTTTTAAAAGTGTCTTTATAGGTAGGCTTATGGGAATTGGTTTACTATGATACTATTTCCATGTTTTGAATAATCTCACCAAAGCCTGGGAAAGATAGATAAGCACTCAAAGAGGTATTTCCACTTTATACTTATATGTTGCAAAAATTATTCATAGTATTAAACCTAGGTACAAAAAAGCGTACATGATCTATCATAATTAAGCTAGTTAGCATTGCTCTCAATCATTAACCTAGCACATGCTCACTTTGGTAGTATATTTGCAGTATTTCATCAAAGTATCTAGACTAATATTGTTACATCAACTAATAAAAGAGGCCCCATTTTCAGATACACACTCGAAAAAATGTTTTCTGTCTCAGTGGTAAATATCAAAATGGATTATACAGTCCCTCCTATTTTCTTAGTCTATAAGAGGAAATTATTATGTAAGAGGAATGTTTCAACAAGGCAAATTAGCCTTCTGAATATATGAAAATTTTTGGAGTCATGAAAGGCTTTCTCAGTCCGATATCTCAGGGAGTGTTTAATGTTGTGAATGCTTTCAAGGAAAAATATGCTCCCTTTTTTTAGACTGCACCCTTCTGTTCTGT
Organism: Pinus albicaulis; assembly: GCA_034641835.2. Lineage (NCBI taxonomy): Eukaryota > Viridiplantae > Streptophyta > Pinopsida > Pinales > Pinaceae > Pinus > Pinus albicaulis. The sequence goes on from CM076571.1 coordinate 238,516,224, forward strand.
TTCAGAATGAAGCATTATAAATAGAACCAAAAATATTGGACTAACTTCTCCACATTAAAGCATGTGGCTCTATTTAGAAACTATTTGGGTCTTACATTACAATGTGCAGGCCCGCACAGTTTCCTTGCATAAACATATTCCAGACTACAGTCAAAAAATATCTACAGGAAAATATTAACATAGATCCATTGTCTATTTATAATAGGAACTTCATAAAATTACATGCATAAGGTAAAGAAAAATGAATATATGCTCCTTAATACATTCCAGCAATATTTAAGCAAGAAGGCTTGAATAATTCTATAACTATTAAGATTATAATATTCTCTTTAGCCCTTCTTATAGGACAAGAATCAAGATTTTTGTCAAGTAAGTTTGATGAAGGTGTAGAAATGTAAGGTTACCAAGTACCAGCTTTTGCTGAAAGTTATGCCTACTTGTTGCCACATAATTTTATGTTTTGGAACTAGATTTCACCATCGTATAATTTCTTGTTGTAGCTCCTATGTTGATAAGTGGAATCACAGAGAAGGATGGCTTCAGATACAGGGATGCTGAGAATTATCTTAACATGCATTGTTAAATCATGCTATAAAATGTTTAACCTCTCCAATTTCATCTAACTCATTCAACCTTGGAGAAGTTTTTAAATGTATATTAAGATTTCATCGCTATGGATTTCTAGCACAATGGCTATTCTTAGTATGTATGATGCTTTTCTGCTGGGGAAGTAAAGAGATAACCACTCTATGGCACAAGGTATTTTTACACATTTCTCTGCATATATGGATTCATCATACTTACAAAATAAACACATAAAGTTATAGCAAACTTCATTAATTAAATCGTTTTCATTTTGCACACTCCTCATATCAACGATTGCAAGTTTAATTGCCTATTTTTTTTTGAGGTTTTCAAATAATGTGTTTACAATACTAGAGTTAATTAATATATCCAAATAATACTATTTTTACTAATTCATGAAATAGGATTAAGTGTCACAACACATTTTATGTCTTCAAAGCAACTGGCCTGTTCAGCCCATTATGAACTAACAGCCAGTAATAAAATTTATCATCGTTTGTAAACATTTGTTTGCTAAAATATCACCACATATGTTTCCAAAATTATAAAACTGTTGCTACCTTACCATGGCAGGTGTGATTGATACATTTTAAGAATTGCAAGTATATAATCTTCCATTTAAGGCATGCTAAATAACAAGTTCTTTATATATGGTCTAGTTTAAAATTTGTATGGAAATATTCATGAAAAACCATATAAGTAAACCTGATAAGGTTTTGTGCTATGAATCAATAACAACAGAACTAAAATATTAAAATAGTTCAAGGTAATCAAATTTACACTTCCTTTGATTTATAGAAACAAAAGACAATCATAACTCAAGAACATGAGGACACGAGTTTTCTTAATTAGTTGTGGTAGTCATTGGCTGTCAAACTTTATAGCCATGCAGTTAAAGAAGGTGGACACAAATAAGTAACTAATAAGAAAATCAAGCAGTTAATTGGATGCTAACTAATTTCAAACTATAGTTTATAATGTAAATCATTGTATTATTAATATGGGTGGGATATTTAAAACCTTCACTAAATATACATCATCATTCGTGGGGAAATAAAAAAGAAATATCCTTGAGGTTTAAAACAATGTTGATGAGAAAGAGGGAGATTTACATTTTTTGCTTTGCAGAAGGGTCTCATGAGATGATGTCAGCATACATCAATTCCACGGTTGATGAAAACTAATGGAATAAATTATGGATAATAAATCTCTTAGATATTCAGGTCTGTATCATGGAGGTCTGTGGTATTACTAGTGTATCCGCTATTGTTGGCTTTTGGTAAGTCTCCTTATTGCTGGTATGTCGTTATTTTCTTTTCTATACTTTTGGCTACATTAAAATTTGTTATAAGTCACTATTGTCTTTATATGTGTTGTTCATATTAATAATGTTATGCAGTTATGATTATACTTCGTGACCCCTGTACTCTTATATATAGAGAGGGAGGTCTGGTCATTTGTAGTCATCCAATAATTGTTCATTTAGTGTAATGTAAAGGAGGTTTTTCCTCCTCTAAGAGGTTTTTTTTTTCTGTTGATAAACGCACAATAAAGGAAAAATATAGTACATCCGGGCGTAGGCTGAGACCCAGGTTTGGCATAGAGGCACTGGGTTTTAGCGCATGACTCAGATTTTGGCCGCCCAAGGGGCGCCACTTTTGTCAACCCAAGATAAAAATCCCAGCCCAGGGACTGAGCTGAATGTCATTAACTGAAACTAGGAGCAGCATAGCTATAACATCGGAATTATGAACAAGACTAAATGCTAAGACTCAACCGTCTTTGACAAAAATTGACCTGCACTGAGAGAAACATTGAAACAAAATGTCATCTCTCTAGAGGCTGAAAAACAAAGAGACAAGAAAGGGGAGGATCGGATTACTCATCGAGAAACCTCCTCAATCCCGCATCCGGTGCCTGCCCGCCGTGGTTATGGGGAGAATGGCAGATTGTGGTGGGCAGCAGTGTGGTTTCGAAGGATGCGGGCTTGAACGCGAATCGTTTGAACTCGGAAGACGCCTCTGAAACCCAAGCGGACCCCTCGTAGGTCCGCCGCATCATGTCCATATGAGCGCCCGGCCGACCGGAGCCGCTCAAAGTTACCTCCGCATAGGCTCCTCCAAGAAGACCGCGACGAGGATGGCCATGAAGAATGCGTGTCCGTTGGAGGAGTGCGACAACTCAACAAGAAGAGGGTCACAGGGCACCCAGTGAAAGGGGCCGCATCCCCCCGCGCGGAACGAACCGTGCCCAACGGGGAGCAAGCGCCGTCGAGGGAGGTGCGAGGGAGGCCGGCCATCGGGAGCAGAGGTGTCGACGGGGAAGAAGCAGGCGAAGGAGAATTCCTTCTGCATCGACATCCTCCGTGACTCCTCCGAACCCTTTGCTTCCAGCCTGGTACTTTTAGGAAGGAACGCAGAACGGAGCTCGGCGAACGAGGGCACGTCGAGAGGGAATGCCACCGTGGCCGTGAAAACGCGAAGGAGCCAATGACAGGAACAACAAGCACCAGCCCAGCCAGAAGAACAGCCGGACGCCTGCGTTCGTGGGTGGTGGGTGCCCAAGCCCGTCCAGAACGAGCATCATGAATTCATCGTCGGGGACCACGCTCGCTGGCCTTTAATCGCCCCTTCCGAACACCGCCAAACGCCGCATTTATCAGAATCGGGCAGTCGGGGAAGACAGTGACAGCAGGCACCAGGCCGCCGAACCCCCCCATAATAGAACTGCCTTCACAACCCTATTAAGAGGCACGAGTGCGGTGGAGAACGACTGCGGCAGCATCCAATGTGGGAGATGAATGTGGCCTGCCCCACTGGCCCCCAAACTTCTCACGCCTACGAATGCGCATTAACACCCGCATCCGGGTTCCTCCTCTAAGAGGTTTTTTCTCAAGTCATTGGATTCATATTTTCTCTATTTTTTGAGCTAATGGCAATATCAGTATCGCAGCTTTGGATTCTAGGTTTTTCTTCTTCAAAGAATTCATCGTGAAATTTTCTCTATAAAAAATTTTATACGAAGTTTCGTACAAATTGTAACCAGCGTGGAGTATAAATATTAGTCAACTCGTATACAAATTTCAAATATTGGTTTGCTATATTTTCGGAGATATGATCCAAGGAAGTTAGGTTTTAAAAGCTCTAGAATTTCAACGAAACATGTGACCTAGGGAAAATTTTCATAACTTTCGCTTCATACATCGGATTTGAAGTTCAGAAAAGTTTCCAAAAATTGAAAACATACCGATTTTTCCGTACTAATTTCGTGCTCTAATATTGAACAAAGGACATGTGGTATCTCGTACAACTTCGCCTATGGAATTATTCCATAATCATGTCATCGTGGGAGATTTGCATAACTCTCATATATTGAAGAATCCAATATTGGTCCGACTTGTGGCATTGGAAAGAAGATTATGAGGAATAAAACATGACCAAAACTTCAAAACTTAGAGAGGTGAAATTTAATATTTACATCCATTCCAATATCGAGCTCCTAAAAGAAAGAGAAATGTGTGTACATTTTTTAAATTACATAAATTTTGCTGAAAATCACTTTGGAAGTGACCTCAAGGGCATATTGAAGCATATATCAGATAGTTCAAATGACTCCTTAACAAAATAATTCCATACCCATTAATCCTCATAAAAATCTACTATGATGCATGAAGAGGAATAATTGCAACATGAGTATCACAAAATTATGGGACCAATTGCAACAAATTTCACTCTCAAAAAGAGCGACCAAAGATGACATGGATGTGGTTTAAAAGAAGACATGGAAGCTAAGATGGATGGTTTGAAGGATGGAATGAAGCTATTATGGATGGTTTTAAAGCAGCATATGGAAGGTTTGAAGGAAATTTTGACAAAGTTTTAGGAAGAAAGGCTTCCCGATGGTGACAAGGTAATCCATGAAAATCATAATAAGTACAAAAGGAGTATGAATTCACAGATTTTAGAAACTCCAATGTTGGGTTTACAAACCACCAAATCTCCAACATCAATATGAGGAATTTTGATGGTAAGGATCCTGTAACATGGATTGTTATGAAACCATCTCCAAAAATAGAAGAAAAGAGAGATCAACGCCTTAGGAATAATCCACTTCTCGAGGGGGGTGACCTCCTTTAAATTACATAAATGGACAATTCTTGGATGATACAAATGACAAAAACCTCCTTCTATATATAGGAGTCCATGGGGTCACAATATAACTTAACTAACCTAACAATAATAATGTAAAGACACAATAATAACAATATTAAAGCACAGTGGCACAACAATAATAATAAGGGGGCTACACTGAAAAAAATAAGGGACTACACTAGTAAATATAGGGACCTAACATGGATGCTACAAATGGAGCAAAATATTTTTATCACTAGTGATGCAACACTCACAAAAAACCTACACATTGTGAATTTATATTTACAACCCAATAAGTTTATATGGTATCGATGTTTTTGTACTCGTTAACCACTTGTCATGTGGTCAAATTTTATAGAGGAAATGAAAAAACATTATGAGGATACAAAGAGAAACATCTTCTTTAGCCAATTAATAAATCTAAAATAAAGAGTTCAATGGAAGAACACATTGAGGACTTCAAAATTTAATATCGTGTTAATAGATATTCTAGAGGAACATAGGATTGATTTCTTCATAGGGATTTTAAAGGATAAAATCCAACATGAGGTTCAACTTTGGGAACCGGATTCATTAGAAAAGGCATTTAGGGTGGCAAGAAAAGTTGAAAGGAAAATTATGGAAACAAGGAAGTCTACCATTCACAACTATAAATATGGAAGTGTTGTTTCTCTTAACCTTCCACAACCTACAAGGTTGACACAAAAACAATTGGAGGAAAAAAATCAAAAGGGATTTGTTATAGTTGTGATAGAAAATTGTAAAAGGTCATAAGTGCACTAAGAAAAAATTATTTTGTATAGATTGTAACAGGAGGAAGAAAATAAAAAAAGAAACATGAAAAGAGTGAGGATGTACACTAGGAACCAACCCCAGAGAAAGAAGAAATGAATCCGAACATATCTTCTAATGCATTGCAAAGAATTACCACTCCCCAAACACTCAAGATGTATGACATATACATAAAAAAAGGTAATAGTTTTGATGAGATTTGGGTAGTACCCATAATTTTATTCATTTTAAGATAGCCAAGGAATTAAATTTCTTTTCATATATCCAAGACTAGAGTGACAAGTGATGGTTGGAAATGGAGGAACTATAAATTCTTTGTAAAGTGCCATAATATCAAGCTAACCATGGGGGAATATGTATTGAATATTCTAAAGATTTCTATTCCAATGGGTGGTGTTGATGTTGTAGTAGGAGTCCAATGGTTACAATCTTTGGGGTGTGATAAACTTTAATTTTGAAGAACTTTTCTTGAAATTTTTTGGGAAAGAAAATAAGTTGAATTACGGGGTCTTGCAAGGAAAAAAATCAAGCATGAAATATAATAAAATATAAGGCCATGACAAAGCTTCTAAATAAAACAATGAGGCATAATTTCATAATTATTCTCAATGAGAGATTCAAATATTGAAATCATCTATTTCTATAGATCTTCAAAAGTCTTTGACAATCATTACAAGTGTGCCTAGGATCACAAAGGCCTCCCACCCATTTTTTATCATGATCATGCTATTAATTTGATCAGAGAAGTGTTACTCCAAGCATAAGGCCTTACATATATCCTTATGCCAAATAGAGTGAGATTGCATGTATGGTTGTAAAGTAAATGCTAGAGCCTACTATAATTCAACCTATTCAAAGTTATTTCTATGCTCTAGTAGTATTGGTGCATAAGAAGGATGGATCATGGCGTTCGTATCCGGATTATAGGGAGCTTAACAAGCTCACTATTAAAATAAATTTCCCATACTTGTCATTGATGAATTTTTGGATGACTTACATGGAGAAAATTACTCACTCAAGTTGGATCTCCATTTAGGATATCATCAAATTAGAATGAAGACTCGAAGAAATTCCGAAAAAAAATTCAAACTCATCAGGGTCATTATGAATTTTTGGTCATGCCTTTGGCCTTACTAATCTAATTCTCTTCCTCACTTGCTCAAGGAATTCTGTTTTCAAACTCTCCATTAGAAAATTTTTGTTAGTATTTTTTGATGATATACTAATCTACAACAAGTATTGGAAGGATAATGTTCAACATGTTCATTAGCAGTTTCAACTATTGGAGGAGAACAATTATGCAAAACCTCAAAATGTTTCTTTGGAGTACAAGAGGTGGAATATTTGGTCAGTATTGTATTCTATGAGGTGTTAAGGTAGGACCCTAATAAAATAATCCATTTAAGGAATGGAAATCCCCACAACCAGCAAAGCATCTTCGAGGATTTCTCGGGTTGACAGGTATTATGGCAAGTTTTCTAAGAAATATGGGAGAATAACTACACCTCTAAAATCATTACTGAAGAAAGATACATTTTCTTGGACTCCATAAGAAACTAAGGCTCTCGAACATATTAAAGAAGAAATGCCAAGTAATTGGGCCCTAGCTATTAAATTTCACAAAAACTTTACTGGAATTGATTCATCAGCAAATTGTTCTGGTGTGGTTTTAATGCAAGAAGGAAGACCCATTTCTTTGAGAGTCGTATAATAAAAGGAAAGTATTTACATAAACCTATTTATGAGAAGGAAATGTTGGAAATACTACATTCACTAAATAAATGGAGACCTTACCTAATGGGAAGACACTTCAAGGTAAAAAACATATCAAAGGATAGTATTAATACTTTTGGAACAAATATTATCTTTAGACGAGCAAATTAAATGGTTCACAAAGATGTTGGGTTAAGTGACTTTCAAATCATCTACAAAAAAAGGGAAGAAAAATGGTGTTCAGGATGCACTCTCAAGAAAGGGGATGAGGATGCTACATTACTTTGTTCCATTTCTATTATCCAACCTCAATGGATAACCAAAGAAAGGGATGAATGGAATAATGATGAATAGGTATGGACACTCATTCAAAATTTGTAGCAAGATCCAAATACCTATGATAAATTTATTTGGAAAAATGATTCATTATGGTACAAAGATTGCTTATATCTTTGTAAATTCACAACTCAAACAAAATATTCTTTAGAATTTAAATACATCTCCTTTATGAGGGCACTCCTGGATTTTTAAAAGCTTACCTTAGGGGTGAAGAAGGATTTTGTGGGGGATGGATTATTTATGATATTCAGAAGTTTGTGGAAGAATGTTCGTTTTCCAAAAAATAAAGCTGATACAATTAAGACCCCATTTCTGTTACAACCTTTATACATTCCAAGTTAGCATTGGGAGGAGGTCTCAATGGATTTTATCACATGTTTACCTAATTCTAAAGGAAAGAGTTTCATCATGGTCATAGTTGATAGACTAATAAGTACATGCACAATTTTATGGACTATCTCATCCTTTTAAATCCAATACAACCCTGTTACTATATTTATGGAAAAATTCAAAATCTTCATGGAAACCCAAATATTATAAAGTGACATCTCATTTACACTCAAAATTGTTGACATAATTATTTTCTGTGGTTACAAATTCTCAATTAGCTCATAGTTAAACTTATAATTCTCCCATCCGATGGGAAAAATGAGATAGTGGAACAAATGTTTGGGAGGCTATCATCGTTTCTTTGTATCTAATAAACAAACACAATGGGTCAAGTGGTTACCTCTAGCCTACTTGGTAGTATAAGACTTCCTTCCATACTTCAACAAAAATGACCCCATTTACGGAACTTGAGGATATCATCCACCATCCATCACATCATATTTAAGAGAAAATTCTAAGGTTCAAGCAATGGAATATTTGCTTTATTATCAACAACATGTTCTCCAAATCTTAATAGATAAACACATTACAAACGCAAAATCGAACGTGTAACAATAGGCATATCAACATCACAAAGGAAATAATTTTGAGATGTAGCATCTGGTATTTTTATGTATACAACCATACAAACAAATTTTCCTCAGTAACTAAGAAGGATAATAATAAATTATCACCCAAGTACCACAAAGATTTCTACAAGGTGTTGCAAAATATTGGTACTATGGCATACAAAAATTGGAGCTACTCTACATCTTCTTAAGTACACCTATTTTTTCATGTTTCATGCTTAAAGAAGGTTATCTAAGGACAAGCTTCCGGCCTAAAACAAGAGCCTAACTTCTGGAAAAGAAGGAAAATCATGTTTGATCCTAAATTAGTCACAAAAAAAGAACCCGACAACTATGGAATCGATAAAAATTAGTGGTATCTCATTAAGTGGAAGAACTTACCCTATCAAGATTCCACATGGGAGGATGAGAATTTTAAGGGCGTAAGCAATCATGAACCGCTAAGTGTCGATGAATTGCACGGAAGGAGAGGGGCATGCTAGGTCCCTATAATACTAGTGTAGCCCCCATTACAATGTTAGTGTAGCACCCTTATTATTATTGTTGTGCCCATGTAGTCCCCATATTTTTATTAATATGGTGCCTCATAGAATCCCATTATTGTTATTATCGTGCCTTATATTATTATTTTTATGTAGTCTCCATTGTATATTGTGACCCCCTTAGAGTCCTATATATAGAAAGGAGGTCTTTTCATTTGTATCATCCAAGAATTGTTCATTTATGTAATGTAAAGGAGGTTTCTCCCTTGAAGAGGTTTTTTCTCACGCTATTGATCTATCTTTTCTCTATTTTGTGAGTTGGTTTCATAACATATCTAGAAGCATGATAAAATGAAAGTGGCCTATGCATTCTTTTATAAAGCGTATTTGATATACCTAGAAAATATAATTGTAAAGTTACATAACCACCGAGTAGGCTATGAAATCCTCCCAAATACAGTATAAATGTACCCATCAAACAAAAGGGATTGGATGTATAAATTTGGACTTAACTATGGCTGTCCCATACGTATTATATAACCTTGTGAGAAGGTTTAAAATTTTCTCTTCTCAACTCCAAGATTTTGATTCACATATTCTGCCACACAACAATCATGCCACATCCATAATTAAAATTCATTACTCTTATTGGAAAAGAAAAAAAAAATCTTTTAAATAGGGAAGGCAAGAGGTGGTTTTGGTTTGATTGCACCTCTAATGGCATTTCATGTATTGGAAAGATGGAAAGATACTATACATTGACAAGGATTCTGCTCACCTTGAAACAACCACTAAGAATATCATTTGAATTTCTTCTTTTGTTTTTTTGAGAAACCATAACTATTTTTTTTTTATTACATTAAGTTTCCATAAATATTGCGTCAAGGTTCATTCTTGAGATGGTTTACAGGTTTCATGTCAGAAGCAGATAGAATTCTAGATTCAACCTAGTTTTCCGGATGTATTTATTTCCTTTAAAGCATACAGGCCTACAGGCTGCCCACATTTTTATGAGTTTTTTTTACATGAAAGGTATAAAGGTTTGCCAGCACTAGCCACATGGGCTTGGACATATTTCTCCATCTTGAAAGTGCCAAATTGTTGTAGAATTTTATATAGTTCCAAGCATATGACTCACTTGTAAACATTGGATTTTGTTTAACTTCTATTCTCAGTAGGAGATAGCTGTTACACAAGTGGGATATAATTTCCTAGAAAAGCCCTCTTTAAGTGCAAGTGTTTATGTATTTTGGTGTGTTCTGAGTGCTGTTCTTAAATTCTTTAAACTTACTAGTTTTATCACTACTACATGATAAGGGGGTTTAAGATACAAGTTTAAGAAAAATTAGCAATTTGTCTTAACTTAACTTTTTGTATTTATTATTTTTTTTTGTTTGTCTATCTCATGAGATTTTTCTTTCAAATGATAGATGTCATGGTTATTTATTAATTTTTTCTATCTCGGTGACATTTTTCTTTGAAATAAAATAAAATGAATGAGCAAATGGCACCCTATTGTTTTATTAATTCGACATGCGGGAAGTTGTTAATGAAAGGGGAAAAAGGAGAACAACATGGAGATTTTGGATGGTTCCCCTTATCCAACTTTGATTCATAAAATGAGATCCATTAACCAAAGGGGATAAAAGGGAGAATCATGGTGATTTATAAACCCACATGATTTGTTGTCCCTCCTCATCTTAAACGCTGCTACCAGGGCCACAAGATTTTCTCTCAAAGATCCATCGTGCAAAGTTTGACCAAAATTATCGTGAAAAGGCATAAAATCTCAAGTCCCGTGAACTCCTTCCTTCTCTCACTTCTTTTTTTGCTTCAAAATCATAAAGCACTTAAATCTCTAAATGTATGGATTTAACGGCAGTGACTAAAATGTATAGTTGGCCTCCAAACCCTTAAAATCTCTTCGTTACTTTATCATTAAGGAACACGATCTTAAATCATATGAATGTATTTTGAAACATAGGGTTTGTAAGTGCATGTTTGTTAATAAATGTACCTTGTCGGAGGATGTTTCCACTTCCATACCCAATTTGTAGATTTATATCATGTATTGACTTCCAGGGCTTGTAAAAACATAGCCCTATTTATAATAGAAAATCCACAAATTTTCTTACATGTTCTTCTTTCTAGACCCGACTCTCATAGTATATATTCCATGAATTTCCCGAACACATAGCTCCTCAATACTTCCCACTCTTCACTACCAGTATCCTCCACTATATTTTAGCTCAGCAACCCTTTGTATTTCTTCTTTGATTAGATTTTATCATTTGGGCCTACGTTGTCAATCTTTTGATATTTTGTATCTTTCCAAAAAAAAAAAACTTAATAAGCCTTTGTAGATCCAAATCTATGGTTTGAAACTTGATAAAAAAAAATTTTTCTATGGTTTGAGCACTGCACAAGCCCTCTATAGTTATGAGTTAATTGACCCATCCTTTTGGAAGCCAATCCAGACATTAGGCCACCGTAATGTACCGTCATCGATTACTAAGTCAATTATTTTATGGAAAGTCAATATCAAAGCTCAATCCAATGAAACATCATTAGACATCAAACCCATATTTACACAGACTCGACCTCACACCCATATTTACATATCCAAATCTAGTGACTCTCCATTGGAAGGATCCATGTGTGATTAGTGGATAGACATTATTCTATAAAACAATTTCTAACGATAGCTAGCCAACACAAGGTGAATTCGGTATGTGAGATTACTTCATGCACACACACCAACAACTCATATTTCCAAATGCTTATTTCCCCCAAATTCAGCATTACCATTACACTTTCATTTTTATTACCGCATTAAAAATTGACCAAATGGGAAGATAGATAGAAACAAAATTTTTTCAAGTCATTTCGTCGAAATGTAACTACTCCTTGAAGGAAAAAAAAAAACATATGCAAGCCATTTTTTTACAACTACAAGATCAAATAATATACCATTTTCACAGGTGGCCTTGACTTCTTTCAGGCATAGAGTACACATATTTCATAAATCAGTAAGATGAAATATTATAATTTCTTCCAAAAGAGATAGCCTTGAATTGTTACATGGAGTACACATTTTTACTATTTGTAGTTACTAGTTATGTATGTAGACTAGAAATATGAAATATGATTACACTTTATTGTCAAGAGGGACTATGATCTCTCCTTGTCAAGTTAAAAGGTAGTAGAAGCAATACTAAGGAGTGTGGATTATTTAACATCCAATTCATCACATGCTTGATTTCAGCTAAGTTTTTTCTTTATTTAAGCAATAATATATGCCCTCGCCCAAAACAATTGGGAGACCATTAAAAACCAAATGCAGAATGAGATTCTATAAAATTTACAAGCTCCCCCCCCATTAGCAACATGAATTGATTGCAACTTTCGACTTGTCTACTCAATAGTCGACCGCTGCATACAAGCACAACAAGCTTGTTGCTTGGAAGGTTGTTCCATTTTGCCACCAACAAGAAATGCTCGTAATGGAACTCGATCTTCAATCCCATATTCATACTTGCGTTGAAGCTGAGATAATAATAATGTGATCCTTCAAACCCAATTCCAAAAAAAACTCATGCTCGAACCATTTTCCAACCTTTCTACTATTTTGTTGTTTTTCGAATTAATATTGACATATCTTTGGGAAACTTAAACTTGTGTTCTTGGAAACTCATCTCTCTCGTATTCTCGTAAAACTAAAAAAATACATACTTAGATCAAAGTTTTCAATCTATTGTTTTCTCCACTAAAGGTTTCATGACTTTCCCTTGGGATTATTTTAACTTCTTTTCAATAAAATTATAATCTATTCACCCATATTTTTCATCCTTTAGTTTTTTTTTATTGTTCTTCTTCAAAATTTTCATTTTGTTTTCAAAATCATGGACTCCATTTTGGAGGTTTTGTGTCTATTTTGTATAAAGCTAATTCATTCCAATACTTTCTATTTTCCTCCCACAATATATCAATCTCTTTCCCAACAACATCGGTATTTTTGGTCTTTAGCTTCATCAATAACCACCTATTTTTCTTGTAAGTCGGCTGTAAAATGATTTCTATAAGACCAAAGCCTTCTTTAATGTGAAAAATTCTTTGAATTTTTGTTATCTTTAGTGACTCACCTTAAGTCGATTTTTTCTTTGTTTCAAGTTCATAACTCGAACTTGAAATGTAACGAATTTTCTTTTCAAGTCGTCTTCTTCCTACTAGAGCTTCTTGAAAACCCATCTAACTTCATTGCCAAAATTTCCAGTTTCTCCTATGACTTTGTATCAAAATATAGCCTTTTCATTCAGTCATGACTTAAATCTCTAAAAATATACACATCTCTATGAAGCTAAAAATATTCTATTAAATTAATATTATTTTCACTATTCACCATGATGGTATCTCTTCTATATACCCCTATTTGAGCAAGTTGGTTCTGAGGCATCTTCAATTTTATCAATGTTAGTAGACATATGTAAGGAATAATATTTAATTTTCTCATTCTCATGTTTCACCCAAACAATTTCTTCAAAAATTTCTCTAAGTTTATCCTCTCGCAAGTTGGAAAATTTCCATGCTTACTATTGAGGAGGTAAATCCCCTCTCGCAGACAGGCGATCCCTTGCCGTTAGCCTGCCAGGGGTCTAGCAACAATCACGAAATGTTACAACGCAAGTTCCCAGTTGCCAATGAAAAGAACAAGGATGGAGGCCTACCTAGAATCCAATGCTACGATCCGAAGAAGAGAGCGTTCCCATTCCTCAACCCTCGGCGTACTCACGATCCTCCACGATCTCCACGGATGGACACTCGCACATGTAATAAACAAACAGATACAAGCATAAATCCAAAGATACGCAACTAAATATCACGTAAAGGATACTACTCATATTAACATAATTGAAAACAGTGGAACCATAATCGTAATCATTCATTAAATAACAATCGTATTTTACAACCAAATTTCTAACGTCGCAACTTCCTTCTGATGGGTCTCCGCCACGCCGGCCTCGCAAAGCTCGTCAGCAAGGGAAAACCTCTCCGCAGTCTCTCAACAATAGTCCCCTTGTCGAGTCGGCCTTGCGGTAGGTGAGGGTTTTGCCAAAGGACAAAGGCTCCTTGGGAATTTGGAGATTCAAAGCTAGGCACTTCGAAGACTTTAGCCCTTCGGCCCCACCCCTTCACCTCTTCACCCCTTCATCAATGGATGAAGGCTATATTTATAGAGGAGAGGAGGAGGTTGGGATCGCTACAATAGAGGAAGGGAGGTCTTATCCCTTGGGAGGTTCCACATAAGGTGGAAACAAGAGGCCAAAAGAGGAAGGCCATGGTTATTCGTGTGAAACCACTCCCGATGACCCATCCACGAAGTTGCTAGACCGAAACTTCGCCTTTTTTTAAAAAAAATTCCAAAAGAAGAGTGGCGCGGGTGCTTAACTGGGATGAGCGCCAATTGGCGCGGCTCGTTGTTAATTTCCTCTCATTGGCGCGGAAAGGCACATAACGGGGGCTACCGCCTGCTAAAAAACAGTGTTTTAGGGTCCTGCCCAGAAATGACAACCGTAAGAAATGTTGTCCTCATGGAAGGGATGGAATGAAGGTAACAAGGCTTGACATTGCTCACAGTCACATAATGGGTCCTCCATTGTGCGGGATACATTGTATGGACGGTGACAAACACCGTGTAGCGATGCTCTGTGCTAGCGGAGGCCCAAGAGAGAGGGGTATAGGGACAAGAGAATATTTCTCCAAGTCCTGACGAATCCGAAGAAACTAGAAGAACCCGAGGATGTGAGGTCCACTCTCAACGGAAAAGACTTGGTGCACCGCGGACGAAGAAGCCTAACCGATCCCAGCCATCAATGGTTGGCTCGTGGATGGTTTCCCAAATTTGAATTTCCTCGGGAGCGGGATCGACCAAGGATGCCTCGACCAATCGTTGACTGTCCAGTGAGGACTCAACAGCGCTGCTATAACCATCCAGGAGGCATGGTGTAGAAACGGTTGAGTTGTCCAAACTCGCTTGCTTCATTCATACTGCAAAGGTGGAATGGCATGGTGCCCCCACACAAACACATGTGGATTGGTAATCTTTACCTCGCTTTTTTAGGAGTCTTACCAGCATCGACCAAGACGTGCCCCCAACCTCGGGCTCCCCAAGCCAGCAAACACGGACGACCGGGACCACTCTTCAAGAACCTTGGGAATGCCGTGCACCAGAAGATGGTCTCCCCAGGCACAACATGCAAGGGAACTTGAATTTCGTGAGGCTGAAGGCTTGTCAAGAGGAGACTTCTTAGGCGCAATGCCCGCGCAGCTAGCCTCTTGGTCGTGACTTCTTCTTCTTTGTCTTTCTTCTTCTTCTTAGCCACCCAGTTACTCAAGTCTAGACTCTCACCAAAGTAAGTGCAGAAGAGGAGGACGGTAAACAGCGAAGAAGGGAGAGGTCCACCTTGGAATCAACATGATGTTGCCTGGGGAGAACCATTTATTCGCAGGCCGAGACATTCGGGACCACAGGTTGAAAACAACCAAACAGTAACCCATCGCTAACCCAGAAGGGACAATGTTTCCATATAGGGAGCACCAAATGAGCCCAAAAGGAGGAAAAGGAACGGCATTCTACCCATGATTCCTTGGTTGGTGAACTCTCAGAAAGTTGCCATTAGAAACGATCTTCGTAACAACACCCTAAGGAAACTAACTTTAACCAGGAATATTTCGTGCGCTAATTTTTATGACATTGAAACAAAACTCTACCGTTTCATCTTTTAAGAGTTGGTGCAGTAGGCAAAAGGTGACTCTATCGCTTTCGCATTGAAACAAGCGTGAAAGGACAAGCGCTTGATGATCCTTTCAAATTTAATGAGTCGAAAAGATCGAATGACTTCGTAACACGAAAAGGGTACATGCAAAATAACCGTGAACCGCAATATACACCTTGGTTTCAATAATGAAAGAGAAATCAACCAAGCACTTTCCGTAATGCAGAAATTCCCCCGAATTCGTGTTCGGTGTATCAGCATAGGCGTACTCGGCTTCCACATAAAAGGATTGAAACCAGAGGGGTCTCCTTTATATACGTGACGGTGCTCGTGAGCACAAGTCCGCACTAATCGGCTCTGTGCCTTTGCAAGAAGTAGCGCTATTGTTCTTGCTAGGTGTTTTGGAAGACGCGAACATGTCTCTAGCCTAGACCTCTAAATATTTCGTTAATGCTTTAACAATGCCTTGAAAATTAAAATTTTGTTGACTTTCAATTATGTTTCGGTTTCAAGGTCTTCTACCAGACGTTAGCATATGGACAATCTCCTATATAAAACAAGTGAGAAAAGAAATCTTTCAATTGATGTATGGCCCTAGTTAAGGGAAGAGATTCAAACAATGATGAAAAAAAACAACAACACCGCAAAAAATCAAATCTTTTCCAAATTAGATGAATTTCACTATCCGAAAGTAATTTAAAAAAAACACTCAACGAAGTGAATTATGCAATGTAATCTATGCAAAACTTTTTTTCGAAAACCATGCAATTGTAATCTATGCACAATTTCCTTTTTCCTTTTCAAATTATGTTGAATGACCAATGCATTTTTCGATGAAAATAGAATCTACTTAATGCACGCTTTAATAAAAGAGAATGCAACCGCAGCGATTTGTAGCTTTCAATCATTAAACAATGTGATCTAAGTTCAATGATAATCTCAAAACTACCTTTCAATGCACTTGATCTAATGCATTTTAACGAAAAGCAAACTATGAGACTAAAACTAAAACAACGTAAATCTCCTTAATGAAGATGAGACAAAGAGATGCAAAAACACTAAGAATGCAATCGTTGTTTCAAATACTTTGTGACAAAATCCTCAAAAAGTTGACAAGACATATGCAATTAAACACAAAAAATGACTTCCAAAGTGGAGATCAAAACAAGGCATTCATTCCCTTTTACATCAAACAATCATAGAAAGAAGATATCTGTGTCAATGAGCAATGTAATCTATGCTCATACAGAGGAAAGACCCGAAGGGAAAGACGAGACCGGTGAAGGATTAAGGGAAAATCTCAATTTTCACATTACCCCAAATCAGTCTCCACTTGTATTGACAAGGTAGCGCCAATCCGTTGACTTTACATTGAAAACTAGGCGCCACACACTGGTGCAGCTGCTAATCCAGCAACAAGTACCAACGCCTCGAAAAATGAAAAAAAAAAAACAAAGAATTTTTCCCAACCAAAACCAAACAGTCACCACTTCAAGTTAATCCAAAACAAACCTAGAATTAAAGCATTAAACTAAAAGAAGCCCAATGAAAGGGTAAACCCTAGCACCTATAGAAAATAAGCAATCTGCCTGTCAGAACCGCTATGTAGGATAACAATGAGAAATCATGAAATTGAAGGCGAGCTGGCAGGCACAACAATCACAAAGATAAACTCGCGCCAATCAAAGCAACTATGAAAGCAGGAAATTCAGAAAAGCAGGGCCGTATCCATCCGTGGACCGAAATCCAAAAGTCAAAAACACACAAAAGAGCCAACCCAAAAAACCAACTACAAGGGGAGAATCAAAATCAATCAAAATAAGACAATCAAAGCGAGACAATCAAAACTAGACGATCCCTGGTTTTAGGCTCGAAATTGTTGAGGAGGCAAACTCTCCATGACAAGCATCCCTACTAGCTCAAAGAAAGGTCTAGCAACAATCACGAAATGTTATGGACGAAGTTCCTAGTTACTGCTGTGAAAAGACCAAGGATGGAAGCCTACCTAGAATCCAATGCTACTTATCCGAAGAAGAGAGTTGCCTCCCATTCTCGCACTTAAGATCACGATCCTCCACGATCTCCATGGATGGACACCGCACATGCAAGAAACAAACAGACACAAGCATAAAAATCCGAAAGATACGCAACTAAATATCGTTACCAAAAGGATACTACTCATATTAACATAATTGAGCGAGAGTAAACCCATAATCGTAATCATCACAATGAACAATTCAAAGAGATTACAACCAAAAGCCCCACGCTGCCACTTCTTCAGATGGGTCTCATTGTCCACGCTTCCCGCAAATCTCGCCAGGAAAGGGCAACATCTCGTAGCCTCGACGATAGCCCTCCTTACTTGAGTCGGCCTTAAGGAAGAAAGAGGGCTCTTACAAGACAAAAGGCTTTTGGGAATTTGGAGATTCAAAGCTTAATTTCCAAGACTTTAGCCCTTCTAACCTTTCAGCCTTCAAATTTTCAAATTTCTTCAGCCCCTTCATCAATGGATGAAGGCTATATTTATAGAGGAGAGGAGGAGGTTGGGATCCTATAACAGAGGAAGGAGGTCTTATCCCTTGGGAGGCTCCACATAAGGTGGAAACAAGAGGCCAGTGGAGGAAGGCCGTGGTTATTCAAAGCAAACCACCCCACAATTCATCCACGAAGTTGTCAGACCGAAACTTCTGTACCAAAAGCAGAAAAGGCAATGCGTGCTTAATCCAGAACAGAGCCTGACTGGCGCGGGCTCGTTAATTTTCCCCCATTGGCGCAAGTACATAACTCCTGCCATTGCAACAAGCAGGAAAACAAGGCTTTTAGGGTCTGCCCAGAAAATGATAAACAAGAAATTTTCTGTCCTATGGAAAGGGGATGGGAATGAAGGTATTTTCAAGTGTTTGATACTGCTCAGTAAAAGGTTACACAGGTAATGTCCTTCCATTGTGCGGACTGGGAATGGTATGGATTTCGGTGACAAATTACCGTGTAACACTTACCGAAATCTACTGTTTTGGGCCAATGACCATCTCAAGAATATTTGAAGCACAAATTTCAAGCTCTTTTGATTCCTTGAGGTTGAATCGTTTTCAATAGTATTCCTCTCACCCAGAGTCAAGCACTCTTTGTGTCTTCATAGATTTGTGTTTTCAATGGTTTATTTTATGATTCCAAACATATACTTTTCTTCTTGTGTGTATCCTCCAATTTAACCTTAGCATCCCACAATTCTTTATTTCTTCATATGTCTATCTTTCTTTATCTATCTTTTCTTTCTATTTCAATAATGATGTTGAATCATATCAATATCTACTTGCAACTTTTTAATCTCATGAGATTTATTTCTTTTTCATAGATGGTTCTATGTTTTTTTCTTTGAAATTTATTCAAAGCATATTCAAACCACTGAGAATATTATCCTTAATTTTGTGAGTGTCACTTTAAAATATTCATTTGATCCAAAACTCCCTCCTTCAACACGCATACTCCTTTCAGGGGATATTAGGCCAAACATTGTTTTTTCAGCTAGCTTCTCCATTGTTCTTCATTATTTCAAAATACAAAATTATTCTCTTAAGTTCTTCATGTTTGAAACTCTAACCATTGTCTCAATCGTTGTTTCTCCTTCTCATGTTCCTAGGAAATGAGCTCTTCCTAAAGTTCCCATGTTCTTGTTTCAAGAAATTTTCTTACTTCATACATTTTTTGATTTAATATTTCAACAAGCAGCATTCTCTATCTTTGTTGATTGTAGAGGTCCATATAACTTCTCAATTTCAAATCAGTATTGTGCCATGTTGAGATTGCTTTTGTAGTTGTCTCCTCTTTGTATGAACTCCCTTTTTCAACTACTTAAATTCTTCTCGTAAATTTTTTCTTTCGTAGTCGTAGAAGACAATTTTTTTATCGTAACTTCCGCCTTGCAATCCATGCAATTTATATTTCAATATTTTCCTATCCTTAACTACAATCGGTATTTTAGCTTTGATATCGATAATCTCCTCCATCAATGATGACACTTCTTGTAGTTGAATCTCCATCTAATATCATTCTTCCACCCATTTGCATGTTCTTGTTTGACACTCTCTAACTCTCTTACCAACATCATGTATTCTTTCGTCACCCAATTGTAGTTTCTTCCAGTATGTCACATATTATCTTATTGTTTTATCAAAATAATACTAGTTTGAATTTTAAAATCCATTTTTTGACACTTTTCCCCAAACAAAACTTAATTAATTCCACAATGCATTTGCATGTTTTTCTCCTCATTGAACTCATGAAATCACAACACCTTAGTTTGTAAAATTTGCAAATTTATAGCACTTGTTTGGACCTCATTTTCAAGTTCCTTCTTTCCTCATCCAATTTCTCTTAATTCTTCCATAAATTTTTCTAGATGCTTCTCCCTTGATCAATGGTACCTATAGTATAGAAACAAGACCTTTATAATTCTTCAATATAAAAAAATTGATTTTCCTCTTCGAAGAAGAATACATTCCTTTGACTCATCATTTGGATTTTCTCACATCTATAATCTTGTAAAGTTCACTTATGTTGTTACAAACAAAGTTCATAAACTCAATATAATACTCATAATATCTAAAATATGTAACATCCAGTGATAGGAAAATATATTTATATAAGAATTGTAGAAAAGATATGATATGATGAGATGTTACAAATGAGGACCCACTTATATACTCAGGCAGTGTCCCTTTATGAATAGTAATGTCCTTAGGGACCTACGTCTTCATTGACTAATCACTAATTAATCATTATTTGTGATGTGTTATTATTGTTTATATCTATATTTTATTCATAACATTTCCTTCCCCTTTATAGAAAAGCTTGGTCCTCAAAGCTTACAGATGAAAAGCTTCGATCTCTTTTTCCGTTTTGGAATATCTTCTTGTCTCGTGTAATCCATAATTTACTTTTATTCAACTTGCGGAACTATGATCTTCGATGATACAAGGTGATATGAATTTTTGAGTGTGGTGAAAAATTGGCACTGTGAAACCGTATAACCATCCAAAATTAATCTTCATGTGGAATGTCACTAGATAATTCATGTGAATTTTTATCACAAGTATGAATTTCACCGACATTAGTAGTATTTGGAACATAATTTCTTTATTTTAATTTCGATATATATTGATTGGAAAACCGATTGAGTTGTCCTGCCTATAATTTAGACGTCAATAAGGAATTCTTTTGGTTTGACTTTCCATTATCAAGTGTGGAGATTTTCCATCAATTTCAAGTAAATTATGGGCTGTTGAGCAAAATCTTCGCTTTGAATTTGTATTATTTAAACTCCAAAAATTAAATGTGTTTTCTCTTCAACTCGATTTTCTTCTTCTTGTTGTGATATTCACCGGATTGATGTTCATTCCTTTTTCTAAATTTGGATGGTTATGCTTGACGAATTTGATAGATTCTTCATGGTGAGTTTTTATAACTTATTTTTCATTGATAGCTTATCATTTTTAATTTTATTAATTTGAGTGAGTAATTTTCTGCTATGGTCCTTAAGATGAGTACTTTTGCTTGCCGCAACGATTTTGTCAACTTCCCTTTGCACATTTTATATCACTTTTTTACATTCTTGAATAATTACTTTTCATATATATTGTATGTATTATAGTTTCACACCGAATCAGCTTCAATTAACATCATGTAGCGTTATTTTTTTCTTTTTTGTGGGAAAATGTCAAAAAAAAAATATTTAGGATCATAAAGGATCCTAAATTTCCATCCAGAAGGTGAATCCTAAAATGATGTCATCTTTATCATCCCATAAGGTTTGAATGTTAACGGATCTAAACATATAATCCCTAATGTTTAATTATGAAATTAGTTAACATTATTTTTGTTAAGATATTGAAATTTAAATTATATCGACTTGAGAATCACAAATTAGTCAAGGCTTTTTATTGGTATCATTTTTGTCTTTTGGCTAACCAAATTAGAAATAGTAAACTTGATCATGAAATAGCCCCTTTAATTTTAATAAAATCGGGCACAAGTAAATAAAGCCAGAAAATATTCCCTGTGTTTCTAAATTAGGCTCCATTCTCGATCTTGAATATTAAATACTTTTGTTTTATTAATCGAAATTTATAACCTTTACACCTTATATATATATATATATATATATATATATATATATATATACACATATATATATATATATACATATACATATATACATATATATACATATATATATATATATATATATATATATATATATATATATATATATATATATATATATATATATATATATATATATATATATATATATATATATATATATATATACACATATATACGTATATATACATATATATACATATATATACATATATACATATATATATATATATATATATATATATATATATATATAGTTTTATTTATATTTAATTAAATGATTATAACTTTAAATTAATGGTTATGTACCTACATAATCATATGGTTGTGTCTCTCACAACATGTCTTGAATCTACCCTAGCAACAATTATGTTATGGGATTTTTGCACTCATGCAAAGAAGTGAAGCAATAAAAACTGTGAAACCAACTATATAACCAAACTTCAACAATTATGAACAACATGACCCTTGTGTCGCTTTTAGATGGAAGACAATTTTCACGAGGGTAGATTTTACTTTCATTTTCATTCTTTGAATTATTTCCTTAGTTGTCGCTCATGAAATTGTGGTCACAATCAAATCATATGGCGACTGGAAAACAGCAAGGGCATGGGGAGAGTCAATAGGGAATTCAACTACTCTCAGTGGTTGTTGATCAACACATTGAGAAACAAAGGTAGGTTTTTCTTGGGGCCGCTAACGTCAATGGCAAAGGCGGCTACAAATTGGACATCAATGGTAGGTGAAGAAGAAAACAAATTAAAAGCCAAGGTAGAGAGAAGGAGGTTGTGATGGTTTTCACCCGTCAAATGTTGCACCTCGCATTCATTAAAATGAAAGGAATCTTATTGCCATAAATATTCATCAGTCATAGTGAAAGTTGTTTTATCTCTCGTCTTGTTTGTCATCTAAGATTTGAATATATACCCCGAGAAAGCATCTATCATTGACAACCTCTTTGAGCCTACTACCTCGCTACAAAACATGGTCCATCTTGGGTAAAGGATAATTATCCTTTAGCAAACACCGGTTCAAATGGGAAAATCAACGCAAATTCTAATTTCACCATTCTTTTTTTGAACCGAGACTATATTAGCTACCCAATTGGAAAATCTTAAGGGAAAAATTATTTTGGCTTCCCACATCTTCGATTTCATTTTCTACGCACAGGGAGAAACATGGGATTAATATGTCTTATCTTTTGTGCTAAAGGTGTTGTGCATTAATCTTTCGCCGTAATAGATCACTTTAGCTACGCATAACAAACAGCCCTAACATCGATTATGGTCGCAAAATATTCAAGTTTGCCGCATAAAGTTAGACTTAAGCACAAAAGACATTGCTGTGATAAAGAAAATGGCTCCATGCATCCAATAGACAAGACAAGAACAATGTATTTAAAAATCTTATAATATATTAAAGAATGGGGCACCCGAGAGGAAAGAAAACAAGAAAGGTTTTTTCCAGCTTCTCTCCTTAGTGATGGGTTCTTGAAGTCCTTAGTGTTTCGCATCTATGATTCCTCTCTCTTGCTAATGTGGAAAACCCAAACAAACATAGAACTCAATGGGACATCCCAAATGGAAAAAGGTGACCAAGAGTAGATCTAGTGTGATCTAATGCAATGGAGGTGACTAATGAATGGGGAAACCCTTCATTTATAACAAAATATTGGGGCACTTAGAACTCTGCATGAATAAAATATTATTAATCAAATTCTAGAATCACCCTTTAGTAATATTTTATTATATTAGGGAAAAGGGCTTTTGACTTGGGTCAATTTTTATTTATAAATAACAAATAAATAAATGATTTATTTATTATTAAGGAAACAGGAATTTTAATTAAATAAATAATTATTTATTTAATTATTTATATTTGATTTAGTCAATTAATTTTATGAATATTATTTAAATAATGATTTAAAATAACTTATTCGAGGAAATAATCAAATAAATAACATTTATTTAATTGATTTCTTATTTAATAATATAGACCATGCAATATATAGAAATGAGAAAGCAATGACGTAGGGTAAAATTGGCCTTACATGGTGTACTTGGGTTCATCTAATGATAATAGGTTAGATGACCAAAAAATGGTGTAACAATGTGCTTTGCTTCTGCTTTAAGAGGAATTCTACATTCATTATACCGTCATAGGTCTTTAAATCACTATAGGACCATGAAAAAATTTCTACATATTGTCTAACAGATTGACATATTTAGTTCTAGTTTTCTTGAGGAAGAAATTCTAGGAAACTTTTAACAAATCTAGGTTGATTTTTTGTATAAATATTGCACTCAACTATATTCTCTCCATCCGTTTAACTATCAGCTTTTAAAAATAAATCATTATTGTCAAACAACCTCTCTAAAGGAACCAAGTATTTAGGAATAAATTCTTGATTTTTTAGATTAATAATGTATTTTCCTACCATAGTTTTTTAAAGGCCTGTTTCTTCTAACTTTCAACTCGTCTTGCTCATTATCAATCTCATCTCCTAAAATTCTTCTACATACATTCCAAGAATTTATGAATTCTTTTTATCATCTTCAAGTACTTCTTCAAAGATTTGATGTTGCCGTAATTGAAGGTATGTTTTTATCTAGACAGATTTACATGTTGCTTTAACATCAAGTGGAAACTTAAAATTACCTGGCAATATGGCCAACAAATCTTCCATTTCATTTTCTCGCCCGGAACATAATTTAAATTGAACGCCGAAAAATAATGTCTAATTAAACTCACACTTCATTTATGTGGTTTTTTAAATTTGAAATTTTCACTTGATAATTATCTCTCACCCTACAAATACCATCATGAATCACCAAACAACCAACCGTTCAACTCCCAAATATTTTGATGCTTTCATACCCAAAAAAGGGCTTCATACCAACAGTTGTTGTTTGTAGTGACAAATTGTATCTCCTTATATGATAGGGTCACCACTGTCGAGTGGGAACAAGAACTAATACACCAGCCCTTGATCCCCCAGCGCTGATGAGGCGATTTCCGATTTTTCAAGTTTCCAAATTATACCATTTTATGACCTTGAATTTCGCTTTTTCTAAGTTCGTGCTTAAAATTATTGTCACATAAATATAAGGTGTAATATGATGACCCTAAATCCTTCTCCTATGCATATATAGAATGATTTGAGGGATTTTGTCGATCACTTGTGATATGTCATTTCCAGTTTCCCTATAAAATCTTCCTCAATTATCCTCCAAAGATTGAGATATTGTGTAGCTCATATCCATTTGAAGGGTGCCTCTGTCTTTGGACCAGATCTGGTACATCATTCTAAATATGTAAGGTATGTTCCAGAACCACTATGTCCATTACTACACTTTTCATGGGGATTTTGGTAAGGGAGATTACCAAATATTTGATCACTCCTAAACACTGACCCTTTTAGATTCGAATGTGTAAAGATCATGGTATTTCTTAGTGATTTCCTGGCCCTAGTTCATCCATCACTTTCTTATGAATTAATTGTGAGAGGCTTGTAACGAAGAAAAGGTGCAAAGAGCTTGTTAAGAATATTCATGGAAAGACAAAAATGTGGGGAATTATCATCATTCTTATATTAGACATGAAGCATCAAGTAGATGGTATGGACATTCATCCTCTAGATTTACCTAGGTCAGAGCAAGAGTAGATGGATGTAACATACTTTAAATGATTCTTCCGTACGCTAGATTTTTCAACGATTCAATTAATGGAATCAAAATCTTGATTTTATTTAATTCAACTCCAAACTAAAATTTAGAGGAGAAAAATCCTTATTTTCACAAATAGTTTTCATAATTGCGGAAATGTTAGGTGATGGATAAATACCATTAACTTTTGCCTTTTTTTGGTAAGGTTGCCGTTGTCTTGATTTTTCCTGGGGTTTTTGGAAAATAATTTTGACCTCAAATTATAATTTCCTCGCTCATTTTCCAGCTTGATTTTTCTCATTTTGGACATAAAGATATTCAGTCTTCATCATATGAAGAAAATATTTATCAGAGAATGAGCTTCAACATCCTGTAGAGTCAAATGGGTTGACCGTGATGACCTCAGCTCAAATTTATGCCTTCATATTCCTCTTTCTGTTTTTTGTTGATTTTCCTCACAAAATGATTTAGTGCACCCGAACATTTTTCTCATCAAGATTTCTTTCAAATTGTAAAATTTGTTGAGGTCGAAAGGGTCTCTCAAAAGGAGCTTTATTTCTATTTTCCTTCATTTTGAATGGTTTGTTATAGGTCAATTTTCTAACTCAGCTTAGACATTTAAGCAAGATCATTAATTAAATTGGACATTAGACTCTGTTTTTTCTTCAACCGTAAAAGATTTAGAGGAAGAAGAGGTTTATCCTCTTTCATTTTTTCTTTATCCTTTGCTCCTTCCCTCTTCTATTTTTAATGCCTAATTGAATCCATAAGATTAGAATTCACCCCAATAGCAGCCCTACATAGCTACCACGTTTGTGGCTTCTCACTCTCAACAAAAATGTAAAATTGGAGTTCAAGGCATTGGCAAAGGTTATCATAGTTGTAGTTTCAAAGAGGGCTTGACTTATACAGAATATTTTCATAAGTTTTGTTGAATCTCTTGTAAAATCCGCTAATGACTCATCAATCTTATTCTTTAAAGCTCCAACCTGTACAATATAAGCAATCATTATGGTTACTCCATGCACAGACACTTGGCCTAAAACATCTATTCATGTTGTTTGATTTTCTAGCATATTTCTGAACCACTTACGAGCTTCATCCAAGCCTCCAACAAAGAGAGTTGACCGTAATCTTCATGTTCAATGTTTTTATTATTAGCATAACCGTAAAAATCAACTAAATGTTCTTTCAAATGCAGACCTTTCCTCCGTCCCGCATATTTGGGGAAAATATTTCAAATAATCTCGTTGAGGAAGGGGATGCAAAGGTTGAAGGAGAGTAAGAAGTGTGATATCTTTGAAAGAACAATCGTTGCATCCTTGTAGAAGGAGGTTGAGCCATGACTTGTTGGAGGCATAATCAGTGGGATAATCATCAAATGACATGTTTGAGTGTTTGAAATTGTAGTCTATGAAGTTTGTATTTGTTCCGGCATTAGAGAAGACTTGAACTGCGGTGGGTCGGTTCTTCTCAGGGATTTTGAGCCGAGAAACAATGGATTATCAAAGAAATGAACACAAGAGGATTTTATTTCACATCGTAAAGAGAACTCACCTAAAATGTGTAGATTATTAAACATGTGAGCAACTTCAATTTTTTTATTTTGTCAAAAAGTCAATAAAAGAGATTAAAGGTCAAATTTTCAAGAAGATTTACCTTCTCAAGAGAAGAGGAGGAGTCAATGTATTGGCTTTGTGCCACCACAATACTCTTTTGTGGGCCAAGAGAGGATTGATATCTGAGATCACTTAAAGAATGTTTAAAATTATTTTAATCTCTTCTTCGCTTAAAACATCCTATCAAAGAAGGGTGCACCTTAATACCCATTCTAATTCCCTATGTAAACAATAAAGGGCTTCGTATCTCGATTCTCTTTACTAACACTTAAACCTCTCGATTTTTCTTCTATGGAGTAATACTTATCTCCGATTTACTAAATGATGACCGGGAGGTACTTTTAGCCGCATCTAAGCTAACATCATCTACTTTATCTTTAAAGTAATTTCACTTGCGATATTACAAGACAACTTTGAAACTGAAAATTCATTTCTTTTAAAAATAGATGATGGTACCTTTTTCTTTTGGAATATACTTCGAATGCAATTTTTCACCGAATGTGATGTAGTTCTGTTTGTTTTTGCTTTCCTCTTTCATCCTTTATGATATTTTTTGGATCGATATTGGAGTCACAAGGTTATCTCTCAACATTTTCTTCTTGTAGTAGGCAATCTTTGAAACCCGTCGCCCCTATTGTGGAGTCGCAAGTTGAACTAATTAAAATCATAAGAGGACTAGTTTTTTAATCACTCTTAAAAACCAAGCATTTCAGGTATTCATGCAAGAAAACAAGGGAGAATACTCAGTTCATGGATTCTGCCTCTCGATAGACACACCGAAATATGTTTGCGCTAGAATCAACATTTGGATTTTATCTAGTGCCCGACTAGACACATCTTAAGTTCAAGGGATTTTCTTGTAGTTGGTCATAAAGCAGGTTTGGAAGGAGGTTGAAGTTCTCACACACCGGAAAAAAGGATTTTGGAACAGATAAAATCACTCAAGCACATATGAATAAGGTAACACAGTATTTGATGTGGTAGAAAGGATAATTTTGTATTCTAATGGTTTCGAGAATATGAAAAAGAACAAAGTGTCTAGCAGAATAGAAGCCACTTCTTAGATGAAAGGAAACAAAATATTTTAGACCCGTAATGACCAAGGAAAGAAATATTTTTCAAGACTTACAAGAATCTCAGTATCTATACATCTAAAAGATTTCTCTCACAAAGAATGCTTATGAAAAAGGATTACCATACACATCTTATCAAGAAAGCTTGTGAAACAACACTCATAAAAATAGTTAACCATGTACACCATAGACTACAAGAATCTACATAAACATGAAACAACATATATATATCAACATGGAAATGAAATCGTAAGATATGGAAACACATACAAAAATACACAATACACACATCAAAAACATTCATAAATCATCAAGAAGTGTATTTGGATATTATAAGTTCAAAAGGTACATAAATTTCAGATGCAATGAGATGAACAACTCACAACTTTTCCCCATTTCTTTTCATAACATATGGCAGTAATTTGTTAACATCCACAAAAAGTGCAAATATACAGGAACTTTATTACAATTTTCTAAATATAGCAAACCATATTTAAATTTTATCTAAAAATAACATAAATGCAGCCTTTATGTACAATAAGTGATTGGTTTACAAATGCATGAATATAGAACTTGACATTATGAAAGCTGAACTTTCAGCAGCCGAGGTATAACTTTCTCCTCGATTCCCCGGAAAATCTTTCACCACAAAAAAGTGCAACAAAGAATTCAACTAAAAATGACACCTAGAAGACAACTCACGATAACGCCTGGGCTAGGGAGGAGTAAAATATTATCTTTTTAACATCATATACTCAATCATCCCTTCATACCAAAACAACCTATCCTTTTATCTTTCTATTGTTATTAGACCATTTTTTTTGGTCATCTAACCTATTATTATTAGATGGACCTAAGTACACCATGTAAGACTAATTCTACCCACAGCGTAAAATTTCCTTCTCACGAAGAGAAATAACTAGTAAACCACCTTATTAAGTTGTTAATGGTCGGAACAAGAAATCCTGCTATGAAAGTATTAAATAAATCATTTTTTTTATTTTCTCAAGTAATAATAAATTAGTTAAACAACAAATAATTAATATTCATGGTTATATTTAACCTTAAATGTAAATTAATTAGATAAACTTCATTATATTTATGTTATTATTTATATAAGTAATTATTTAAACCTTATTTAAATAATGTTCCTTGTTAAAAGAGTAGATTTAATTACCTATAAATAATTAAATAAATCATTATTTATTTAATATTACTCAATCCATTGCCCTTAAAAATGCCATAAATAACCATTTATTTATTTATTATTTATAATATATGACTACCCAAGTCAAATTTTCCTCTCAACAAATATAATAAAATATTCCATAAAAGTTGGATCTTGATTCTATTAATAATATTTTGGACTATGCACCAATATCTAGATTAACTCCACATTTATGAAATTAGGAAGGTTTTTTCCATTCATTCACTACCTTTTGTTGCCTAAAATATTCACTGATCTATAATTTTGGTCTAACTTTGATCCACCATCATAGTCATATTTTGCTACCATTTTTAATCAAGGTTTTCACAACCATACTCAGAGAGGGATTTGGACTCAAATGTTGAGGTCTTACAAGAACCCATCTCTATCGAGGAGAATTGGTAACACCTTCTCCGTGTTTTCTCTCTCCTGTGCCATTAAGTCATAAAAATTCATTCAAATACTCCTTTACCTTTGTTTCATTGATGTGAGTAAATCTTGTTTTTCTACCGCTTAATGTCTTTCACAACAGATCTAGATTTTTTTATGAAGATTATCCTGATCACTAACCTATGACATGAAGATATTGGTAGTCATATTTTCCGTTAGGGTTGTTTGTTATGCACAACGAAAGTGGTATTTTTTTGTACGCTTGGAATTAAGATTCATATTTAACAGTCTGAGATCACACGGTTTACGGTTATGACCGCTCGTTGTTTTCTTATCCTTGCATATCTAGTTTCTTCAAACTTAGGATTTCTCTTCGCCCTCTGCTTTTCTTTTCAATGTTTTTTTTAACCTATAAAACCCTAACTATAAAAATTCTAACTTCCGTGTGTTTTCTTTGCATAGACCACAGCAGACAGATACTCACTACCGAGATGACACTTTTTTCCGAAATCATCGTCGCGATAAAGTGCCGGGAAGTGCAGTCGCACTTTTGGCCAAAAAATTGCGTCCGGAGTTTACAGAAGTGGGAATCTACCCAAAATTACACTTTCATAAACAAAGTCAAAAACGTAGACCTGACTTTTGCGAGAATTTTTCTCGAAAGTTTTCTAGGTTTGTCCGAGCTCCTTATTCATACACCGAACTCCGTCTCCCCGCCCGTTGATCCTTTTATCAATTTATTTTTCACTAAGGGGAACCCAGCTCCCTAGGCTTCGCACCCTCCACTCTTTGTGTAAGAGTTTTTGTTATCGTGAAAGTTACTCAGCCTGTCTTCGCCTATTTTTTCGTATCCGATACCTCCTTAGACCTCCACTTAAATCGTTATTTATCCATCTCCCAGCAACACCTCTCGCTTTAGTTTTTTGTTTTCTTAGGTCACTTCCGTTCTCCAAGACATATAGCCTTTGCCACCCTCATTACAACAATCTTTCCTCTAATTTGTTGTTTTTTTTTGCACCATTTTCTCCAACATATTTGACATTTAGACTCATGTCCCTTCGAGTTTGACTATTTATTATTTAGTGTGTTTTAATTATTTTTTTATCTTCGCCTACGTAATAGTTGTTGAGAGGCCCACTCTTCTGCTTATATTATTGCATTATTAGCTATTTATTTTTATTATTTGCCTTATATATCGTTATTCGTGGTGTTTATTTGTAACTATACAACACACTCCTTTTTCTTTTTCTCTATGAAATTTCTCGCGTTTAAAATTGAAATTTCATTATTTTATACATATATCTTATTAAAATGGCTTCGTGTTAATTGCTGCCAGAAAATAATCTAAATTCGCTGAAACCAATTGATCCCCGCACCTCTCTTCCCTTGTTTAACATTGCAACCAATCGACCCCGCACCTCCCTACCCTTTTCGCCCCTTTTCCTTTCGTGCCGTGTTTGTGTCATCATAATTGTGCCACTCGCTGCGTTTATCCCGGTGCGTTTCTTGGCCTTCATCTCTGGGCCTGCAGGAAAGACTTACTCCTCCGCAGGATTCGAGTTAGTCCTCCACCGAGTCCGCACGCCAACTCTTCTTCGGTTCATTAGGTTCTCCTTCTCGTTCCTCGCCTTTGGTTCTCCTTCACCTTCACTATGTCCGATGCAAAGACCCACCTCCGGTGGTAACCCCGTACCTCATCCCCGGGAATACCACTAGTGGTTCCACAATGAAGAGGACTACCTCGGCTACGCCTTGCTCCCCTTCTCACGGCGTGCCTCAACCTTCCCGATTTTGGACTAGTCGATAAATGACCCTATACACCAGGATGTTGCTTTGCCTCCTATGCCAACCAAGCCCCTCTCCAACATCCCCAAGTTTGGAAGGTCTTGCTAGTGAAGATCCTACAAATCATGTTCGATCTTTCCACATGTGGTGTTCGCTCAACTCCTGCGACCGATGACCTATCCCTCGTCTTCGTCGTTCCAAAGACATGCTACCGGGCAGCAAGAAGCTTCTATGGTATGTCGACCAAGCCCTTCCTCTCACACCACCTTTGTGACTCTTTCCGGCTTTTCTCGTCTTATCACCTTCCCTTCGTTATGACATTGGTATCGAACTCTTGATTTATTTCCATCAATCGTCTATGACACGCCCATTCCACCATGTCCAAGAATAGCGGAGAAGAAAGAGCCTATTTCGATCCCCTTACCTTGAATACCATGTCTACATGGAATGATTCTTTAGATCTCTTGCCACCTATCGGGAAAGATGTTGCATCGCACTTTCTCAAACTCAAGAAGCCGCTCTCCAAAATGCATCTCATATAATTCATTTTTTTGGTCATATAACCTATTATTATTAGAAGGACCTAAGTACACCATGTAAGACCAATTTTACCCTAAGTAAATCTCTCCTTCACAATGAAAATAACTTAGTAAACCACTTTTATTAAGTTTTTTACATTTAAAACAGAAATCCCATGAGGAAATATTAAATAAATCTACATTTGTTTGATTTTCTCCTCAAGGAATAATTAGTTAAACAATAGTTTAATTAATATTCATGGTTATATTTAACCCCAAAAATGTAGGGAAATTTATTAGACAAATCATTATCTATCTGATTATTTTCTAGGAATGATTATTTAAGCCTTATTTAAATAATATTCCTTGTTAAATATGACTAAATCACTCATAAATAATTAAATACATCATTATTTATTTGATTATTACTTAAACTTAAGCCTTTAAAATGATAAATAAATCATTTATTTTATTTATTATTTAGAAATAAAGGGATTTGACCCAAGTCAAATTCCTTTTCCATCCATCAACATAGTAAAATATTCTCCATAAAAGTTGGATCTTGATTCGTTAATAATATTTCTTAATTATGCACCAATATCTAGACTAACCGAATATTTTGTTCTAAAATAGAAGGGTTTTTCCATTCATTCACTACCTTTTGTTGCCTCCAAATATCACCATGGATCTATACTTTTGGTCCACTTTGATCCACCATCATAGTCATATTTTGCTACCATTTTGTCTGGTTTCTACACCATCAAGAGAGAGGGATTTTAGATCTGAAGTGTTGAGGACTTACAAGAACCCATCCCATTGAGGAGAACTCGGTAACACCTTTCCGTGTTTTCTCCCAGGGTGCCATTAATACAAAATTCATTCAACATATTCTTGTCTTGTCTATTGATGCATGGATTAAATCTTGTTTTTATACTCGCTTAATATCTCTTGATGTATAGATCCTGATTTTTGCGCATTTATCTCTGACCAACTAACTACGTATCCTAAGTATCGGAAGCCATGTTTACTATTAGGGTTATTTGTTATACAGCTAAAGTGGTATTTTTTCATATGCTTGGAATTAAGATTCCATATTTAACACCTATGACCAGAAACAAAGAGCTACCTTTTTGAAAATGTAGCTATTTCGAAAATTCTGTAGATAGGCCCAAAATGATATCGATTCGCATTTTCCTTTCTTTAGATATTTAATCATAAAGAATTCCAGCGTTATTAAGCCAACAACCTAAGATCTTCTGCCTTATTGATCCTCCTATTTGGTTTTCTCCTTTTATTCTTGTTTCCTCTTCTAAGCTTTCTTCTTCCAATCATTTTCTCGACTCTCCTATATCTTTATAATCTCATCCCGAGAGTAGGATACTTATGAGTTTGTTAGTTATTCTAAGCTATTTTTGGATCTGGTATGAGGCCTTGAATATATGGATGAGGAACATATGAAGGCCTTCTTCTTCCCTCGGGATAACTCTTCTATGCTGCTCATCCTCAAACTCCATTGCACTACCTTCCTCAAATGATGAGTATGATTTGACTCGTTACTTTCTCTTTCCCTTAGCCGATGAACTTAGAGAGGAATAAATTTGAGCTATTTTTGGTTCCTCTATTGATGGAGTCACATTGAATTCTTCACTCTCTTGTATAATCTATGAAATAGGGCTTTGTGCTAATGGTTCAAGGGTGGCCTTCTCCACACTACTAGCTTCCACACGAATATCCTTCTCAGAACTGACCTTCTTCATGTTTATTTATTGAAGAGAAGCCACATCTTCCTTGTCTCTAGAAATAACATTATTGTCAAGTAGAGTGGCCTTTTATTTAAACCTTCTTGCATTTTCTTTCAAAATACTCTAAGGTTTGTGGTTCCTTAGGTAACCTTCTAGTATAAACCTTAGTTGTTGGTTGTATTATATATGAAATGCGTATTCTTCAACTCTATCTCTTCTAGTTGAGCTTCTTGTCTACCGCTTGATGGAGAAGATGATTGATCAACTTAAAGGGTTCAAGATAGGTGTAGGGTTCAAATCTTCCTCCCCGGGTCCTCTCGTTTTGGAAGGCATTCCCACTTTTTTCCTTGAATTAACACCATCAAACCCCTATCTACTAGAAACTTATTCCATGTGGTTTTGTTCTTATTCAAATGATACACCACACATTTTACTTAACCCCCAAAGTGATAAATATTAAAGAGAAAACACTTTTGGGTTCGTTGTATCTTCAACATACGTTCAATGATTTAGCCAAAGAAAGGAGGTTCTATAGGTCGAGAGTCCGAAATATGATAAAAAAATCTCACGGATATTGATGAACTATAGGAACCCGCCTTTGCAAGGTGATATAACGTTGAACCGTGATGATAACTCCCCGCCATTCAAAGCGTAAAATAGGAAATATTGACAAAAGAGGGTCTGAACGCATTTACATGCTCGTGTTTAATATATGAATTTAAACTTCACAAACAATTTTTTTCTCTATACTATGTCTCACTTGATGCCGAGATAGCCAGTAGCCTGTATGCTATTGTTTCTAATACGCTGAAAATTTTGTGACCCTAGCTTGACCTCGGCTACAACATTCTCCCCTATAATTTCTTCAAAAATGGGATTCCATCCAATCCCTAAAATTTATGTTTCCTTTGCATGATGGTGGTCAACAAACCGTGTATTATAAAGGTTCCGAGCGATTTACCTTACCACTTTTGCCCATCCATTTTACTAACAAACTGCAATCCCAATTATTGACAACACTTTGTAAAACAAATGAACATAAAAACAAGCCAATTAAGCCCCAACTCGCTGTTTTCCTAGGATAACCTCGAATCAGAAGCCGAGAAATAGTTATGGAAAGAAACAATTGTAGATCCTCGATATTTGTATGCCCATGATTTCGATGAGGATAACTATCACCAAATTTAATGATTTGTTTTAAAGTGCCAAATCACTTCACCAAGCAATTCACTCAACCAAATAATTAACTAACTATTACCAGAGCTCATTTTTGAACTACTTCACCTTTAATGAGTAGTGTTAGAAAAATTAACCTTAGTGAAGTAGAATAGCAAACCCTTTTAGTGAACCTCCAAGCTAGAAATGGATGGATTCCAAAAGAGTAGTACCTTTGTTTAGAAGAACTTCAATTATCAAAAGATTATGGCCTTTTCACCCTTATACAAGTTCTCGAGCAAATATCTACTTTTTTAGAAAAGGTAGTTATTTCTATGTTGCTTTTCAAAACCAAATTTCTTCTGTGAAAATTACTACTTTTCATAAAAGGTAGAATTTCCTGCTATTCCTAAATAATAGATGATTCTCGACATTTTATGCTTAACCTTGGATCATTCAATTTAATAATATATCATTATGGATAAATAATACTCCCAAATCGAATCCATGGCCTTAACTACTCAAGGTAGTTAAAGACTTTTTAAGAAGAAAATTTACTTAATTATTCACGACAAAAAAGAAATATTTGACTCTAAAAATTTTTTGGATTTTGTTGAAAATAATAAAAACTTTGACACACTTTTAACCTCATTCTCTGCGCCAACCATAGTTCAAAAGGACAAGAAAGGACAAAAGACACAAATGCAATGATGACCGCATTTTGAGAAAATACAATGCTAACACTGTACTTGTACTAAATAAATTCTTCCAAGTGTATTGCTATCCTTCTCGTACATGCCCTCGACAATATATATATGCATATCCAACAAGCATTAACATAGTAGCAAGACAACAAAGGAGTACCGAAAGGGACCGCATAGAAGAAAAAAAAAGCTAAAACAAAGACATGGGTAAGGAAAGTTATAAGATAAGAATGTTGGATTTAATGAAAAGTAGAAAGAAAACGTTAATGTAGGTAGGGAAGACATTTATGACTCTTAAAGATCTACCTACCCAAGAAAGAGACAATTGTTTCGGTGAAGAATAAGCCTAAGGAGAATGTCAAGTAAAGGAATCTCATCACTATCTTTGCATCGTTTTTACAAACATGTATGAAATTATTGAGGGACCATAGGTTGTAGAAGGACTATAGAATCATAGAGGAATTACGTTGGTAAGGAAACTTGCACTGAACAACGCGGTAATAAAGAACAAAGTGTATAAGAAAAAGAAGAGAACTCGGTCGAGAGATGCGGTCGATCGCACAGATCGGAGATGTGAGATGGATCAAGTCATCTTGGATCTAGGATCATATGCTAACATTCTTCCGGCGGTACATGGGAACATATGGGAAGGCTTCCACAATAATGGTCACCAATTCATCCGAGGATGGGAGAATCACCAAAGATCATTCCTATGGGGCAAATATAGGGAATTAACGTAGATATTAATGGTGCAAGTGTATTGGTTGATTTTGAAGTCATAAATATTGTGGATGATAGTAATCCTTATCCTATGTTGTTGGGATTTGATTGGGCTTACGACATGGATGATATAATCAACCTAAAGAATAGGAAAATGGTGTTTCAAAATATGGAACCCGAGTTGTTTTGTCTTTTGATCCTTCGAAGGTGCACACTTACCATAACCTATCCAAGACGATTAATTAGATGCCGAGATTGATTTTATTTATAAGCTCACCGCACAGATGAAGAGTGGATTGATCCCACCACATATGGTAGATATGTCGAGGCTATAGCTCATGTGTTTTGATTTGGATGAGGACTTGGACCACCGGGCATGGCACCATTTGCATGAAGTGACTACTAAGCGTTGTATCAGGTGACCAAATCTTTGCACTATGTCGATCGTGCTAATGTGGACTTACCTTTTATGATGGCATAGGGAGTGTTGTATTGTTTCTAGAAGAATTTGAGAAAAAGGTTCCAAAGAAGGACGAGTTGTGATGTGGACTTCATTGAGGTATACCCATTCGATGGTGAAGTGTAGGAGAGAAAGTTTAGGAGGATGGAAAAAATTTCACAAATTGATAACGTTTAGGTTTGGTGAAAGTTGATAAGAACATCATAAAGAATTATGAATTTACGTAGATATCCGCGTAGGTATTTAGCTTGCTGGACTAAAAATCTCAGGTACATAACCTCACCGAATGGGTGCACATGTTCTTTCATTCCTTGGAGTATTGGGTTACCTTTAGCAATCGAATCTTGAAACAAATTGCACCATGGAACTAACATTTTGATGAGATGGTAGAAGAGTTTTTTTTGACATATAGTTTTCGATGGATGTGAGTATTATCAAGGCTCTTCAAGAATTTAAGGTGGGAGTGTTTTAAATCACCAAGGAACCAATGACGTTGGTATAGCTTGATTGGGCCGCGCATGTTGAACAAGCCCGCAAATGTTATAATTTGACCGCGTAAGAGGGTAAGGAGGATCCGTGCGATGTCAAAATTCCTAAGGTAGGATGATAGTGCGAGGTTACAAGACCTTGCAGTAGCAATGATGGCATATTCCAACTCACAAGGCTCAACAAGTCAACATTGTTCCGTAGGCGTAGCCCAAATTTGCGATAATTGGGGACTATTGGATGATGATACATGAGAAAGGTCATCGACTCATCGCATGAATACCAAGATCTCCTCCCAACAAAAATTCCCTTAATTAAAAGGCATCAGGTGATCCCAGGGGTAATTCACCACTTAGAAGTAGGATGTGAAACCGATCAAGAAACTCCCTATTCGTTGAACCCAAAATACAATGAGAACATAACAACTTGAAAAAAATGCTTCGTGGCCGGCATCCTTGAACCGCCGAGGAAATTGAGTGGGCTAGCCCCATGGTGGTATAAGAGAAGAAGACTAAGGATGAAATAAGAATCTATGTGATCTCCACAAACTAAACGATGCTTATGTCCATGATCCGTTCCCGAAGCCGTTCACAAACGGAGTATTAGAGAATGTTACAAAAGGTGGAAGCCTACTCCTTTGCCGATGGATTCTCGTGGCATCATCGATCGTGATTGCACCGAAGACAAAAAAGAAATACTAACTTCACCGTAAAATGGGGATCATTTCAATACATCGTCATTCCATTTGGATTGAAGAACACTCCCACTATATTTCCCAAAGTAGTTGCTGCAAATTTCAAAGAGCATATTAAAATAAAATTGGATGTATACATTGATGGTACTCTACTCATGTTTGGGCTATTGAAGAAGGATGTATTCAACCCGTGCGTGATGTTGGATTCCATCAAGATTTATCGATCTCCTTAAATCTAAAGAAATGCATTTTCCGTGTACAATATGGTATTTTGTTGGGGTATACCGTATAGAAATAGGGATTGATGGTCGATCTTGAAAATATTTCATTAATCATCAATTTAGAAACTCAACAAGTAAAGGAAACTACACACAATGCTCGTACATATCAACTATTACAAGAAGTTTTTTAACGTGCACGTAGATCACTACGCCAATGGAGAAATTATTAAAGAAAGATGTTAAGCTTTGCCGGGATGATGACCGTCAAGAGCTCATATACTAAAAGAAAAGATGGTAAATCGTGTCCATCCTCGTCTTCCCCGATTGGAAAAAGAAAATTCATGTACATTCCTTGATGAATCCCGCATAGCTTTGGGAGTGGTGCTAGTGCAACCCCGGAGAAGCCGATAGTGACCATCCGATGGCCTTTGTGAGCAAAAAATTGTCTAAGGCAAGAAAAGAATTACTCCATCTTAGAGCGTGAAGGGCTGGAAATGGTATATGCACTACAAAAATATAGAGATACTTCTATTTGGGGCTTACTTCAAAATGCTTACGATCACCGCTTTGAAGTACCTAGTCAACAAGCCTATGTTGGGGAGGAAGATTTGTAGGTGGTTATTACTATTCCAAGAGTATGCCTCAAAGTTAACACAAGCCAGACGTTTGAATGTTGACCGCATCATCCGTTCAGGATCGAGATAAGAGAAGACTCGACGAAGCTAGACAAAGGATTACCCAATGCACAAACGCTTGTTCACTATCAAGGTTGCAAATGAGCATTTCCTCATTACTTACCCGCCTTTCTACGAGACTTCGCACCTTGGAATATACTACACACCGTAATAGGTACCATCTAGTAGTGAGGATGGCCGATTTTACCCTCATTGCAAGACATACTCATATATAAAATGGGGTTGGTGAGATCTGCGATGATATGTTCCCGAGCATCAACGACACACCATACTAATTGAAGCGTAATGTGATCGAAGGTCACTACTGGGAAATATACTTGCGTAAGATCTTATGAAAATGGATTATGGTGGCCTACGATTCATAAAGAGCGTAGAAGGAGGCTGGTATCACCCGTACGCGTGTCGCAGGACAACTGCATCGTTACAGAGAGATGGGCGGTGCTTCACCTATAAGTTATGTTGCAAGCTTTCCATAAATGGGCGATTGAATTTGTGGGACCAATCGACCGCGTGAAGAAGACGGGTGTGTGGCACATTATTATTACAACCGACTACCTCGCTCGATGGGCCAACATATTGTACAAGGATCTTTCTCATGGAAAGAGGGGAGAGCATGAATTTGATTAACTTGGGGATGTTGCTTGGTATCCCACTCCTAAAGAGGTTGTTGATATTAAGTACACAAACCAAGAGCAATTTAAGGAGGTCATAAGAAAATCAAGAAAGGAGAAACTTCACCATTATCTTATGGCAAGGAAGGTGAAGATGAACTGCGTTTGCAAATGAACAAGCATGGACCATTTAGAAAGAAGAAAATGAAAGACTTGTTGTCATGTAATATTGTAAGCCTAGCTATGATTTAAACCAACAGGTGCTGCTCATTAAGAGCATGTTTATATGTATTTTGTGTGTCTTTATATGGTTGAAAGTCTATGAGCATGTTGGATAATGAAAATTTCAAATTTGCAACTCCCCGCCGATAGAATTAAATGTAAAAGTTGTCTCGGTGTTTTTGGAGAGATCATCTAGCTTCTTAAAGAAGCTATCTCCATCGATATTCGAAATCCATAAGCTCGCTTTCATAAATATATGTTCCTTGTAATGCAAATCAACAAGTTAAGTGTTCATTCGTTGATGGTATCAAAACTCCTTCATTGGAATCTTCTCGTTTCTATCATGGTATTTGTTGTGATGAGAAGAGGCAGTTTCGAGCTATGTTCTTGCAAGGAGAAGCCGAGAAGCCGTGAGGGAAATTTCTATTGTTGCCGTAGTGAGTCGACAACGTTTGAGTCTCGTATCGGAGAGTATAGATTAATGGTGATGAGAGTCCTCACCAGTTATTCTAATTATCATAGTGTGGTAACTACGTTCACTTCTTGGGGCGCAGATGGTCCCCGTGAATCGGGAGGAGCGTGCTTCGCAGTAACGAGAAGAATTCATAAAAATTGAATTTTTGGGGTTCGGAGTTTGAAAATGGTGAAGAAAATCATCAAGCTCATAAATAACTTTAATGGCGACCCAACAAACAACTTGCCTTGCAATCCATGGTTTTTTAATAGAGTGAAATTGGGTATATATATGTATGTATATACTTCCGTGAATATTGCAAACATTATTATAGTAAGATTGGGCTCTATGGTAGAGCAATGGGTCGTACGTAAAAGACTCAAAGAAAGGTGTAAATAGACAACGAAAAACATAAGGATAAAGGACCACAAAGTAGAATTTGCAAGAAGAATATAGATTTCGATGTAGGACCCGGTGGTCATTCATAAATATAATTTTTCTATCTATGTTTCAAGTCTAGAGCCGTACCTCCATCAATGACAATGTTGTCGAGAAAGAGAGAAGATCAAGGTTAATAAATAAGGGTGGAGAAAAGAAAAAGGGAAGGAAAAAGGTCACCGTATTTTTCTCCACCCTTATTTATTAACCTCGATCTTCTCTCTCTCTCTTCTCAAAGAATATTGTCCCGATGATGAGTCCGGATCTAGACTTGAAACATAGACACAAAATGACTATCGTAGGGATATTCGAGTCCAAATCAAAAACTACACCACGAAACCTCCAATCTAGCAAAATATGCATTGTTTCCCATCATAGAATCAATGCATACGATGATGATAAACTGTGTTACGATTTGGATCAAGAGAAAGAATTACAATTTGACGAGACCGATGCATGATGAAGCATCAGAATGCCGCGTCGCCATCATTCTCGTAAACATTTTGAGCTTTGGCTATTAATATGGAAGGGCTTCTAGGTTCGGTGAGATTTATGAATGTCCAAGAAACTTCTATAAATTTTGATGATAAAAGTAGACGTGCGTAGCATTGTTTCTCATTATATAAACCGGATGAAAACATCCGTCACATTTTATATGAATTTGGTGAAGTATTTGATCCAAAAAAAATTTCATATTCTTGAAATGAATTATAGCATGAAGTGGACCGAGAAAGGCGAAGTAGATGAAATTGTTGTTAAAAATAGTGATTGTGTTATGAAAGCATCATAAATGGGATCAAGATCGAAAGTATGTCCGTAGTCACAATAGAGTAGCATGTGATAGTCAAGAAACTCCCCATGATGCAAAAACTTATGAAGTCAAATTTGATGAGAATTATCTATCTCATGAAGACTGTCTACTTTGATGCATGAAAAGCAACTCATTGGTGAGTTGTTGTTTGGTGAAAAGATATGCATATCTCCATGAAAAAATCAAATGCGTGATGACACAACAATGCAGCTTATTAATGAGTTTGAAAACATGAATCAACCAACTATGCAAGATGAAGATGTACATAATGATGTAGAGATTGCGGTAAAGAAAATCATGGAGGATTCAATAGAAACTCATGAAGCTATAGAGGACCCAATAGCAATTGTCGATGAAGTTGTGGAAGAATTGATAATAGTTGATGAACTAAAGAGTCAATAGCCTCTTTGAAGAGGTGGTACATCGAGCAACTATGGTTGTATTGTGGATGAAGAGGATTATATCATTAGGCATGATCGAAAAGACAATGGTGGGTTTGTGCAA
This sequence comes from Pinus albicaulis, assembly GCA_034641835.2. Classification (NCBI taxonomy): domain Eukaryota; kingdom Viridiplantae; phylum Streptophyta; class Pinopsida; order Pinales; family Pinaceae; genus Pinus; species Pinus albicaulis. Next base: position 238,558,354 of record CM076571.1, read on the forward strand.
CTTGGGTATATTGTACAAGGCTTTTTCTCATGGAAAGAGGGGAGAGCATGAATTGATTACCTTTGGGGATGCTTCTTTCCATCCTACTCCTAAAGAGGTTGTTGATAATAAGTACGCAAACCAAGAGCAATTTAAGGAGGTCATAAGCAAATCAAGAAAAGAGAAAACTTCACCACTATCTTATGGCAAGAAAGGTGAAGATGAAACCGTGTTCGCAAATGAAAAATCATGGACCATTTAAAAAGAAGACAAAAATGAGTTCTCATGTCATGTAATGTTGTAAGCCTAGCTGAGACTTAGACCAACAGACATGTCTATTAAGAGTATGTTTATACGTACTTTGTGGTGTCTCAGATATGGTTGAAATTATGAGTGTTGGATAATAATAAGAATTTCAACCAACCCCCGCCGACAATTAAATGTAAAATTTGTCCTTGTTTCTGGAGAGATCATCTAGCTTCTTAAAGAAGCTATCTCCACAAGATTCTGCATCCGTGCTTCCTACTTTGTATACATATTTGTCTTTGTAATGCAAATCAACAAGTTAAGTGTTCATTCAAGATGGTATCAGAACTCCTTCATTGAGATCTTCTATTTCTGCCACGACACGCAATTGGTGAAAGGACGGTATTGCGTCAGTAACAAAATTCATTTTCGAGCATATTATGTCATGGTTTGGGTGCCCGAAATATTGATGAGAAAATGGGCTACGATTTTCCGAATAGCACTATTGCAGCCTGAACAAAGAATTCTAAGTGAGTCATTAGAAGAGTGCGTCATATCACCCCCAAGAAAATGGCATGGTTGAAGCATTCAACAAAACTCTAGAAAGCGTGTTGACAAAGGTGTGAAATGTTAACTCCAGAATGACTCGTATGTGTGTCCCCGTCGTTCTATGGGCCTATAGGACTACCTATAAGAAGCTAATGGGACAGACTCCCATTCGGATTGGTGTATGGTTAGGAATAAGTGATGCCAATGGAGTACATTGTACCTAGTCTTCACATTGTAGTAGTAACAAATATGGAAGATAATGAAATTATGGGGTAGATATTGATGCAACCGATTGATTTGGAAGAGGATTAGTTCATCGTTGGTTCCATCGCAATTTCATAAGGAGCGGAGAAATCTTGGCATTACCGACACAAGAAGTTAACAAGACGTTCAAGGATGGCAACCTAGTTCTTTTGTATGGCAACAAGTTTGTGAAGTTCCCGTAAAGTCGCATGCACCGAAGCTGGTATCCATATACTGTCGTGCATGTCACGAAAGGAGGTGCAATTCAGCTCGCAAACTCGAATGGAGAATTATTCTCATAGTCGAATAATGTGAGTAGATTGAAATTGTACAAAGTTGAGTCTCGTCCGGAATTTCGCACGACTATATGGCCGACGAAGGGTCTTAATGATCTATGCAACTAAAGGGGGAATGGCATCATAAATAGGTTTTCGATGGCTGTGCGAGCGTGAGTCAAGCGAGCGGATTCGTGAGGAGAATGGCCTACGATAGCGAAACAAATCAATTAGAGACAGAGTAACAGCCTTGTGTTGGGGGCATGTTGACTAGATCCCCTCGAGGAAAAGTAGTAGAGAAGACTCTCGCATTAAGGAGCAAGAGTACTACGCCGTGAAGTATATTTTTGAGTCTTTGGGGCCTTAGGATGGGTCAAATCCCTTTTATGTAATTGGATGAGAATTTTTGGTGAACGTTGGACTTCACCCATGGTTTGGGACCATGGTATTGTGGTGTCCAAATCTATATAAGAAGTCTAGATAGAATTCAGGGTAGGTTTTGCAAGATAGATCTGTGTAGATGCATTTGGATGTAAGATTGTGCTAGAATTTGTGTTTTGGGTTAGAGGAAAGGCTTCGGTAGTCGTGTTCATGGAGACCTTAGGAAGTCCGTAGCTTGGTGCATAGAGACATTAGGGCTCTTATTTAGGTAAGGCAGAATCCCCCTTCCCACTATGTGTGGAGGGCCCCCGTACCGTGTGCACAGTGTGAGGTGGATGTATGAAGAAGATCTGTATTAATAAAATAGAACTCCATTGAAATACTTGAGTCATATTGATCCATTTTCTCTTTACTTGATGTTTTTAATGTTTATGTTAAATAAGGTTTAGATCTATAAATTAATAGTACAATATTTTTTAGCAGTTACTCATTTGTTTAATAAATGAATAAGTAAGATCACGCAAATCGAGTGAGTTCGGTAATTGTGTTGAACAACACTAGTGTTCTTGATAGATATTACCTACGAAGCTCAGAAGGGGCTAAAAGCTTCCAAAATCCATAATCCATTATCCTCTGGGACAGAAACTCGGGTTCTAGCATCCCCATATGCTGCCTCGTCGAGACTTCTGACCGCGTAAGGCGTTGCCGCGAAAAGGCCGATAATGGGCGGGGTTTTGGTTGCATTGCATAGTCACTTCGAACTGCCTCAAGCCCCACCAAGACAACACGCGACATTTAAAGAACTTGGTAGACTCTTTCCTAATATGTTACTTACCAGGGGCACACATGGCCAGGAACAAATCAACAAGGGAGCATTCATCAAAGAGGGGCATGTAAAGGAGCCTGGGAAAAACGTATTTTACTACATATGTCAATGACTCTTTGTCAATGACGACATCCATATCTTTCTCGAATGATGTGAGTATCCATTCTAACTCGAGTTATTTGCTATTTTAAAGTTCTAGAAGACCAAGGAAAATTTTTTTAATGTATTTCAATTAGTACTAGAAAATTCAAGACAATCATATAAATTTTATAGGCGTAATAATGTTTTATGCTGTTTTGGAATAAAACCTAGGAGGAATATAAAGTTTTATCTATGATCCCACTTTAGAACCAAGAGAAACAGATGGCAAACCGAGAGAAACATGATGTAAAGCATGTGGAGATAGAATCACCACTTTGTACTCTCTTTTCAATATAATGAAAGACCGTGTTTTTTTTCTCGCTTAAAAAATAAAAGGTTTCGGAGTACCTCCACTTCCGTGCTTAGTTTTATTATTGATAGTCCGTGAAACCACTTCTCAATAGAAATATAACGACAGTGAGGTTCCGTAGGGAACCCGCCTTGTAAGATCATAATTTACTTATGCCCTCGAGGTGTCCTTGCCACTTTGCTGATGTAATATTACAATCTGTATTGCTTTCTTTCCGAGTTGTCATTTCTGATGTGAACTTTCATCCCATTCTGCCGTTGGAGTTTTTGATTACTTCAAAACAACAAGAGAGAATGAATATTCCTCAACAACAATAAAGAGTTTTCAAACCTTAAATTTGGGCAGTAATGAACAAATACCTTAGGACAAGTTTTCTTTAATTCATAAAAGAATAAAAGAAATACAAAAATCAGCAATCCGATTCTTCCTCCTTGAGAGGGATTCATTAAAGTATGTCAGTGGACCGTAAAACAACAAAGGTTCACAAACTTATCTATCCTCAAATCTACACATACAATGCTGACATCTTGCCGTGTATTCAACCCGCGAGCCACAACAATTTCTCTGCTTTCTCTGCCTTTTTTTCAACAACGTAACAATGTACACCCACATTATTACATTCTACATTCTGTAATAAGTACTGGCTCATTCCTTTTATAAGGTGTGGTTATAATAAAACAATTAAATCCAAGCAATCAAACCCTATTCCAAATCTACAAACCACTTTAAAACTTCATCGCGTTCAAAAGTCAATCGACGAACGCATTTCATGCCAAAATAATATGGACCTTTGCACTTTACAATTGCGATGTGTGATTAGCGATGGTAGTGGGGACCACGTTGCATCGCAACATTGGAAGCTACCAATGCAGTCAATAAAACAAACGTTTGAGGAACATTAACAATCCGCGATTGCCATTATGCGTGGTCCATATCACATCTAGCCGCCTGGTAATCTTGCATCATATCCTACGATGGGGTCCGCCCAGACTACACAAATTTTATATCTAAGTATCAGATAAGTGCTGTCCTTGGTCGTGACGCAACATCGTACACTGACCCAACAGTCTCATATCATCACTTGAAAAATTGTGATTGAGATTGGAGCTAGTCTCACATCACATTCTGAGAACAAGAGGTTGTAAACTATAATCAAATGTAAAATTTTTGATGCCATGATTGTGACAGGTGGACCCCCGGCACTCACCAAAAACTCCTCGGTGTGCACATTTTAAGAACTTTCTTGAAAATTCTTTGATGGATATTGTTAAAACTATCATCACATCTGTGATCAATTACTTGCAATGCAGAACTTGCAAGCACCCTGGAAGATTAATCTACCAAGTATAGGCATTTTCTAAGCTGATTCAACCCCGGAATCAAAGCTCCGCACCGCCGGTGACTTGAGTTGAGCCACATTGCTTCAAGAAGCGCCATCGCCTTAGATAAATATCAAGGGGCCGATTCTTATCGTTTCACACTTCACTAAATAGCTTCCAACTTTTTGCACCACTTCAAAGAATTACCGCCATTGATATCAGTAGTTGGAATTAATTTCAACACTCCCTTAATTTCAACCGCCGGGTTTTTCTTCGTATACCCGGTATCTTTAAAATGATCAAAGCCTTTCTCGAGCTAATGGTTTTTGCAGAGATATATGCAAACTGTCCATCCCTTCCGTTCAGTGTCAGAAACACCCCACCATTACAACTATATTCACGTATGAAGCGAAACCACTATGTCAATGTGCTTTTGTCCTTTATGAAAAACATAATTTTTGATACAAAGCTATCACCGAGCTATTACTGCCAGCAAGGGGCACAGTTCGTTCTTGTTCAAGTATTTATGTACCCCGAAAACTCTTTCTCGCCCATACCGTTTGCCGCCGTTGTTGTCGCCACATATTTTGCTTCGCCGTAAGATAAAGCAATTCATCGCTTGCTTGGAAGCACATGAAACTATTCTGACCCAAACAACACATATCCCGATGTGCTCTTCTTCCATCACCAACACTTCCGTACCCAATCACTATCAAAGGTAACCTATCAACATGAAACTTTTAGAAGAGACATAACATACCAAACCCCCTCGTCCCATTTACATACCTTAGAATTCCTCGCTACTCGCCAATGAGCTTTTCTGCCTTTCCATGAATCTCGAGGATTACTAACAATATAGACAGATTCCAAATGCCGTCTTTGTACAGTCAAGTACATGAGGTCATTAACCATGCTCTTATACAACTTGGATAAAATCTCAGTCGCTATCATTCTTCTCTTACCCAGTTCTCACCCCATTGCTGGAGTCATACAACTGCTTAATATTCTACATGTTGAATCTCTTCAACACTACTTTCTACATATTATATTTGAATGAAAATACCATTTTCACTTCTATCATCACAATTCCAAGAAAATATCTTAAGTATGGACAAGTCACTATTTCAAATTTTCTTCATGATCATTTAAAACTGTCATAATTAGAGAAGCATCATTGCTAAAGAAAATTAACTATTCACATATAAAACAACAATAAGTATCTTACCGTCATTCTCCTTTATGTAGAGTGTGGTATTCATTAGCCTACACTTTGAACCCATTTTTTAATCAGTACATCTACCGTACCATGCTCTTTGGAGTCAGTTTCCGCCCATAAAGAGCCTTCTTCGCCTCATACTTTCTTCTCTTGGCTTTCAACTTCATAGCTCGGAGGTTGTTCAACATAAACCTCTCTTTCTTTAAAAACTCCATTTAGAAACGCATTTGATATCCCATTCATAAATCTTCTGATTTGTGTTAGCTTAATAGAGAACACTCTTCTCCATCGTTTCTCCATCCTCACATCGGGCAAAGGTTTCATCATAGTCTTCCTTATGTCATTATAGCCTAACAACAAGTCCGACTTTTGTGCTCATTCATCTTTTGCCTTCAAACATTATTTCCTATATACCCACTTAACTCTAATGGCATCTTTTCCTTCAGAGATCTCACTAACTCCCATGTTTTACTTCTTCTCAATTGCACCTCAATTTTCCATTCATTGCTTTCAATCCGTTTATCATCATTTATAGCATGTTCAAAATGGAGATTGGGTCATCAACATGAAAATACAAAGCAAATAATGAATTCAGACCGGTATTGTTACTTACCTCTCCTTGTTCATAACCACTCGTATTTTAATCTTGGTCTTCTATGTGTGCTTGGAGTTCATTCAACCCGAGGCGTCTCCCGCATCCTCGCAATGTGCTTTCATAGCGTTTCCTGACTTCTCAAGGCTATTTAATTCCACTTTGTGGTGTGGTTTGTTGCGTCAGTGGTGGTGTGGAGGGGAACCATCGAAGAAGGGTTAAATAACCACATCGTTCTTTCTTATTCTTCTTTCATGACATTGCAGTTGTCTTCATGTTCGCGCTCTTTTATAGACTTCCATCCCAGTTTTCTACAGAACTGCACATCTCTCGCTACTATTAATTTCGTGGATGGATTATAAAATTTTGTATGCTTTTGACTCATCATGTAGTAGCCAATAAAGACACATTCTCCCTCTTACTAATGCTTCTCTCACTTAATCCGGTACATGTGCATATGCTACACAAACAAATACTCTCATGTGAGTGACAGTCATTGGCCCATTCCATGCTTCTTCCGGTATTTTGTTCATGATAGCTTAGCTAAGATTCGTTCAAGATGTAACCGTGCAATGATGCTCTGTACCCTCAATACTCATGGCAAGTGTTTTTCCTCTAAAGATGTTTCCACCATGTCCAAAATGGTCCTATTTTTCCTTTCCGCAACACCGTTTTGTTGAGGTGTATACCTCAGTTGAATTGCTTTTGTATGCCATTCTCTTTGCAAAAACACAAAAATTCCTCGAGATATACTCCACTTATCTACTTTGAGCACTTTGACATAATGCCCACATCGTTTTCGAACAAGAGTTTGAAGTGGAAAAATTTTCAAACACTTCTACTCTTCTTTTTTTAACACATACACCCAAGGTCTTTCAAATAAATCATCAATGAAAGCAACATATTTATTTCAGCAAATTATGTTATTTGCATCGACTACTGTCATTACCAGGGAGTGAATGGTACCTCCAAGTGGGTGCTTTTGCCCTTATCCTCTTTCCCGCCGGAAATCTTTCTCTCGTGTTGTTTGCTCAAGATGCAGCTCACAAGGTCATCTACCTTCTCAATCAATGGCAATCCCTTTACCATTCCTTTTCTATGCAAATGCATTCAAGCCTCCGAAATTGAGATGTCCAAATCTCAAGTGCCATAACCATTTCTCATCTTTCACTTGCTCTTGAAAGACTTCTTTTGTTACAACAAGAATAGCTTCTTCCTTCTTTCGCATCTGCTCCATTTTGAGAGGAAACATTCTATTGTCGGTCATCCGCACTTCGCAATGATTCCGTTGGAAATATTGTCATTGATGGCAAAGGAGGCAACATCGCAGAAAAAAGAGGCAACATGAAGCAAATATAGGGGAAGGCAAAAGAGGCACAGCGAAAGAAATAGAGGCAGCAAGAAGAAAGTCAAAATGTAACAGTCATAGAAGCACAGTGAAGAACCATTATCGAAAGGTAGAGACAGAGGCAGAATGACCGAAGCAGCAGAGGCAGAGGCAGAGAGCCGTTACAAAATTCCGGGAATCACACACTCCAACCGGCGTTATACATATAATACATAATCCTTATTCCGGGAATCGCTTAACTCCAGCGGAAATGCAATGCATATAATACAGAACCATATTCCGTGAATCGCACACTCCAACCGGCGTTATACAACACAAATATTATTCCGGGAATCGCCTACCCCGATGGAGGATACATATATATATATATATATATATATCCATCATCTTACATATAAATGCCGCGCATTACGTATGCTGCAAAGGACCAAGGCATATATATTATGTTATATAAGTGGAGCACATAAAACAAAGTTTATAAGGTGGGACCCCTCCCCAATCGCAATCGGAGATCGCAAGGGCAGCAGAACATGTAACCAACAGGAAGTTGCGATTGCGATTGAAGTTCGGACCTGACGGGTCTATAAATCATGGTTAACATATATTTTAGTTCCAGGTCTAATCGCATCGGCACTGGTCAATCGCATCGGAGAATATATGAGTTGCGATTGCGATTGGAAGTCCAGACCCGATGGAGGTATGAATTATAATTCAAACATGTTTGAAGTCCTTTCCCAATCGCATCGGCAAAATACAATGAACAGTGGCCAATCGCAACACATATTAAAAGACTTGCGATTGCGATTAAGAGTTCGGACCCGATGGGTGTATTAACGATGGTTTATATATATTTGAATTCCGGCTAATCACATCGGAGATTATAAGAGCGTCGGAACATATGTTAAAGACTTGTGATTGCGATTGAAGCCCGGACCCGATGGGCTTATAAATTATGATTAACAAATGTTTCAATTCCATGTTCCAATCGCATCGGCACTGGTCAATCGGAACACATGTTAAAGACTTGTGATTGCGATTGAAGCCCGGACCCGATGGGCTTATAAATTATGACTAACAAATGTTTCAGTTCCATGGTCAATCGCATCGGAGGTAAAGTGGAGCATCGGAACATCACAACAGAAAGTTGCGATTGCGATTGAGAATCGGACCCGATGGACTGATAAATTGTGACTTGATAGGTTTGTGTTCCGGAACATGTTAACAAAGATTTGCGATTGCGATTGAAAGGCCGGACCCGATGGGTTTATAAGCCAAGACTGATATATCTTTGAAGTTTCTCCATAACAGTGAATAATCGCAATCGGAAGAGGCTGAGGAGTGATACATCGCATCGGAAAAGATCGGCGAGTGAGCCCGAAAGGAGTTCTTATTTGTTTAAAGAGTTTTTATTATATAATGCCGACAATTGATTTAATTCTTTTTAAAAGGAAGTTTGTATGTATGCCGAGTGTTGAAATTACTTATATATATATGAAAAGGCGTTGTTATATATATATATATATATATAACGCTGTTGCGATAAGCCATGTGGTCTGTAGACCCACGGGCCTCAGCTTAACGGGAGGGCGATTATAAATATACAATGACTGTGATATATGTCCGTTCCGCTTGCAGAATGTTCCACATCAACAAGACACTTGCTGCAAGTCAGCAGTCACGTATTTTTTCTAAGAGGCACTGATATAAAAGCACTGTTACACGTATGCAGCAAATACACTATAGCAGAGGACAGAAAAGAATACAGAGCAGAAAAGAGTCAAAACACAGTCACAGAAAAGACAAATGCGCAGCAAACCAAGAGACAAAATAAGTGAGCTGGAATTCATATTGTAATTCGAATGTAAATGTTTTAATTGTTTTTATTGTTTTTGATGCATTGGCAAGTCTCCGAGAGAAAACAAACTCCCACTGTAATGTTAAAATTGACACCTACAGTTATAATTTCTGAGTAAGCTGATAAAAGGAGTGAGAAGGCAGAAGGCAAAGAGACATGACTTTCCATTTCGAATTCCAAGCAGAATACAAACAGTCATGTGAGGAAATCTATAAATAATATCATCTTGATATTCAAAAAAAAGGAGAGAGAGTAAATCAAGAGAAGGCGGAATATAGAAGAGTGAAGCAGAGAATATTAAGAAAAGAAGAACAAAAGGAGAAGCTACAGAACAGGGCTGATATCTGAGGTAAATCAGCAAACTTTCAGTTGATAAATTGAGGAACTTGGAGCTTCCCTATCAAGTTGCAGCTTGATAGTCGTCAGTTGTGCTGACTGAGGTTGGAGCCTCCTATAGGTTGGTGCCTGCAGAAAACTGAAGGGAGTTGGTGCTTCCTTGCAAGTTGTAGCTTGCAGAATTGAGGTAGGAGCCTCCTGTAGGTTGGTGCCTGCAGAAAAACAGTGGTGAGAGGAAGTTGGAGCTTGCCTTTGCATCACAACAATAATAAGATGTGGTTTTCTCCCTTTATGGGTTTCCACTTATATCTGGTGTCTCTGTGCATGATATTTATGTATTGATCTGATATGTATCATTTGCTTAATACCTGCTGCTCTCATATTAAAGTCTACTGCTCTATTAAACTAATACTTTCTGATTACATTCTAAAATTACTCTCACATCAAATTGAGTTTGAAATGAAGGTGTAAATAAGTTTAATGAAAAGTTTTAAAAGATCAGGAATGTATTAAATTGATTCACCCCCCCTCTCAGTTTAATTAGAGGTTCAACAATTGGTATCAAAGCAGGTTCCTTGTATATCAGTCTAACAACTGAAAGGAGATCCTAGGCTCTCAAGATGGCAAGTCAAGAAGGAAGCTCAACCAATAAAGCCCCTTTCTTTACAGGTGCAAATTATGCCTTTTGGAAAATAAGAATGAAAGCTTATATAATGTTCTTAGGATTAGAAGCTTGGGATGCTGTGGAAATTGGATATGTCACAAAGTCAACTGATACAGAGAAAGAAGCTAAAGAAAGCTTTGTAGCTAATGCAAAAGCAATGAATGCAATCTTAAATGGACTATGTGAAGCTGAGTTTATCAAAATAATGCACAGTAAGACTACCAAAGATATGTGGGACACTCTAGAAAATATCCATGAGGGAAATAAAAAGGTTAAGACTGCCAAACTTCAAGTATATAGAGCCCGGTTTGAAAATTTAAAAATGAATGATGATGAAGATGTTGGCAGCTTCTTCTTAAAAGTTGCAGAAATTGTTAACAGTATGAAAGCTCTTGGAGAAACAATACCAGAAGGTATAATTGTACAAAATATTCTAAGATCTCTTCCATCCAGATTCAATCCCAAGGTGTCTGCAATAGAAGAAACAACTGATTGGGAGACCTTGACCATGAACCAGGTACTAGGAAATCTTACAGCATATGAGATGAGGCTCCCACAGAAGAAGCCATGTACAAGGGAGGCAGCATTCAAAACAGAAAAGAAGAAAGAAGAAAAGGAAGACATATGCTCCTGCTCTGATGAAGAAGAGGCTAAATTTGTCAAGAAATTGGATAGAGGATCAGGTAGATACAAAGGTAAACTTCCTTTTAAATGTTTTAACTGTGGAAGAGTTGGACATTATGCTGCTAGATGTCCTCACAAGAAAGTAAGAAATCAAGCTCAAGAATCAGAGAAAGACACATCAAAGAATTGGCAGAAAGGAAAGAAATTCAGCAGAAAATCCTTCTATGCTCAGCAAGACAGCAGTGCATCTGAAGACTCAGATGAACTCTCAGGAGAAGAGGGAACCTCTAAATTTTTATTAATGGCCATAGAAGATCTTGAAGGACTCCCGCTAGAAGAAGAAGAAGAAGGGGAAGTCGATCTTGAGGGGGAGCTAAGAAGTGCTCTGGAGGAGATTGACAGACTCAAACTAAAATGCAGAAAACAAAAAGATATTCTCCTCAAATGTGTGAAAGAAGAACAAAATTTAGAAGTCCTCATGCAGCTGAAGGTAAAGCTTGAAGAAGCCAAAAAGATAGAAGATATATTACTTCATCAAATCAAAGATAAAACTCGAGAACAAGAGAAGCTGGAAGAAGAAATTATGTGTCTGAGAAGGAAATTAGAAAGTGCTCAACAGAAATTTTCTATATACCCTTCTCAAATGACAAGTTCTAGTAGGTTGAATGAAATCTTGGATGCTCAAAGATCTCCTCTAATAAAAACTGGGATAGGCTATGAAGGAGAATCAAGTAAAGGCAAAGAAAAGGAAAACAAAATATAATTTTTGTGAAAGCAAAGAAGGCTGATGAAGCAGCTCAAATAATTCCTACAAAGGAAGAAACATGTAATGAGAAAGACAGAGACCAGAAGAAACCTCTAATAACAAAGATTGTAACAAATACTAAGACAACAGAGAAAATATCATATATTCCTGATTATATCAAATTTGGAAGCCATTAAAGGAGATTCTTGCCTCCTATGAAGAATGCCACCTGTTATGTCTGCCACAAGCAGGGACACATTGCTGCATATTGTCATGCAAGGAGGAATGATTCAAACCAGCAAAAGAGGCAAGCATGGAAGAGACAACCTTACATCAGGTATGCGAGTAATTTCTATGGTTATTGTTTTTATTGTAAGGATTTTGGCCATAGAATTATTGAATGTAGAAAGTATGGACAAAGACTGATGTTCAATACCTCAAGAAGGTTTATGAGTCAAAGCAATTTTGTTCATGCTCACAATTCTGCAAAAACTATAATCAAATGTTGTATATGCAATCAAATTGGGCATATATCTTCCAAGTGTTCTCTCAAGGGATATAATTCATCACCTCACAAAAGATACCAAACAAAAGAGGGCCTCCAATGGATAAAGAAGGTGAATAAATGTGACTTGGCTTTAACTGCTCAAGATTTGAAGAGTCAATGGTATTTGGACAGTGGCTGCTCTAAACACATGACAGGAGATAAAAACAAGTTTATTACTCTTGATGAAAAGAAATCTGGCAATGTTACTTTTGGTAATGATAAATCAGGTAAGATCAAGGGAAAAGGCTCAGTCAGCATAGATAATGGAAGAGGAAAGGCCCAAGATGTACTATTTGTAGATGGGCTGAAAGAAAATTTACTGAGTGTCAGTCAGATGTGTGACAAAGGCTATGAAGTTCTCTTTAGAGCACAAGACTGTGAAGTCAGATCAAGCACAACAGGAAAGACTCTGCTCAAAGGTGTCCGAACAGAGAGTAATGTGTACATAGTAAAAGAGGAGGATGAAGCCTGCCATCTGAGCAAACTTGAGGAGTCATGGTTATGGCATAGGAGATTAGGACATCTCAGCTTCGACCATATCATCAGACTGAGTAAGAAGAAAGATGTCAGAGATATGCCTGAAATAAAGAGGCCTTCAAATACCATATGCAAATCTTGTCAATTTGGGAAACAAACTCGCACATCCTTTAAATCTAAAGATGAGCTATCAACTAGAAGACCACTCCAGCTTGTGCACATGGATCTATGTGGACTTGCAAGAACTAAAACACCAAGTGGAGAATCCTACTTCATGTTGATAATAGATGATTTCTCCAGAATGACATGGGTTTCTTTTCTCAAGAACAAATCAGAAGCACTGGAAAAGTTTAAGATATTCAAAGCATTAGCAGAAAATCAAACTGGATGCAAGCTAAAATGTATCAGATCAGATAGAGGAGGAGAATTCACAGATTATGACTTTGTAGACCTATGTAATGAACATGGAATAAAGCAACAATTTACTATTGCAGGGACACCTCAGCAGAATGGAGTAGCAGAGAGACAAAACAGGTCTGTACAACAAATAGCCAGAGCTATGATGCAAGAAAATAATATTGCTCAAACCTTCTAGGCAGAAGCAGTGCACACAGCAGTACATATCCTTAATAAAGCTCACTTAAGGCCAAGCAGTGACAAGACTCCCTATGAACTATGGCATGGAAAGCCAGCCTCAATCAAACATTTCAGAATCTTTGGAAGAAAGTGTTATATAAAGAATAATGATGAAAATCTTGGCAAATTTGATGCAAGAGCAGATGAAGGGATATTTCTAGGATATGCCTCCAAAAGCAAAGGGTACAGGTGCTACAACAAGACCCTTCGAAAGATAGTTGAAAGTATTGATGTGAGATTTGATGAAGAACTTCCAAACAATACTAGAGATACAGACTGCTGCAGTACATCAGACAACAATGAAGAAGAAGACGAGTATGATGATGAAACCAGCAAGACAACAGAAGATGCAGAGCTGAGCTCAAAAACCCCCTCAAGATACACTCAGAAGAATCATCCTGAAGATCAGATCATAGGAGACAAGAAAGCAGGAGTCCAGACAAGAAGGTAGCTAACAGAACAAACAGAAGAAGTATACATAGCCATGTTATCACAAATAGAGCCAAAGAAATTTGAAAAAGCCAGCAAGGACAAGTATTTGATAAAATCAATGAATGAAGAATTGGACCAAATTGAGAAGAACAATACATGGGAACTAGTTCCTAGACCTATTGATAAAAATATCATTGGTTCAAAATGGGTATTCAAAAACAAAATGAATGAGCAAGGACAAGTAATCAGGAATAAAGCTAGGCTGGTCTGCAAAGGATACTCACAAATAGAAGGACTTGATTATGATGAAACATTTGCCCCTATAGCTAGAATGGAAGCTATCATAATGTTCCTGCCATTTGAATGCTATCAAGATTTCAAGGTATATCAAATGGATGTAAAATATGCTTTTCTTAATGGTGATCTAGAAGAAGAAGTGTACATGGAACAACCAGAAGGTTTTTCATTGACAGATAAAGAAGACTATGTATGTAAACTGAAAAAGGCCCTATATGGACTGAAACAGGCTCCTCATGCTTGGTACTCAAGACTGGATAAATATTTGCAAAAACAGGGTTTTAAGAGAGGTGGAGTAGACAGCAACCTATACATAAAAGCCCATGAAAATGAACTTTTGATTGTTGTAGTGTATGTTGATGACATTATGTTTGGAAGCAACAAAGATGATCTAGCAAAAGGGTTTGCTGATGAAATGAAAACAGAGTTTGAAATGTCTATGATCAGAGAGCTCAGTTTCTACTTGGGACTACAAATTCAGCAAAAGAACACAGGTACATTTATTTCACAAGAAAAATACATAAAGGAAATGTTGAAAAAGTTCAAAATGGAGGACTGCAAACCTGTGTCAACTCCCATGACCACAGGTTGCAAGCTGTGTGCTAATGATGGGTCTGCTGACATAGATCAAAGACTTTACAGATCCATGATTGGAAGTCTATTGTATCTGACTACATCAAGACCAGACATCATGCTAGCAGTAGGATTAGTGGCTAGATATCAAGTAGCACCTAAACAAAACCATCTTCTGGCAGTCAAAAGAATATTCAGATATCTACAAGGAACAATACAGTATGGACTTTGGTATCCTAAAAGCAAAAACTTCACTTTATCAACATACACAGATGCAGATTGGGCCAGCTGTGTGGATGATAGGAAGAGTACAAGTGGAGGTGCATTCTATCTAGGAGAAAGTCTGGTGGCATGGCTAAGCAAGAAACAAACATCCATCTCTTTGTCTACAACTGAAGCAGAATATATAGCAGCAGCATCATGTTGTACACAAGTCATGTGGATGAAGCAAACTCTTCAAGACATGAAGGTAAGCATTGATGAACCTATTTAAATCAAATGTGATAATACAAGTGCTATAAGTATATCTAAAAATCCTGTACTTCACTCAAAAACTAAACATATTCCAATTAAGTATCATTTCCTCCGAGAACAAGTGGCTCAGAAGATAGTAAAGCTGGAATATGTACCAATGAAAGAACATACAGCTGATATATTTACCAAACCTCTTGCTAGAGAACCATTTCAATACTTGAGAGATAAACTAGGGGTAGTATCTGCAGATGCTACTCTCTGATATAAAGAGAAAGCACAGTCTCAGGGGGAGAACAAAACGAAGATATCATTCCAGGGGGAGAACAGCCAGCAAGATAAGCATAAAACAAGTCTACAGGATCAGCATTATCAGTATTATCAGCATTATCAATAGTATCAGCATTTCGAAGCAACAAGAACCGTTCAATCATAAAATGCATATTACAGGCACTACAAATGAAACACAACTATAAAACATATATTGGCTCACTATACCAAAGTGTTCTCTCAACAAGTTTCATACATCACTTTGGAGCAGCATAGTCCAATTTCAGCAGAAGAGGACCTAAACGTAACTCAGAGAAAGGAAATGCAATGACAGAACCCATACAGAGAGATGAGGCGTCGTCCTTTGCCATTGATGTCAAAGGGGGAGGAAGAACAAACAACAGGAGGAAGAGCAGGCAAACAGGAAGAGCAAGCAACAAGAGAAAGTGGATTTCCATCAATGCCAAAGGGGGAGACTGTTGGAAATATTGTCATTGATGGCAAAGGAGGCAGCACTCAGGCAAAAGAGGCAGCGCTGACGCAGAGGAAGGAAAAAGAGGCATAGCGAAAGAAATAGAGGCAGCAAGAAGAAAGTCAAAATGTAACAGTCATAGAAGCACAGTGAAGAACCGTTATCGAAAGGTAGAGACAGAGGCAGAGCGACAGAAGCAGCAGAGGCAGAGGCAGAGACTAAGTGACAGAGGCAGAGAGCCGTTACAAAATTCCGAGAATCACACACTCCAACCGGCGTTATACATATAATACATAATCCTTATTCCGGGAATCGCTTCCGGGAATCACACACTCCAACCGGCATTATACATATAAAACATAATCCTTATTCTGGGAATCGCTTAACTCCAGCGGAAATGCAATGCATATAATACAGAACCATATTCCAGGAATCGCACACTCCAACTGGTGTTATACAACACAAATATTATTCCGGGAATCGCCTACCCCGATGGAGGATACATATATATATATCCATCATCTTACATATAAATGCCGCACATTACGTATGCTGCAAAGGACCAAGGCATATATATTATGTTATATAAGTGGAGCGCATAAAACAAAGTTTATAAGGTGGGACCCCTCCCCAATCACAATCGAAGATCGCAAGGGCAGCAGAACATGTAACCAACAGGAAGTTGCGATTGCGATTGAAGTTCGGACCCGACGGGTCTATAAATCATGGTTAACATATATTTGAGTTCCAGGTCTAATCGCATCGGCACTGGTCCATCGCATCAGAGAATATATGAGTTGCGATTGCGATTGGAAGTCCGGACCCGATGGAGGTATGAATTATAATTCAAACGTGTTTGAAGTCCTTTCCCAATCGCATCAGCAAAATACAATGACCAGTGTCCAATCGGAACACATATTAAAAGACTTGCGATTGCAATTAAGAGTTCAGACCCAATGGGTGTATTAACGATGGTTTATATATATTTGAATTCCGGCTAATCGCATCGGAGATTATAAGAGCGTCGGAACATATGTTAAAGACTTGTGATTGTGATTGAAGCCCGGACCCGATGGGCTTATAAATTATGATTAACAAATGCTTCAATTCCATGTTCCAATCGCATCGGCACTGGTCAATCGGAACACATGTTAAAGACTTGCGATTGCGATTGAAGCCCGGACCCGATGGGCTTATAAATTATGACTAACAAATGTTTCAATTCCATGGTCAATCGCATCGGAGGTAAAGTGGAGCATCGGAACATCACAACAGAAAGTTGCGATTGCGATTGAGATTCGGACCCGATGGACTGATAAACTGTGACTTGATAGGTTTGAGTTCCGGAACATGTTAACAAAGATTTGCGATTGCGATTGAAATGCTGGACCCGATGGGTTTATAAGCCAAGACTGATATATGTTTGAAGTTTTGCCATAACAGTGAATAATCGCAATCGGAAGAGGCTGAGGAGTGATACATCGCATCAGAAAGATCGGTGAGTGAGCCCGAAAGGAGTTCTTATTTGTTTAAAGAGTTTTTATTATATAATGCCGAGAATTGATTTAAGCCTTTTTAAAAGGAAGGTTGTATGTATGCCGAGTGTTGAAATTACTTATATATATATATATATATGAAAGGGCGTTGTTATATATATATATATATATATATATATATATATATATATAACGCTGTTGCGATAAGCCGTGTGGTCTGTAGACCCACGGGCCTCAGCTTAACGGGAGGGCGATTCTTAATATACAATGACTGTGATATATGTCCATTCCGCTTGCGGAAAGTTCCACATCAACAAGACACTTGCTGCAAGTCAGCAGTCACGTATTTTTCTAAGAGGCACTGATATAAAAGCACTGTTTCACGTATGCAGCAAATACACCACAGCAGAGGACAGAAAAGCATACAGTCACAGAAAAGACAAATGCGCAGCAAACCAAGAGACAAAATAAGTGAGCTGGAATTCACATTGTAATTCGAATGTAAATGGTTTAATTGTTTTTATTGTTTGTGATGCATTGGTAAGTCTCCGAGAGAAAACAAACTCCCACTGTAATGTTAAAATTGACACCTACAGTTACAATTTCTGAGTAAGCTGATAAAAGGAGTGAGAAGGCAGAAGGCAAAGAGACATGACTTTCCATTTCGAATTCCAAGCAGAATACAAACAGTCATGTGAGGAAATCTATAAATCATATCATCTTGATATGCAGAGTGAGTTTTTGAGAGTAAGAGAGAGTAAATCAAGAGAAGGCAAAATATAGAAGAGTAAGACAGAGAAGATTAAGAAAAGCATAACAGAAGGAGAAGCTACAGAACAGGGCTGATATCTGAGGTAAATCAGCAAACTGTCAGTTTGTTAAATTGAGGAAGTTGGAGCTTCCCTATCAAGTTGCAGCTTGATAGTCGTCAGTTGTAGCTGACTGAGGTTGGAGCCTCCTGTAGGTTGGTGCTTGCAGAAAACTGAAGGGAGTTGGTGCTTCCTTGCAAGTTGTAGCTTGCATAATTGAGGTAGGAGCCTCCTGTAGGTTGGTGCCTGCAGAAAAACAGTGGTGAGAGGGAGTTGGAGCTTGCCTTTGCATCACAACAATAATAAGATGTGGTTTTCTCCCTTTATGGGTTTCCACTTATATCTGGTGTCTCTGTGCATGATATTTATGTATTGGTCTGATATGTATCATTTGCTTAATACCTGCTGCTCTCATATTAAGTCTACTGCTCTATTAAACTAATACTTTCTGATTACATTCTAAAATTACTCTCACATCAAATTGAGTTTGAAATGAAGCTGTAAATAAGTTTAATGAAAAGTTTTACAAGATCAGGAATGTATTAAACTGATTCACCCCCCCCCTCTCAGTTTAATTAGAGGTTCAACATGATCTTCTTACTTGGAGGTATGTCTCTGATTGTACACATATCATTTTTGAAGAACACGTTGTAACCTTTGTCAATGATCTGTCCAATGCTCAAAATATTACATTTCAGACCAGATACATAGTATACATCTGGCACAATCATCTACTCTCCATTTCTTGCCAGGATACTGACTCTGCCCTTATCCTTCACAGATATCTTACTACCAGTTCCTGTTGTTACCTCAGATTTCACATTTTCATCTAGATTGGCAAACATTGCTACATTTCCAATCATGTGATTACTACAACCTAAGTCTAAGAACCAAACATCTTCTTGTTTGTTTTGTGCAATGTTACATGTTAACAACACAATATTTGGGTTCTTATCTTCTTCATTTGCAAAATTAGCATTTTGCCTATTATTCATGTCATTTTTCTTTTTCCTACATTCATTGGCATAATGGCCTAATTTCTTGCAATAATGACATTGGACTTGGGATTTGTCATGCCTTTGTCCATGAGCTTGTTGTTTGCTTGAACCTTCATCTTGGTTCTTATTGCAGCTCCTTCTACTTGTGCTAGCAAGATTATTTCTGCCTCTTTTTTGGCTTCTTCCACGACCTCTGTTATTTGCTATACCTTGACCTCTGCTTCGGCCGACTGACATCTGAGTCTCGAATGCTTGCTCTAAAGAGGAATATGTTCCTCTACTCAATCTGTGTTCATGAGACATTAGAGGAGCACTGAGTTCATCTACTGTGAATTGTGAGAGATATTTTTTCTCTTCTATTGCTACCACTATAGCTACAAAACATAAGAGTAAAATTCTCAAGATCTTCTCTACAATCCTTCTTTCTTCAAGCGTTTCACCATGAGATATTATCTGGGTTATCAACCCAATAACATGAGTGAAGAATGAATCTATTGTATCAGATTCCTTCATGTTGAGTGTTTCAAAGTCTCTCCTCAACATCTGCAAATTTGCAGTCTTCACCTTCTCCATGCCTTGATAGGCAGTTTTGAGAATATCCCATGCCTCCTTAGACTTCGTTGCTGCTGCAATCCATGGGAAAACACTCTCATGTACAGATTGAAAGAGATAAAATAGGGCTTTGGATTCCTTCTTTCTATTATTCTTTAACAAATCTCTTTCTCCTGCTGTCAAAGCAGTCAACGTTGTTGCATCTGCAAGTTCAGGGTAGCCATTTTCAACTAGCTCCCATATGTCCTGAGAAGCAAACAAAGCTCTCATAGTTATAGACCAATAACTATGATTCTTCCCATTGAAATGTGGAAGTTGGGAATTTTTCAATCCAGTTCTAGCATCTGCCATCTTCACTGTATAAGTAAAGAAAAGATACTGATTGTATACTAAGACAAGCAAGAACCTTCTCTGCTGGAGAAATCTGCTCAATAAGCTTCTTACAGCTCCTGCAGTGAAAAAACAAACTCTATTTTCTCTCACTGAGTGCCTAGACTAGCTCTGATACCATGTTGGAGTTTGTGATTACTTCAAAACAACAAGAGAGAATGAAGATTTCTTCAACAACACAAAGTTTTCAAACTCAATTTGTAGAATGAACAGAAACAATTTAGGACAAGTTTTCTTAATTCATAAAAGAATAAAAGAAATACAAAAATCAACAATCTGATTCTTCCTCCTTGAGAGGGATTCACAAAGTATAACAGTGGACTGTAAAAAAACAGTGCTCACAAAATTCTCTGTCCTCAAATCCGCACATACAGTGCTTACAATCTTGCTATGTATTCAGCCTATGGGCCACAGCAATTTCTTTGTTTCTCTTCTTTGTCTTTTTCAACAATGTAACAATGTAATAATATTACATTCTTACATTATTACATTCTTGTAATAAGTCTTCGGGCTCATTCCTTTTATAAGGTGCGGTTATAATAAAACAATTAAACCGACCAATGAAACCCGGATCTCAAATCTATGAAATCCACTTTAAAACTTCATCGCGTTCGAAGATCAATCGGCAATCGACATTTTAGCGGCCAAAATGTTTATGAACTTTGTGCTTTACAATTGTGATGTGCGATTTGCGATGCTGGTGGGGACCACATCGCATCGCAACATCGGAAGCGATCAATGCAATGGAACAACAAACGTCGGAGGAATGTTAGCGATCCTGCGATTGCGATTGCACGGGGTCCATATCGCATCGGCAGTCGGCTTGTGATATTGTGATTGCGATCCTGCGATGGGGTACATATTGCATCGACAGTCGGCTTGCAATCTTGCGATTGTGATGGCGTGGGGCCCTTATCGCATCGCAACATCTGCGAACATCAGTTCAATAGTCTTTTGTGGACGATCACTTGAAAACTTGCGATTGCAATTGGAGTGGGGTCCACATCGCATCGGAGAATGGCAGTTGTGCAACAGACATCCAACAAAATTTGCAATCCCGCGATTGCAATGGAGGTGGGACCTCATCGCATCGCTGAAACTCTTCGGTGTGCACATTTTAAGAACTTTGAAAGTTTGCGATGTGTTAGTGTTAAAACTATCATCACATCGCATTGCTGCTTGTAATGCAGCGAACTTGTGCCACCTCGAAACATTAATTCCGCCGATATATAGGTAAGGCTTTAAAGCCTGATTCAACCTATAATAAAAGCTCTATACTACTGGCGAGACTTTGAGTCTGAGCCATTACTCTGCTTCTAAGAAGTCGGCTACCGCCTTAGATAAATATCAAGGGGCTGATTCTTATCTGCTTTGTACTTCACTTGTGTGAGCTTTCCAATCCTTTTGCAATTCACTTCAACAATTACTGCTGATTGATATCAGTAGTTGGAATTAATTTCCAACATTTGCTATTTGGTTTCTACTATGTGTTTCTGCCCCCTCTAGACTCATGTCTTGGCACCTGTGTGAAGTATGATTTGCTTCCTCACAACTGTGATGATTGATATATACTCGTTTATTTGGGTGTGTAATGCAAGTAAGAGGTTAAGGAAATAAGAATAGAGAGAAAGTAATCTGTGCACCGCCATTGTTTTGATAAAATGTCTGGTCATGCAAGGCAAGAGGTTGTTGACTTGGAAGCTGAGAATCACTTTGACAGTGATCATAAATAGACGTCGCTGCACAATGGAAATCCAGATGCGGAGATTCAGTCCGAGAACGATGATAGATAGATGTCTCAGCTGGTGCAACCGATAGATTTGCGTAACAGTAATGAACCATGAGGATGCATTAGGATTCGACCCTGCACTGCAGGGCCGACTGAATCTAATTCCAACAGTCATGAAGAATAGCATAAATAACTGATACAATTACCACGAAGATGGAACACCGATACATAGTGGACTAATTATATTCAAGAGGATCCACATTGTCCCCATCTTCGTAATAGACCGTCATTCGTTGTGTCAGTATTCAAAGTTCCCAAGTTCCTGAAAGACACAAAAAGGGAAGCATATGTCCCTCAAACAATTTCCTTGGGTCCATATCATCACGCAAGTGCAAAGCTTCCTCCAATGGGCCATCACAAAGGAAGAGCCCTCTAGAGAATGATGACCAGGTTGAATGCTAATAGGAACCTCGCCGTCATTCCAAACAATATGGATTTCACTGATCATGCAAGGGCCAAGATCCTACTGTTGGATAAGGAAATGAGGGACAGCTATGGAGGAAATTTCGATTGCGATGGAGAGACCCTTGCTCGGATGCTATGTTTGGATGGTTGCTTCCTTCTACAAGTATTAAGAACTCGTAGTGGGGAAGAACTCTCCAGAGAGGAGGTGGAGAACTACTATGACCCTATTTTTGGGGAAAAGAAGCTGGGCTATGCTGCATCTGATATAGTGAACGACATTCTGATGCTAGAAAATCAAATCCCTTCCATCGTTCTCCTAAAGCTACTAGAATTAGAATTGGAGCTCAAATCGACAGTTGATGTCCTGTTGCATTTGGATTTGCTGATGAAAATCTCATTGCATCAGTTGAACTCCTTCGCCAATAAAAAATATGATATTATAAGGCAACAGCCCTTTCATCATCATCATCACCTTTTTGGTTTCTTTCACACCGTCATTACATCTCCAGCTTCCAATGAGGGTGAGCGCGTAGATCCAGTTAAGTGTAGCATCTGCATTGACTATTGCCGCAACAAGTGCATTAGCATGCTCCAAGGCAAAATCAAAGGACGGAAGGACACCCAAATAATCCGTCATGCAATAGAATTAAGAAATGTTGGGATCAAATTTTCACCACAACTCCAAGGGGACATCGAGCAGATTAAGTTTGTCAAGATCAGGGCCACAATTTTCCTTCCTCCGATCTCTATCGACGATCGGACAGAGAGAGTATTTCGTAACTTGATCACTTATGAGATGTGCAAGCCATCTCAGATCAATTACGTGAGTTTTTACATGAGTCTCATGGACGACTTGATCGACTCGAAAGAGGACGTGGCTTTGCTGAGAAGAATGGGCGTCCTTACAAACTACCTTGGGAGTGACAAAGAGGTTGCTGACCTTTTCAATGGTCTATGCAAGGGAGTCACCGTGAATATGGCGAATGTCTTCGAAAACCTGAAAAGAAATGTAAATGTGCACTACACTAATGAAATGAAGGTCTAGATTGGAAAGCTTGTGCATGATCATTTTTCATCACCTTGGAAAGCTTGTGTATTAACGATGGCAAGTGTCGTACTGTTGCTCACCATGTTGCAAACAATCTTCACAATTATACCGGCATATAAGGAGCCCCTCCCCTTACAATGTAAATGATTTGTGCTCAGTTTTATCTTTGGATGAGGATGTGTCAGAGTTGAGGATGCTTCTAGTTGGTTTATCAAGTGATGTGTATCGAGTATAGCATAGGAAGGAATTCTCTAATGCAGATATTAACTTCTGGTAGCTTTGTCTTGAAGATATTAATAACTAGTAATTGCTCATTAAAAAGAGGAAAAGGACATCAAAGGCATGGGCACTGGTCTCATCCAACTCCCCGGAGGCGAGCAAAGGATTGGACAGCAACACGGGTGAGTGAAGGATTGGACAGCAACACGGTAGGATGGCCTCCATGTGTCAGATTTTGAGAGGGCAGAAGGGCGAATCTGGAGCAAATGTGGAGCACAGGGATTGGCTGAGATGAATAGTGTTTCCCAGTCAATCCCATAAAAGAACACCTTCGGTGTAATTAAGGCACATGTCATTGTAACTAATGAATATATATTAATCTTGATGGTGACCCTGTTCGAAATTTGGATCATCATTATGTGAACGTGATTTTAGGTGATGTGACCTATATGTTTAAATGTCTGAGCTATGTTAAGTGTGATGAAGAGTTCATAATATCTTATTGTGAATTCGTTGTGGCTTCTTCTATTATATATGTAGCCTACGAACAAGAAAGTGCTTGACTCTAAATTTTTGCTTCGTAGCTCCAAATATAACATTATATCATGTGCTCAAACATGCTCAGTCAAGGTGCAGCCAATGTGTTTTGCAACATGTAGTGGTAGGCATTCATTGCTGTCAGTATATTTTAGAAATTAAAAATAGATCAACAACATTTTTTTATCTTTGGATGTCTCAAACAAAAACATAACGTTGATTCCCTGCATCTATTTTCATGTCACTAATGTTGAAATGTTACTATCAACTACTCAGCCCACAAACAGCTGCTTTCTAAATTGATCTCTGAAATTTTACTGATAGGCCGCTTTCCATTTTTTATCTCCATGTTTTTGTACCTTGGCCGCTTGCCAAAATAGCTGAAAATTCAATCTCAGTCTTGTGTTTTGGAACCTACCTGTTTTATTTTAAAAACAAAGTCTTTGTACAGTCAAAACAGAGCTTTCATGTTTTAAATAAAAACAGAGAATTTTGTTTTTAAACAATGTGGGTGTTTTTATTTTAAATGAAGACCAGTGGTCCCCACAAAGTGTCTTGTTGATGTTGGAGGTTCCGATGCATTCATCGCAATCATAAGTCATATGCGTTACCATATCCATTTGATAATCACCGATGGAAATGTTCCGATGCGATGAGTTCACCACAATTGTAATATATAAATCACCCTCCACCTTAAGCCAAGGTCCACGGGTGGTGTGGTCCCACAAGACCACGTGACATTATTATATACAATCGCAAACGTTTTTTGTTTTGGGCCCGATTTTTATGTGAAATGGCAGACCCGATGAAGTTTGTGTGATGGAGTTTATAACTCATCGCGGGTCTGATACAATCGGAATCGGAGATTTGTGTTTGAACCATTTTTTTTGTCAAAGGTCCGGACCCGATGTTTTAATATGGTGGAATGGATAAACCATTTTAACATTACAATTACTACTCACATCAATAGGCCCTTGGCGGACGTGATATGGATTTATAGGGCCGATTCTATAATCCATTGCACGCACATAACTTGACGTCAGCAGCCCAAGGTTTGTAACGCGAAATGCGTTCATACAATTCAGTTGAATCGATTTTGAAATCCGGAAGGTTTATCGCGTGACGGAGGTTGAAGTTTTACAAAGGTTTTGTAATGTTTTGTTTTAATATGTTTTATATGCACGACAAAGTTTTTTTATAAAGTCTTTTGTTATAAAAGGTAATGTTATAACATTTCAATGTTTAACATATGCGCTTTTATTTTGGGTGGGCTCGAAAGGGCGTATTGTTTTGGTTTTATTGTAAATGTAATGTCAATATGTGCTGCGACATATAAAAGGCCCGAGAGAATTTGTAATAGGAGTAATGTTATGTTTTTATTTGTAAGCACAGCAGTGCATATTACAATAGACAAAGAGTTTTTACACAGCAGTGTGTATTGTTTTGTTTCAACATAGAACAATTTTTTTTTAAGAGAGATAGAGAGTTTGTTTTCTACACTGCGTTTGAAGCTGTCTTATTTTGTAATCCCTCTGTTGAGGAAGAGTCTATAATAGTTTTTTTTTTGAAGTTAATGAAATAGTTTTTCAAGTGGAAAGCTCTGTCTCCAGTGAAGAAATTTTTTTATTCTCTGTGTTAAAGAGGAGAGTATTATTCTCTCTAGTTTGTTCTGGAATTTTCATAAATTCCAACATGGTATCGGAGCTAGTCCAGGCTCTTTGAAGGTTTCAAAGAGGCTAAAGGAAGGAGTTCTTTTTGCAGCAGCTTCTCCAGCAGAGTGAAGACTCAGTCAAGAAGAATCCAAGGTATTTCTCAAGTCATTTTTTTTGTGTCACTGTTGAAGACAGTCAGTTTGTTTTAAAAACAAAGTCAATTGTTTGAAGCATAGTTAAGAGTGCAAGAATGGCTGGAGCCATCACTAGCATGGGTACTGGTAATACTCAGCTCCCACAATTTAATGGGAAAAACTATGACTACTGGGCAATAACCATGAGACCACTATTTGCTTCCCAAGACTTATGGGAACTTGTTGAGGATGGCTTTGAAGAGCCAGCAAATGAAAATGAGTTTGATGATTTAACTCAGGTAGAGAAGGAACTGTTGAAGAGCAATAAGAAGAAGGATTCTAGAGCCCTCTACTTTTTGTATCAAGCAATGCATGAGAGTGTGTTTCCAAGGATAAAAACAGCTAAGAGATCCAAATAAGCATATAAAACTCTCAAGACAGCCTATCAAGGCATGGAGAGAGTGAAGACAGCAAAACTACAGTTGCTGAGGAGAGACTTTGAGACTCTGTGCATGAAGGAGTTAGATAACATTGACTCATTCTTCACACATGTGAATGGAATGGTCACACAGATAATGTCTCATGGAGAGACTCTTGAAGAAAGAAGGATTGTGGAGAAACTATTGAGGAGTCTACCCTCAAGGTTTGATGTGATTGTCACCACCATATAAGAGACCAAGGATCTCACAAAATTTTCAGTTGATGAGCTACATGCATCACTAATGACACATGAGCAAAGATTGGGTAGAAATGAAAACTCATCTCTAGAGCATGCCTTTAAGACCCAGATGTCCTTTGGAAGAGGAAGAGGGCAAGGCAGAGGAAACAAGAGAGGAAGAGGCAGAAGCCAAAACATAGGTGGAAGAAATAGTCCAGCAAATGCTCAAGGAAGTGGCAACAATCCAAATCAGCATCAAGGCCAAGGCAGCAGCTAGCAGAGTGGTCAGCAACATGCTCAAGGACAAAGGTATGATAAATCCAATGTCCAATGTCACTATTGTAAAAAATATGGACATTATGCAAATGAATGTAGAAAGAAGCAGCATGATATGGGTAGTAGAACAAATGCAAATTTTACTAGAGAAAATATCAACCAAGATAAAAAAAATTTAGCTTGTAATATGGCTGAGGAAAAGAGTGAAGATTTATGGTTTCTAGACTTCAGTTGTAGTAACCATATGGCAGGAAACATAGCCATGTTTTCTATGTTAGATGAGAGTGGGAAGTCACAAGTCACACTAGGGACTGATAGTAAAGTTTCTATTATGGGAAAAGGAGATGTAAATGTTTTAACAAGGAAAGGTGAAAAGAAATCCATAGCAGATGTCTATTATGTTCTAGGAATGAAATGTAACCTCTTAAGTATTGGACAACTTGTTCAAAAGGGGTACAATGTTTTCTTTGAGGATGATTTTTGCACCATCATGGATAAACCACTCAACAAACAATGTATTGTTGAAGTGAAGATGACAAGGAACAGGATGTTCCCTCTCAGGATGAGAGTAGATTTGAAAAATGAAGAAGAGATTGCAGCAGTGACACAAGAGGCTTTCCAAAGAGAACCAAAAGATGACAATTGGTTGTGGCACTTGAGATTTGGACATCTCAGCTTTGAAGGTCTTAACTTGTTGAACAGAAAAGGAATGGTAAGAGGTTTACCATTGATTGAGAAACTGGATAGCCTTTGTGAAGGTTGTATCTTGGGGAAACAACACAGAGAAATTTTTCCTTTCAAGAAAAGCATAAGGGAAAAGGCACCCTTAGAGATTGTCCACTCAGATTTATGTGGACCGATGCAAATTCCATCGCTTGCTAGCAGCCACTATTTGCTAACATTTATTGATGATTTTACTAGAAAAACTTGGGTTTACTTTTTGAAAAACAAAAGTGAAGTGTTTGAAACAAAGCACTTGTTGAGAACCAAAGTGGGCTGCATATCAAAGTCCTAAGGACTGATAGAGGAGGTGAGTATATCTCTAAATATTTTCTACATTTTTGTAGAGAAAATGGGATTCATAAGAAGTTTACAACTAGATATACTCCGCAGCAAAATGGAGTTGCCGAAAGGAAGAATAGAACAATAATGGATATGGTAAGGAGTATGTTAAAGGCAAAGCATTTGCCTAATGATTATTGGGCTGAAGATGTACATTGTGCAGTGTAGATTTTGAATAGGTGCCCTACAAAAACAGTTATGAACAAAGTGCCGGAAGAGGCATGGAGTGGCACAAAGCAAGGTGTCACACACATGAAAGTTTCTGGATGTGTGGCTTATGCACACATTCCAGATCAGCGAAGGAAGAAGTTGGATAGCAAGGGGGAGAAATGTATTTTCATTGGATACAATGAGAAATCCAAATCTTATAGGTTGTACAACGCATCCACCAAGAAGTTTATTGTGAGAAAAGATGTTCAGTTCGTTGAGGAGGAAGCTTGGGATGGAAGCATAGAGAAAACAGTGAATGTTAAACACTGTTTATCTCATGATGAAAATGATGATGAGTTGGCTGAAATACATCCCCAAATAGCAGCACCAACACAAGGGCAGAAAGAGACACCCTTGAGGAGAAATGAAAGTGCTTCTCCAATCACACCACAAGGAGGAAATTCAAGTGCTTCTTCAAGAATTTGTACACCTAATGAAAGAGGTAAGAAGTTCAGAAATTTGAATGATATTTATGAACAAGAGGCAACAAATGAAGGTATTAACTCTTTGTTTGCTTTATATTGTCATGTTGATGACCCTATTAATTTTGAAGAAGCTATTAAGGATAAGAAATGGATAGAAGCTATGGATGAGGAGATTAATGCCATAGAAAGAAACAAGACATGGGATTTGGTTGAACTCCCAAAAGGTAAAGATGTCATTGGAGTTAAATGGGTCTACAAGACCAAGAGTAATGATGAAGGAAAAATAGAGAGACACAAGGCCAGATTTGTTGTCAAAGGGTATAAGCAGAAGCATGGGATAGACTATGAGGAAACTTTCGCACCGGTTGCTAGAATGGAAATCGTGAGAGTAGTGTTGTCCATAGTAGCACAAAACAAGTGGAAATTTTACCAAATGGATGTGAAGTCAGCATTCCTAAATGGAGTGTTAATGGAAGAGGTTTACATTGAAAAACCTCTAGGCTACAAAAAGAAAGGCCAAGAGCACAAAGTGTGCAAGTTGAAGAAAGCTCTTTATGGGCTAAAGCAAGCGCCAAGAGTGTGGTACAGTAGGATATATTCCTATCTACTGGAAAATGGATTTGAAAAATGTCAAGGAGAACCCACCCTCTACATCAAAGAAAAGGATGGTAAAATGTTGATTGTGGTTTTATATGTTGATGATGTTATTTTCACAGGTAATGATGATTACCTTATTGAAAATTTTAAAACAGTCATGAAAGAAGAATTTGAAATTACTGACATGGGTTTGTTGAGATACTTCTTAGGAATAGAATTAGAACAAAATGAAAATGGGATTTTTATCTCACAGGAAAAATATGTTAATGAAGTGCTGGAAAGATTTAATATGCACGAGAGCAAAGCAGCAATCACTCCCACAGTGATGGGATTAAAACTCAGCAGAGAGGACACTAGCAAGGATTTTGATCCTAGTATGTACAAGAGCATAGTTGGCAGTATCATGTATTTTACTGCAACTAGGCTCGATATAATGCATGTCATTAGTTTGATTTCCAAATTCATGGAGAGGCCAAAGGAAGCACATTGGCAGGTAGCGAAGAGAATTATGAGGTATGTTAAAGGAACCAAAAGGTATGGCATTTTATATACTACTTCAGAATGTTCAGATTTAATTGGATACACTGACAGTGATTGGGTTGGAAATGTAGATGATCGGAAAAGCACTTCTGGTTGTGTTTTTCACATGGGTTCAGGAGCCATTTCATGGGCTTCTAAAAAAAAGCCTATTGTAGCATTGTCTACAACAGAGGTAGAATATGTGGCAGCTACAGCAGCAGCATGTCAAGCAATCTGGATGAGGAGGATGCTAAGAAGTTTGTGCCAAGAGAAAGCAAAAGAAACTGTGATTTATTGTGAAAATAGCTCAGCTATTTCATTATCGAAGAATTCTGTGTTTCACAAGAGGACGAAACACATTGACAGAAAGTTTCATTACATCAGGGAATTGGTAAACAATGGAGAAATTTTTTTGGAACACTGTAGAACTCAGGAGTAGTTTGCAAACATTCTGACCAAGCCATTAGGGCATAAGAGTTTTAAGTTTTAAAGAAAATGTCTAGGTATGACTGATAACCCAGCAGTTGAAATTAAGGGGGAGTGTTTAAATGTTACTTTCAACTGCTCAGCCCACAAACAGTCGCTTTCTAAATCGATCTCTGAAATTTTACTGACAGGCTGCTTTCCATTTTTTATCTCTAGGTTTTGTAGCTTGGCCACTTGCCAAAATAGTTGAACAGTCAATCTCATTTGTCTGTTTCGGCGCCTGTCTGTTTTATTTTAAAAATAGTGCCTCTGTACAGTCAAAACAAAGCTTTCATGTTTTAAAGAAAAGAAGAGAATTTTTTTTTTAAACAACGCGAGTGTTTTTATTTTAAGTGAAGACCAGTGGTCCCCACAAAGTGTCTTGTTGATGTTGGAGGTTCCGATGTGTTCATCGCATTCGGAAGTCATATGCGTTACCATATCCATTTGATAATCGCTGATGGAAATCTTTCGATGCAATGAGTTCATCACAATTGTAATATATAAATCACCCTTCGCCTTAAGCCAAGTTCCGCAGGTGGTGTGGTCCCATAAGACCACGCGACATTATTATATACAATCGCAAATGTTTTTTGTTTTGGGCCTGATTGTTATGTGAAATGGGGGACCCGATGAAGTTTGTGCGATGGATTTTATAACTCATCGCGGGTCTGATACAATCGGAATTAGAGATTTGTGTTTGAACCATTTGTTTTGTTAAAGGTCCGGACCTGATGTTTTTATATGGTGTAATGGATAAATCATTTTCGAGTTACAATTGCGGCTCACGTCAGCAGGCCCTTGGCGGACGCGATATGGATTTATAGGGTCGATTCTATAATCCATTGCACGCGCATAACTTGATGTCAGTAGCCCAAGGTTTGTAACGCAAAATGCATTCATATAATTCGGTTGAATCAATTTTGAAATCCGGAAGGTTTATCATGCGACGGAGTTTTTTATAAAGTCTTTTGTTATAAAAGTTAATGTTATAACATTTCAATGTTTAACATATGCGATTTTATTTTGGGTGGGCTCGAAAGGGCACATTGTTTTAGTTTTATTGTTAATGTAATGTCAATATGTGCTGCGACATATAAAAGGCCCGAGAGCGTTTGTAATAGGAGTAACGTTATGTTTTTATTTGTAAGCACAGTGGTGCATATTACAATAGACAGAGAGTTTTTACACAACAGTGTGTATTGTTTTGTTTCAACACAGAACAATTTTTTTTAAGAGAGATAGAGAGTTTGTTTTCTACACTGAGTTTGAAGCAGTCTTATTTTGTAATCCCTCTATTGAGGAAGATTCTGTAATAGTTTTTTTTTGAATTTAATGAAATAGTTTTTCAAGTGCATAGCTCTGTCTCCAGTGAAGAAACTTTTTTATTCTCTGTGTTAAAGAGGAGAGTATTATTCTCTCTAGTTTGTTCTAGAATTTTCATAAATTCCATCAATCGATGCCTGTGAACAGAGGTCGATAAGTAACTTGGTAATAATGATAGAGGTGGAAGCTCTCATAGTGAGATTCATTGAGTTGGTCTTCTTCTCTCTTTTTTTTGTAGTTGTCTACCAACGTACAATATAATAGTTGCACTGTAGTTTTTTTTTGTTGAAATTTGGATATAAAAAATTCAAAAAATAAGGTAGCTGGAGTGTTTGAATTGCATTTTTATAGTAGAAATGGATTCAGCACCATCAACAAACTTTAGGGCACCCAAAACACTGAAGTTTAACAACGGGAAGCCAAATTTTCAAAAATCGTTACCAAAATTTGTCATAATCTTTACTAAAATTCCTGAATTATTCTATAAGTTAACTTTCTTTTTAGTTATCTCTAACATATTTAATAAGTGTATTGTTCCTGGTTGTAGCCATGATTACATGTAGAGTAAGAAATATGGACGAATTAATTAATGTATTAGTGGAAATTATATTAGTAAAATAAATAAATCAGGTTATGTGAGGTTCATGGTGTAATATTAATTTAGATACATTCAATTTCTAGATTATTTTCTTATAAAATTAGGAAGTATAATGGCTGGCAATGCATTTCTATGGATGCAATATTGAATAGAATGGCTAGTAATTTAGTTATTACAAACATGAAACTATTGAGTACAATAGTGGGTAGTGTATTTAGGTTTATGGAGTATGTGAATAAAATGGCTAATAGTTTAGTGATTACAAACATGAAATTGATTTACTAGTTTAAGGCAAGTGTATGTTCAAGGAATAAATCAAATGGAAGTATAATTCAATATAAATGGTTGTAATGGAGTTCAATATACAAATTTTAAAATGGATAAAGAATTGGTGAAGAAAACTACTCTTTAAGGGAGGGTGTTGAGAATATTAACTCTTAAGGGAGAGTGTTGAGAATATTAACTCTGAAGGAAGAGTGTTGAGAATATTAACTCCTATTTGTCTTCGGCTTCAAATGTAATATTACTCATCATAAAATGTATTAGTTTGTGTTTAAAATGTGATATTCCTCATGTGAAAATAAATTGGTTATTATAGTCCTTAGTCATTATATTCATTATGTGATATTTGATTAGAATATTATTAATTAGTTAATAGCTTTAAATGTAATTGGGATAATATCTAAACTCTCTAAATTTTCTAACTAAAATAATTAATTGATCTTGAAACCTACCTTATTATATAAATATGTAACTTTGTATATAATAATAATATACATAAAATAATTTATATTTGTATATATACAAAAATATTATTTATACTTTATTAATTATAATAATTATCGAACTTGTATGATAATAATATATCTCTATTTCAAATACTATTCATAATTTATATCTATTTTTATTTAGTATTCTTCATTCTAATTATTGGTAGTTTTTAGACATTATATAACAATTAAGAACACATTAATATCATTATATAATTGTTGTTGTAACATTTTTATGTGAAGCACCAATACCAAAAATATTAGTTTTGATTTAAATATATATATATACTAGTTTCGTTGATAAATTTAAGTGAAATGTACAATCTTCTAAAAAATAATTTTATATTTATATAATATAAATTATAATAAAAAAATTAAAAACAACATAATTGTCAATATCTTATTGAAATTTTATATTTATATGATTAAAAAAAAAAAAAAAAATCTTCAAAAAAACTTATCCAAAAAAGATAATATTGTTGAACCTTGGAATTCAAAGGGATTATGAGGCCTCTCCACAAGATGGAAAAGAGATGGATTACGAGGCCTCAACTTAAGAGGGACAAGAGAACTAAACATGTGACCACCCTTATATTAGAGAAAAATATTTATGATTGGCTCTAGACGAGTTCATCTAACCCTCAAAGTTAAACAATGTCATTGATATGTATAATATATATATATATATATATATATATATATATATATATATATATATATATATATATATTCATCTCCGCAACAAAGAATTTATGATAAAAAAGGTTGTAATCAGAAATTTGTGGACACGCATAAAAGTGTACATGTCTTAGCATTATATACATGTTACTTTTAAACTAGCATAAGTTTATTCTAAACACTACATAACCCTACTAAGTCACCTACCAAATAATCAACTAAAGATTAATATACACATCTTAGCTTATAATAATAATAATAATAATAATTGTCCCATTTTTTCTTCCCTACTTCATGTGAGGCACAATGATGCAGGAGCATTCTTCAAGGTTTATAAGGCCTAGGATTTTTATCACACATTTAATAAAGGTAGTGGGTTCACTTAATTATTTTGTTTATTTTCATAAGTTTAGTTTGAGTTCTAAAGAGATTTAAATGTATTTTGATTAATGAAGAATATATCGTGAATTGTAGATATCTTAGGGATGACTGAGTAATCCTAGGTAAAGTGAGGAGTTTAGGAATCTAGAGGTCTAATATAGGATTTTGGTTGGGTAAATAATGGAATTGGGAGAAGCTTTAGGAAATATTGAGAGATTGTTGGATCTGAAATGAAATTGGTTCATGATTCCTTTTTTGCATATATTGGTAAGCATTTTGAAACATAAGGGGGTTGGCCCAGGGTTAATAGTTTGGGCTTTATGAGGCAAGAGTTAATAGTCTTATGAGTATAGTTGTTAGCATTTGTAAATATACTTTGTTATATTAATAAAAGACACAGTGTGTAATGAGAGTGATGAGATGGGGTTTTGATATCTGTGTTGTGTGAACAATTCTATTTTGGAAGGTTCATATCTATATGTTCAAGAGTGAATTCGCAATTCATTTCTGAATAAGTCATTAACAAAGTATAAAATGAATTAAATTGTGAATCTTTGTAGTTAGAATATTCCTCTGTGTTTAGCGATATTGATAAAATTTCTGAAGTTTTCCTTTGTGGAACCGATGTTTAGAATTTTTCTTAGAAATCCATGTGCAGGTGCATATGAGTCGAGATTTCCTTATTGAAATGGCGGATGGATCTGTTTGGCATAATTGCAGTGGTATTACTGTGGACGAGAGGAAAACAAAATATATTTTCCAAAGGTAGAACTGTGTTTTTCCCCAAATTTGTGGAGGTTTCAGAAAAAAGTGTGAAGGGTGAATGGATGGTGGAGATTAGATTGCAAGGGTGAAGCTGAAGAATGGATGGTTGAGATTACATGGCAGATCTTAAGGCAGAGCGATGGATGGTTAAGTTCCTATCACAAAAATGAAGTGGAAGGTGAATGGTTAGGATCACATTGCAGGATTACAGTGGAAGATGGGCAGTCAGGAAGCCATATCGCATTCAGAGATGCAAAATTTTTAAGGGACCTTGAGACTGCGATGAGGAGCCACGTGTCAGGTTTTCGTGCATATATCATATCACATTGATTAAAGGATATTTGAAATTGCGACCTGTGAAAACTTATAAGTTGCGATTAGCGAAATAGTAAAATTTTCGATCTGCTATATTGTTTGGGAGTCGATTTATGATGAAGCCTAAAGTTGTGATATTCTATGAGCCTTGAATCTGTGAAATCACGATGCGATTTGGAATTTGCGATCTATAGTTGCGAATTGTAAGTGCGATGGAGTATATAAGATGAGGATTGCAGATAAGGATTTGTGGGAAGCCTCAGTTCTGTGAAGCAGTCACATGTAGTGGTCATATAAAGAGGTTTGATTCGATGATTAGAAAGCATGGAATTGGGTTTTTCCTTTATAAAACAGGGATGATAAACTAGTTGCGGGACTCTGGTTTCGAGTCTTATGAAATAAGTTGGACTGAAGGGAGGATCAACGGATTTTTTTTAAAGATTCAAGAAGGTATTCTACTATTGCAGCAGCGGTTTCAGGATAGATCCCATCATAGTGAAAAAAATAAATCATGGGTAATGTATGATTTGAGATTATGTGGGTATTGCGGCCATATGGCTGCATCATTTGTGGTATCAGAGCACTATCAGAGTGAGACTAGTGCTCTTTGGGGTTTTCTTTATTCAAGGATTGAATTTTGTTTTTAGTATGTAGAGAATTTGCAATAGTAATAGTTCTAGATACAGAGGGTTGTGGTTTGAAAGGAATTGGTCGTTGAGAGATCAGAACATAAAATATTTTATGAGAGAAGAATCCTGAAATGTTGCAGCAAATGAATACTTTAGCCATTTCATTCAAGAAAGACTGTGGAAAGAGGTTTGAGGAAGACAAGGTCAGGGAAGGATCTTGTAAGCTTAAAAAAAACTTTAATGATATATGTATGTGAATGTAACTAGCAACAAGAAATTGTAGCCAGGTAGTTGTGACAAAGGACAAGGGAGCAAGTGAAGAAATTTCAGCAAGAGATGTTGTAAGGAAATGAATAGAACATGGATATTCTCAGAAGGAAACAAAAATTAGTTGGAAGAATAACTGAATTACAGACAGTGAAAAGTAAAGAAACATGTTTATTGTCCTAGCCCGTGAAAGCTTAAGGATATAAGATCATTGGAATATCTCTCAGGTATAATTTATATTTTGATATTTGGTCTAATTTGAATTATTTTCACAGTGAAGAGAATGATAGTAGCCAACACACATCAGCAGACTTTGTAAAGGGCAGAGAAGTTGTGTTAGTGTAAAATTCAGCAAAGGAGATTGTTGTAGAAAATAAGAGAATACCAGAGTTCTCAAAATAGAGAGAGGGGCAGGTGAGCATTGGTTACAAAATCCTGACAGTGTTGGAAGCTGAGGAGTAGGAGTGCTCAAAAGAGATTTTGTTGCAGAAAATAAATATACGAAGATGATGACTTAGTGTAGGTGACAAGTAAATACTTGTTACAAATAAATGAGAGAGGTTTATTGTAAGCTCACAGTTGGAAAAGGGAGTCCACAGAAAGAAGCTGAGATGACTATTAGGGGTCATGAGAGACACACAATAGAAGAAAAAATGATGCCAAGGAAAATGGCAAGGGAAAGAAGATGAGTCAAGAAGTACTTGAAAAAGACATTGCTGAATTGAAAGCAAGTATTGATGCAATAATAATGTTGCTTGAATATTGTGAAAGGGGCCAAAGGTATGGTTGGACTATGAAAAGAAAGAAGATAAAATGGAAGTTGTTGCGAAAATAGATAAAGAGGAGAATGTACATCAGATTAAGAGATGAACTCAAAAAAATTGAGTTAAAGGTGAAATATGGCTATTGTAGACCTGGGCAAGAAGTTTACCTTGCTGAGGAAAGAATTATTGATGATTTTCTAAACTTTTGGACAATTTCGGATTAGCTGAGAGATGTGATGTTTGAGACATCAAAGGAAGAGGAGCTTTGTATTTTTGAAACTAATGTTTTGTGTATGTATGAAGATGATGAACAACCTTTAGAAGATGTGTTTATGCATATTGATGAAGAAATGAAGCTGTTAGAAGAGATGGTTGTAATAGAACAGTTTTAACTGAACATGTGTTCAAAGACACTGAAGATGGACAATTGTTGAAGACTATTATGGAAGGTGAAGATGATGAATCTAGTAAGACTTGGCAAAACGATGGCAGACAGTTTGAAGACAAAAGGAAATTTCAAATTGAAAAAGAAGAAGTAGAAAATAATTATGAAGACAACCTTATGACAGGATCAAACAAGAGTATATGTATAGTTAAAACACTTGAGGTAATGGGATTATCTCTTCAAATTTTATTCAAAAATTATGAACATGTATTGATAGTTGATGGGCAAGAAATTGTCTTGAAAGGACATAATGGAGCATCAATGGAAAGGGATCTTAATAAATATTGCATTATGGAAGATGATATAACCGAAATTTATAAGGAGAATTCGGTCCAAGGAGGTACAGTTAGTCTAGTAAATGCTATGAATAAGAAAAAAAAGAGAATGGTTAGGAACTTAAGAATAGGTTGGTAGAGTCTAATGCATAATATAAAATTGAAGACAATGTTATTTGTACAAATTTCCAAAGGAGTAAAGGTGAATGTAATCAGCAAACTGAAAAGAGATAGGCAAACTCAGAGGATGAAGGCAAGGATGTTTTCGTGAACTATGCATTTGCAGTGAGAAGCAAAGGAGTTCAATGGAATGCAATATTCATGGTGTTAATGATAATTTTTACTGTTGTAAAAGGAACTTTATAGTGGAATGGAAAATTTATTGTATATGGTGATTTTGTTTCTTGTACAGAAACAAAGAGAACTTTAGCTTCTAAAATTAGAAACTGGAAGATTCTGATTGAAAAGAAAGAGGAATGGAAAAATAAACTTAGCGGCTTACAGATTTGTAAGGAAGAAAAGGGAAGAATGAAAATAAATATGAATGGAAGGAAGGCCAAAGATAAGAACAAAGAACATAATTCAGAAATGAGACAACATTCAGAACAGAGTCAACAAGTCAAGAAGAGATGGAAGGATATGCAGGAAAGTATAAAGAAAATGGTTTGGAAACAGAAGAGGATGCTCGTGATAGGGTCATAAATCAAAACATACAGTCAAGTACAAGACAATGGAACTAGTGGAGAATACATGAAGTTGAAGTTCAATTGTGTTGAGATGATGACAAGACAGTAGCACACAGAGGTACACAAATTTATGTTTCTTGAAGACATGATTATGTTTAATATCAGTATCAAAACACTATGTAGTGGATATTCTCATGGCAACAGAGAAAAAGGCCATCCACAATACAAGGTTTGGCATCCAGTAGAAGGAGAGAATGTAACAAATACACCTGCAATTGGAAAAGGTCAGACAACGAGCTAGAAGATGATGTTTGATGGAGTTTACAAGAAAGGAAGTTAGAAGCCTCATGAACAGGAGTCCATGAATTATTTCAAACTAGGGAGTCTGATGCAGGAGCATTCTTCAAGGTTTATAAGACCTAGGAGTTTTATCACACATTTAATAAAGGGAGTGGGTTCACTTAATTATTTTTTTTATTTTCCTAAGTTTAGTTTGAGTTCTAAAGAGATTTAAATGTAATTTGATTAATGAAGAATATATCGTGAGTTGTATAGATCTTAGGGATGAGTGAGTAATCCTAGGAAGAGTGAGGATGTTAGGAATCTAGAGGTCTAATATAGGATTTTGGTTGAGTAAAGAATGGAATTGGGAGAAGCTTTAGGAAATATTGAGAGATTGTTGGATTTGAACTGACATTGGTTCATGATTCCTTTTTTGTATATAATGGTAAGCATTTTGAAACATAAGGGGGTTAGCCCGAGGTTAATAGTTTGGTCCTTATGAGGCAAGAGTTAATATTCTTACGAGTATAGATGTTAGCCTTTGTAAATATACTCTGTTATATTAATAAAAAACACAGTGTGCAGTGAGAGTGATGAGATGCGGTTTTGATATCTGTGTTGTGTGAACAATTCTATTTTGGAAGGTTCGTCTCTACCTATTCAAGGGTGAATTTGCAATTCATTTCTAAATGAGTCATTGACATAGTATAAAATGAATTAAATTGTGAATCTTCATAGTTAGAATATTTCTATGTGTTGAGCGATATTGATGAAATTTCTGAAGTTTTCCTTTGCAGAATCAGTGTTTAGAAGTTTGCTTAGAAATCTATGTACAGGTTCATATGAGTTGAGATTTCCTTATTGAAATGGCGGATGGATCCATTTGGTGATAATTTTAGTGGTATTACTGTGGACAAGAGGAAAAAAAAATATTTTCCGAAGGCAGAACTGTGTTTTCCCCCAAAGTTCCAAAGGTTTCAGAACAAAAGTGTGAAGGGTGAATGAATGGTGGAGATTAGATCGCAAGGGTGAAGCTGGAGAATGGACCGTTGAGATTACCTCACAGATTTGAAGTGAGATTGATGGATGGTTAAGATCCTATAGCATAAATGAAGTGGAAGGTGAATGGTCAAGATCACATTGTAGGATTAAAATGGAATATGGGCAGTCAGGAAGCCATATTGCATTCAGAGATGCGAAATTGTTCAAGGACTTTGAGACTGTGATGAGGAGCCACGTGTTGGGTTTTCATGCCTATTGCATATCGAATATATTTTTGGATATTTGGAATTACGATATGCGAAACCTTATAAGTTGTGATTTGCGAATTAGTAAAATTTCCGATCTGTGATATTGTTTGGGAGCCGATTTGCGATGAAGCCTAAAGTTGTGATATTGTGATGAGCCTTGAATCTGCAAAATCATGATGTGATTTGGAATTTGCGATCTATAGTTGCGAAGTGTTAGTGTGATGGAGTATATACGACGAGGATTGTAGATAAGGATTTGTGGGAAGCCTTAGTTCCGTGAAGCGGTCACATGTAGTGGTCGTATAAAGAGGTTTGATCCGATGATTAGAAAGCATGGAATTGGGTTTTTATTTTATAAAACGGGGGTGATAAAGCAGTTGCGGGACTCTGGTTTTGGGTCTTATGAAATAAGTTGGACTAAAGGGAGCATCAATGGGTTTTTTTTAAGATCTGAGGAGGTATTCTACTATTGCAACAATGGTTCCAGTACAGATCCCATCATAGTGAAAAAGTAAATCCTGGGTAATATATGATTTGAGATTATGTGGGTATTGTGGCCATATGGTTGCATCACACAATTCATAATAGAGAAAGGCATGTCTAAGAGTAGCAGGGACTTCATATGCCATGACAACAAGAATGAAGAAGTATGGCCTTATTGTCATTCTATCGTTTCCTTAATTGTTCTTTCAAATTTGAGGTAGGTTTTTATACCAATTATAATATTTATATTTATTAAATTTTATAAATTAAGAAAATAAATAAAAATGTTTTATAATTTGATCAAATGTAATCTTTAAATTTTATTGACATGGAATTGGTTTGAAGAAGACTTTTTATATAAAAGATAAATTAGCAAATTTAAATTTGCAAAAAAAAAATCGTAACACCACTTAGCCTTAGATACTAAGGAGGAAAAATTAGCAATTATATACCTTAAATGATATTAACATCAATTTTGAAACAATATCATACTTACTAACTAACCTTTAAATAATTTAAGCCAATTGCATCTATAGCTACACCAAAATGTTACACTTCCTACTTTAAAAAACACAACAATAAAAATAAATACATACCTAAATAAAACTTGGTATGTTAACCCTCTCTTTTACATGATATACATATGCAGTTAAAAACACAAGCGAAATTCCTAAATGGTTTTTTATCAATATTATACTCAATTGCTTCTCCTTATATCATTCCAATATATTATCTTACATATTAAAATATCTCTAATACTTCTTTTGCATTATTTAAAACTAGAATATCCCTCATACTTCTTTTACATTATTTAAAACTTAACTTCATGAGGAGAAATCACGTTTCTATTTGAAGAATATAAAGTTAATTATCGTTACAAATTGACATTTACCATTTTTCATTCAATTGCTTCTCCTTATATTATTCCAATATATTATCTTACCTATTAAAATATCTCAAATACTTCTTTCAAATTATTTAAAACTAGGATATCCCTCATACTTCTTTTACATTACTTAAAACTCATCTTCATCCAAATAACGTTTTTATTTAACGAATATACAGTTAATTATCGTTACAAATTGACTTTTACCATTTTTCATTCTTTCTTACCAATTGACTTTTGCCATTTTTCGTTCTTTCTTACGGTGTTGTAGTTCAAAGAGTAATGAAGAAGGTTAAAAAAAATAAAATATGTTTGATTGAATTCATAAATAAAAAAATTGGTCAACTCTACAATGGAGATATTGAATTAGGATAGTTTGACCCTGCAAAACGCTCTACATTCTCAATACAACTCAACCAATATATAGCATACATGGATGTAGGGAAGTTAGAACCATACTCTAAGAAGTAGAAACTAATTTTTGCCCTAAGGTTTCATGAACCAACTCTCACAAATTAAGAATTCTCCATTATCTTTTAACACTCCCTCTTAATGGAAACGTAGTTCAGAAATATGCCTAACATCTCCCTAAACATTTCAAACTTAATTTTTCCAAGAGGCTTAGTGAAAATGTCAACAACATTATCACAAGTTTTATAATATACAAGATAGATTTATTTAGATTGAACTTTATCCCTGACAAAGTGGAATTGCATGTCAATATGCTTAGTGTTCTTGTGGAACACCGGATAATTAGCCAGTTTGATTGAGCTTTGGTTGTCACATTTGATAGTTGTTGCATCTTTTTGTTCTTCCCTGACATCTTGGAGAAGTCTCCACAACCAAACTACCTCACATGTTGTTGTGCATATGGCTTGATACTCTTCTTCCGCTGAGGACAAGGAAATCGTGTTTTGTTTCTTACTATTCCATGCAATCACCCCAGATCCAATGTTGAATGCATAGCCTGTTATGGATCTTTGATCGTCTACATTTCCAGCCCAGTCAGAATCTGTAGACCCTGTCAATCTAACATAAGAAGAATCAATACAAATAATACCATAATATACAATTCCTTGTAGATACCTTAGAATGCCTTTCATTGCAATCCAATGACTTTGAAGTGGCTTTCACATGAATTGACTTAGCACACTAACTACATAAGCCAAATCTGATCTCGTAGTGGTTAAGTAGATTAAAATCCCAACCAACTATCGATAAAGTTTTGCATCTGCCTCTTTAGAGCCATCCTCACTCTGAAGTTTATTTTTCTATTGTTATGGTACTACTGCAGCCTTACACTGATCCATCCTGAATATTTATAGTAGACCCCTGACATACTTACCCTAGTACATAAAATTTTGTCTTGAATCTCTCCAGATCTCAAGACCCAAACAATATCTTAGTTCACCAAGGTATTTCATTTCGAACATTTGTGACATTTGTAGCTTGATTTCTTTGATTAGATCAACATCACCTCTAATAATTAGATAATCTACATACAAAGAAATCAACACTATACGCCCCTTTTCATATTTCACGATATACATATTAGGGTCGTTCTCACTTCTATTGTAACTGTGTTGGAGAAAAAATGAATCTATCTTTTCATACAATGGCCCAGGTGCTTGTTTCAGTCCATATAAAGCTTTCTTTAATCTATAGACTAAATTTTTTTTCCCTTTCTGGACAAACCCCTCAGGTTGCTCTAGGTAACCCTCCTCTTTCAACTCCCCATTTAAAAATGAAGACTTTACATCTAGTTGGTGAATCATCCAATGTTTTCTAGTAGCTAAAGAAATCATCATTCTGATAGTATTTAGTTTAGCTATG
Source organism: Pinus albicaulis (assembly GCA_034641835.2). Classification (NCBI taxonomy): domain Eukaryota; kingdom Viridiplantae; phylum Streptophyta; class Pinopsida; order Pinales; family Pinaceae; genus Pinus; species Pinus albicaulis. The sequence continues at coordinate 238,601,052 of CM076571.1, forward strand.
GGGGCGAAAGTTTCCTCATAATCAATACCTTCTTTTTATGAATACCCCTTTGCTACCAATCTAGATTTTAATTTATCTATGATTATGTCTGCATTAAACTTGGGTTTGTACAACCATTTACAACCTATGGTTTGTTTCCCTTTGGGTAGTTCAACTAGCTCCCAAGTGTTGTATTTTAGAATAGATTCATATTCCTGTTCCATAGCTTCTTTCCATTCACTACATTGATTTGCTTCTCTATAACTATAAGGTTCAACAACATTCATCATACTAGTTATAAAGGCATTTTTCCTATATCTAGTAGGCAATTGAGTCTGCCTACCTAATCTTCTGAGCATTGGTATGGCTTCCAACCTATTTTGAATTTCCTTTAAGGACTCGTCTCGATTGCTATATCTAAACTTTCTGCTTTTGTCGTTGTCTGCTTCTCATGGCTGTTACCTGTTTCTTCACTTCCTTCCACCAAAAACGAAATATCCCATTCCTCATTGCTTTTATCAGATTCATCATAAACCTACTCATGGAACATGACATCTCTACTAACAAAAAATTTGTGAGTAGAGGGATTAAACATTCTATAAGCTTTAAATTGTGAACAATAGCCTACAAAGGTGCATCTGATGGCTTTTGAATCTAATTTTCTTCTGTCTTCCTTTGGATGGGAAAATGATTTAGACCCAAATACTCTCAAATGTTTTACTACAGGCTTGAATCCATATAAGCTTCAAAAGGAGTTTTAAACTCGAGACTTTTTGTAGGACTCCTATTTTTCAAATAAACTACACTATTCAACGCTTCAACCAAAAAACCATTCGAAAGATGCTTACCTTTAAACATGCTCCGAGAACACTCCACCAATGTTCTATTTTTCCTTTCCACTACTCTTTTTTGCTAAGGAGTGTGGGGTACTATAAATTGCTGTAATATTCCATGGTATTTACAATACTTTGTAAGTTCATCCTTCCTATATTCTCCCCCTTGATCGGAGTGGAGAATTTTTATGTACTTCCCTTTTTTCTTTTCTATCATAGTTCTGAACCGCTTAAAATATTCAAATGTATGGCTTTTCTTACTGATAAAATATACCCAAGAAAACTTTGTGCAGTCATCAACAAACAATAGAAAATACAGTGCACCTCCTAATGACTTTGTTTGAATGGGTTCACATAGGTCAGTGTGCACTAATTCAAGTATATCTCTCTTTTTCTTTTCTACTCCAACATGGAATTCTTCTCTATGCATCTTTCCTAATGCACCAGCTTCACAATCATTATGCATTTGTTTTAATGTAGGAAGACGTCTTACCATTTCCTTTTTCTGAAGTAACAACAGATCGTTGAAGTTGATGTGGCCAAGTCTCTAGTGCCATAACTCCTCTGTAGTCAAGCTCGATGACATCAAAGCTCAATCTGGTGTTGTCCTCACATTTAATTTGTACATACCTCTTATTCGAATTCCTGAAGCAATAGCCTTCATACCATCCAAAAAATATCTAATATAACAATTATATTTAAATAATTCTACCTTGAGATTCTGATATGTAATCATGGATACAAAAATCATATTCTTTGTAACTCCGGGTACATAAATTACATTTTCAATATGTCTGATATTACCATCAAGAAAAATAATAGGAATGTTCATGTACCCTTTGATCTGATAACCTCTATCATCGCCAAGGTATATTTGTGCTCCGTTGTTGGTTTCTTTAAAATCTTCGAACCATTGTTTTTTCACTGTCATGTGAGTGGATGCTCCCGAATCCACATACCAAATGTCTGCTTCGACATTTTCATTAGTGTCAGCCATGAACAATCTAAAATCTTGAACATGGTCATCATCTGCGAAATGACCTGCATGTCTTTTATGTCTTTGCTATCCTTCATCAAATTTCCTTTTCTTGCAATGCTTATCGATATGATCAATTTTTCCACAATAGAAACATTTTACTATAGAGTCGTTTCTATTTGGATACATATCTTGAGATTGATTCGGTCTTTTTCGTGGATTTCCACTATTTTGCTATGATGGATTTATTTTTTCTCTGAAGAATTTATTCTTTGTCGTTAACGCAAGATCTGCACTCTGGGGTTTTAGAGTCAGTCTTCTCTCTTCTTCTTGCATTAATATTATGTCAATTTTTCAAACTTTGGGGCTTTCTCCCTCACACTTATCCCGGTGATGAACATTTGGTAATCATCAGTGATACCAGTCATGGTAATTGTGGCCAAATTTGTGTATGAAACTATCTCAGTAATGTCTGCCAATTTGTTCTTCAGATCTTTAATTCATGATATGAAAGAAGAAAATGGTTTCATTCTCCTCCATATTTATGGAGAGAGTCTTTCTTTTCAAGAACAAGAGATGAATTGTATTCCTGATATCATATAGATCCTTCAACATCGTCCAAATTTTGCTTGCAAATTTGCATTCTTTGATATGCGGTATGATACAATGTTTCACTGACATCCTCAATGTCATCTTTCCCTTGCTCTCTCTCTTATCCCATTCTTGAGTCGTTGCAGCTCCTGCTGCTGGCTTTTGCTTATCCCCGTTTGTAATCGTCCAGGCACTCTGTGCTTCTAGCACAGTCTTCATCTTAAACTTCCAATTAGAGTAATTGGAACCATTGATCTTGTTGCTTTCGTTCAAGTATGATTTGATTATTTGATTGTTCATTTTGACGATTCTAAAAAAAAATTCGCATAATTGACAGGAAAGAAAAATAATGATGAATCTACCCCAGATCCTCACAAAAAGAAATATCACGATACAGATCTACCTGATCTGTGATGAATCTAGCAGGTTGCTTTGCACACTACGCCAAAGGCTCTTGGCTCCTTGCCACGACCTCTTCCGTTTCTCAGCACAAGCTCTCTAGCTCCTCTGCACCAAGCATAAACCAGCAACAGATTTGCTCCAAATATCTTCCTTCATCGGTGAGTTAACACGAGCAGTAGATCTCCTTCAGATCTCTTCATTCATCGGTGAACTTTCACCAGCAGTAGTTCTGTCTCAAATCTCTTCCTTCATCGGTGAGATTTCACTAGCAGTACACCTATCTTAGATCTCTTCCCTCATCGGTGACCTTTCACCGGTAGTAGATCTGTGTCAAATATCTTCCCTCATCGATGACCTTTCACCGACAGTAGATCTGTGTCAGATCTCTTCCCTCATCAACAAAATTTTACCAGCAGTAGATCTCAAATCTCTTTTCTTCATCAGTGGGCAAACACTGGCACAGATTTGTTTCAGATCTCCTCTCTCCCCGCATCAGCGTGCTTATTGACCTAAATTCCACACTGATCACGCCGGGAATGAAACCCAGTAAGGTTTTGAATACTCAACACGTTTATTCTAGTCAGATTCGCGCTTATCAACACGACTGTTCCTCCAAGAATCGCACTGATCAGTGCATCTGTTGCTCAGAAAACTGCGATGATCCAATCAACGCCTAAGAAAAAAAAATTACACTCTGTTAACAGGGGCTTCTCCTCTGCCACTTGGATACTCACAGGGATCAAAACACTGCAGCTATGATTTGACCTTCGAGCTCTGATATCATGATAAAATATGTTTGATTGAATTCAGAAACAAAAAAACTAGTCAGCTCTACAATGGAGAGAATGAACCAGGAGAGTCTAACTCTGCATAACGCTCTACATTCTCAATACAACTCAACCAATATATAACATACATGGATGTAGGGATGTTAGAACCATACCCTAAGAAATAGAAACTAATTCCTATCCTAAGGTTTTGTGAACCAACTCTCACAAATTAAAGATTCTCCATTATCTTTTAACACAAAAACAAGATATGAAAACAAAAATATAATAAATAACAAACTTATCTCTTGTTTTTTTTTTTTTCCAAAAAGTAACATATTTATTGTATATAACTTTTTCATGGAATTTCAAAATATACTGCTAGTATTTTATGAGGAAGAAAAACAAATTTGTAATGTTAAACTCCTCTTTTCTTTTCTTTTCTAAAAGCAATATATTCATTGTATATAATATTTTGCTTAAGTTTAAAAAAACATCTTCATTGTACTTGACATTTTCATAAAATTTTAAAATATACATATTCTTTATCGAGGAAAAGAACGAAGTGCAGTGCCCAACTCGTCTCATGTTTCGTTTTCGAAAAGTAATATGTTCATTGTTCATAAAAAATTTCCATGGATTTTCAAAATATACATCTACTTTGATTCTTTTGATTTGACACGGTGACTACTTTATGGTGTTTAAACTTCTGAAGACCCTATGGTGTTTAACCTTCTGAATACCCAACGCATACCTCAAGAGCTTGTTATTTTCTTCCTTGGGACTCTTATTGCCATGCTATATAATGTTAGTAAATTGAAATCCTTTATCGTTTAAAAAAACAATATTTGTGTAGAGAGCGGTATGTTTTAGTGTGGTTATAGAGGTTATCAAGCATTAACTTCTAAACTCCATCTTCATTTATGGAGAATTGCAATTAGTTGCAAGATCATTGATAAACCACACGTAGGTTTTTCTTCGTCGGAGGAATTAAATATCTTTAATTAACCAAGAAGCGACAAGGCGAACATTGGAGGAAAAGTTTTCGGGAGGTAAACCTGTAGATTAATCAAGTGATGATGTAGGTTTAACGTCAAAATTCAAGCACAAAATAAAATAACGAAAAATGTTATTGTTATGGTTATTAATGCTTTACAAAAATTTTAAATAAGCATTTTCGGGAATATTTTTATTAAACTAGAATTGTGATCAAATTTTATTTTTAAACGGGAGTGAATTTCTATATTTATTAATTTATTTCTTATTTTAATATTAATATTAATATTAATGTTGTTAACTCATAATTTCATTTGTTATCACAATTCCTAAAGGGAAAGTGGCAATATCATATTTATTAATTGCATCTAATGTTTATATGATTCTTTTTCCAAATAAATATGTTATTTTTCATATAGCTTGTAGTATATTTTATGGATAAAAATGAGTAATAAATTGTTATTAAAGAAAGCTTGCAAAGTATGGCATTTGCAGTGTATCATGTGTGATCGTAGAGGATGTTGTCATATTAATGTTATGGCTTGTTAATATTGGAATGAGTGGAGATGTTTTCTCATCAACTAAAATAATGGAAATATAATTTTAAGATCTTGGGAAAAATTTTAGTGTAATCTGTAATGAGCCATAAACCTTATTTGTCTTGTCTTGTCATGTGAGATTATTTACCACTCACTCACTAAAACTATTTTCTCAAAGTAAGAAAACTTTTAAGGGGCTTATATATTTCTCACTCACCTCACATTTGCCCTAATACTATGGCATGTCATAAATCTCATAATCATAATAGAGGAGTATCTCTCTCTCTCTCTCTCTCTCTCTCTCTCTCTCTCTCTCTCTATATATATATATATATATATATATATATATATCCCAATGCATGGATACTCTTGAGATAAGGGACTTGCATCCAAAATTGACTTGGATTATAGTGAAAGGGGAGAATTATAGTGAAAACCAGCTTTTATCAATGAATAAAATGGTGGAAAATGTTGCAATATGCATAGAAATACAAAATGAATAATAAAATAGACATGAGAACTTTTCTAATTTGCAAAAATCCCATAATGAAATGTTTAAATTACATTTTATAATAATTTTTAAAAAACCTTAGGGTCAACAGGAGAGGGAAGGGTTATCCTTTGCCCCAATGAACAAATGGGAATTTAATTTGCACTGGGTCTCAACATCGCGATGAAAAACTAAACATAATATTTCGTTCTTTAACAAGGACTCAAGGTAATCGTAGAGCAACAAATCCAAGAGATCATAGTCATTGGAATCTTAATGGTGGTGGTCATGCAGGTAAGAAAGGCTAGGGAGTCCATCTCCACAAACCTATCATCAATTCTCAATCATATCACTCTTCACATTCAATTGTTTGAGGTGATTGACTTCTTTCATGTATATCAACATATGAAATATTTGGTCAATGTGGAGGAAAGTTAAGGAGATTTGTTACAATAAGGAAAAATCTATTATTCATTTTATGTTTACATGAATATAAGTGTTAGAGTGTTTTGTAGCCATCACCTTCGTTAGCAAGGATGGTGGATGTTTGGATCAAAGTGTCAGTGGAAGATAATTCTAGTGGTACACTCCTAGCAATTCAACGACCATAAATGTTTCAGGAAGGATAAGGCCTTGAGTTTCAGGTGGTGGCATGAGGACCCAATAGAGTGAGCCATGTGGGAGTTGGAAGGAGGGACAATTAAAGCCCAATGATGGATTCTCCTAGGATGTAAAGGTAATACCTTTGGCATCCTTCTCTATTTTAGGATTTGTTCATGTGGTGAGTTAAAGAGGACCGACCAAGACGATACCATGGAGTTGGAGGAGATAGGAATTAAAGCCCAAGGCCCATGGCCTCAAAAGTAGTGGAGTTTATTTCTCTGCATTTATAAGTTGAAGGAAAATGGTATAGACGGTGGCATGCAAATACTAGACGTTGTGGAGAGAATTTAGATTGTAGTATGGAGCTATATTCATAGCTTGGATCCTTTGTATATCATGTTTGTGGAGAATGTCTCGCAAAATCAACCTATTGAGGAGTCATCAATGTGCATGAATGATCTGATGGAGAGGTTGACGGTTTCTATGGAGCAAATATTGGATGCACTGAAACATCAGGACTAGAGGATTGTGTTAAAGGAACTCAAAGCACGGGCTCACATGGTGATGTTGTAAAAGAAATATGAGCTCTTGTAACTAAAGCTCACATTGGAAAGTGATATCACTGATATGGAAACCCAAATTAAAATGTTGGAAAATGAGAAATCAAAGGTGGGCGTGAGATGTCAAGCCGATTTGGAATCCCATGTAGGGCACTCGAATAAGCGAACACAGAGAACACTAAAGTTTGGAAGGAAAGCAGAGGAGGTCGAAGTCTGGGCATGGAAAGTGGTAATGGAAGGTGGAGCCTCAACTCCCTAATTATATGGCTCTACCTCTTTCATTTTGTTATTGTATTATAAATATGTTCTTTTTTTAGGCCGATTTTATAGTGTTTATAGCATAAGTGTTATTAGATTTGAAGTTAAAATTTTTAAATATGTAATTTTTTTTACTTTTTAGACATGTCTGGTCTGTCAACTAGAACTAATTACATTTTGTATCGGTTCTAAACTCTATTCGAGTATTCAATTTTAATATAAAAAATTCGTACACATTTCTTTAAAAAATAAATGCTTCCAAAAAAACATATGAAGAAAAAAACGTAAAAATAATCCTAACTTTAACACGATTAAGGTTGAGTGGGAATTCAACCAATACAAGAAGAAATTGTTGAGGAAGAGAGAGAATTAGAAGACAAAATATACACCCTCATGGACATTGAAGTGGGAATTCAACCAGTCCAACAAGAAATTTCTCAAAAGAGAGAGAATTAGAAAATGAGAGACACACCTTGATAGACATTGAAGTTCTTCAAGAAGTAGCTAATTGGGTTCCACATGCAGGGATACCATATGGAATTATAATCAATGCATGTATATAGTGGATATTTACTGGAACCTCAAGTTCCTCCTTAGTACAGTTGTGGTGGACATAAATGAGAGCAAGGAGGACATTCTTCTATCTATGGATTAGATGGAGTTTTAAATGGAAACTATGGATCAAAGGTTAGGTTATATCGATAAATACATGAGTGTCCCTCCTGAGCTAGGTTGCTCCCTAGGAAACAACAAGGAGCTCATTCCATTATTAGGGTTGGACCCTAACCCTTTTATTAATGCAATAGGCACAAGGGGCCCCATAAGAATCACGATCAATTAGTCTAGTAAATAAAACCCCATGACCGGTTAATAATGACTGTAAGCAACTCACCCTCATTCTAAAAAAGGGACCACGATTAGTTACTTTAGTTAAGAATGATGAATAAACTAGCCAAATATAATAAATAAAGTCGTTATCCCACGTTATGCAAGGAACCACAAGTAGTTATGGTTTTGGATCTTATGAAACTATATATACTCAGAGATAGTGAGTGAATTTTTGTCTTATGTTATTGTTTAGGCCTCGAAATTTTCTGCCACAACATGGGGGAAAACCACCCGGTCTGGACCTTAAAGAAATTCCTTTTCCGTTTGGTGTAGTGGCTCCCACTGGGGATAATGGGACCAGTTTCCCAATAAGGAATAATTTTGGGGTGTGTTTTGATTATACAACATGCAATGAAAAATGATTCTAATCTATCACATGCATCTATTTACTACTATCTATTCTACTATATACCCACAATGTTTCTTCCTTTATGCGATCTAAAAATATATCCCTCAATTATTAGTAATGTAGATTATTTAACAGTGGAAAGAGATGAAAATTATGAAAGATGATTCTTCTAACAAAATAGTTTGATTAGAAGAATTATGAAAAATATATCGCATTCATATGTGTGATTATATATCAGATAAGAAAGAACAGAAAAATATTAGTATAGAAGTGCATTTAACATTCATTTATAATGACGTCTCAAATATATAATGGAATAAAGAAATGACTGTCAATCTAGAAAGTAAGACTTAATACAAGTGAATAGAAGTACCATATGTATGAAGTTCTACTCATGTAAACTGATAGTAGATATCTGCTCTTCTTCACTTTAAAGAAATTTAAAGAATACAGTAGTTCAACATTAGTTAAACAGCTTCAAATGTCAAAAGATAACAGACTGTGTTCCATTAATTCATCAAAGCATTCACAAACTTACAATAATGCATTCTTTGAGAATGTTTTTGACAAATTTCTGGACCCTTATCTAAATGCATGAGAGGGGTTTAAATACTATACTAACTATGTTTTAAAAATAGATTATTAAATAAAAATAGAGGTGGTTTCAAACAACCATCCTCGTAAGACAAAATTTAACTACAATCTAGGAAAATAAAGTAACAATATGACTATGAATTATGATCTTTCATTTGGATTTGATCCCAAAGGTTACAAATATCTAGCATAGGCTTGATTTGAGCTAGCTGTCAAATCCTTGATCTGACCTGTCACTTGAATACCTCTTTTGAGAGTGTTGGCTACGATATTTTTGTCAAATCTGTTAAAGACTTCAGGGTCTGGTACTGATGATACGGTTTCATCAGAAAATTCCAATAATTTTCTTGATCAAACGTATTTACTTTTTTAATCGTTTCATCCTGCATTTCTACCTTTTGTTTCCACTATGTTTCATACTGTTTGACTTCTAAGAGAACTTCAAATGTGCACTCTTTGATAAGTTCTTCTTTCACAAGTTGTTCACACACAGATTCAGTAATTTCCTTTGATAATCTTGATAGTTTCGCTATTACTTTCTCTGCATGCTTTATCTGTACTTCCCAATCTTTGAATAAGATTTCCTTGTGGAAATTATCTACCTAGAGTAGATCAACTTCCTTGCATGAGTCTAATGCTTTCCATTGAATGTTTTCATTGATTTTCTTCTTGATCTTCTCACATTCAAGTTTATGGATGGCTACTTGTTGGATCAATATTTCACTTGAGTCACCATAGGAGCGAGTGATAGAAGCTTGTTGGAAAAAAACTTCTTGTTGTTGCTTTAACTTAGCATTCATATCTAATGCTTCCTTTATGAACTACTCTAACTGTGGCTGGATTTGTAATTTGTTCATTTTTTCCTTCAGTAGTGCTTGCTTCTCAGTGTGTTGTACTTGATGCTGCAAATTAAGACTTTCAAAATTCTTTTGAAATTGGGACATCTTAAATTCTATTCGCTCGCTGGAGTTAGATTTTTCTTGTTGTAACATCCTCTCTAATTCTTGTATTCTATCCTCTTTCTGTTTCAGTAACATTTTAACCTTAGTGGCTTTATCAATAGTAGCAGTAGCATATTCCCCTGCAAACTATGATAGTTTGGTTAACTGTTCAGTCGGATCAGCTAGAGGATCCTTCCACAAAACATCAACAAATTCATTTGTGAGGTTTGTGACTGTATCACCAATTCTTCTCCTTTTTTTTCTCTTTACTAAAAATTTATGACTTGGGCTGTTGAAGACATCCAACGAAGGGATTTCCTCAATTTGTAACACTATTTGTTCTGTAGGATAAGACAGAATGATATCTCGAGCATGAGTTTTAGGAACTTGTTGTAGTGGAGTAACAATTTCCACTAACCTCTGAGAATGTTCTGGGGTCTAAAAACTAGTAGCTTGATCAGTTTTGGGATTTTTTTTAGCAGTATTTATTGCTTCAAAAAACTCATCCCATTCACTATTCAAATTCTTTGGTTGAGATTTACCTTATTGATCAAGTGTATCTTGACTATGTTCAACTTCTTGAGAAGTTGACTCTATTCCATTGCTTCCTCTTTTCTCCTACATCTCAATCTCTTGGATTACTTGATCAATTATCTTTTCTGGGTTCTCCTTTCTGTTTTCGGATTCATTTTCAGAATGATCCAAATTTTGAGATTGATGCTCTGATTTTCCTTACTCATCTTCAGACATGTCTTTCACTTCATTATCCAAGCTAATACTTGGAGTAGGTATGTTGAAATCTTCAATAGTCAATAAATCCGGAGGAATATTTTCCAATATCTTACTTTTCTATGCTTGGAAGGCTTCCAAGTCACCTTGATTGAGTTGATTGGATGCAAACTTAAGTACATCTGAGAAATTTTCAATGCCTTGAAAGAAATCATCAAATCTATCTATCTCTTTCACAAAAGGTTTTACTTTGAGCTCTTTGACGTAGTTTTTAATCACATCATTCAGATCATATGGTCATCATGGCATTATGACCGAATTCAATAGATTAATCTTTGAAACTTCCTTGTAGATGTGACCAATATCAAAAGTGAAAAAGTATTGCACTATAAAGGGAAATTAGGCCAAATGGCCTTCTTAGCATCTTTAAGCTATTTTGAAATACCGTTTATAACAATTTGGTAGGTTATCTCTCGTGCAAGTAATTTGTCACAAACATAATATGGCAAGACGTGAGGAGAAGCATAATTCCCAAATACTCTAATATATGTGAAATGTTCTTCTGCAAACCACCTAGAAACAGGGAGAATGTATGTACTGGCTTCTTTGGAAACCCTAGGGGATTTCTCATTGAATATAATCTGTGCATAGGCAACATGACTCTATTGAAAATTTTGTAAAAATGAAAATGATAGTCAGATTCCCAGAGGGCTCTGTGGTAAATGTGGATTGGAGTAGGGTCTTGGGTCGTCCATTTCCATCCCATGGTAGGAAAACTAGAAGAAGAAAAAATTGCGTCCATGACAAAGGAACTCATATAAAAGGGGGTATTTCTCTAAATGAAACACTTATTTTATTCCTATACTCCATGATGTGTTTGGCTAAATTATCAGATAAGATATTTTCCCAATTCAGAATTAAGGAATTGACGATTGCATCAATCAATAGGACCTAATCTACAGAAAACCTAACTTGGTGTCTAGTTTTTCATATAATATAGAAAACATACCAGCAGCATAACAATATGGGGAAGGAATTTGTGCTATTGGGTATGTACCTATTTTATCTCGTTTAAGCTTGCCCTGGTCTTCCTTCCATTCCTTTATGACTTTCATCAGGTCTGCATGTTTTTCTCTAAAGCTTTGAAGAAAAGCTTTGTCATAGTTCTGCTATGGGACGGGGAAGTGGTACATTATCCTTAAATCTTCTGCCCTGAATGAGCCAATATTCTCTTCTTTTGAATATTTGAATGTTCTATCTTCTATGTTCAAGTGGTAAATTACCCACTTAACCATATCCGTATAAGGGAGAATCATTGGCCTTATTGTTACCTTATGGATGAATGAGCATGCAACATCGAAGTAGGTCGGGTCTGAAGAAATAGACGTTCCTGCTGAAGCAATTTTGACTATTACCCTTACCTTTTCATCCTTGAAATGATTATAAATTACCTCCCATGGAGAAATTCTGCATTTGTTGTTGCAGGTGGTGTCTGAGAATAGGGGAGACATATTTGAGTCTTCGATAGATTGTGCTTGGGTGATCTCTTTTCCTTTCTTTCTCATTACTATTTCCCTCACTCCGTTAAGTGGTTTCCTAATTTCAAGCGAATAGAGAAAACATTAAAAATATAGAGAACAAAGAGGCAGATAGAATTAAAACAAATCTAGCATTCAATCGCTTCAACACATGCTTGAAGTAGATATGAATCTATCAAAACCTTACTTCTACTAAATGCAGTTAATCATCGATAATATTTTTAAATCAAATCTTTTTCACCTTCACGTGAAATTTCTATCGGTCAATTTAAGATGTTGGATCTCTTATTTGGTTTGATATGAGATGAATAATTTTGCATGCTTGAGTAATTAACTACCATCCATCGCACATCACAATTTATACTATTACCATTTATGATGTTACCCATAAACTTTGCGAAATGCGATCTATGAAAATCACACATCGCAAATTTCATGCGACAAACAAGTTTTCCTTTTAGTTATATCTTACAAAATGTGAAGTGCTTATTTAAGAAGTCAAGTGGATGCGCTTTATTACACTTTGGAACTTCATTTTTATTTCTTTATTGGCTCATCGGGTCCGCGTAATTGCAACTTTCACTGAATTTCATATAAGTTCGATCATTTAAACAAGGCGCGATGTGATTTTGGTTTACAACAGTGATTAAAGTGTTTGTAATAAGATTTTGATATGACTTTGGAAAGAACTTAGCACATATTACAACCTGCATGACTTAGTGGATTTTTAAGTCGTTTAAGTTTGTAAGCTATGCAATTTGCGATGCGCACTAAGGAATGAAAGCAGAAAAGCAAGAGAAACTTTATTTCCTAAATTTTCTTGACTTAAGCTAAAAAATAAATGAAATGAATTTCTTAATTATTTTTAAAGGGCCCCCACTTATTAAAATAAATGGGGGTTGTTGTACAGCACAACAATTGGCGATTGATCACTTGGGAGAACCAACTATCTCTTAGTAACTTTTTGAAATTTCTAAAACTTTTTTGAAATAAAAATAGTTACAAGAATTAATTTCAAGCAAATAATATCTTAATAAGAAATGAAATTTATCTTAATTAAAATTCATAAGAATTCCTCTTTTAAAAATAAAAGTATGAAAATCTCTATCAGTATTTACTCAGTTCAAAAAGATAAAGAAGGTGGCTCCTCCAGATTAGCTTTATAAGTATTTACTCTTTTATCACAGGTAGAGCCTCTGATCCAATAGGAAATTTAAGCTCTTGGTGGGGTTAATTTTTACCCAACAATGATTCATTGTCCCATCCATTCTTTCTTACAATTCTCAAAAATAAATTCTAACTTTATACAATTGAGTTTTTTTTTAACTTTTTCTTTTTGTATCATATTTTTATTTACTTAAAAGCGATTGTCTTGGCTTGGTAACCAAATAATGAAAATTCCATTCACTAGTTGTAATTAAACTAATCAAGCTAGCTCTTGATGAGACCCCTTGTCCTCTTGATACAATCTCAAGTCATTACCCTGTTTTGGTAGGCAATATTGGTAATGTCAGTTCGACTATTTCCCTATGAACATGGGAAACAAGCTCATGATGAGACTTATTATCTTTTAAGCTTTTCTAGTATAACCGTTTTTGAATTTCTTCTAAAAATTGATAAGTTTTCTCGGATGGGGTGAATCATTGGTCCTTTTAAGGATTTTGGATGATAATTTTGAGTTTTAGATTGCTTCTCTGTAAAAGTGTCTTTACTATGTTAAATATTCTTTTCTCGACTCATAATAGAATAGTCATGCTTTATAAAGATGAGAGTTCATTAGAGAATAAATAACTTCAGTGAAAATAAAAACTATTTGTCTTTCAAATATTTCGATTGTTTCCTTAACATTTCTTATTTCTATAAGAGATAAATCAAAAAGATCATTTGAGATGTTTATTTGAAAAGCCAAAAATTTATACTAAGCAACTTTTACTTTCCTAATAGAAAAGAAAAAGACACTAGTATACATGAATACAAGGGGTACCTTCTATGAAAATTATTTCTTCAAAATTTACCCATTAACATGCAAAGAATCTCTTTTTCCTAATAGTTTTTTCAATAAGAATGTCGATGGGCCTATTGAAACTTCGTGTGTTTACCTTTTTCATCATGCTCTTTTTCCAATTTCAATACCAGATCACTAATTTGAAATTTTTTTGGAGTAAAAAAAGTTGAATAAAACGAAGCTTTTACTATAAGTTGATGATGTGCATGAGTATGCTTAGCTTTTTCTCTTTCTTCTTCTAGATTTTAAGAATTTGACATTGTCTAAGTTGTAGTGAAGAATAAGGGGATTCATCAATGAATTGAACTAAGGCAAGAGAGGGAATAACTACATTTGTAGGAAGCACAAGTTCTTTTCCATAGACAAGATTGAATGGAGAGGTGCCAATAGAAGCTTTCTGAGTTTTTTAGTCTACCCAAAGAGAAAATATTAATGACTAATGAAAATTTCATTGGTTTTGATCAACAATTATTTTGATTATTCTAATCAATTTTTTGTTTTTGTATTCTCCTAAACCTTTTCCTCATGGGTAATAATTTTCAGAATACTTAGGTTTAAAACCTCTTTTGATTGCAAATTCCATCATAGCAGTTCCTGAGAAGTGAGATGCGTTATCAAACATTAAAGCAGTAGGTAAACCAAACCTAGTTATGATATATTGGTCAATGAAATCAATGATATTCTCAGAGTTGGCTAACTTTAATGGAATTTCTTCCACCCATTTAGTGAAATAATCTGTAGCCATGAGAATATATCTATGTTTTTTGGAAGCGTTAGGAACAATCTCACCAATTACACCGAATCCCCATTGTTCAAATGGTTGTTCGATATTAACTGGCTATAATAGGAAGGATGGTTTCCTCTGTCTTCCAGATGCACTTTGACACACTTTTCATTTTCTTGCATATTCGTGAGCATATTTGAAAATTGTAGGCCAATAGTAACCTGCATGCAGGATTTTTTTTGTTGTCATATTTCCTCCAAAATTTCCTCCAGTTGGTCCATTATGAAGTTCTTGCAAAACTCATTCTGCTTTAGATTTTTCTAAGCATCTTAATAGAATAGAATAAAAATTTCTCCTAAAAAATACATCATTGATTAATTCATATTTCTTGGCCTTTAATCTCAAAGCACGTTTCGTTTTTTAACTTATTTGGGTCAGAGCATATCCATTTTTCAAATAGAATATGAGATCAGCGTATTGAGATTGTGCATCATTGAGGCTTACCTCTGATATTTTCACATTTTTACCTGAATCTTCTTCTGATAATAGATGGGATGCTCTTGTAATCATTCTGCAAAAACCTTGACCTCTAACAATTTTAGAGGGTCTAATTTCTACATCATATTCTTGTAAAGCGGTAACCCAGATAACTCTTTTCTCTACTAATTCTCTTTGCATTAATAGTTGTCTCACTACGGAGAATGGAACTATAATTTTGGTGTGAGTTTTTAGGATAAATGGTTTGAAATTATTTATAGCCTTAAAGGCTGCAAATGCTTGCTTCTCGACAAATGAATAATTTGGTTCTGCACCCTACAAATTGGAATAGAAAAATGATATTGGTGCTTCAATTTTTTGGTCATTAAGTTGTGTTAAAACAATAGCATATGATTTATCTGATGAAAAAGTATATAAGGTAAAAGGATTAAGAAAATTGGGGGTAGTCAGAAATGGAGAATTGACAATATATTTTTTTATTAAATCAAATGCTTCTCTTTCGTTATGTCCCCATTTAAAGATTGAACTTTTCTTAATCATGTTTTGTAATCGTAAAACTATTTGTGAAAAGTTAGGGACAAACCTTTTAACAAAATTAATTTTCCCAAGAAATGATTGCATAGTTTTCTTGTTATGAGGTAAAGGAATTCTTTTAATCTCTTCAATTATTCCAGGATCAATATAGATACCTCTTTTTGACACAATGAATCCTAAAATTTTTCCTTCATCTAATGAAAAAAATGATTTCTTTGGGTTTAATGAGATGCCATACCTCTTACATTTCTCGAATACTTGCTTTAGGTCATTCACATGATTGGTTACTTGTTTAGAAAATATTGTAATGTCATCTAAATAAATAACCACTGATTTATTTATGAGCCCTGTAAAAGCTGTGTCCATAACTCTCTGAAAAGTGGCACCTGCATTAATTAATCCAAATGGCGTCTTTTGATAGGCGTAATTTCCCCACTTAGTCCTGAATGTAGTCTTTAATATGTCATCTAGATGTACGATAATTCAGTTATATCTCGAGAATCCATCTATAAAGGACATAAGTTCAGAACAAGCTATGGTTTGCAGTGCTTGTTCCATGGTTGGTAATGGAAATTTTTCCTTTTGACATGCTTTTTTTAAATTCCTAAAATCAATACAAATTCTAATATTTCCATTTTTCTTCCTGATGGGTACCAAATTTGAAACCCATTTAGAATGCCTAACTAGAAAGATGATCTTTGCTTTCAGGAATTTGTTTAGTTTTGTTTTGATTTGATTTTCAAGATTCAAGTGAATCTTCCTCAATTTTTGTTGTATAGGTTTCTCATCTGAAATCATAGGAATTGTGTGTTGAATCACATAAGTATCATATGTTTTGAGATCAGGATAATCCCAAGAAAAAATACTTTTGTACATTCTAAAAAATTTAATAAATGATAATATTTTTTTGGAAGATAGACCAAGACCTATATTGACATTTTGAGGTTTTTCGTTAGTTCGTACATTTACTAAATCAAATCTTAGGGTAGAGCTTTGATTTTTTGAGTTAGTAACTATTTTAAACCTATCTTTCAAATCATATAGGTATTCTAACTTGACAGCAGACTTAGGAATTGGATTTTCGTCTTGTTCTTCCTTAATCTGAATGTCATATTCATTTTCATCCAAAATTTGACTATCATAAGATCCTTCAGATGTTAAGAAATCTATTATATATGAATCATTATTGAATACTCTCCAATTGGTAATATTATCATGAACAGATGGTATAAAAATTAATTCAATGGAAAATCTATCGGGACTAAACTCTTGATATGGAATTAAATTTGATGCTATATTAGCCAGTAGATCTACACTAGCATTATAAATTCTAGGCATGAAAGAAATGTTGAAGGCTAGGAAATGAATGGTCAATTCTTAGACTAATGATTGGTAATGCTTTAAATGTCCAGAATTACAATGAATGGTATTTATTACTTGTCTAACAATGATTTCTGAATCTCCTAGGACTTTAAGATATTTGATATTAATATCAATGGCTTTATACAAACCTTGGACTAATGCATCATATTCAACTATTTTGTCCATGCAATTGAATTCAATTTTGCAGGCTAACATAGTTTTTTCTCCTTCTGGGCTTATTAAAATATAGCCAGGTCCTACACCATCTTCAAATTTAGAACCGTCAAAATAAAGAGTCCAAAATAAAGAACTAACTACTGGTTTATCTACAAATTTTTTACATTTTGAAATGTCTGACTGGGAAAAATTCTCAATCTGGGAAATAACTGCATTGTCGAGAAAAGGTGGTGGTTGAGCATTGAAATTTCCCAAAAATGGTTATGCTGAGTAGTTTCCAATAATGTTATTATTGAATGCTACTGGCTCATTTATTCCTTCAAGATAAATTACTGTATGTTTCATGAGCTTTTCACGGTCTACCTGGATTTGATTTGGATTTCTATTGTATGGTAGCCACATATGCAACCAATCTATTGCAAAATATCCATGAAGTTTTTCAGACCAGCCTCTGCTTAATACTAAACCGTAAAACTCAGGAATATCAACCACCAATATATTGATTATTTGAGCGACCTTGGGATTTGATGACAATCTATTAGAAAACAAATTATTTCTCCTACAACCTCTACTCTAGTTCTATGAAGTTGTACTATATGAACAAGAGAACTCTAAGGAATTATGTTCAACTTAGCACAAACTAATTTTGGCATTATATTAGAGGAAGCCCCTGAGTCTATTAAACAATTATGAACGTTTTTATTATAGATCTCATAGGTTAAGAGAAATGGAGTATGAGAGATGAATCAATCACCTATCATAATCAAGTCTGTAGCATTTATTTTAGTTGAAGGAGAAGGTGGCTTACCCATTTCAATAGAGGCTTGTACTACTACTGGAGCAGGTAAGGCTGAAGCAAGAATTGTATTCAAGTCTCCAAGTAAGATTTTCTATTTTTTCTTTAATTTAGTAAGCTTGTGAATTGAAATGTTGGCTCTGGTTTTCTTCATATCTTCAACTACATTATACTCAATAGTGTATGAGACTACCATTGTCTTAGATGCAGGTGGAGTATCTGAAGTAACAAGACTTTTTTGTGTAGCTTTTGAAGTAGAATTTTTGCTTATTGTTTTATCCTTAGCACGCATTGAATTCTTTTGTTGTTGATTTGGTTGTGTTGCTTCAGTTGTCTTTTTTCTCCTTGTACTCACAGCTAAAGCTTCATGTTGTTCGTCATTTGGTGGGATGAAATCCCACATTCCATTTAGTTCAACTTCTTCTTCTTCCTCTATTTCTCTTCCTCTGTATCTTGATTAGAATCAGCGTTAGATATGATATTTTGTGGTTGAGTATTAGAGGACTGGCCTTTCTTGAAGTTTCTGAAAGTCTTTTTTGAGCTATAATTTTCAGCGAATTATTTCTTGATATCTGCCATCTCATTTGTCATAGTCTTTAAAACTTTCTGAATACCTTCTACATCAAAAGGGTCTTTAGATGGATTCTTTTTATAATCATATTTGAAAGATACCTTCTTTGATTTTTTGTCTTCTTGAGAATTCTTCTTCTCAAGAGCAGTTATGCGGTTCTCTACACATAGAGATTCCTTCATGTTTTATGCAAGTGTTGAAAGTTTTTCTCTATAAAAAAAAATGGCTAAGTTCGATGGAAGTGATGAAATATACCACTCAATTTTAACTTTTGCTCCAGAAACTAATGTAGTAATAATTTTATTAAGCAATTTATCAAATCTTGAATTAAAATCTTTTATTTTCTCCCCCTATTTAGCTTTTAGATTTGATAAATCATTGATAAGCATAGCAGTGGGCTTATCATCTCCAAAATTAGCCAGAAATTGTTCTTCGAACATATTCCAGCTAGTTATAGAGTTGGCAGGAAGTGAAAAATACCAAGATCCTGCAGATCCTGTGAGAGTGTATGGAAATAATCGTACAACACAATCCTCTTCAACTACTCCCTTTAGATTGATAGATAGCATATAATTATGAATGTGTTCTTCTATCGGAAGTCCATCATTAGGATTAAACTTAGGTAACCAAATTTCAGGTGCTTTTCGTAGAGAATGAAGAGAAGCGAGCATATTTACAGCCCTTGGATTATTCCATGGGTGTACATTTTGTGGAGGTACTTGGCCTGTCATTGGAACTTGGGTGGATGTGATGGATTGAGTTTGAGTTGAAGAAGTGGTAGGCTGAGTGCTAGAACTAGTTGAAGGGATAGTAGTCTGAGTACTGGAACTAGTTAAAGTAACACTAATTACTGGAGTGGAAGTGGTGGAGATGAGTAGAGGTAATGGAGGTGAATGAGATAAGATCTTGTTGGTGATTGACTTTGATTGAGTCCTCTTTATTCACTTTCAAGTACTATTGATGGGAAATTAAAAAGGAATAACTCATGTCTTTTGACTTTCTAACCGATTTAATATTCTTCGAGGTTGTAAAGAAGACGAAATACCGATATCTGATTTTTGAGAAGTTTCAGGATTTTTAGCAGAAATGGATACTCTCTCTAACTTTTCTATCAAATACTAAACTTCAGGGGAATTTTGATAAGACTTGGGAGATAGTATGGGTTGATTATCACTAGGAGACTTAGTAGAAGGATGATTAACTTCATATTTTAAAGCTGAGGATCTAGATAATTTTCTCAAATTTGATGGGGATCTAGAGGGAGAGAGACTTTTAGATTGAGCTTTAGATTGATTAGCCCTTCTTGCCACTCATAATGCCCTCCTTCTAGCACCAGAATTTTGAGGCCTCGAAATTCGCTACCACAACATGGGGTAAAACCACCTGCTCTGGACCTTAAAGCATCTCCTTTTCTGTTTGGTGTAGTGGCTCCGATTGGGGATAATGGGACCAGTTTCCCAATAAGGAATGATTTTGGGGTGTGTTTTGATTAGACAACATGCAATGAAAAATGATTCTAATTTATCACATGCATCTATTTAATACTAACTATTCTACTATATACCCAAGGTTTTTCTTCCTTTATGCAATCTAAAAAGATATCCCTCAACTATTAGTAATGTAGATTATTTAACAATTGAAAGAGATGAAAATTATGAAAGATGATTCTTCTAACAAAATAGTTTGATTAGAAGAATTATGAAAAATATATCGCATTCATATGTGTGATTATATATTGGATAAGAAATCACAGACAAATATTAGTACATAAGTGCATTTAACATTCATCTATAATGACGTCTATGGAATAAAGAGATGATTGTCAATATAGAATGTAATACTTAATACAAGTGAATAGAAGTACCATATGTATGAAGTTATATTCATATAAACTGACAGTAGATATCTTCTCCTCTTCACTTTAAAGAAATTTAAAGAGTATAGTAGTGCAACATCAATTAGATAGCTTCAAATGTCAAAATATAACAGATTGTGTTCCATTAATTCATCAAAGCATTCACAAACTTACAATAGTGCATTCTTTGAGAATTTTTTAGAAAAATTTCTGGACCCTTCTCTAAATGCATGAGAGGCTTTAAATATTAAAATAAATATGTTTTAAAAATAGATTATTACATAAAAATAGAGGTGGTTTCAAAAAACCATCCTCGTAAGACAAACTTTAACTACAATCTAGGAAAATAAAGTAACAATATGACTATGAATTATTATCTTTCATTTGGATTTGATCACAAAGTCGACAAATATGTAGCATGGGCTTGAGTTCAGCTAGCTATGAAATCCTTGATCTGACCTGTCCCTTGAATATCACATTTGAGAGTGCTGGCTGTGATATTTTTTTCGAATCTATTAAAGATCGCAGGGTCTGGTACTGATGATAAGGTTTGATCAGAAAATTCCAAAAATTTTCTCGATCAAACTTATTTACTTTTTTAATCGTTTCATCCTGCATTTCTTCCTTTTTTTTCCACTATTTTTCTAGTTTTTTTACGTCCGAGAGCACTTTAGATGTGCACTCTTTGATAATTTCTACTTTCACAAGTTGTTCACACATATATTTAGTAATTTCCTTTGATAATCTTGATGCTTTCATTGTTTCTTTCTCTGCATGCTTTATTTGTGCTTCCCAATCTTTGAATAATATTTCCTTGTGGAACTTATCTACCTGGGGTAGATCAGCTTCATTGCTTGAGTTTGATGGTTGCCATTGAATGTGTTCATTGATTTTCTTCTCGATCTTCTCACATTCAAGTTTCTGGATGGCTACTTACTGGATCAATATTTCACTTGAGTCACCATAGGAGGTAGTGATAGAAGTTTGTTGGCAAAATACTTCTTGTTATTGCTTTAACTTAGCGTTCATATCTAATGCTTCCTTTATGAACTACTCTAACTGTGGCTAGCCTTGTAATCTATTCATTGATGCCTTTAGTTGTTCTTGCTTCTTATTGAGTTGTACTTGATTCTGCAAATTAAGACTTTCAAAATCCTTTTGAAATTGGGACATCTTCAATTATAATTTCTTGCTAGAGTTAGATTTTTCTTATTGTAAAAAAATATCTAATTCTTGTATTCTATCCTCTTTCTGTTTCAGTAACATTTTAACCTCAGTGGCTTTATCAATGGTGGCAGTAGCATATTCCCCTACAAATTGTGATGGTTTGGTTAAATCTTCAGTCAGATCAGCTAGAGGATCCTTCCACAAAACATCAACAAATTCGTTTGTGAGGTTTGTGGATGTATCATCAATTATTAGGGGAATTTTGAGGTCTAAAATGGGCCTCCTAACTTTATAAGAACCAATAGGATTCAAGATGATGATGTCAGGCATGGGGGATGAATCCCCATTTTTGGAATAAAAAAGTAAAAATAATAATAAAATAATAAAACTACATTTTCAACTTGTATTTTCAACTTATCTCTCTAATTTTTTACTCAAATTTCGAGCGAGAGTACTTGTTCGATGCAAAATTTAATTCCTCATCCAAGGAATACCCATTTTGCATACTTTCGATGGACCCTACTACATGAAAAATTTTGTTTACAATCACACTTTTCATGTATTTCTCATTTTTCAGGTAGCAGTGTCCATCAAAAGTCTGTAACATGGGTACTCCTTGGATGGGAAGTCAAATTTTGCATCCAACTAGTGCTTCCGCTCGAAATGTGAGTAAACCCATAGGGAGATAAGTTGAAAATATGAGTTGAAAAAATAGTTTTTCCTTTTTTCCCTCTAAAATTTCACGATGTAATCAAATTTTATTTTATTATTTCCACTATTATTTTATAATTTCCTTAGGAGACCCATTTTAGACCTCAAAATTCCCCTAATGTCTTCTCCTTTTTGTTCTCTTTACTACAAATTTATGACTTGGGCTATAGAAGACATCCAACGAAGGTATTTCCTCAATTTGTAACACTATCTATTATGTAGGATCAGCCAGAATGATCTCTCAATCATGAGTTTCAGGAACTCGTTGTAATGGAGTAACATTTTCCACTAACCTCTGAGAATGTTTTGGCATCTGAAAAGTAGCAGCTTGATCAGTTTTGGGATTTGTTTTAGGAGTATTTATTAATTTAGAAAACTCATCCCATTCACTATTAAAATTCTTTGGTTGAGATTTACCTGACTGATCAAGTGTATCTTTACTATGCTGAACTTCTTGAGAAGTTGAATCTGTTCCATTACTTCCTCTTTTCTCCTACATCTCAATCTCTTGGATTACTTTATCAATTATATTTTTTGGGTTCTCCTTTCCATTTTCAGATTCATTTTCAGAATGATCCGAATTTGGAGATTGATTCTTTGATTGTCCTAACTCATCTTCAGATGTGTCTTTCACTTCATTATCCAAGCTAATACTTGGAGTAGTTCTGTTGACATCTTCAGTAGTCAATAAATCCAGAGGAATATTTTCCATTCTCTTACTTCTATATGCTTGGAAGGCTTCCAAGTCATCTTGATTGAGTTGATTAGATGCAAACTTAAGTACATCTGAAAACTTTTCAATGCCTTGAAATAAATCATCAAATCTATCTATCTCTTTCACAAAAGCTTTTACTTTGAGCTCTATGATTTAGTTTTTAATCACATCATTCGTATCATATGGTCATCTTGAAATTATGACCAAATTCAATAGATTAACCTTTGAAAATTCCTTGTAGGCATGACCAATATCAAAAAGTGAAAAAGTACCGCACTGTAAAGGGAAATTAGGCCAAACGACCTTCTTTGCGTCTTTAAGTTGTTTTGAAATACCATTTACAACAAGTTGGTAGGCTATCTCTCCTGCAAGTAATTTGTCAGGAACATAATACGTCAAGACATGAGGAGAATCATAACTCCCAAATACTCTGAAATATGTGAAAATTTCTTCTGCAAACCACCTAGCAATGGGTAGAAATTATATACTGGCTTCTTTGCAAACCAAAGGGGCTTTCTCATTGAATATAATATGGTGCATAGGAAACATGAATCTATGGAAAATTTTGTAAAAATACAAATGGTAGTGAGATTCCCAGAGGGCTCTGTGGTAAATGTGGATTGGAGTAGGGTCTTGGGTCATCCATTTCCATCCCATGGTAGGAAAACTAGAAGAAAAGAAAATTGCGTCCATGACATAGGCACACATATAAAAGGGGGGTATTTATCTAGATGAAACACGTATTTTATTCCTATAATCCATGACATGTTAGGCTAAATTATCTAATAGGATATTTTTCCAATTCAGAATTAATTAATTGACGATTGTGTCAATCAATGGGACCTAATCTACAGAAAACCTAGTCGTGTCTGGTTTTTCGTATAATTTAGACAACATACCGGCAGCATAACAATAAGCTGAAGGAATTTTTGCTATTGGGTACGTACCAAGTTTATCTCGTTTAAGCTTTCCCTGGTCTTGCTTCCATTCCTTTATGACTTTCATTAGGTCTAGATGTTTTGATCTAAAGCTTTGAAGAAATTATTTGCCATAGTTCTCCCGTGGGACGAGTGAGTGGTACATTATCCTTAAATATTTTGCCCTGAATGACCCAATATTCTCGTCTTTTGAATCTTTGAATGTTTTTTCTTCTATGTTCATGTGGTCAATTACCCACTTAACCAAATCTACATAAGGGAGAATCTTTGGCCTTGTTTCTACCTTATGGATGAATGAGCATGCAATGTTGAAGTAGGTCGGGTCTGAAGAAACAGACGCACCTGGTGAAGCAATTTTGACTATTACCCTTGGATTTTCATCCTCAAAAAGCTTATACATTGCCTCCCATGAATAAATTTCTCATTCCTTGTTGCAGGTGGTGTCTGAGAATAGGGGAGACATATCTGAGTCTTCGGTAGATGGTGCTTGGGTGATTTGTTTTCCTTTCTTTCTCATTTCTAATTTCCTTCGCTCCATTAAGTGGTTTCTTGATTTGAAGCGAAAAGAGCAAACATTAAAAATATATAGAATAGAGAGGAATATAGAATTAAAACAAATATGGCATTCAATCACTTCAACACATGCTCGAAGTAGATAAGAATCTATCAAAACCTTCTATTAAATGGAGTTAATCATCGATAATCTTTTTAAATCAAATCTTTTACACCTTCACGTGAAATGTTTATCGATCATTTTAAGATGTTGCATCTCGTATTCGGTTTGATATGACATGAATCATTTATCATGCTTTAGTAATTAACTACCATTCATCACACATCGCAATTTATAATTATTACCACTTATGATGTTACCCATAAGTCCTTCTAAATGCGATCTGCGCAAATTGCACATTGCGACTTTTATATGGTAAACGAGTTTTTCTTTCAGTTATACCCTGCGAAATGCGAAGTGCGTAATTAAGAATTCAATCGGCTGCGCTTTATTGGACTTTGGAAGTTTATGTTTATATCTTTATTGGCTCATTGGGTCTGCGTAATCACAATTTTCACCTAATTTCATATAAGTTCGATCGTTTAAATGAGGCACGATGCGATTTTGGTTTATAACAGTGATTAAAGTGTTTGCAATAAGATTTTGATATGAATTTGGAAAGAACTTAGTGCATATCGCAGCCCATATGACTTAGTGGATTTTTAAGTCATTTAGGTTTATAAGTTATGCAAATTGCGACACACACTAAGGAATGAAACTGGAAAAGAAAGAGAAACTTTATTTCCTAAATTTTTTTGAGTTAATCTAAAAAATAATTGAAATGAATTTCTTAATTATTTTTAAAGAATCCCCACTTATTAAAATAAATGGGGGTTTTTGTATAGCACAAAAGCTATTTTAATTAAGCTCCGCTCTACTGGAAGTTTCCCCTTCAAATAGGCAAGTGAAAAATATTGTTGGAGATCTTAATAAAATATCTCCATTTTCTATCATGGTATTGTGTTATTTTCTATAATATCTCTGGAATGTTTAACACTTCTGATATTTTCTGTAGGTTGAGCATACTACAAGTTGTATAAGAGCTCTTTCCTTGGCCAGCTGCAAACCCAATTTTAGAAAAAAAAGGTTAGGCTATAGATGTGTTTTTGCATCCTTAAACTATAGATATATCATGGGGGATCCACTCAATGAATCTATAACATATCATGTACATTTGTGGCATACTAAAAAATGCCCTTAATTTGACTACCTATTGGAAAATACCTATAAAAATCAAAATTTTAACCCCCTATCAATACAAACCCAATGTAACACCTTCCCAATTTAAAAAACCCATTATTTCACTAGATATTGTAGGTATCCATTTTTAATCAACATTTTTTATACCCCTTTATATTTTTTCATTAACTTTGAGCTCCATATTTTATACCTACCAATATAAAAACCCTTTACCCCCTATTATATGCTCAATATATTAGTTTTTGCTTAATATATATCCCCCAATATGAATTCATGTGGTATGGTATTTCTATCCCAGTGAAGCCCCCATGAGATATCTATTGTTTCCCGCATCAACTTGTGGTTGGTGAAGGATACACGTAAGAAATACAAGAGGTGGGCAAGTTTGTTGGACTCCCTTGTAATCCTTATTGGTACCCATTTGAGTAATAGTGCATAAGACAACACCTATACATGGACTTCTCTTCCACGTACCTTTGTGATCAGGTGATCATGTCCTAAGTGAAGAAAATGCTCAAAATTGGAACTGCTCAGAATTGGTTGAAACTAGAACGACTGGATAGGCCAAGTCGATATGATCCTGATGCTGTGAACGACACTCAAATCCGACACTGTATGTGAAAGTTATTCAAGTTTGAAAATTCACAATTTCCTTCAAAAGTCCAGTTTGACCAGGGTTGACATTGATTTAAAAAATATTAAAAAAATAATATTCCATAAAATATTTTGGGAATATTCCATAGAATATTCCAGGGAATATTCCTTCAACAACCTATCATAGCTCAACACTCGTCATATGCGGATTGGATATTGGGTTGACTTTCAGATTTTGTGGCCAATTAAAAGGCGCCACGTGGCCTGCCCAGAGGTCACCACATGGCCCCAAGCCATATGTAAATTTGCAGTGGAAAAATTATGGTATGCACAGGATTCAACCCTGGGTCGGGTGGCCGCCAGCCCATAGGCCCGACTACCTCGCTAGCGCTTTGGTGCTTAACCTCCATGGTTCTTTCCGCGTATTTAAACATTAACAAAGGTTTGGTTGGGGCAGAAAGGGGGCTAGCCCCTAAGGGCTAGACCCCTATACACGGGACCATGGGCCCAGAACCCTGGCCCTTAACCACCGACAGTTGCGGTTAAATCAATGTGATCACATGTGTTGCGGTGAAGTTTGTGCATAGTTTTAATTCCACGGTTATGAAACCGTTGCGCCAACGGTTAAGTCTGACGGGTTCGGACAGTCACCGTCGACCCATAAAAATTTAATGCCACCCAAACTGTGTGCTAAATTTTGAGCGGAGCCCCCATTTTTGGTGGAAAGTGCTATTTTGGTGGAGTTAACTCAAGTCCTCCCAAGTTTGGTGGAGTTTTTTTAGGCAAAACTGGACAAAACTTCTTTTGGTCATAACTTTCACATTAATGAACCTTTTGGAGCGAATTTTTTTTCATTTCAGGTATTCTCAGCATTATAGAGCCATTAGAATAGGTTGTAGAGCCATCAAAGGTGTCTTTTAGCCAGTTTTACTTCAGAGAAGTTTGGGGAGCCATCAAGGCCTTAAGGGAAATGGAGCTGCATTGGACTACACTTCACTATTTTAGGTGAAATCAGAGTCATTCTTAGCTTCTTTATGTGTTCTGAATTCATTTTCACAGCTGGTTTGGTATGTTTAGGCATTTTTCTCACTGTATTACCAATTTGAGCATCATAATATATCAAGGACATGCCCATTGGGAGCCCTGGACCTGGCAGATGTAGCCCAGGAAGGGTGAACTGCCTCATCATGTTGCTGTGTGTTTATGGTGAAGTTATTTTGTTGTGTTATTCAAATTAAAGTTGTTAAACAGTAAATTAAAACAACACTCTCTCACACCAAAATTCATAAACAGTTATAAAAAACACTTTGTTTCGCTTGCAAGACTATCCAAACACTTTGCACACTTAATTTAATAGAAATGAATACTTTGAACAGCAAAACATATACTTTCATTTTTAGATCAGTTGGTATCAGAGCTCAGGATTAGAGCCTTAGAAGCTATATTTTTTACTCAATATTTGTTTTGTGCAAAGATTAAGTTATTTGTTTGCAAGTTTTGATGCTTACTAGGCTAAAACTTAAGAGAGGTGAAGGAAACTTGGTTAGTGCACAAACTAATCCACAACCAAGAAGGTTCAGAGAACCACCTCCAAGAGCCCTAGAAGTAGCTACAAGCATGTCTTCAAGAGAAGGAGAAGCTCCTGAAGAGATGGATCCCAAGAAAGAAGAACGGGTATTCAGGAAAGCTTTCTTGGATATGACTGAAATGGTAAGGATCCTCTATCAAGAAAGAAATGATAGGATTGTTGGAGAAGGGTCTAAAAACTAGAAAGAAGGAGAGGATTCCTCAGGAGGAAAGAAGATTAATTGTCAGTATAAGAAAGGACATGGAGGAAATGTTGATACACCATCTCCCTCTTCATCCTCTTCCTCTATATCCTCTTCCTTGACTTCGGTAAATCAGTCTCATAAGTCGAAAACCACTGGTAAAAATCATTTTTTAAAGCTTGATGTCAAATTTTAATTGCCTATGTTTAATGGTGAAGTCAATGCAGAGAAACTTGACAATTGGATCAGACAATTGGAAGTTTATTTAAGGATTCAAAACCTTCATGATGACGACACCAAGATACAACTAGCCTCACTAAGAATGGATGGAGCAACATTGGTATGGTGGGAAGCCAAGACCAAGGATGAAATCAAGAAACATGGTAATATTACATTATCATGGACTGAATTTATTACTTCAATCAAGAAGCAATTTTATCTTTTAGCTCATCTACAAAAGGCTATAATGAATTGGAAAAACTTTAGACAACTTAAGGGACAGAATGTGCAAGACTATACCCAAGAATTTAGGAGAAGAGCACTCTTATTGACTTACAAAGTCAAGATACTTTGCTGAAATATATAGGTGTTTTGCATAGTTACCTTAAACATACTATCCTTATGTTCAATCCTACTAGTCTAGACAAAGTTTGTGTACAAGCTACGCATTTAGAGGCTAGAGGGAAAAACATTTTTGATGAGGGTAGAAACAAGCCTTTCAAAGGGAAGAACAAAGATAAAACCTTTAAGGGAAAAGGAAAAAAGAATGCATCTATCAAACAAGAGGGTGAAAAATTTATTTGTAAACATTGTTCAAGAGAGGGCCATGAAGAGAAAAATTGTTGGAAACTACATCCTGAAAAAAGAAATCAGTTTAACAAAAACAAGGGAAAGAAGAAAAATGAAGCTACTACAACTACACCTCAAGATTTAGGTGATGATTGAGGGGATGAAACCAAAATTGCAGCCATGGGTTTGAAAAGTATGAAGGGAAAGGAAACTGAAACTAAAGCAAGCACTAGTACTTCAAACTATCATGTACAAGCTCCTAATGAGGAAGAAAGAATTGAATTGTTCCATGTGAGGGTAGTCTAAAAACATACTAAAATTGACACACTGGTTGACAATGGGTCATAAGAAAATCTCATATCATAAGACTTGGTCAAACAGCTAAAACTTGAGAACATTCCACATCCAAAGCCTTATCCACTTGGGTGGATATGCAAGGATGCAAACTTACAAGTCTCAAGAAAGTGCATATTGCAATTCGCCATAACTGCACACTTTATTGACACAGTTGAACTTGATGTGGTGTCGCTTGATATATCAGGAATTGTTTTGGGAAGTCCTTACTTATTTGACAGGAAAGCGATCTTCCATTGCCATGAAAATAAATATCATCTCTTTAAAGATGGCAAGGAGTTCATTTTTAGAGCACATCGCAAGAAGGAAAATATAGCGATGGTAAATGTAGGACAGGTAAAAAGGCTAGTAAATTCTAGTAAGAGTTTTGTACTTCTTATGGTTAAGCCCAAGGTTGATATGAATCATGAGTCATTTGAAAATTGTGATTCCAAGCTTAAATCAGATTTATATGATGTAGTTGATGCACGATGAGATGTTTCAGGAACCAACAAGTTTACCTCCTAAAAGGGAGATTCATCATGAAATCCATTTACATCAAGATTGTCTTCTTCCTAACATCGGTATATACCACTTGTCTATCATGGATAACGCTGAAATCAAGAGGCAAACTAAAGACTTGTTGGACAAAGGATTCATAAGACCAAGCACTTTGCCATGTGGGTCACCGATAGTGTTGATTCCAAAGAAAGATGGAACTTGGTGCATGTGTGTGGACTTCAGAGCATTGAACAAAATAATGGTAAAGAATCGTTACCCACTTCCAATGATAGATGATTTGTTGGATCAGCTGAAAGATGCTAAATATTTCACTAAGTTAGACTTACATAGTGGTTATCATCAAGTTAGAATTGCAGAAAGTGACATTTGGAAGACAGCATTTAAAACCAAATAGGGACTCTTTGAGTGGCTTGTTATGTCGTTTGGTTTATGCAATGCACCTGCAACTTTCATGTGGGTAATGGATGATGTATTACATCCTTTTCTTGATGATTTCATTATTTTCTACTTAGATGACATCTTAATTTTCAGCAAGGATAGAGAAGAGCATGTCATGCATGTTAAGAAAGTACTTGATATTTTGAAGAAAAATCAGTTATTTCTTAAAATGTCAAAGTGTGAATTTGGAAAGACTTCTTTGTTTTATTTGGGACACATATTAGGAGAAGGCGCTTTGAGAATTGATCCTTCCAAAGTAGAATCCATTGTGAATTGGCCTACTCCCAAATCCATTTCATAGGTAAGAAGTTTTTTGGGTGCATTTCAGTATTGGAGGAAGTTTATTTCTAAGTTCTCTGCCATAGCACTTCTTATGCATGCAGTGACTAGTGTGAAGCGTGCTTTCCAATGGGGAGGCAAGCAACAGAAAGCTTTTGAGTCTTTGAGAGAGAAGATAAGTTCAGCTCCAGTCCTTGCATTATCGGACTTGAGACAGCCATTCGAGATTCAGACAAATGCTAGTGATTACACCATGGGTGCAGTTCTCTTACATCATGGTAAGCCTATTGCATTTCATTCTGAGACATTTAATGGTCCTGTTGTGAATTATCCTACATATGATAAAGATTTGTATGCATTGGTAAAAAGTGTCAAAAAATGGAAACACTATTTGATGGGCAAAGAAAAAATTGTTCATACTGACCATCATCCTTTACAGTACTTGCAATCGCAAAGTAAATTAGAGCAGTCACGACATTTCAGATGGATGGGCTTCCTACAAAAATTTCACTTGGTAATAAGGTACAAGAAAGGTATTTACAATAAGGTTGTTGATATGCGTTCAAGGCCTATTATTGGTGCTAGTACTTTACTTAAGAATGATTCTATTGTACATGAGAGCTACATAGAACAGTATGCATCAGATGTTGATTTTAAGGATGTGTATGCTAACTTGAGTGAAGGGAATCATGTTGAGGAGAATGATTATCATTTGCATAATAATTTGTTGTTTCATATGGGCAAGTTATGTATACCACAGGGGGAGATACTAAGCATCATGAGAGAATTTCATTCTTCTCTCATAGCTGGACATTTTGGGGTAAGAAAAACAGTGGAACATTTACAGAGGTATTGTTATTGGCCTCACATGGTAGATAGTGTTTCACGTTTCATTAGAGGTTGTTCATTATGTGCTACTAGCAAGCCTAACAATAGGAAGCTTGGTTTATATACGCCATTGTCGGTACCTTCTAGACCATGGGAAAGTGTTTCTATGGATTTTGTTGGAGGGATACCATTATCTAGAAAGCAGCATGATTATCTTTATGTAGTAGTTGATCGTTTCAGCAAGATGTGTATTCTTATGCCATGTAAGAAATCTATAACTGCTGAACAAACTGCTGATTTATATTTTCAACATGTATGGGTTCATTATGGCTTGCATACTTCTATTTTTAGTGACTGGGATTCTAGATTTGTGGGGAGTTTTTGGTCCAATTTATGGAAGATGATGGACACCAAGTTGAAGAAGAGTACTGCTTTCCATCCGCAAACAGATGGCCAAACAGAGGTAGTGAACAGAACCATTGTACATATTTTGAGAGGTTATTGTAGCAAGCATCCCAAGCTTTTGGATGAGCATTTTCATTACATTCAACATGCTTACAATCGGGCCAAACACTCTTCTACAAATACTTCACCTTTTGAAGCTTGTTTTGGGTATTTGCCTAAGTCACCTTTAGAATTAATTATTGAGAAGGATGTGGCCATTGACGGTCATAGTGACATTGAAAAAGCTCGCATGTTCAATGAAATAATTTAGCTCATACATCAGCAAGTTCAAGAGCAACATGAAAAAAGTCAAGGCAAGTACAAGGAGAGGCATGATAAGCACAGAATTGATCACAAGTTTCAAGAAGGGGATGAGGTATGGTTGCATATTAGTAAGGAAAGAATGCAAGGAGAAGGTAAAAAGCTGAAGCCTATTCATTATGGTCCATTCAAGATCCTTAAAAAAGTTGTAAATAATGATTTTCAATTATATTTTCCTTCATACATGCAAATGTATTACGTTGTATGAACCTCCTTTTGGTCATAACTTTCACATTACTAAACCTTTTGGAGCGATTTTTTTTTTTTATTTCGGGTATTCTCAGCATTTTGGAGTCATTGGAACAGGTTGCAGAACCATCAGATATGTCTTTCATCCATTTTTACTTCATAGAAGTTTGGGGAGCCATGAGGGCCTTGAGGGAAATGGAGTTGCATTGGACTACACTTCACTGTTTTAGGTGAAATCAGAGTCATTCTTAGCTTCTTTCTATGTTCTGAATTCATTTTCATAGCTGGTTTTTTCTTTTTATGCCTTTTTCTCACTTTATTACCAATTTTAGCATCATAATATATCAAGGACATGCCCATTGGGAGCCTTCAACCTAGCAGATGTAGCCCAGGAGGGGTGAACTACCTCATCAAGTTGTTGTGTGTTTATGGTGAAGTTATTCTATTGTGTTATTTAGATTAAAGTTGTTAAATAGTACATTAAAACAACACTCCCTCACACCAAAATTCATAAACAGTTATCAAAAACACTTTGTTTCACTTACAAGACTATCCAAACACTTTGCACACTTAATTTAATCAAAATGAATACTGATAGCAGCCTAAAGCTGAAAAACCCACATTCACTCCTTAAGATGCATATAAAAATGCATGGTTCATTTTTAAACCAAACTAATTCCCATATTTGGGCACACTTTAATGCGGAAGCTACCTTTTGAATCTCTGATTAAAACCTTATAATAAAACCCACTTTACAAACTTCATATGCGGAAGTTGTTCCTTGCCTTATACTCTATGGTTATAAACCATAGGCCAAAACCCATTTTCATGAATATTTGAATCAACATTCAACTTTGGAATAACACCCATAATATAATCACAATATATATAATGGCCCACACTACCAACCATCATATATGCTCACTAGTCCGAATGCTATTCGGCCCCACAATTCATTAATGTATATTCGGCTCCACACTTATCAATTATCATATATTTGAGCCACGCAAACAATTCATTCATTTAAAATCTTGACTTTGGATAAAAACCCAAGGCACCAGCATAATGTTAGATCCGGTCCCACAGTATATACCAATCCAGTCTTCGTTGTCCATTTAATTGTTTCAAATCCGACGGACAACACATAACAAACTTGCATTTTATTTAACATGCCTTTTTAACACCGTCGGGTCCACACCTTGCTAACCCTTGCACAACTTTCGACGCGAACACCGTCGGATCTCCAGCACCAATGATCGAATGGCTATCGCATTCAGTCAACCCCTGCACTTTATCACTCAAGAGCAATGTGAAATCGGTGGTTTTACTACTGTGACATGTCACACTCTTACTCGATCGCGTTCAAATGGAAAAAAACCACTTACCATTCCAAACCTACGCAAAAACCATTAGTGGTTTCCAAAAACCACCTATGCGTTCCAATCGCATAATTTCTCCATACTTCTTCTGTGCTTTGGTCCACCATTCCGCCTCCAATTCTTAACATTATCTCATGTTTTCGGTCTCCATCCCACGGCACCTTCAATTCACAGTTTCATTTGCATTCAACCTTCATTCCTTTTCACCCAAATTGCATTCAATTAACAGTTTTCCAAACCCTTTATCTTTGAATAAGTTAAACCCCCAGTTGAGTCAACCATCACCACAAACATCATGAATCCAAAATCAATTCTTCACCTTGAAGAACCACTTCAATTTGACCTAAATGACTACAATTGAATCTCCTTTCTGACATTGATCCGAAATTTCTTCGCATTCCAGGATCAAACCCTCAGCATATTGATTTGAAAGATCACCCTTTTAATGGGTCACCATTGATCCATTCTGTGATCGATGGTAGCTCGTTGTTACTTATTCAAACCCAAGTTTGAATATCATTATCTCGCAATAGAATACTCTGTTGTACTTCATTTCCCAGTCTCTTGCATATAAACATGATGCCAAAATCCTTTGTTCTATATACACATCATACTTCTATTCATCAAAATATACACACTCAATTCAACACCAAATTTCTCTATATATATAAAACTAAAATAATTTCAAGGGCTTTCTTCCTCTCTGGCCTGCTATTCAATCAATGGCCTTCTTCCTCTACAACCCGTAGGCTTCAAACCCTATCTCTCTCAAACCCTGAATCACTCTCTATCTATTTTTCTGCTTTTTATGCCTTTGAGGCTTACATTTTATACAAAAGGCTCTGAAACTATTTTTGGTTTCATTTCCTCTATCTTCTCAACAAAATAATAAATATCCATTAAGTCCTCACTTGACTCAACTAATCCCTAAGGATCCTCTTTCATCCTAAAATCATGAAACCAACTCTAATTTCGGATTTATAATTAATTCCTAAATCTCTCAATCCCCATGCACTTTCAACTAGCCTAATTCTCTCATGTTCTCCAACATTCGAGAACATTTACAAAATTCCTCACAATATTTAATTAATTCTCATTAAAATCACTCAAATCATTACATAAGAAACCAACTCCCTTGAAAACACAAAACCCCTAAGTCTATTAAAATACAATGAATTTTCTTGAGCTTAATGCCCCTGCATCAGACTCCCAAGGTCAAAAATAATCATGATCTCCTGATCATGTGCTTTTAATCTTTGCCTCCTGGATCCCATACTTTGTTTTGCTGATGTCCATAAGCTGTATCATTCTTCTGTTGTACTTCTCCAGGTTTCCATATCTTGTTCTGCATCTTGCCACTAGCTATGATTTCACATTCTGTTCTTGTTTTTCCTTTGCTATTGTTTCTTTGCTTTATTGTTGTTGTCTTCCTCTGAGACACCTTCATCATCAACCTTCTTATGCTTTCAATTTATATGTTCATTTTATCTTCTGTCTGGAAATTATTTTTCCTTTTGTTGCTGCTTTCAATTTATGTTGCTGCATATGTTACCTTTGTTGTTCTTGCTACTATAGATGTTGCTGCAGATGTTGCCAATATTGTTGCTGTAGATGTTGCCTCCTCCCAAACTTCCTGAATATCTCTTAAGATATCTCCCTCTGCAACATTCCTCTTCTATTCACTACCTGCAAATTTATTTTGAAAAAATAAATTATCTTCTGATTCTTTAATCACAGCAACATAATCATTCACTTTTCCTTGTATACTAGTAAGCATAATCAAATTTGACAAACTAGTATCTGCTCCTATTTCTTTCACAAGTTCAAACATTTTCACTTGAGTGTTTGCAATTCCTTTCTCTAACATAATTGTCTCAAGCAAGTATTTCATCCATTTCGTTTGAACTTGTTTCACATCATCAATATGATGCAATTTAGTTTCAGCATATCCTTCTTCTTCTTCTTTTTTGACAATCTTTAGTAATTGTCCTTTATCTCCTAGATTGATTCTGGCAATCAATTCAACTTCTTCAAACTCTATATCTTCATCTTTTATCAGAATAGAATTCTGATTCTTCATCACTGTGGCAGTTCTAAAAGTTTTTCCTACAATTTTCTCTTGGCTAATCAAACAAGCCAACTCTTCCTCACTGTCATCAACAATAACAAGTTCCTTCATATGAGACATGACTGTCTCACCTTCTCTGGAATTTATGAGTTCCTTCTTGTGCAACAGCTCATCTTCATTCAAGACAACTCCAAGAGATGGATTGTCTTCTACAACACCTGTAAACACAGTCAAATTGTCAATTTAAAAATCACAAGACCCAATGGTCTTATTTGATGATCCAATCACCAAATATTCTTCCAGCAGTTCTAAGTCTCTTTCAGGACTCAAGAAAATCTTCACTGTCTTTCTTCCCAGCTTCCAAGGTTATCTCCATTGTTCCAATCACCATGATAGAATGATGATCCTTTACTATGTTTTCATCTAACATAGTTTCCTTGTCATTAAATTATCTAACATTTTTCATTTTTTGTCCTTCTTTGCCTGCATAATTAACACATGAATTATTAGTATTAAAAATACAAGGTTTCAATGTCTCTTCCTTCTCTGGAAACATTTTAGTATGCTTCTTTGAGTTTTCTTCCAAATCCTTTGTCAGCACACTAGCATGCTGATTTAAATTGTCCATGAGACTGTCAGCTAGTCTCTTCTTCTCATCATCTGTTTCAAAAATATCTCTCTGCACTGGCTCACAACAATGAACTTCTTTCTCTGCAATTTCACTTTTTTGAACACTTACATCCTTATCCTCTATGTTAGTATGAATCCTTTGTCGAAGTGTACTAAAAAGGACCACTTTAGCTACGCATAACTAATAGCCCTAACAACAAAAGTGGCTTCCAATATCTTCATATCTGCGGTTATTAGAACAAGAAAAGAGCTGCAAACAACCAGATCTATGCATGGAAAGACATTAAGTGGTAAAAACAAGGGTTTGCTCCATATACCAATAAACAAGACAAGAACAATTTTTGAAAGAATTTTTGTATTAATGGGGCACCTGGGAGGAAAACAAGAAGGAGTATCCAATTCCCCTCAGTGGGATGGGTTCTTGGAAGTCCTCAGCACTTCAGATCTAAGATTTCTCTCTCTAGTTGATGTAGAAAACCCAATGCAAAGAGTAGAGCTCAATGGGAGCAAATGATGGAGATATGTGACCAAGTGTATAGATCCAAAGTGATCTAATAGGCAACAAAAGGTGAAGAATGGTAGGAAAAACCCTCCTATTTATAACAAAATATTGGGTCATTCTAGATCTTGGTGCATGGGTTAACAAGATCTAGATCCACTTTTTATGGAATATTTTATTATATTTGTTGGAGGGAAAAGGTATTTGACTTGGGTCAAATCCCTTGATTTGTCAAAAATAAATAAATAAATGATTTATTTATTTTTTTAAGGAAGCGGTTAGAAGATAATCAAATAAATAATGATTTATTTAATTATTTAAGGAAGTGGTTGAAAGATAATTAAATAAATAATGATTTATTTAATTATTTGTGGGTGATTTGGTCATATTTAACAAGGAATATTATATAAATAAGGTTTAAATAACTATTCCTAGAAAATAATAAGATAAATAAAGGTTTATCTAATTAATTTCTTTGATTTTGGGTTAAACATGACTGGGAATAATAATTAAATTATGGTTTAATTAATTATTCCATGAGGAAAATCAAACAAATATGGGTTTGTTTAATATTTCCTTTTTGGGGTTTCCTGTTTTAACATAGTGAAAGCAGTTTTACTTAGGGTAAAACTGGTCTTACATGGTGTACTTGGGTCCATCTAATGATAATAGGTTAGATGACCAAAAATGGTGTAACAGATTGCCCCCCAGCGTGCGAGTGTTAGGAGCAAATCGTATGACCGAAGTACGTTGTAAGAACACAATCACTAGACAACAAAAGGGATGTCAGAGAGAGAAATGTAAGGTAGATAGTGTGCTGAAGGACTAGACCCTGAGGAGACGAGACTCGCAGGTGCAACAAGTCTCTTTTTATGAGAGGGTACCTGTGCTGAAGGCGGCGGGGGAGGCATACCTATGCCCGCCAAGACAAAGTACAAAAGAATAGTGTGTCCAGTAAACAAGGGACCGAACCATAAAGTACAGCTGGCATAATCATGAGCCAGATAAAAATACAATGAAGAATCCCATATACATGTTGTGCCTGGGATAACAGCCAGGACTTGTACAATAATATCTGAGTACATGAGATACAAATACAACCCAAATACCCCCTGTACATGGGAAAGGGCTCACAAAATCTGACTGATACATGCAAATCAAAGAGGCGCTGCAAGTGGCTAAGGCCAACATCATCAAATATCTGGAGCTGCATCGAAGGCTGCAAGGAAGAGGTCATCCGGGCATGTGGGGGGCTACCTGCAGGGCCAACCCCTCATGAGGGTTGAGACATCTCACACACACCCAGGAATCATCAAGAGCTGCTGCTGTATCACTGAACCATCAAGTATACAGATCTCGGTCATGCTGAAAGGAGCTGGAGTGGAGAAACAATCAAGTCAAAGGGAAAGGAGAGATCCCTTTGCCTGATCCGAGGCACCGAACAAGAGTGGAAGCTGGAACCAAGGTACACCGCCCTCTAGACCTGGCTTCTGGAATGAATGAGCTGATGTCGACAGAAGGAGGTCCGCCATAGGTGAGGTAATGAGAGGTCCTCAACTAAGGCACGAGAGAAAAGAGTAGAGCAACGGACAGACTGACTAATGATGATAGGGGAGTAGAAAGGACTGAGTAGCGAATGGACGACTTCCCTTGTTAGAGCATAAAGGGCATGAATGACATGGCAGCGACTGACACAATATCGTAAGGGATAGGGGACAGTGGGACTGAAGGTCATAATATGCGACACAAGAGAGAGACCAAGCAATGAAGGATGGAGGGCTATAGCGGGGTACAAAGGGACTCGGGATAGACTCCATGGATGCGATGATGACTCAACTTGGATGCTCTAAACAAGGGCGACTCGATGGTAGTGCCACACAGTAGAGGCCCCATGGGGGACCATGAAAACATGAGTACAAGATGGGAACTCATGACGAAAATCGACACGAACAAAGACAAGTAAGGAGGCAAAGTGGTGCCCCAAGTACAAGTGTCGTAAGTGAGGAGATTCGATTTTAATGAGAGGTGAAGTGACCCTTCGTGGACAAAATGTGTCCTGGTGAAGTGTTTAAACCCAAAAAAGGAAAAAAAAAAGATGCTGGCTATCTAAAAGAAAATAAAACATGCATTTCAAAGGGGAAATGCTAAGGGTAATATTTCTTAAGAGAGAGTGCATTGCGAGGATTAGGAAGGGGGTTGCCTTCGAAATCCTCTAAGAGGTATGCCCCCTTACCGAGATCCTCACTGATGATGTAAGGGCCTAGCCATAATGAGTCGAACTTCCCATGACTAAGGACATCATGGGCTTGGTCATAGACTAGAACAAGGTCGCCTGCGAGGCTGGACTTTTCGGTCATACTGGGCTTTGGTGCGTTTCTTGGCCGCTTCCATGGTTTGCAAGGAAACACAGCGGTCTTAGGAAGCGTGCTCGAGCATGATAAGTCATTGTTCTAGAGGTTGGGTGTCAGGGAGAAGTTCAATGGCCAGATGCAGGGAAGGGATTTCACACTCGATTGGTAAGACTGCCTCCTCTCTAAAAACAAGGTGGAAAGGAGTGAACCCGGTGGCAGTTTTAACAGAAGTCTGATAGGCCCATAAATCAGGGAAGAGCATGAGGTGCTAGTTGGTTTTTTGCTTATTCACCGTCCGTTGAAGCATAGTCTTGAGAATTTTGTTGACTGCTTCAACTTGGCCATTACCTTGGGGGTAATAGGAGGAGGAATATTGGTGCTCAAAACCCAACAGTGAGGATATCTCGCGCCATATCTCATCTTCAAAATGTCTGCCATGGTTAGAGACCAGTGGTTTCGGAACTCCGAATCGAGCGATAACATGGTTAAAGAAAAAGAGGACCGCGGTAGCGGCCGTGTTGTTGAATGTAGGCATGGCCTCGGCCCATTTTGTGAAATAGTCGATCGCCACGATGATATATTTATGGTTACCAGCGGATGGCGGGCGACACCCCATAAATTCGATGGCCCATTTACAGAAGGGACCAGTGGAGACGACCGGATGGAGGGGAGCTGGGGGAGC
Organism: Pinus albicaulis; assembly: GCA_034641835.2. NCBI lineage: Eukaryota > Viridiplantae > Streptophyta > Pinopsida > Pinales > Pinaceae > Pinus > Pinus albicaulis. The sequence goes on from CM076571.1 coordinate 238,641,006, forward strand.
TCGCGCCTTAGGGGCGAAATTTTGGCAATTGGGACAGTGTTTGACTGCCTCAATGCAATCACTGAAGAGGGAAGGCCAAAAATACCCAGCGCGCATGACTTTTTGGGCAGTAGCAAGACCTGAGAGGTGGCCACCGCAAGCGCCGCTATGGCAGGCATTAAGGACCTGTTCAGCTTCAGCGTGTGTGAGACAATGACGAAGGACAGTATCAACCCCGCGACGATAGAGGTCATCACCGATAAGGAGGTATCGAGGAGCTTGGTGTCGGATACGTCGGCGAGCCTCACGGTCAAGGTGGAGGGCGAACTTTTGGGTTCGCAAGTAAGTAAGAATGTCGCCATACCGCGGGTCGTTGGCAGTAATGGAAAATAAGTGTTCATCAGGAAAATAATCATTAACGGGGGGGTCTGGCGATCCGGTAGGTAACTCAGAAATGAGCTCAGCGAGGGCTAAGCCTTTCTTACTCTTTGGTGTGACAAACTCGAGGTCGAATTCTTGCAGAATAATGACCCAACGGGCGTACTTCCCAGTGAGGATACGACGACTCAATAGGAAGGCCATGGGGTTGAAATTAGTCACAACCTTGGTGGAGCGCATGAGGATATAATGACGAAGTTTTTGGACTGAGAACACGACAGCCAGTGCTAATTTTTCTTCATACGAGTAGGAAACAGGGGGTCCTACAAGGTTCTTACTGACGTAGTAAATCACATGCTCGATACCGTTGTCATCTTCTTGGATAAGGACTCCAGCGACCGAATAGGTGGAAGCGGAGATGTATAGGATGAAGTCCCGATCAAAGTCGGGAGGGTGTATCAAAGGAGTGGATGTGAGGGCCTGCTTGAGGGCATCGAAAGACTCATGAGCAGGGGTATCCCAAACAAATGGGATATTGGATCGGAGGAGTCTAAGGAACCCATGTGTGGTGGTGGCATAGTCAGGGACGAACCGACGAAGAAAATTAGCTTTCCCTTGGAGGCTTTGGAGCTGGCGTAGGGTACGTAGGATGGGAAGTTCAAGAATGGCTTGAACTTTCAAAGGGTCAAGAGTGATACCATCCCTAGACATGATGAAGCCTAAGAGATGGCCGGCAGGAACGCAAAAGACGCATTTCAATGGGTTAAGGCGGATATTATACTTGCGACATCGGAGAAAAATGGTACGCAGATCGTGTAGGTGCTGCGCCCGATGCTTAGAACGTGCAGTGAGGTCATCTAAATAAGCAAGGATAATATGAGCTAATTCATGGAAACAATAAGACATGGCCCGTTGAAAAGTGGTGCCGGCATTTTTAAGGCCGAAAGGCATGACGCGGTACGCAAAAGTTCCCCACAGACTAATGAACGTGGTTTTGAGTTGATCAGCAGGACGGATAGCAATTTGGTTGTATCCGGAGAAACCATCCATAAAGGATAGAACCTCATGCCCCACACACTCGTCAATGATTTGGTCAATGAACGGTGTGGGGAAGTTGTCTTTGGGACAAGCTTTGTTTAAGTCGCGAAATTTGGTGCAAACACGGATGGTGCCTTGTTTCTTGAGAACGGGAACTGGGTTGGAGACCCAAGTGGTGTATTCAATGGGGTAAATGAAACCAGCCTGCTTGAGCTTATCAATTTCGGCCTTGATAGCATCACGTCTGGAAGGATGAATGGGTCTCAACTTTTGACGGACCGGTTTGGCATCAGGCCATGTGTCGATATGGTGTTCGACAATGGCGGGATCGAGTCCGGGCATTTCAGAATAGGACCAGGCGAAAACATCATGGAATTCTTTGAAAAGCTTGGTGTAAGCTTCGATTTTGTCCAGGGTGCATTGGGCACCCAAGGTGATGTATTCTTCGATTCCTGGTTTGACTGAAATGTCAATTTTGATGGTAGGAGATATATTGGCCATGTTTCCTTCTTCGAAAGCATCAGGTGCAGGGATGGGATTTTTGAACCAATCAACTGCATTGGGAATGAAGTCTTTGGTTTCCATAGCATACTAGTCATGGGACTGTTGTGGGAGGAAGTATGCGCGATGGTGTAGATCGTCCCATGGAAAGTCAGGGTTGGTCATGGCTTCCATAATGTCTTCATCGGACTGGAAGATGGGAAGACTGGAGGAAGAAGGATCACCCGAGGAGGTAGTGACGTGTGACGGGTCATCAGGAGGAGAATGGCTCAGATGGGAAAAATCAACAGATCCAAGGTCGGCTGAGGAGGAGCCGAGAGTATCTGCAGGTTGAAGGTTAGGTGAACTGTCTCACAAGGATGATGACAGGTACAAAATGGTGGTTGACGGCTCTGTTGGTTCGATAGCGGGAGGAGGAATGTGAATGGGAGTAGGAAGATCCTCAGGTTCTATCGAAATAGCCTTGAATCGGCGGTACATGTCCAAGGAGGAACGATACTCGTCAAGGCGGGGACAGAGGTGGGTGTAATGGCCGTGGAAATCGCACAAAGCACAGGGGTGATTGGTGAGCAAGTTTTTGAGTTTCGGGATAGAGTCCGGGATAGTGACGTAGACTTCGGGGATGTCAGAGTCGGGAAACGTCTCGTTGACCAGGATCTTGAGGTTTGGCAATTCAGGACACAGATGGGTGGCGTGACCAATGATATCGCACAAAGCGCATTGGATAGCGGGCTTTGGTGGTCGCGGAGAGGTAGGGGTTGTCGGGGCTGCCTGGTCCTGGTGGGTTGCCCCCTTATGAGCTTTGCCTTTCTTCCCGGGAGCTGTCATGACAGGAGAAGGGTCCTGTGGCAGTGCTGGGGGCACAGTGGCAACGGGGGAAGTGAGGGGGACTGGTTGAACTGGTGTCAAAGCCATGTAGGGTTTGGGGTGACCAGGAGGGGTAGCGGCTGGAGGATCAAGGTACCAGACCGGTATGCCCAAAGTCAGGTTAGGGAGAGAGAGGGTGGCCATGACGGAGGCAGAATATACTCCGGGAGGGGGAGCCAGGAAAGGTATCTGCCCAGCAGGGAAATGACCAGGAGGGACGGCTCCGAGATGGTTAAGGCCTGGGGGAACCGATCCAGGAGGGTAAAGGGGTTCCGGGATACCAGCTGTAGGAGCAAGGCCAGAAGGAGGGGGTCTGGCTGGCGGAGATGAAGGGCTAGGAGCGGGTTGCGGTGGGCGAGGTTGAGGTGGCTGACTAGCCGAGGTGGGCCGCTTAAGGGTAGCCCGAGACGATTGCATCATGCAAACATTCGATAAGTTGGGATCAGGAATATGAGGAGGAGGAAGATTAGGAAAAGTTCCAAGCAGGGAGGAATCTTTGTAGACGCCGGGTGAGACACTGGTCAAAGAATCGACGGCTTTCTTATTGGCTACAGAAGAGATGGTCGTCTCAAGGGAGGTCTGAGACGACGGCTCATGATAAGACAGCTGGTCAATGGTGACTATCTTTCCATTGTGCGGGAAAGACATCTTGCGGAAAACCGCGGATGGGACAACAGACATGGCATAGGTGTAGCTTCGCCCCAATAGAATGTTGTAGTATAGAGGGGCGTCAATGACTTCGACGTCAACGCAAACGGTCTTACCGGTGAGGGTGATAGGACAGTTACGAAACAGGCCAATGGGCTGGGAGGCATGACCGTCCCACGCTCGAAGGGTGATCATGGAAGGGGCCAGCTCAGGGGATCCGAGTTGCTTCCAAACCAAAGCGGACATCACGCAGGTGGATGCCCCCTCATCAATTATACACCGGGACACGTTAGCGTTCCAGATTTTGACTGGGATTTGGAAGGCGACGGAAGGAGGAAGAGGAGGATGGTCCGATTGAGTGGCGTCAAAAACAATCATTTGGTCATCAGCAAGATCTACAGTGCCCATGGCAGATAGTAGAGCCTTCTTTTGGGAAGGGCACGACTGGAGGAGTACCAGTGTGGAAATGGCAGCAGGAGATTACGCCAAATCATCTACTATGCTATAAGAATGAGAAGCTCCACCGAAAGCAGCATTTTGATGTAATGGTCCCTTAGGAATCTTGGTATGGACCTCAACTTTGGGTTGAGGGATATGTAAGGGGCCACTGGATGTCGAAAAAGGCTCTGTAGAACCTGAAGAAGGAGACTCGGGGGCAGACTAAGCAGGAGGCTTGGGGTACTGGCGAGACCGAGTTTGAAGGTGAAGATCGACGGATGGGGATGGATCAGAGTTCATCATGAGGATCTGGTAATCAGAGGAACTAGAAATGGAAGGTGGGGTGGAGACTTGCCCATCAGGTGGTTGGGTAGCCACGAGTCCTTGCTGAGGGAAAGGATCAGTAAAAACAGCTGGTTGGGTAGTGGCCACATTAAGAGGAGCATGAGGGGAGGCGTGTTGTCTGCGCAATGTGGCTTGAGACTCCCACATCTGCCGCACCTGGGGTAAGAGGGGACAATCATGGGTGTAATGACCATAAACACCGCAACACGAACAAGGCTTGTTTGTGTGAAGCGGCCTGTCCGGCTTGGGCTGAGTGCCCTGTTGCTGGTTGGCAGTGTTAGGGTCCACACCAGAATTGGGTCCACGGGTACCAGGGGAATATTGGTTTTGATTGCCTCTCCGCCTTCTTTGAGAAGAAGGGGGATTAGTCGCGCCCTGCTGTGAAAATACATGCCCTGGAGGGGGCTGTAAGTGCTGTTGCAGGTTTGTAGGAGGCAAGGGAGATGGAAGCGCATATGTTGGAGGAGCTGGCGCACCAGGCTGCGGATAAAGGTAATGGTTAGGTTGGGCAACATTGAGGTAAGCAGGAGGTTGGGCAAAAGGAGGAGGCATGCCATATCCTGGATACATGCTACCGGGAGGGGGAAGAGTGCTAGAGGTGCTGGCCCCTCCCCGAGGGAGACCATAGCCCATAGGAGGTTGAGCGTATGGATGGGAAAGGGCTCCAACGATACCATCGGCGGAATGAGATGCCCCCGGGGCGTTAGCGCCACCGGGCCTGGGGAGGTGTCTCATGAACGCAGGCAGCTCTATAACCAAATTGAGCGTAGATCAGGTCATATTTCCAAGGCTATTTGGAGGGCGGCTTCTCTGGCTTGAGAAAAATGGGGAGGCGACATCTTTGCCGATGGGAGCGGGAAGGGTGCGAAGGAACCAGTCCATGTAAACCCGATCTTCAAAGGGAGGGGCTCAACATAAGCTCAGTCTTCTTCGCCATTCCTGAACATGGGCGAAAAGGCGTGTTGAAGAGGATTGCTTGAAGGAAGTCAAGAGCTCCGTGCCAGTATCGTATCGGAGAGGGAGCTGGAAGTACGACAAAAAGGCTTGGGCAAGAGTCTAAAAGGTGGTATGGGTAGAGGTGGCTTGTTCGACATACCATTTAGAAGATTCGTCGGTGAGCGTGCGTTGGAACAAACAAAGATGGATGGAGTCATCGGTAATGGAATGGGAGGAAGAACACGCCATGTGGAGAGACTGACATGATCGTCGGGATCTTCTTCATTAAGGCCCTTCAAACTTAGGGATGTTCGAGGGGAGCCGGTCACATAGCAAGCCAATTAGCGTTGTGTTGGATAGGGTCATTGATCAACCGATGGAAATCGGGGAGGGCTGAGGCTCGCAATGTACGGCAGCACCTGTGGGTGGCCGGGGTAGTTCATGGCAGTTCCGCTAGTAGGAGGGCCGGCATTAGGGCCGGAGAACCGCTAGCGTTAGGCCCTAGACCAGACATGGTGAAGGTGACAGGGGGAGAACCAGGAGGAGAAAGGGAACCCGATGAATCAGGAGAGGAGTCGGAGTGCGGAATCGGAGGAGGACTGGCTCGACGACGGCGGGTCGGAGCAGGTCGATTGACCGAAAACTGAGGGTGAAGGCCAAGAAGTCTCTAGGAAAGGCGCCCTGGGGGCGCAATGACGACAGGAAGAAGGAAACCGACAGGGGCAGAAAGGGATAGAATCAAGTGAGGTCAAGGGTAGAAAAGGTGCAGTGACAATTTATTTTAGAGTCTTTGCCAGGCGGTGTTAACCAGGCGCTTCTTCACTTAGGGTCAGTGTGTGGCATGCGTTAATTTTAATTTTTAAACCCTTTCCATTTTGAGAGCAAGAAAAAAGTGTGTTGCGTAACTGAAAATAAATCTACAGAGAATAGTATATAATGCTGAAATAACAGAAAATTAACAGCTACTTGTGCATCTATCTAACCCAAGAAGGCGGGTCTCTCAAAACTAATCTAAAAAAGGGAAAAAATCTAGGAAAAACACACGGAAAAGAGGCCAATTGATCTAAGGTCAAAAGGGACAGGGATCTAAAGGATAGAGCTGCTGAAAAGAGGTGCAGGTCACAGCCAAGAGACAGAGGCAAGGTGGCTAGAAAAAGGAAGGGAATCAGCAAAAAGAAGAGGGGGCAAGGAAAAGGCCCTAAGAGTAGATCCAAAAAAATCTTTAGGAGGTGATTTGAGAGGTAGAAGAGATGATTACAAGGGATCTGAAAAGGAGGTAACAGATCTGGAAAACATAAGGTTGAAGCTCTGAAAAACAGACGGCTGAAACAGCTAAAACTCTTCCACAAAAAGTGGAGGGTACTAAAGCCCTAGGGGGCGAGGTTCCCACTTAGATGATTAAAAACAGATCAGAACTTGGTCAAAGCGGGCTGAGACAGAGGCTGGAAGGCCCCCGACAGGTTACAGAAGAAACTCGCAAAAAAATTGAAAAAATAAAAAAACACCGAAAATTTGGCGGTGTCCCGTGTTCGACTCCTCGATTCTATGGTGTCGCAGAAAAGAGGCTAAAAAGTGTGACTCCGGAGGTCCGGTGTCACAAAAGTTATGGGCTGTGGGCAGACCCAGACCCCCCGTTCCGCTTGTCCTCTGCCAGATTTTCTCGAAAAAGTCGTACGTCTCGGCTTGCGGGGCCGGTGTGGCTTACCCCGCGCAATAGGGCCGTAAACACACTAAGTTAAAATTTGAATGTTTTAGGTTTTATGTGAGAAAACAACATGAAAATAGGGCACACTTGTACCAAGAGAACCCTAGGGTCCGTTGTTGGATATGTGAATAGGAAAGCGGACAGGCCGGTCGTAATTTAAAAACTCCGTGTGGAGTCGCCATTTGGTTAGTATGAATCTTTTGTTGAAGTGTACGAAAAAATACCACTTTAGTTACGCATAACTAATATCCCTAACATCAAATATGGCTGCCAATATCTTCAGATCTGCAGTAAGTTGGTCAATATAAAAGCTGCAAAAATCCCGATCTATACATAGAAAGATATTAAGCAGTAAAAATAAGGTTTTACTCCATACATGCAATAGACAAGACAAGAACAATATTTTTGAAAGAATTTTGTATTAAGGGCACCTGGGAGGAAAAAAAAAGGTGTTTCCAATTCTCCTCAATGGGATGGGTTCTTGAAAGTCCCCGTGACTTCCGGGGATCTAAGATTCCTCTAAACTTAATGTAGAAAACCCAATGCAAAAATGAAGCTCAATGGGAGCAAATTATGAAAAATGAGACCAAGTGTATAGATCCAGAGTGATCTAATAGGCAACAAAAGGTGAAGAATGATGGGAAGAACCCTCCTATTTATAACAAAATATTGGGTCATTCTAGATCTTGGTGCATGGGTTAACCAGATCTAGATCCACTTTTTATGGAATATTTTATTATATTTGTTGGAGGGAAAAGGTATTTGACTTGGGTCAAATCACTTAATTTGTCAAAAATAAATAAATAAATGATTTATTTATCTTTTTAAGGAAGCGGTTAGAAGATAATCAAATAAATAATGATTTATTTAATTATTTAAGGAAGTGGTTGAAAGATAATTAAAGAAATAGTGATTTATTTAATTATTTGTGGGTGATTTGGTCATATTTAACAAGGAATATTATCTAAATAAGGTTTAAATAATTATTCCTAGAAAATAATAAGATAAATAAAGGTTTATCTAATTAATTTCTTTGATTTTGGGTTAAACATGACTAGGAATAATAATTAAATTATGGTTTAATTAATTATTCCATGAGGGAAATCAAACAAATATAGGTTTTTTAATATTTCCTTTTGGGGTTTCCTAGTTTAACATAGTGAAAGCAATTTTACTTAGGGTAAAATTGGTCTTACATGGTGTACTTGGGTCCATCTAATGATAATAGGTTAGATGACCAAAAAATGGTGTAACACTCTGTTTCCTAACTGTCATTCATGACAATTTCTCTATCTTTCACATTCAACAATTTATCCTGAGTACAGATCCTCTGCTTTTCCAACTCTCTTCTTTGAAGATCTAAATTTCTATATAATTCAAAAATTTCAATTGGAGTAGAATTTTGAAACTTTACACAACTTTCCATACCTTCACTTATTTTTGACCAATCATCAGATGGCCCTTCTTCCTCTATTTCAATATTCTGCTGAATATTTCCTTGAGACCCCTATGTCTCCTTTTCTTTCTAAGATCTTGCTATCTCAGCATCATTCTGAATAGAATTCAGATTCAAATTCTTCTCCTTAACAAAATCTAAAACTTGTTCATCATCCTGTGATGTACCTGCAATCATACACAATTCATTAGTTTTAAAAACACAAGACTTTTCAGTCTCGTTTGCTTCTTCAAGCATTTCTCCTTGAACATATTTGCATGTGGAATCCTCAAATTCCATCTTTGACTCTAAAAATCTAAGTTCTTCTTTCCATAAGGCAATCTCCTTATGCCTCCACTTCATTTGTAATGGTTTCCAAATTACCTTCTTTCCCTTCAGTGGAAAGATCCATCCTCCTCTCTGGTTTTCCTCTTCTTGTAGTGATTCCTTTAGTACCTCTAGTTGTACTTTCATCATTGCAATTTTTCTTTCTCTATCCTGAATCTTATCTTTGTGGCATTCCTTAGAACCTCTTCTCTAATCCTCCATGATCATCTTCTTCATGAGCTTCTCACTCACTATGAGTTGCACTAAGCCTCTACAACAACAAGTCATCCCTGCTGCCACTTACCTCACCAATTCCCTCTTTGAACTTGGTCTTTTGGCAAGCACTGGTTCACTATCTCTGGAACCTCTTGAGCACTCTCTTCTACTCTCTCTAGGCTTATATCCTTAACTCACCTTCTCTTGAGAACACTTTAGTTGTTCTCTCTATCCAACCTTTATCTGGAATATTAGGTTCACTGCCATCATTATCAAAATCTTTGTCTTCATCTTGTCTGCAACCATAATTCTACAATCACAATTTTCAAATTAGATTAAAATTATCTCACCTTCAAGATCTCTGCATGATCTTGTTCTCTTCATTCACTTGTACTTTGATTGGACTTTCTTCATTCATTTTTGCAAATTCTTGTTCACTTCAATTCTGTGTATCTGCTGCTTATCAGATTTAGAATCTGATCTCCTCTTATTTTCCCATCACACATGCATTAAAAAATATACTTTATCCTTCAAAAAAGAGCTTTTCCTACTCTGAAACCACTTGATAGCAGCCTAAAGCTGCAAAACCCACATTCTCTCCTTAAGATGCATATAAAAATGCATGATTCATTTTTAAACCAAAATAATTCCCATATTTGGGCACACTTTAATGTGGAAGCTACCTTTTAAATCTCTATTTAAAATTTTATAATAAAACCCACTTTACAAACTTCATATGCAGAAGTTGCTCCTTGCCTTATACTCTATGGTTATAAACCATAGGCCAAAACCCATTTCATGAATATTCAAATCAACATTCGACTTTGGAATAACACCCATAATATAATCACACATATATATAATGGCCCACGCTACCAACCATCATATATGCTCACTAGTTTGAATGCTATTTGGCCCCACAATTCATTAATGTATATTCGGCTCCACACTTATCAATTATCATATATTTGAGCCACGTGAACAATTCATTCATTTAAAATCTCGACTTTGGATAAAAACCCAAGGCACCAGCATAATGTTAGATCCAGTCCCACAGCATATACCAATCCAATCTTCGTCATCCATTTAACTGTTTCAAATCCGACGGACAGTGCATAACAAACTTTCATTTTATTTAACATGCATTTTTAACACTGTTAGGTCCACACCTTGCTAACCCTTGCGCAACTTCCGACGCGAACACCGTCGGATCTCCAGCGCCAATGATCGAATGGTTATCATGTTCAATCAACCCCCACACCTTATCACTCAAAAGCAACGCGAAATCAGTGGTTTTACTGCTGTGACGTGTCACGCACTTACTCGATAGTGTTCAAATGGAACAAAACCGCTTACCATTCCAAACCTACGTGAAAACCATTAGTGGTTTCCAAAAACCACCCTACGTTCCAATAGTATAATTTCACCATACTTCCTCTGTGCTTTGGTCCACCATTCTACCTCCAATTCTTAACATTATCTCATGTTTTCGGTCTCCATACCACGGCACCTTCAATCCATGGTTTCATTTTCATTCAACCTTCATTCCTTCTTACCCAAATTGCATTCAATTAACAGTTTTCCAAACCCTTTATCTTTGAATAAATTAAACCCCCAATTGATTCAACCATCACCACGAACATCATGAATCCAAACTCAATTCTTCACCTTGAAGAACCACTTTTAGTTTGACCCAATTGACTTCAATTGAATCTCCTTTCCGACATTGATCCAAAATTTCTTTGCATTCCAAGATCAAACCCTCAGCATATCGATTTGAAAGATCACCCTTTTAATGGGTCACCATCGATCCATTCTGTGATTGATGGTAGCTCGTTATTACTGATTCAAACCCAAGTTTGAATATCATTATCTCACAATAGAATACTCTGTTGTACTTCATTTCCCAGTCTCCTGCATATAAACATGATGCCAAAATCATTTGTTCTATATACACATCATACTTCTATTCATCAAAATATACACACTCAATTCAACACCGAATTTCTCTGTATATATAAAACTCAAATAATTACAAGGGCTTTCTTCCTCTCTGACCTTATATTCAATCAGTGGCCTTCTTCCTCTACAACCTGTAGGCTTCAAACCCTATCTCTCACAAACCCTAAATCACTCTCTATCTATTTTTCTGCATTTTATGCCTTTGAGGCTTACATTTTATACAAAAGGTTTTGAAACTATTTTTGGTTTCAGTTCCTCCATCTTCTCAAAAGAATTCTAAATATCCTCTAAGTCCTCACTTGACTCAACTAATCCCTAAGGATCCTCTTTCATCCTAAAATTATGAAACCAACTCTAATTTAGGATTTATAATTAATTCCTAAATCTCTCAATCCCTATGCACTCTCAACTAGCCTAATTCTTTCATGTTCTCCAACATTAGAGAACATTTACAAAATTCCTCACAATATTTAATTAATTCTCATTAAAATCACTCAAATCATTACATAAGAAACCAACTCCCTTGAAAACACAAAACCCCTAAGTCTATTAAAATACAAGGAATTTTCTTGAGCCTAATGCCCTTGCATCAAATACTTTGAATAGAAAAACAAATACTTTCATTTTCAGATCACTTTGGCATGCCAAAATTCCCCTAAGGCTACCTTAGATACTATCCTTAAACAATGTATCAACCATATTGCTGTTACAGTACACCGAGAACAACAGTTGGGGATATTACTCACACGTACCAAGGGTAGTCGTGTAACACAAATAAGTGCATGATCGATACTCCTATGTCGGTTCTCTGCACAGGGGGCTTCACGCAATCAACATCATACATATCATGTGATTTTGTGGAATACTAAACAATACCCTTAATTTGACTACATATTTGAAAATACCTCTAACAATCACATTATTTAACCCGCTACCAATATGAACCAAATACAAATCCCCAATTTAAAAAACCCCTATTGTCACTATATATTGTAGGTATTCATTTTTTCATTAACATTTTTAATAACCCTTTATATTTTTTCATTAAATTTGAGGTCCATTTTTTATACCTGCCAATATAAAATCCCTTTACCCCTGATATATACCCTATTATATTACGTGATATATTACTCAATATATATCCCCCAATATGAACGCACATGATATGGTATTTCTCCCCCAGTGAACCCCCATGGTGCTCTAAAATATTGGGCCGAGTACCATTGTTGGACCCCAACAGTATATCATGATCTGTAGCACTTGACACTTCTTTACTACCATAGTTCCCTCAATTCCTATTTTTTGGCTATCAAATTGCTACACATTTTGTACTATACAGAAGTTGGGGTTTCTACCATCATAGAATAAATTAGTGGACTGCCAAATTTCTACATATTTTAGTGTCAAGAATTCAAAATTTTTGCCACCACAGTATTGATCAATTTAAATTAATACTCCTATTAGAGTTTAAAAAAACTATGGTGGTTCGAAAATTTTGTTTGTAAGAGACCTAGCCCACCAAATTCAAGAAAGTGAACCAATTACAATGATTATATCTGCTAGTAAGCCTCCATTTTAGTAGCAATCCTATTTTTTCAAAGTTTCCTTCAACTGATCTACATCAAAAGATCCATTGTCTCGCATCGATTCTAATCATAGTAATTTTAAGTAAGCCAAAATTTTAGTCCAGGAAATTGTATGGTAGGTATGAGGGTTCAAACTATGGAAAGCCTTGAGAAAATATTAAAATCACTAGAGGACAACATCAATGTCACACTCACAACCATAATTGCAAACGCAGTTACAAAGGCCATGAAATCCTAACACCTCAAAGCTAAAGACCCCATGGGGGAGGGGAACATTGTATATTCCCACATAAAAGGATAATTTAGAGACCATTGATATGAAGGGTGCCATCATTTCCAAGGGGGTCATCGATATTCTAGTAGTAGGGCACCCAAGCTTGACATGCACAAATTTGACGGTTCTAACTCAATAGTGTGGGTGGCACAAATGGAACAATATTTTCAACTCAATAATATAATGGATGACAAAACAAAACTACATGTGGAAGCTCTTTACTTATACCAACTATGCTAGGAGTGGTGGAAATTGCACTAGAAATTCTATGTAGGAAACGTAACTTGGAATATGTTCTCTAAATCCAATTGTGCCTATTTTGACAAGGGCTTTCACTTTCCGCACCACCTCAATGCGCCCAATTAAACTAGTACAGTAGGAAAATTTATTATAGAATTTGAACAACTCGCCATCAAGACCAAGGGCCTAGGGGATGGATTTTATATGAAATTTTTCAGTAGTGACCTCAAGGAAGCCATCTAGGCTCATGTTCGTTTGCATCAACCTACTCCTTGGTTGGAAGATTTCCACAAATATTTTGACATAAAAGCCACTATTAATGGCTAATATAGTCATCCATCATTCCCATCAAAGGCACATCCAACACCTACTACTAGCCCCACCCAAACCCTTAAGGTTTAAAAGGTGTCGCTAGTAGAAATGGATGAAAGGAGAAGGCAAGTACCATGTTACTATTATGATGAAAAATATTCACCCAACCAAAAATGCAAGGAACAATATTTTTTTTTTTTTTTCCAGACTGATGTGGATGAAAATAGGCCACCCAATGAGGTATTTTTTGCTGAAGTTCTTGGGGAGGATGAATCGAAACCAAAAATTAGAATTGAAGAAGTAGTTGATACTACAACAACACCATATGACCCAATTATCCCACTTTAGGCTTTAGCTAGAATTTCTTCTCCACAACCATTTAAAATCAGAGGATTTATTAAGCATATACCAATGGTGGTGTTGATTGATAGTGGTAGTGCACATAATTTTGTTCATAAATGGTTCACTGAGGATGTTCATTATTTTGTGAGGGAATCATCCAATTTTCAAATCCCCATAGCTAATTTGGGGACTATGAAATGAAAATGACGCTACAATAAAATTAAGCTCTAAATGGAGGACTACCACCTTAAAACCCACATGTTTTCCACTATGATATCGTCTTGGAAGCTTAATGGCTTAAAATACTAGGCCCAAGCACCATTGAATTCCAGGAGCTATATATGAGCTCCAAATAGAATGGACACACTCATATGATTAAGAGACTTTAGGCCGACACTCCTGCTATCATCATCTTGCATAGAATGGAGAAGCTCTTAAAAAAGGGTCACCATGTGGTAGTTTCTCAATTGAATGTAACCCAAGCCCTTGAATCTAGCCTCACCACCATTCATCCATATTTTTAACAAGTGTTGAGTCACCACCAATGGGTAATTGAAACACCCAAGGAGCCAGCCCCCTCTCAAGGTGAAAATTATCATACGATTTCACTGATTCCTCGTAGCTAGCCAATAAATTTTTGCCCATACCAGTATGCTTTCACACAAAAGAATGATATTGAAATTATTATTCAACAGCTATTAGAAGTAGGAGTTATCCATCCTAGCACAAGCACTTATTTGGCACCAGTATTCATGGTCTTAAAGAAAATGGGGAGCAGCACATGCGTCCCAAATTAAGGGCTATCAACAAGCTCACCATCAAGGATAAGTTTCACATTCCATTCGTTGTGATGTACTTGATGAAATACATGGTGCCAAACTCTTTAACAAGTTGGATCTCTATTTAGGGTATCTCCAAATCAGAATGAAGGAACCAGACATTCCCAAGACAAATTTTAGAACCCATGAAAGGTCACTATGATTTTTTGGTTCTGCCCTTTGGTCTTTGTAATGCATTCTTCTTTCATAGTCTCTTGAATCACCTTCTCAATTCATATCTATGGAAGTTTTTCATGGTATTTATTTATGATATACTCATCTACAAAAAAATATGGGATATTTTTATGCACTTGACCTATGAGAATAAAAGAATTCCAAAAATACAAAACAATATTTCCAGAAACATTGAAATATAACTTGAATTGACACAAGTTGTAAAGATATTTTATTATTAATAAGAAGGATACAATTTTTACTTACCTCTTCGAGGATGACCCTCCAACGTGGAAGAGCTCGATTACAATAAAACTCGATGATTATTCCCTTGCTATCTAAGACTATTTATAGCTTTATGAAATCCAAAACCCTAAATACTATTGGTCCCTTGCATAATACGGGTTAACAAATTTATTTATTAACTATGGCCCATCTATAACTAATTGTGGTCCCTTTTCTATAATTTGGTTCAACCACTTACAATTATTATTAATGTGGATAACTGCTTATGGGATTTATTGACTCAACTAACTAATTATGACTCTAATGAGGCCCCTTGGGCTTATCACATAAATAAAGGGGTTAGGTTTTGACACTAACATGCCCTCCCCCATTAAAAGAAGCCTTGTACTCAAGGCTGAAGTTGTGGCAATTGTTGAGGAATAATGGTTGGTTCTCATGTTGCATCTTCTAGAGAGATGCCATTCAACTTGATGAGGAATTCCATGATTTTGCGGCTGCAAAAATGTCTTTCATGAGTATCAATGACATTTTTGGGTCAGATCCAAAGTCAACATTCCTCATCCAATTTTGGCAGACTTGTTTGAACCCTGCAATTGTTCCCCACAACTTTCTTGAGGCAACATACATGGAATACTGGGTGGATTTTTGAAGTAGTCAGTAGGGCCAGTTTGTAGGTGACTGCTCCTATACGTTGAAGTACTTGATAAGGCCCATAGAATTTTGGTGCTAGTTTTTGGCAACCCTTTTCTTTGAAAGAGGTGTGCTTATAAGGTTGTAGTCACAGGAAAACCTGGTCAACTACTTGAAATGACCTCTCTGAATGGTGTTGGTCAGACCATTGCTTCATTCGATTATGAGCTTGATGTAGATTATCTTTGAGATGAGAGATCATGACGAAATGTTTCTATAGGAGTTTATCGACTTCATGTACTTTGGAAGATATGGGGATATAAGAATGTAGTGAAGGGGGGATTTAGCCATACACTACCTCCTATGGTGTCATCTTCGTGGCTTCATGATAGTTAGTACTATACCATCATTCAACTAAAGGAAACCAATGTACCCATTGATTTTTCCTGTCTAAAGTGAAGCATCAAAAATAGGTCTCCAAACATTTGTTGACTATTTTTGTTTGACCATCAGTTTAGGGATGATAAGTTGTACTTAGTTGGAGTTCCATGCCCTATAGCTTTAAAATTTCATACAAAAAATTCTATTGAAAGGAGCGTCTCGATCAGACACAATGGAAGTGGGCATGCCATGTAGTTTGAAGATTTGGTCCATCAAAACTTGAGCCACGAATGTTCGGGTAAATGGGTGCGAAGTATGTCAGTGCAAAATCTGTCCAAATAGAAGCAGGGAGTGGAAATGGTTTTAAGGTTCTTGATAGCTTGGTTGTCTCCCCTTTTTTGCACTGGCATACTTCGCATTCAGCTAAAAAAGTAAGAATTTCCTGCTTCATGCCACTCCAAAATAAAGAGTGATGTGTTATTTCATAATTATTTTGAAATCCTAAATTTCCTGCAATTGGAGAGGAGTCAAAATATTCCAAGATGTGGGTTTTGAGGGTAAAGGTCGGGGATAGCATTATCCAATCCTTATAGCGAAGAACCCCATCCTTCTAAGAGTATTACTATGAGGAATTAGGATATGCCCATAATCTATCGATGAGCTTGGACAAAGAGGAATGGGAGAACCATTCATGATGGGCTTCTTCAATACAATCTAGTATGGGTATAGAAAAAGATAAAATGGTGCCCTCTTCCTCAAATTGGAACGATAAGGCATCATCCACTACATTTTCATGCCTCTTCTTCTAAATTATCTCATAATCATATCCCAACATTTTTGTGAGCCATTTATTTTCCTATGGAGATGATAGAAACTTATGTAGGAAATATAGGCTATGATGGTCAGTGCAGATTTGGAAATGACGCCCCAATAAGTAGGGGCGAAAAGTGTCTACTGCATGTAAGATGGCCATAATTTCTTTCTGATATGTATATTGACCTAGACTCTTGCCACTGAGTTGTTGACTGGTGAAAGTCAATGGTTTACCTTTCTACATTAATATTGTGCCAATGCTCATACTTGAAGCATCACATTCAATCACAAAATATTTTGTGAAGTTTGGTAGGGCCAATACTAGAGTGAAACACATGGTCTATTTGAGAGCCAAGAAGACCCTTTGAGTTGTATCAATCGACATAAATGATTTTTTCTTGAGAATATTAGTGAGAAAATGAGCCATGTGTCTATAATTGTGAACAAATTTGTGATAGTAGCCCATGAGACCCAAGAATCCCCTCAATCTCTTCAAGGTTTTTGGTTGGGGCCAATATTGCATTGTCTGAATCATTTTCGGATCAACCCTCAATCCTTCATGGGCCACAATGTGTCCCAAATACTCTACTTATTCCAAGCCAAAGGAAATATTGGATAATTTGATAGATACTTTATGATCTTGGAGCAGTTGCAATACCTAGTCAACATGATGAAGGTGTGTGTCCCATGTTATGATGTAGATGAGAATGTTGTCAAAAAGTACCATGACAAATCTTTTGAGATATGTTTTCAGAAGGTAGCTGTGATGAGGCTTTGAAAAGTGGAGGAATTATGGAGACCAAATGGCATGACCAAGAATTCATAATGGCCTTTATGATTTCAGAAGGTTGTCTTGGGAATATCAACTTCCTTCATTTGTATTTTGTGATAGCCTGAGCGGAGGTCCAGCTTGGTAAAAAAATTGGCACGATGCAGTTAATAAAGTAGATCATCATCTATTGGGATAGTAAATTTGTGCTTCATAGTGAGCTTGTTAATGGCGCTAAAATATAGACACATACACTATTCACCTTATTTCTTTAAAACCATGACCACTGGAGATAAATAAGGGTTGGTGCTGGGGAGGATAACACCGACTTCAAGGAGGTCCTTCATGATTTTTTCAATTTAATTCTTTTCTGCAAAAGGATATTGATAGGGGCATACATTTGGTGGTTGGGTACACGAGAGAAAAGAGATGTTATGAGCATATCCAGCCATAGTGGGTGGGAGCTCCTTAGGTTTGTCAAAGACCTGCTAGTGGTGATATAATACCTGTTGCATATCAGGATGAATGTTAGGAGGAGGGGATTCAATGGAATGGATGACATTAAATTGTGCTACTATCCCATGATGGCCATTTTTTAAAATCTTCTCCATCTTATGTGAGTTAATGACAGTAGGAGCACTTGCCTAGAGTCCCCTCAATGTATGAGTGTGGTTGTTTTGCTTAAACCTCATTTATAACTCTTGGAAGTCCATTGTGATAGGGCCTAGTGTGTAGAGCCATTATGTTGGGTGTGGAGCCTAATTATCTTCCTAATTCAAAGGACTTTGTTTAGCCGGATGTATACCTCTAGAAGACTATACACCCCTGCACACTGGGGGGTGGGGGGCAGGGCTGGACTTGTCCTTCCTACAAGGGTTTGGGGGAAGCGCCCCTGAAGCTAAAAATAGATGAAAATTTTCCTTGTAAAATATTGTAATTTCATAGTCAATCCGGGTCGTTCATTAGGTAGATGATCTGATGGTAGAAGTTATGTTAATTTAATATTTTTTCCCCTAGAAGGCAACCCTCAGTTTATATGATGGAATTGTATTAAGACTATGTATTATTATTATGATTGAGAGATAGAGAGAGGAAGTTCTGTGAGACCGAAGAGAAAATTACAATGGATATGTGGTAGGGTGCATCTCTTAATTTTTTTGGATAATATAAAAGGAAGTATCAGTTGTTTCTCTATGGACGTAGTCCAAATTGGGTGAACCACATATATCTGTGTCTCTCTTGTTTTATGTGTCTATATATTTTTTTCCACAATATTTTCATGGATTTCATTGCTCCATTAATTAATTTCTAGCAATTGGTATCATATTCAAAGGTTTATTTGGGTGATAAACTCACAGGAGAGAAGGATTCCTTGTTTGAGTGGGAGAAATGGCAGAAGATGGTATGTTTATGGTCAAGAATTTTAACATAAAAAATTTCCATATGTGGAAGATGCAGACGAAACATTATATGTATCAAAAATATTTGTACCTACCATTGAGTTGAAAATCAAAGAAGTTGATGAGTCTGACAAACGCAGAATCGAAGATTCTCAATAGAAGGACACTAGGAACAATATGACTATGTCTCACAACGTTAGTGGCATTGAACATTTCAAAGGAAACAACAACATAAGGTTTAATGATGACATTGGCCAAACTATATGAAAAACCTTGGGACTCAAATAAATTATTTCTTATGAAGTGTCAATTTAATATGATGATGTCATAAGGTGGATTTGTTGTTGATCATCTAAATGAATTTAACATGGTTACAAGTTAGTTAAGTTCTGTATGGGTAAATTTTGATGATGAAGTCAGGGCTTTGTTATTTTTGTGCTCATTTCTAGAAAGTTGGAATGGATTAGTTATGGCTATCAGTAACTTTATCTCTACATCCAGTACTTTAAAGTTTAATAATGTTGTTTGTACTATCCTTAGTATGGAAATGTGATGGAAAATCTTAGGTGAGACATTAGATAATGCTTTGACTGCAAAGACTAGGGGAAGAAAAATGGAAAGAGGAAGGATCCCATGAAACTGTAGTAAGTCAAGGAAAGGCGGATCGAAATCCAGATCAGGGATATTGTGCTAGAAATGTTGGAAGAAATGATACCTGAAGAAATACTGCAAATTTCAGAAGGGAAAAGAAGGAGATGGAAATCAAGGAAACAATCATGAAGCGAATGTGATAGATGATGTGTTGCAAGATGCTTAGATTCTTTCATTAGAGAATATTATTGATTCCTGGGTGGTAGATTCAAGGGCCTCATTCCATGCAGCACCTGATAGGAAACATTTTGATGACTACGTTCAAGGAGATTTTGGACACATTCGTTTAGGTGATGATAAACCCTGCAAAATCGTTGAAATGGGTATGGTTTTTATAATGAAAAAAAATTGAAACCAATGGATATTGAAAGATGCAAGGCATGTTCCATATCTGAAGAAAAATCTAATTTCAGCAAGCTAGCTAGGTGGTGAAGGTTATATAACTACATTCACAGACAAAACCTAGAAGGTCACTGAACGATCCCTAGTAATAGCAAAAGGAGAAAAGGTTGGTATGTTGTATTTATGCAATGGTATTTCTAATTTTTTTCAATTATTTAACCTCCACGGGAGAAGATAGTAAATTTTATAATCATAGGCTTGGGCACATGAGTGAGAAATGGATGCAGATTCTTCACTCAAGAAATTTGTTTCTAGGTTTGAAGCATGTTGATCTGGATTTCTGTGAAAATTGTGTTTATGGAAAAGAGGAGTCAAATTTATCAGAGTTGGGAAGGAAAAGATGAGTGAATAATTAGAGGCTATGCATAAACATGTATAGGGACCTTCTCATCTATCATCCTCTCAGTGGCTCTCACTAGTTTTTTCTCCGTGGACGTAGTATTTAAGTGATATAGGATGTTGTCATATCAATCTCTTGGTGTGTTAATATTGGAATGAGGGGAGATGTTTTCTCATCTGCCAAAATAATTATAATGCAAATATAATTTTAAAATCTTGGGAAAAATTCTAGTGTAATAGGTAATGAGCCATAAACTCTTTGTCTTATCATGTGAGATTATTTATCACTCGCCCAAAAAAACTATTTTCTAAAAGCAAGAAAAGTTTTAATGCAATAAGTAATGCATTGTAATCCCCCTTTGTCCAACCCTAGGGGCTTACATATTTGTCACTCACCTTACATTCAATGAAAAAATAAAATAATTATTAAAGTGGGAAAAAATAGTTAACACATATATGCCCTAGTACTTATGGCATGATGACAAGTGATAAATCTAGTAATCACATCACAATAGAGGAGGAATATATATATATATATATATATATATATATATATATATATATATATATATATATATATATATATATATATATATATATATATATATATATATATATATATATTGTTAAGTCCCTATATTAATAGTGTAGCCCCTTATTATGTTAGTGTAGCCCCCCTTATTGTTATTATTGTACCCCTGTAACCCCCATATTGTTATTATTGTGCCCTTACATTATTATTGTTAGGTCGGCTAGGATTACATTGTGGCCCCACTAGGATTATATTGTGGCCCATGGACTCCTACCCACTAGGATTATATTGTGCCCCCATGGACTCCTATATATAGAAGGAGGGTTTGTTCATTTGTATCATCCAAGAATTGTGCATTTATGTAATGTATTGGAGGTTTCCCCCTCGAAGTGGCTTATTTCTAAGGCATTTATATCTCTTTTCTTCTATTTTTGAAGCCGGTTACACAACATTTGGTATCAGAGCTTTGGGATTCTAGGGTTTCGCTGCTCCAAACAGGTCATCGTGGAATTTTCACTATAACTTTTTTTCTACGAAGCTTCAGAAGCTGAAATTTCTAGGGTGCGAAGCTGAAATCTTGAGGAAGGTTGTCTAAAAATTTCAGATCTTGGTTCACAATATTTGAGGAGATATCATCTGTGGAAGTTAGGTATCTTTTCAGGCTCATAAACAGGTCATCGTGGAATTTGCGCTATAAAGTTTTTTGTACGAAGGTTCAGAGTCTGAAATTCATATGGTGCGAAGCTGAAATCCTGAGGAAATTCGTCAAAAAATTTCAGAACTTGGTTCGCAATATTTTTGGAGATATGATCTCTGGAAGGTAGTGCTTTTTCAGGCTCCTGAATTTCATCTCAAAGAGGTGATCGTGGGAAAAGTTCAATAACTCTCTCTCTGAAGATTGGATTGGAGTGCCGTCAAAAGTGGTCACAAGTACACAGCCTTTAGTTTCTTCGCTATCAATTTCAGAGACAAAAGACAAAACAGTGACACGTGGCAAGTCGTACAAGTTCGCTCTACTGAACCAGTCCAGAATTAGGTCATTGTGGGAGATTGGACACAACTTTGTCTTGGAGAATCCAAATCAGGTCAGACCTGTGGCATTTGAAAGAAGCTTCAGATATCTACTACAGGGCTGAATTTCAGATATCGAATATTTTCAACTATAGAGATAATTCAATTTCAATATCGAGCTCCTAAAAGCTAGTAAAAGGTGTGTATTGTTTTTTCCGAATTGCATAAGTCTTGTTTGAAGAATCAAGTTGAATTGATTCCAATGGCATCTTGTAGAATAGATATCAATATTGGATTCTAAAATGGCCCCTAAAAAGAATTCAACACCCATCAAGCCTTCAGAAGGCTCTACCATGACTCATGAAGATGAAGAATTGCAACATGATCTATCAAAATTACAAGAACAAGTGCAACAAATTCCACTCTCGCAAAGAGCAGCAAAAAATGAAATGGAAGTTTTGAAGAAAGGTGTGGAAGTGAAGATGGATGGTTTGAAGAAAGGCATGGAAGCTAAGATGGATGGCGTGGAAGTAAAGATGGAAGGTTTGAAGAAAGGCGTGGAAGCTAAAATGGATGGTGCGCAAGCTAAGATGGATGGCATGGAAGTGGGCATGGAAGCTAAGATGGATGACATAAAAGACAACATAGAAAACATGAAGAATGATCTAAAAGCATGCATGGAAGGCTTGATGACAAGCTTAAAACCAGAAATGATTCCTAATGGCGGAAATATAGAAGAAGAACCTCATGATGAGAACAAAATAAATGTTAATCATGATTTCATAAACTCGAATTTTGGTGGGAAGAACCACCATATTCCAAAAATGGATATGAGGAAGTTTGATGGAAAGGATCCTGTAACATGGATACTACAGATGGAGCAATATTTGATCTCCATAACGTGCAAAACACACAAAAGGTACGCATTGCAACTTTACATTTAGAACAAAATACATTTGTATGGTATCAATGGCTTTGCTCCCGTAAAAAAATTGTCACTTGGTCAATTTTTACGGAGGAAATGATAGCACATTATGAGGATACAAAGAGCAACACCTTCTTTACCCAATTGATAAATCTCCAACAAAAGGGTTTAGTGGGGCAGCACATTGAGGACTTCCAAAAATTGAGTATAAGGGTAACTGATATTTCAGAGGACCACAGGATTGATCTCTTCTTAGGCAGTTTAAAGGATAACATTCAACATGAAGTTCGTGTTCTGGAACCTGATTCATTAGAGAAGGCATTCAGGTTGGCAAGAAAAGTTGAATGTAAAATTATGGCAACAAGGAAGTCTAATACTCAATTCTATAAAGAAGGAAGTGTGGCTACATCTAGATTTCCACAACCTACAAGGTTGACACCACAACAATTGGAAGAAAAAAGAGCAAAAGGGCTTTGCTACGGTTGTGATAGCAAATACACTAAAGGTCATAAGTGTGCTGAGAAGAAATTATTTTACATAGATTGTGAAGAGGAAGAAGAAAATGAACAAGAAGAGGATATACACCAGGAACCAGCCCTAGAAGAGGAAGAAATGAATCCGACCATATCGTGTAATGCACTCGCAGGAATTACCACTCCTCAAACTCTCAAGATAGAAGGACAAATCAAGAAGAAAAAGGTAATAGTGTTGATTGATTCAGGTAGCACCCATAATTTTATTCATTGTAAGGTAGCCATGGAATTAAATTGTTTCCTATACCCAGCACCAGAATGTCAAGTGATGGTTGCAAATGGAGGAACTATAAATTGCTCTGGAAAATGCCATAAAATCAAGCTAACCATGGGGGAATATGTGTTGACTAGTCCAATGCTTTCCATTCCTATGGGAGGTGCCGATGTTGTACTAGGAGTACAATGGTTACAATCTTTGGGGACGGTAGCTTTTAATTTTCAAGAACTTTTCTTGAAATTATTTTCAGAAGGAAAGGAAGTTGAACTACGGGGTATTGAAGGGAAGCCAGGAAGGATAATAAGCTCTAATGGCATGACAAAGCTTCTAAAGAAAGAACAACGAGGCGTAATTGCACAATTATGCTCACTAGAAGTTCCAACATCAAAATCATCTATTTCTGCAGATCTCCAACAAGTCTTTGACAATCATTCCAAGGTGTTTGAAACTCCCAAAGGACTCCCACCTATTCGTGATCATGATCATGCTATTCATTTGATTCCAGGAAGTGTTCCTCCAAACATCAGGCCTTATAGATATCCTTACTTCAAAAAGAGCGAAATTGAACGTATGATTGCAGAAATGTTAGAGGCGGGTATAATTCAACCCAGTCAAAGTTCTTTCTCTGCTCCTGTAGTATTGGTACACAAGAAGAATGGATCATGGCGAATGTGTCCGGATTATAGGGAGCTCAATAAGCTCACCATTAAAGATAAATTTCCCATTCCTGTGATTGATGAATTATTGGATGAATTACATGGAGCAATTTATTTACCAAGTTGGATCTTCGTTCAGGATATCATCAAATTAGAATGAAGACTGAAGATATTCCAAAAACAACATTTCGAACTCATGAGGGTCATTATGAATTTTTGGTCATGCCTTTGGCCTTACCAATGCACCTTCTACATTTCAAGGGTTGATGAATTCCATTTTCAAACCCTTCCTTAGAAAATTTGTGCTAGTATTTTTTGATGATATACTAATCTACAGCAGGTCTTGGAAGGATCATGTTGAACATGTTGACAGGTGCTCAAACTATTGCAGGAGAAACAATTATATGCAAAAACATCCAAATGTTTCTTTGGAGTACAAGAGGTGGAATATCTGGGTCATATTATATCTCACGAGGGTGTTAAAGTAGACCCTAACAAAATTAAAGCCATTAAGGAATGGAAAGTCCCTAAGACAATAAAGCAATTGCGAGGATTTCTCGGGTTAACAGGCTATTATCATAAGTTTGTTAAGAATTATGGAAGAATAGCAGCACCTCTAACAACATTATTGAAGAAAGATGCATTTTCATGGACTCCTGAAGCAACCAAGGCCTTTGAACATCTTAAAGAGGCAATGTGCCTAGCACCGGTCTTAGCTACGCCAGACTTCACAAAAACCTTTATTGTGGAATGTGATGCCTCAGGAAATGGAATTGGTGCAGCTTTAATGCAGGAAGGAAGACCCATTGCTTTTGAAAGTCGTCCAATCAAAGGAAAGTATTTACAGAAACCTATTTATGAGAAGGAAATGTTAGCAATACCGCATGCACTAAAGAAATGGCGAACTTACCTAATGGGAAGACACTTCAAGGTACAAACTGATCATGATAGTCTTAAACACTTTTTGGAACAAAGACTATCTTCAGAAGAGCAGCAAAAATGGGTCACAAAGATGTTGGGTTATGACTTTGAAATAATCTACAAAAAGGAAAGCTTAATGTTGTTGCAGATGCACTCTCAAGAAAGAATGAAGAGGTGGAAGCATTGCTTTGTGCCATTTCTATTATCCAACCAGATTGGATAATCGAAGCAAGAGATGAATGGAAGAAGGACAAAGATGTATGGACACTCATTCAAAAGTTGCAGCAAGATCCTAGTACATCTGATACATTTAGTTGGAAAAATGATTCCTTATGGTACAAAGATCGCTTATATCTTTGTAAGAATTCCCAACTAAAACAAAAGATTCTTCTCGAATTGCAATCATGGTGGTAGTTGATAGACTTACCAAGTATGCACACTTTTGTGCATTATCTCATCCATTTAAAGCAAGTACAGTTGCTACTACATTTGTGGACAGAATTCAAAAGCTACATGGAAGCCCAAGGGTTATTGTGAGCGACAGAGATCCCATTTTTACGGGAAATTTTTTGACAGAGTTATTTTCTTGTTTGGGTACTAAATTAGCTCATAGCTCATCTTATCATCCTCAATCTGATGGTCAAACTGAGATAGTAAATAAATGTTTGGAAGGATATCTTCGTTGTTTTGTATCTGATAAACAAACACAATAGGTCAAGTGGTTACCTCTCGCTGAATGGTGGTATAACACTTCCTTCCATACTGCAGCAAAAATGACCCCATTTATGGCACTTTATGGATATCATCCACCATCGATCACATCATCTTTAAGGGAAAATTTGAAGGTTCAAGCGGTGGAAGATCACGTCGAGCATCAGCAAGAAGTTCTCCAACTCTTAAAGGATAACCTGAATTTGGCACAAAATCGAATGAAACAACAGGCAGATCAACATCGCGGCGAGAGAAGTTTTGATGTAGGAGATTGGGTATTTTTACGGCTACAACCATACAAACAAATGTCCCTCAAGCAAGCTAAGAAGGATAATAAATTATCGCCAAAGTACTATGGTCCTTACGAGGTGTTGCAAAAGATTGGTACTATGGCATACAAATTGGAGCTTCCTGCTTCTTCGCGAGTACATCCAGTTTTCCATGTTTCATGCTTAAAGAAGGTTATAGGAGAAAATCTTCCAGTTCAAACAATATTGCTAGAACTTGATGAGGAAGGAAAAATCATATTGGAACCAGAAGCGGTCATGGAAACAAGAACTCGACAACTACGGAATCGATCAATTTCAGAGTATCTCATCAAGTGGAAGAACTTACCCACTGAAGATTCTACATGGGAGGATGAGAATTTTATACAGAAGCACCGAGAGCTACTCAAGCGTTGAGGACAACACTTTTTTGAAGGAGAGGGGCATGTTAGGTCCCTATATTACTAGTATAGTCCCTTATTGTTGTTAGTGTAACCCCCTTATTGTTATTATTGTACCCTTGTAACCCGCATATTGTTATTATTGTGCCCTTAAATTATTATTGTTAGGTCGGCTAGGATTACATTGTGGCCCCACTAGGATTATATTGTATTTATGGACTCCTATATATAGAAAGAGAGGTTTGTTCATTTGTATCATCCAAGAATTGTGCATATATGTAATGTATTGGAGGTTGCCCCCTCGAAGTGGCTTATTTATAGGCGTTTATATCTTACGTATATTTTTGAAAGTGGTTACACAACATATATATATATATATATATATATATATATATATATATATATATATATATATATATATATATATATATATATATATATATATATATATATATATATATATATATATATATCCCAATGTGTGGATATTCCTGAGATAAGGGACTTTAATCCAAAAGTGACTTGGATTATATTGAGAATGAAATGAAAAACTATGAAATATTGTTGAGTGAACATAAATACAATATAGAAAGGACAGAATTATAGTAGAAACCAACTTTTATCAAGGAATCAAATGGTGGAAAATGTTGCAATATTCATAGAAATACAAAATGACGAATAAAATAGTCATGAAAACTTTTCTAATACGCAAAAATACAATAATAAAATATTCAAATTACATTTATAATGATGTTAAAAAAACCTTAGTGTCAACATGAGTGGGAGGGGTCATCCTTTACCCTAAAAAACAAATGGAGATTCAATTTTCATGGGGTCTCAACATGCTGACAAACAACCAAGTAGCATTTTTGGCCCCTTAGCAAGGTCTCCAGCTATTCGTAGAGCAACAAATCCAAAAGATAACAACCATTGGAATCTCAATAGTGGTCGTTATGCATGTAAGAAAGGATAAGGAGTCCATCTCCAATAACTTCTCATCAATTCTCCAACATATCACTCTTTAGATTCAATAGTATGAGGCAATTGACTTCTTTGATGTATATTAACATATGAACTATTTGGAAGATGAAAAAGAAAATAAAGGAGCTTTGTTACAATAAGGAATTTTGGAAATAAGGAATGAATCTATTATTCAATTTTGTTGATATGAATATAAGTGCTAGATTTTTTTGGGGTCATCACCTTCATCATCGAGGATGGTGGCAGTTTGGATCAAAGTGTTAGCAACAAATGATTATGGTGGTACACTCCTCACAAGTCGATGACCATAAATACATCAGGAAGGACAAGGCCTCGAGTTTCAGGTGGTGGCATGAGGACCAAATAGAGTGATCCATTTGGGAGTTGGAAGGAGGGAAAAATTAAAGCCCAACGATGGCTTCTCCTAGGATGTAGAGATAATTCCTTCGACATCGTTCTCTATATCTAGATGTTTTCATGTGGTAAGTTAAATAGGATCAACTAGGATGATACCATGGACTTGGAAGAGTTGGGAATTAATGCCTAAGGCCCATGGCCTCAAAATTAATGGAGTTTGTTTCTCTGCATTTTATAAGTTGGAGAAAATCGGATGGAAGGTGGCATGTAGACACTATACATTGTGGACAGAATTTAAATTGTAGTATCGGGCTCTCTTCATAACTTCGATCCTTGGATTTCACAATGGTGGAGAGTTTCCTGCAACCTCAATTTTTTAAGGACGTGTTAGCTCGCATGAATGATCTGATGGAGAGGTTGATGATTTCTATCTAGCAACTGTTGGATGCAAAGAAGCATCAGGACTAGAGGAATCTGTTGAAAAATCTTAAAGAATAGGCTCACGTGGTGATGTTGTAAAAGAAATATGAGATCTTATAACTGAAGCTCACATTGGAAAGTGATATGGCTAATAAGGAAACCCAACTTAAAAGGTGGAAAATGAGAAATGAAAGGTGGGCACAAGATGTCAAGTTGATTTGGAACTCCATGTGGGACACTCAAATAAGAAAACATGGAGCACACTAAAGCTGGGAAGGAAAGTAGAGGAGCTTGAATTCGGGGAGTGGAAACTGGTAATGGAAGTTGGAGGTTCAACTCTTTGATTATATGGCTCTGCCTCTTTCATTTTTTCATTGTATTATAGAGATGTGATTTTTTCAATGCTATTTAATAGGGTTTATAGAATAAGTTTTATTAAATTTGAAGTTAAAAATTTATATATATGTAAAAAGTTTAACTTTCAGACATATTTGGTTTGGTGAAGCCTAGAAATAATAATATTTTGTATGGGTTATAAACTCTATTCCAATATTTGGTTTTAATATAAAAACCCCATACCTATTCCTTTAAAAAATAAATGAAGCAAAAAAGACATATGAAGAAAAAACAATAAATAGAGTCCAAACATTAACATGATTAAGGTTGAGTGGGAATTTAACCAATCCAAGAGGAAATTGTTGAGGAAGAGAGAGAACTAGAAGACAAAAGGCGCAGCCTCATGGACATTGAAGTGGGAATTCAATCATTCGAGTAGGAAATTTCCTGGAAGAGAGAGAATTAGAAGATGAGAGACACACATTCATGGACATTGAAGTTCTTCAAGTAGTAGATAATTAGTTTCAAGATGCAATAAATGCCATAGGGAATTATAATCAATACATTTACATAGTAGATATTTACATGTACCTAAACTTCCTCCTGAGTAGAGTTGTAATGGACAGAAATGAGAGCAAGAAGGACATTCTTCTATCTATGGATCATATGGATTAGTAAATGGAAACTATGGATCAAAGGCTAGGTTTTATCGAGAAACACATGGGTGTCCCTCGTGAACTAGGTTGCTCTGCAGGAAAAAACAAGGAGTCGATTCCATTGTTAGGGTCGAACCCTAACCCCTTTATTAATGCAATAGTCCCAAGGGGCCCCATAAGAATCATCATCAATTACTATAGTAGATAAAATCCCATGAACGGTTACCCAAATTAATGATGATTGTAAGTGATTGACTGTCATTCTAAAAAAAGGAACCATGATTAGTTAGTTTAGTTAATAATGATGAATAAACAGGCCAAAGCTAATAAATAAAGTGGTTATCCTACATTATAAAAGGGACCACAAGTATTTAGTGTTTTGGATCTTATAAAACTACATATAGTCGGAGATAGTGAGGGGTGTTTTGTCTTGTGTTGTTTTAATTAAGCTTTGCTCTACTAGAGGTTTCCCCCTCGAATAGGCAAGTGAAAAATATTTTTGAATATATTAATATAATATTTCAATTTTATATCATCATATTGTGTTATTTTCTATGGTATCCCTAGCATGTTTCACACTTCTGATGGTTTCTGCAGGTTGAGCATACTACAAGTGGTATCATAGCTCTTTCTTGGGCCAGCTAAAACCCCAATTTTAGAAAGAAAAAAATTAACCTATAGATGTGTTATGCAATCCGTAAACTATAGATATTTGTCATTACATGCATCAGCATGTGGCTGGTGATGTATATACACAACAAATACAATAGATGGTCAAGTTTGTTGGACTCCTTGTAACCCTTATTGGTACCCCTTCGAGTAGTAATGCATAAGACAACACATGTACATGGAATTCTCTTCCATGTACCTATGGCATATCGAAAGTCCCTTAAGGTTACTCTAAAACTAGCCTTAGATATATAGCATCTATCTTGTTTCTATAGTACACCGAGAACAACACTCGAGGAGATTACCCATGCATACCAAGGGTAGTCAGGTAGTACAAATAAGTGCACAGTCGATCCCCCTAAGTTGGTTCTCATTATACGTGCTTCACTCAATTAACTTCTAACGTATCATGTGCATTTCTGGCATACTAAACAATACCCTTAATTTGACTACATATTGGAAAATACCTCTAAAAATTGCATTATTTAACCCCCTACAAATATGAACCCAATACAATTTCTTAATTTAAAAAACCCCTAATTTCACTAGAAATTGTAGGTATTCATTTTTTCATTCACATTTTAAATAACCCTTTATATTTTTTTATTAACTTTGAACTCCATTTTTTATACCTGACAATATAAAAACCCTTTACCCCTTATATATCCCCCAATATATTATGTAATATTTTCCTCAATATATATCCCCCAATATGAATGCATATGGTATGGTATTGCTCCCATAGTGAATCCCTTGTGGTTCTCTAAAATATTGGGTCGAGTACTACTATTGGACACATGTGGTATATCATGATCTATAGCACTTGACACTCCTTTACTACATAGTACGCTCACTTCTTGATTTTTTTCCATAAAAATCCTACACATTTTGCAGTATCCAAAAGTTTTGGTTTCTACAATCATAATGTAGATTAGTAGGATTTCCAAATTCCTACACATTTTTCAATGTCAAGAATTCAAGATTTCTACCACCGTAGTATTGATCAATTGGGAGTAATACTCCTATCAAAGTTTTAAAAAATAAAAAAAATTGGTGGTCCAAAATTTCTCTTGCAAGAGACCTAGCCCACTAGATTCAAGAAATCAAGTCAGTCACAATGATTCCATTCGCTAGTAAGCCTCCATTTTTCTAGTAGTCCCATTTTCTTTCAAAAGTTATTTCAAGTGACCTACATCGAAAAATCCATTGTGTCACGCCCATTATAACCATACTAATTTTAAATAAGCCAAAATTTTGACCCAGGAAATTGTATGGTAGGTACAAGGACTCAAACTATGGAAAACCTTGATAAAAGAGTGAAAGCATTAGACAAAAGCTTCACTGCCACACTCACAACCATAGCCACAAATGTAGTTGCAAAGGCCATGGAATCCTAACACCTAAAGGCTAAACACCCAATGGCGGAGGGGAAAATTTCACCTAGAAGGATAATTCAACCACTATCAATATGAAGGGTATCATCATTTCGAAGGAGGTCACCAATATTCTAGTAGTAAGGCACCGAATCTTGACATGCACAAATTTGACTCTTCTAACTTGACTATGTGGGTGGCATAAATGAAAAAAAGTTTTCAAATCAATAACCCAAGTGATGAAAAAACCAAACTACATGTGGGATCCCTTTACTTAGATGAAGTACACTAGCAACGATGGCAATGGAATCATAAGTGTTGTGTAGGAAAGCTAACATGGAATAGGTTCTCTAAAGCCATTTATGCCTGTTTTGACAGGGACTCTCACTTTCTGGGATGCATCTACAGTAGGAGACTTTATTATAGCATTTGAAAAATTTACCATCAATACTAAGGGCATAGGGAATGACTTTTATGGAATGTTTCATCATTGGCCTCAAAGAAGCCATCCAGGCTCATGCTTGAATGCATCAACCCGCTACTTGGTTGGAATCTTGCCACAAAGCTTTAGACATAGAATCCATTAGTAATTCCTAATCTAGTAATCAATCATTCACATCAAAGGCACATCCAAAACCTGCTACTGGCCCCACCCAAACCCTTAAGGTGAAAAAGGTGTCGACAATAGAAATGGCCGAAAGGAGAAGACAAGGACTATGTTACAATTATGATGACAAATATTCACTAGGACACAAATTCAAGGAACAAATTTTTTTTTTATATTGATGTGAGTAAAAATAACCCATTCAATGAGGTATTGTTCACTGAAATGCACGATGAGGACAAAGCGGAACCTAAAATGGTCATTAAATAATATAAGATACTACAGCAACACCAGATGAACTGATTATCTCACTCCACGTATTAACTAGAATTTCTTCTCCACAAATGCTTAAAATCAAAGTATTTTTTAAGAATAGACCAATGGTAGTGTTGATTGATAGTGGAAGCATGTATAATTTTGTCCATAGACAGTTCGTTGAGGATGCTCATTTTTTTATGAGCGGAGTATCCAATTTTCACATCCTCACAACTAATGGGTGGACCATGAAATGCAAAGGATGTTACAAGAATATTAAGTTCCATATGGAGGAATATCACCTTAAAACCCACATGTTTTCCATTGAAATGGGAGTTTTTGATATCATCCTCAAATCTAATTGGCTTTGAACACTGCGCTCAAACACCATGGACTTTCAGGAGCTATATATGAGCTTCAAACATAATGGACACACTCATATGCTTAGGGGACTCGAAGCCAACACACTTATTATCATCATCTCACATAGAATGGAGAAGCTCTTAAAAAAGGGTCACCATGGGGTAGTTACTAAATTCAATCCTATCCAAGCCATTGAATCCATCCCCACCACCATTCATCCATATTTGCAAGAAGTGTTGGGTCACCACCGAAAGGTATTTGAAAAACCCAAGGAGATACCCCTCTCTTAGGTTGCACATGATCATAGAATTACTTTGATTGTTGATATCGAGTCACCAAATTTTTTCCCCTACTAGTATCCTTTAGCATAAAAGAATGAGATTGAAATGATTATTCATGAGCTATTAGAAGTAGGCATCTGTCATCCTAACAAAAGCCCCTATTCATCACCAGTAGTCACGGTCTTAAAGAAAGATGGGAAGTGCCGCATTAGTCCCAAATTTAGGGTTCTCAATAAGCTCACCATCAAGGATAAGTTTCCCATTCTAGTCACTAATGAGCTCCTTGATGAAATCCATGGTGCCAAATTCTTTACCAAATTGGATTTCCATTAAGCGTATCACCAAATCAGAATGAAGGAACCATACATTCGAAAGATAGCTATTAGAACACATGAAAGGTCACTATTAATTTTTTAATATGCCCTTTGGTACTTTTAGTGCATTTTAAACCTTTCAGAGTGTCATGAATGACCTTCTCAAGTGATATCTAAGAAAGTTTTTCTCGGTCTTTTTTTATGATATACTCATCTACAACAAAACATGGGACACAAATCTTCAATGTGTTGAAAATATATTGTAGCTTTTGAAGGATAATTTATTATTTGTGAAATTTTCTGAGACTTTTTTTAGGATGGAGGAGATGGAGTACTTGGGCCACATTATGGAAAAATAAGGCATAAGGGTAGATCTTAAGAAGATTCAAACAATGGAATATTGGCCATAACTCGAGACCTTGAAGAGTCTAAGGGGATTTTTGGGTCTCACAGGCTGCTACTAGAAATATTTTAGAAATTATGGATACATTTCCAAACCCTTAACAAGTTTTCTCAAGAAAAATGCATTTCTATAGAAAAATTATCTCAAAAGACCTTCCTAGCAGGGTATTTTTTAAGGATTTAAATATTTTCTTATATATAGTATTGGAGGCGAGTCTTCTTGTTTGAAAATTCATATGTATAGAATTTTGGCGAATATTCCATAAAAAAACATGTAATTTACTATTAAAATTTGCAGTTTTTTAGTGAATATCATCCATTTGATCATACATATGTAAAAAATAGGCAAATTTTTAACCCAATTGGCGAATATTTGTTTTTAGAAAATGTCTAAAAAATAGGCCGGTGGTGAACTTTCACCCCTAAAATGTTCCCTACTTCCTAGAACTCAAACAAGCCATGTGCATGAATCCTATGTTGGCTCTCCCAAATTTCGCAAAAACATTTGTTCTAGAATGTGATGCCTTAGGAATTGGCACTAAAGCAGTCTTAACTCAATAAGGTCGACCACTAGCCTTCCCAAGTCAACAATTAAGTTGTATGAATTTGTTGCAATCTACATGTTAGCACTTTGTAAATACCTTTAGGCTGATGAAAGGGCCACAGAGGTAACCACAAGCCTCTTTGGGCTAGAAACTAATCATTTCAAAGTAGAGGGGGCTCCCTCCCCAATAGTCTAACGAATAATGGATATTAAGGCTCAGTGACTTATAGAGACTAGATATGTAAAAAACATTTCTAATTTGATGCAAGTTTGCTGGGTAATTTGAGAGAAGGAAATCTAAGTATGAGATCAGGAAAAATGGCCAACTCACTATTTCAGTGCATATAAAACCAACTATAAAATTAGAGTCGTGATAGGTAGATCCTTCAAATTAATAAGATTGTAGTATAGTGGGAAAACAAGAACACATATAACTATAATCGTTCATATGTAACAGAGAAAAATAGAACTCATCTACTATATATCATGAAAGAGTATTAAGAACAACATAGAAGGCAAAGGCCTAATGATTTTCATATGAAACAAAAACATAATTTTTCTAGAGCATTCATGATGAATTCAGATAAAATGTTTCAAGACAACTTTAAAAAGAACTGAAAGAAAATAATTGAAATGATAGATTAGATAGGAGAAACCCAAATTTGAAAGATAATACCAGAAGAATCTCTAAGGATACCTGGAAAAAACTTTGCACTGAGCAATTTATTCATAACAAAAAAATATCACATACAAGTATCTTTCCTTCAATTGATTCACTAATCAACCCCTTCTACATTATCTTTCATGGCATTAAATAGATTTACATTTTCAAAACATCCCATGACCAAGTTTGATGCATGAGTTATCCATTTGGCATGGATCGAACCAACCACAAAAAAAGAAACTTATTGCTTTTATCAACAATAGATAAGCAAGTCTTAAAAAGTATACTTGTTTTTTAGTGAAAAATACAAAAAAATAATTTAATTCTATCTCCTTATTCTATCTAGATGATGGTGTGATCCGAGAACACTCTATCCTGATATCAAGCCTTTGGTTGGGAAAAAGAAAGGAAACAACACCCCCATTTTTGTTGTGCAACAGGTCTTGTTGACATATTTTCCCACGTGCTGGAAGACAGTTGACCGGTGACTTGGCACTGAGTAGGCTCCTGTCAAAGCAACAAACTCCTCCATTCATCCTCTGACACCTGAAAACCTTGAAACATGATACAAAATTGTGTGCAACATGTGCGCAATGCCTATGCAGCAAATTTCAAATCAAAAATATTAATTGCACCTCCTTTCCCACTTCAAATTACAGAAAATGGCCCAAAATATTTAATCAAAACTTCAGAATACAAAAGAAACCTTCAGAATGCCAAAAATTGGTCCATAAAACCTTCACAAAAATTTAACGAGCTCTGCTGTGCAACACTAAAAGTTTCCAACAATCATCAAAATTTGAAAATCCAGCAAGTAAACCATTACCTCCTCTTCCGTTTAGTAGTTGAAGTCTTGGCGGGAGATGTCTTGGTCTTAGTTCTTTTGCTAGATGTGTCAACTCCTTTAGCTAATGGTGTTTAAGCTGACTATGACTCTCTCTATGGTTTAGGCCTTGGCCTAGGAACATTACCAACTGGAGGTATGCCAACTGCCTGCTTATATTTTCTCACTAACCTCCAAGCCTTTGAGATTTTTTATTTCATGAACCTCATCCTTCACTTCAACACTAAGTTCATGGTCTACATAATCCTTACATTTCTCCTTGTAGGGACAGACCATTTTAGGAACACCTTTGCTATGTCGAGTGTCTTAGAGGCTTCAATAATTTCTCTGTGACCATCCACAAGAAATTTGTTAACATATTTCTTGAAGTCTTAATTGTCCTGGGTTATTTGCATCACTTTCATTTGACATTCTTCAAGCTCTTATAAATACCTGTGATACTCTCGCCATTGATAAAATTTAGGTATGTCTGGTGACTGACATATTTGCTTCATCTTCTGCACCCATGTAATATTCCTTTCTCGAGAATTTCTGCAATATGGTCATCAAGGACGCTATATAAGGAAGGTAGTGTAAAAATAAGCTAAAAGGGGGCTGGGATCCCCTTTTTAACTCATTAAAAACTTCTCTTCAAGAATTTGATCCCAAAGAAATGTCTCTAGATGGGTTATTCAGATCTCCCCAAACTAGATCTATTAGAAAATGCTCAATGAGAGAGCTTACAGCAGTACATGAACATAACCATTAAACTCTGCAATTATGAATGCAACATAAGAGGGGAAAGTCATGTAGCCATAATTATATTAATATATCAGCAATAATACACAATAAAATCATGAGGGACAATTCACTCAAGCTATAAGAACCAATCTCCAATGATCAAGCAATAAAATACATGAGTTGCTACAATTACACAGAATGTCAGAAAGTAGTGACTGCGTTGTATCTATGAGAGTAGCAGCTGCTACATGCATACAAAATGGTAATTTGGCTGAAGGATACAAATAAATTCCCAATAATGAAAAGATGGGCTTTAATACAAGATTTCTAGCCAATCTTGGAGGGATTGCTAGAAATGCTGGACAAAATAAAATGTGACAATTAACTGCTAGGGTTAATATGTCACTGCAACACTAAATACATATGATGAGGCTATGGCAGATCTGAAATATGGATTTCCCTCCTCCAATGACGCTCTTTAGTAGAAGGTTGTTCCCTCTACTTAAGAACAATCCTCCCGATGAGCTCTATGAACTCTCCCAACACTGCCTGCATGAAAATAATGTAGCTCCAGCCCTAGATTGTGTTGTGAGAGATAGTGAATGGTTGGCCTGGAGCCAAAGATCTGAAATGAAGCCTGGGAGTCTCCTCTGCTGCTCCTCCAAGAAATATACAAGATCTCCATCGAAGAACAAGCCAAGGAACAACTCTGTGAGTTCCTTTGTTGCTTCCCCCAGCAACTCAACGTTTTCTGCCCAATAGAATAACGTTGTAGCTAAAGGAGTAAGCTTGGCCAAATGCTAGAATGAGGAAATGGAGCTAAAAACCTCTCCTTCCTTGAGGATGACGTAGCGATTCCCGATCGAGAACACCCTTAGGTTCAAGAACACTACAACCCTGCTAAACAACCCGGGGATGCAAGTCTTTGCAGACCCAAAAAAAATAATAAGCTAATGCATAATGAAAATGAGCTACCATCTCCTACTTATAAAGAAAGTGAACTCCTCTCACCATGGGTCCCATCCACATTGGCCACCTAGCTCATGCAAGTGGAGCCTCCTCTAAAACTGCGCTGCGTTATCATGGAGATTCCCTCTCTTGGACAGTGTTGTTGACTTAGTCAAAGATGGCTAAATCAAATTGATCTTGATCATGTTCACACCCTTAGGTGCTTAATTCAATTTCTTATTCATCCTCCTTTCACACAAAGAGTGTTATTTCTCCATCTAAGGTGGTTAAGGGGTCTCCTTACCCATTTTATTTAATAAAATACAAATATGCTAACTATAATGTTCCTTTTAGCTTGAGGCTAAAAATTGGGAACATTACAATCCTCCCCTCCCACATGTTGCTTGTCCTCAAGAAATTGCATAGAGAGAAAAAAATTTCTCCCCCTTCTTCTCTTGTGGCCTCCTCATCAATAATCGCCACCACTGCTCAAGATATGTTGCAATAAATCTGTCCTCCGATGCTTCCTCCCAAGTATGCAAACCAGAATGGTGTTCATCATGGAAAGATAGAAGGTGTAGATGGAAATCCTCTTGTTGTTCTATGGCCTCCTCAAGGTAGGAGTGATGACATGCATTGGAAAAATGTATCCCCAGTGATGATCCTCTCATCCATGCTATCATCCAAATAAAAATCTCAACCCCTGGTTCATGCAATGTGTTGGGGTTGAATGGAGAGTCAGGCTTTTGATTCCCGAGATGTTCCTCTCTCCATTTTTGCTACACATGGGGCTACATTTGTCTTTGGGCTGAAATGGTATGGCCTCCAAGAATGGCTAAAGCTTCCCCATCAAGAAAATCAACCATGAAGTGCCCCCTCAAGTTCTCCAAGTGGTTTTTCCCACAAGAAGAGAAAAGTAGCAATGTGGCAATCATGGTTTGCCCATGGTGTCTCCTGCAATACAAAGCATGTATAATGGGGAGAATCACGCTCCCAATGGGCTGTCCCAAAACATACATCACTCTCACAATAGTGCTCCTTGTGAATGTATAAGAGTTAGCAATACAAGGAGGAAACATGCAATAAAAACAAGTTGTCATAAGACAACTAGAGAGTGGGTCACTGCTCCACTCATGGGACCAACGTAGTGCACCTCTTATCTGCATCAAAACTAAAAAAAAAAGTGCTTTCCTAGCCACTTGTTTGCTTCCACAAACATCTCATAAGGTGAAAACATGAAAGTACAAATTGGTGCCAATGGTGCACACCAAGAAGCATGTGGCTTCCCCCACCAACCATCATGAAAATAGCCACTCTCATTGCTGCAATGGGCCACAAGTACATCATAATAAGGAGCATAAGGAGGTCTGATCATCCTTATCTCATAAAGCTACTCATATAAAGTAAAGGAAGGTAAATTAGAATGAGAGTGTACACCTCCTTTACCATGTACTCTGGTCCTTGAGCTGAAATGGCTCATCTGAATGCTCTCCCTCACCTTCAATGAGTAGGGAAATGGTTGTGCCAACCTCTTAAAAATCATCTAGGCTATGCATCTTTCCATATGCTGATATATATCATGCTGAATTCCCTCCCAGCTGAACTCATCTAGCAAAGAAGAGTATGCATCAAAGTGCATAGCTAGTAAGTCCTCATGTGCTGCATGTAATAGTTTCTCCTTGAGACTAGAAGCCCTAGTCAAGAAGACTCTGTCACAATAATAGATGACCATATCATCCACCATATACCTGTCATCTCGATCTGGGTCATCCAAAATCATGCATGCACCTAGACCCTAGGAGTACTCTATCAAAATCTGAGACCTCCAACATGAATCAGTCCTCCTTATAGACAACGCTGGTAATATGCAATGTGATGCTCCCCTCATGCTGCTTCCTGCTACCTTGACATCCCCCATGCCAAAGTCATCCTCCAAAATGTTGCCATGCCTATCATGTAGTTGCCCATGCTTAAATAGTAATTGTGACCCTTGGAAGTTGGCCTCCCATGAGAAGCTATCAGCCAAAAGGAATCTCCCAATCCTGGTCAGTGCAAGCATGAGTGACCTCCATCTACTCCCATGTATGAAAGAGTTCTCCCTCAAAGGAAGTATCCTCTGTCTCTCCAAATCTGTGGAGTAGTCATCCTCTGCAACCTTCACCTCTGCTGAATCCAAGAGTGATGAATCCAAAAATGAGATGTCTCTCATCAATGCCAGATCTGGTGGCCTCCCGAGTGGAATGCCTCCCTATAGTGAGACATCAAAATAGGAAGTAGACTGTGTGTATGAGAGGAATGGATGGTCCCTCTCTCTACTACGCAGTGCAGTCTCTCTCCTATGTGAAGAAACTCTCCTCAAAATATAAGGGTGAATGTTCATTCCCTCCGAATGTTGATCCCTCTCCTTTCCTCCATCCTTCATTTCACAATCCTCCAATACTACTACATGCTGCCTAGGAATTGTGACCAGGTCCCCATATGTGGTACCTCTTGGAATCCCTTGCATGCACACAAGGATTCCTCCAATGGAAGCAATGGATCCCATCCCATCTCCATGAGGTGATGGATCTCCCTCTAATGATACAGCGCTGTGGGTCTTTCTGCCCTCTTCACCAACATATGAGTATGCCCCCTCTCTAATGAGAGACCTTGGATTTTGGTCTTCCTTTGAAAGAAGGATCTCCATACCATTACAACTGGAAGAGTGCCCTTCATACAATGGGGGTCTTGCCTCTAGCAAGTCATCATCCTGGTTTTCTCCCCCTCTAGAAATATGGAGTGGAGTTTGCTTCATTTTTTCCTCCAACTCATGCAAGGTGTTTGATCTCTTGGATTTTACACATGATGGTTCACATTGGTCTTTATCAAACCTTTTCACCAATGCCTTAGTGAATTCATCATAGGGTTTTACATTTTCATGATAACATGAAACAAAAATTTTAAACCACAAATCATGGGCCATACCTTTGAGATGCAACGCTACTATAGTGATGGCCTCCTTGGCTGCAACTTGGTGTAGTTGGAAATATGCATCAAGCCCCTCCACCCAAGTTGTGGCTTTACACCTTGCTGATCCATCGAAAGTAGATAGAAAGAATATGTCTTCCTCCCTACGTCTGGAGCTGTTGGATCTTGCTCCCTTGATTCTGAAAAACTCTTGGAAGTCCAAGTGCACTTCGAATCTCCATGATTATGATTCATACTCCCAAAGAAAATCACTCAAGGTCTCCTCCCTTGGTGACTCATCTTCTTCCATTATCCCTGCAGTAGATATGGGAAATGTACTGTGCTATGGATATGCATGTGTGGTTAGATGATC
Organism: Pinus albicaulis; assembly: GCA_034641835.2. Lineage (NCBI taxonomy): Eukaryota > Viridiplantae > Streptophyta > Pinopsida > Pinales > Pinaceae > Pinus > Pinus albicaulis. Next base: position 238,681,381 of record CM076571.1, read on the forward strand.
ACACCCAACGTGGTCACAACTAGGGCTTGCATCATCCACAAACCCTTTTAGAAAATCTCTCCAATTTTCCCTTTCTATTTCCTCAAGATCTTCAATGATTCCTTCAATGGTCTGGAAAAGAAGAAGGGAGACCTCCTCTTCCGTCATTCCTGTTTTCTTGTTTCCTATGTAAATATCCTATCCTTGGAGATAATCTCCTCTTTTTGATAGCATTAAATCTTGTGCACAAGCTGAGCCAAGATTTATGCTTCGATACCACTGTGATATTCCTTTTTCGAGAATTTCTACAATATGGTCCTCAAGGGTGCTGTATAAGGAAGGTAGTGTAAAAATAAGCTGAAAGGGGGCTGGGATCTCCTTTTTAACTCATTAAAAACTTCTCTTCCATAAGTTGAGCCCAAAGAAATGTCTCTAGATGGGTTATTCAGATCTCCCCAAACTAGATCTATTAGAAAATGCTCAATGAGAGAGCTTACAGCAGTACATGAACATAACCATTAAACTCTGCAATTATGAATGCAACATAAGAGGGGAAATTCATGCAGCCATAATTATATTAATATATCAGAAATAATACACAATAAAATCATGAGGGAAAAGCCACTCAAGCTATAAGAACCAATCTCCAATGATCAAGCAATAAAATACAGGAGTTGTTGCAATTGCACAGAATGCCGGAAAGCAATGACTGTGATGTCTCTATGAAAGTAGTAGCTGCTAAATGCATAAAAAATGGTAATGTGGCTGAAGGATACAAATAAATGCCCAAGAATAGAAATATGGGCTTTAATACAAGATTTCTAGCCAATCTTGGAGGGATTGCTAGAAATGCCGGACAAAATACAATGTGACAATTAACTGCTAGGGTTAATATGTCACTACAACACTGAATACATATGATGAGGCTATGGCATATTTTAAATATGGATTTCCCTCCTCCAATGATGCTCTTTAGTAGAATGTTGTTCCCTCTACTTCAGAACAATCCTCCCAATGAGCTCTATGAACTCTCCCAACACTGCCTGCATGAAAATAACGTAGCTCCAGCCCTAGACTGCACTGTGAGAGATAGTGAATGATTGGCCTAGAGCCAAAGATCTGAAATGAAGCCTGGGAATATCCTCTGCTGCTCCTCCAAGGAATATACAGGATCTCCACTGAAGAACAAGCCAAGGAACAACTTTGTGAGTTCCTCTGTTGTTGCCCCCAGCAACTCAACATTTTCTGCCCAACAAAATAACATTGTAGCTAAAGGAGTAAGCTTGGCCAAATGCTAGAATGAGGAAATGGAGCTCAAACCCTCTCCTTCCTTGAGGATGAGGTAGGGATTCCCGACTGGGAACACCCTTGGGTTCAAGAACACTACAACCCTGCTAAACAGTCTGGGGATGCAAGTCTTTGCAGACCCAACGAAAATAATAAGCTAATGCATAATGAAAATGGGCTGCCATTTCCTCCTTATAAAGCAAGTGAACTCCTCTCACTATGGGTCCCATCCACATTGGCCACCTAGCTCATGCAAGTGGAGCTTCCTCTAAAATTTTGATGCCTTCTCATGTAGATTCCCTCTCTTGGATAGCACTGTTGACTTAGTCAAAGATGGCTAAATCAAAGTGATCCCGATCATGTTCACACCCTTAGGTGCTTAATTCAGTTGCTTATTCATCCTCCTTTCACACAAAGAGTGTTATTTCTCCATTTAAGGTGGTTAAGGGGTCTCCTTACCCATTTTATTTAATAAAATACAAATATGCTAACTATAATGTTCCTTTTAGCTTGAGGCTAAAAAATGGGAACATTACAACCCACCCTTGCTTAGGTTTTGTTGCTCTGGTTACAAGCCTCCTAAACTTCATCTTGGACTCTTCTACTTGTTGAACATCCATGACATGTTTTTCCTTCTCTTACGCAATAGGTTTAGGAGCTTCTTTAGATTCCTCCTTTTCTTGGGTTGCCTGTAAAGTTGTTTATATAAGCTTTTTATTTTGGCTCTTCAAGAAGGCTATCTTGAGTTTTGCCTTCACAATCCTTCATTCTAGAAATATTTAGGTCTTCTTCCTCCATCTAGACAGTTTGAGCCTCTTCTGCATCTCCTTCCTACTTATCTTCTGAAATAGCATCAAATGGTTGAGGAATTGGCTCCTCAATAACCTTCTTAGCCTTTCAACTACTTCTAGGTCTCAATAAAAATTGTGCATCTTCCTTAGCAACTTGACCTATCTCCTCTTTCTGCAAACTTGTTACCTCAGCTTTTGTTGCTTGAACCTCTTCGAAATGAACCTCTGGTGCTTGAACTTTCTCCTTTCCTTTCTTAACTGGATTCTTACCCTGACCTTATTTCTTCACTCTTATCTTGGCCACTAACTCATTTTTTGGCTCTTCCTTCTACTCACAAACATTCATGGGTGAAATATCTGCTTGAGGTAGAAAAGCTAGACCAGACAAAAAACTTTGCCACGATATTTTATTCTTTTCAAGATCATACATAACCAAAATATTTATTAAATAAAAATGAAATAGGCTAGACATGTGGTTGTCCTTCTTATCTTTCACTTTCTTTACCATCCTCCCTAGGCTCTTGAATAAATAGTGTGGTAGATTCATGGCTTTTTTAGCAGTGAAATGTACCAAAAGTATGAGGTGATATGGATAAACTATGTTGCGCCTACACTCATAGCTGAAATATCTTTGAATAACCTTGAATGGTTGGCTATAATTTCTTTGGAGGTGTGTGCTAGGAAAAATAATGTCAAATTTGTCTTTGAACTTTGGCTTTACAAACTCTTTGAAAAATGACACATTTTAATCATCTCCCTTAAACCACTTTTCTACATCTGTGGAGATTACCGTGGCATTCGCAATAATTTTTTCAGAAATAACTAGCTCCAGGTTCCCTAGTTTAACTTTGCCCTCCTTCAGATTCAAGGCAAACATACTATCCAGCTAAACATGGTGACCTACTACTTGTATTTTCTTAGAAAAGGGGATACATATTGAGTTTTAAAAGGCTACTCTAATTGTTGGATTAGAGTTGTCTAGGTCTAGGATTTTGGGCTCAATTCGTACAATTTCCCCTCCTTTTTACTTACAGTGGGAGCCATCTATATTTTCTCACATAGGGAAATATTTCATTTAGATTTTTTGGTAGGCTACATGGATAACAACAACAATAATAGTCTATGTGTTTGGACAACAATAACAATAGACTATGTTTTATAGACACACTACGTAACAAGAAAGAGGGTGCATTTTTGTCTCTAAATAATCTTGGAAATTAAGAGAACCTATGTACCATTACCTAAACCATATTAGCTTATGACATCACTCACATTCCAATTACAAAACTCCAATTCCAATTTTCAAATTAAATTCTGCATGGAACAATGCATGCGCATCAATTTGGAAACAAGGGACTAACATGACTTGATTAAACCTGAAGTAGGCTTATTAAAAAATATTAGGATTAAGTGGTAATACCCCTACCTCGGGATTATCCTAAGGTGAAAAACTAGGTTGTGTCGAGATAGTCTAGCGCTAGAGGATCACTGTGCAACCACTTTGCAACAATGTGTGCAGTGAATGACTGGGCATCACTGCTGCACAGTGATGGCTTCACAGTGACTGTAGATTTTTTTTATGTCACTTTATTTGCTATGGATTGACCCTAGATCTTCGAATTTTATGGTTTAATAGACCATAATTATTATGAATATACTCTATAGGGATTGAGGAAGTCATCTCATTTTGATTTGAATTGCACATGTTTTGTCTTGTAGCGTGATGTCATGAAGTGCTCCACTTAGAGTGATATGATAAATTGAGAATGGGAAATGATAAAACTATAAGGGGGTGTGATATCTTTGGGTATGGGAATCGTGTAAATGGGAAAAGTGAATTGTGTATGGGGATTTTATGATATGAATATGGGAAAGGGTATAGGGGATGATTTTATAACAAAGGGGATACATAGAATGGATTATGAATGGAATATGATACTAGGTAAATGGAATGGAGAAGGGCCTAGTATGAAATGTTTATATGAAGGGGGATAGATGAAAGGTGGAAGGGGGAAATGAAGTGTAAAAATAGGGAAGCAAGGGTAGATAAGAGGAGGGAGGAAGAAGTAGGATATTGACCATAACCCTTGACCATCACACCTCTGACTTTAATGGACTCAATTTAAACAAATCTGATAGATAGATGACTAGAACCCCTTTTGACATGACTAAAAAAAAAATGTGCGACCATAACTCCCATAACTTGGCACTCTTTCTTGATGTGGGTGAACCCTTTATGATACGAATTTGACAATGTAGGAAAGTGACCTTTGAGGCTAGTGACAATAGTAGTGGAAATAGACTCAATTTATTTAGAAACTGGAAATAAAGGAAATGGAAAATACAATTGACAATAAAAACAAATGATCCTAACATTGGCTCCAATGGGGATGGAAGCCTTCTAGCGAGGTGCCAAGAAAAAAACTGCAGACTAGTAGCCTATTCAGACCATTGGGCAATGGAGTCAAACATTAAAAATTGAAACATAACTCACTGACTGACTTAAATTTAATAGCAAGATTAAAAATTATAAATAAAATTGACAGAAAATCACCAAAGCCTTAGGGCCTTCTCTTCGGGCTTCAAACTTCAATGATAGCTATCCACGCCCGCTGAAAGTAAATACACTATGTGATCCCTTCTCTCTGATGTAACCATTCAAGAAAATGGCTACTTGAATGAGTTCTTCTCATATTTGCCTTCAGTAGAAATAAGAAGAAAGAAAGTAGCAACTCAAAATTCAATTGATTCTGAAAACCAACATCGATAAAGAGTACAATATTAAATAAATCCTGCAACAAAACAACGATGGGATGACAAACCTCTTCTTTAAATGGTTTCAAGAGGCAAGCAAAAGAATCTTCAAAACATAATTGGCTACCTTCACCTGATGATTGATAATAGAACTTTGTTCTAGAGAAATGGGAGCACTCATTTCATTAATCTTGTCCTGTTCAATTGAGGGAACCACCTTATCCACAAAAATAATGTGCATATCCATAGGATCTGGGACAACCTGCTCTACTTCAGTAGACTCTTCATTTTCTAAACTTGGAAGCAGATCTTCATGTTAAAGAGGCTCTAAAACAACCCCTTATTTTTCATTGCTCTCCTCTTATCGATCATTAATAGTCTGTTGAATACGTTGATCAGGTTCAAGAGAACAAAATTGTTTCATTTATTCATCGACCTTTGTCTATTCATTTTCATCTTTAGCTACATAAATTGTTGTTTGATGGGAATATTCATTAATATTTGGGCAACAAACCTCTTCCATTTTTGGTTCTTGAAATTAGGACTAAAATTCACAAAGTTATTCTTTAATTTCATCATCCATACATTCTTCATCCCCATAAATATTTTGCAGATATTGGAAGAATTCAAAACATGCAAAACTTGTTTTAGCTAGAAGAAAGGGAGCAAAAATTACTTCAAATGCTCATAAAATATTGTGTGAAAATATGTATGAGAACACAAACTGGCAGGTCGAAAAGCTTCATACCAGGATATAGCTTTTTCTTCTAACGTTTCCATGAACATTTTCATTAAACAGTCCTTAGGAAACTTAACCCCAAGCTTATGGACATGCAAGTAAAACTTAATTAAAAGAAGAGAAACATCTTCTCCTTTCTTATCTTTGAATACTAGGGGATAGGTTGACCAATCAACACGAGGCATAGAATTTGGAAAGACAGGAATATGAGATCTAACCATAGGATCATACCTGAAATTTTTTCTTGCAATTGAACCCATCCTGATTCCTAGATCCTACTGCTAGTGGAGTCTTCATATAAAGTTGAAACTTGATTGGAGTCGCGAGGTGAATGGTTTAGTCTTCATATGTGTCTGATTGGTGTCCACCATCAACATTCAAATCTCAAAATTAGATAATATTTCATGGAGAATATAAAACCTTACATTCCCTAGAAACGACACCACTATGTTAGCACTCTGTAAATCCCTTTAGGTAGAGGAAAGTGCCACAGAGGTAACCACAAGCCTATTTGGGCTAGAAACTAGTCTTTTATAATAGAGGGGTTCCCTTGCCAAAAATTTAAGGAATTATGGATATTAAGGATCAGTGACTTACAAAGAATAGAGATTTGAAAAAAAATTATAATTTGATGAAAATTTGCTGGGAAATATGAGAGAGGGACATATAAGTATGAGATTAGGAAAAATGGTCAACTCACTATTTCAGTGCATATAAAACCAACGATAAAATCAGAGGCATGATAGGTAGATCCTTCAAATTAATAAGATTGTAGTATAGTTGGAGAACAAGAACACATATAACTATACTCATTCATACGTAACATAGCACAATGGAATTTTGATACTACATCTCATGACTGAGTATTAAGAACAATAAATAAGACAAAGGAATAATGATTTTCATATGAAACAAAAACATAATTATTCTAGAGCATCCATGATGAATTATAGATAAAATGTTTCAATACACCTTTAAAGAAGGCTGAAATAAAATAATTGAAATGATGGACTATACAGGAGAAACACAAATTTGAAAGATAATACCACAAGAATCTCTTACGATAACTAACCAAAACTCTGCATTGAGCAATTTATTCATAACGACAAAAGATAACATACAAGTATCTTTCCTTCAATAGATTCACTAACCAACCCCATGTACATTCTCTTTTATGGCATTAAATAGATTTAAATTTTCAAAACATTCCATGATCAAGTTCAATACATGAGTTATCCATTTGGCATGGATAAAATCAACCACAAGAATAGATATTTTTATTTTTTTTATCAACAATAGATAAGAAATTCTTAATAAGTATCCCTATTTTTTAGTGAAAATTACAAAAAAATAATGTAATTCTATCTCCTTACCCTATCTAGACAAAAATGTGATCCAATAACACCTTATCCTGACATCGAGCCTCTAATTGGAAAAAAAAAGGAAACAACACCCCCATCTGTGTTGCGCAACAACTCCTATTGACATGTTTTCCCACCTGGTGGAACACATCTGGTTGGTGACTGGGCAATGAGTAGGCTCCTGAAAAGGAAAAAAAGTCCTCCATTCATCCCTTGACACCTGGAAACCTTGAAACACCATACAAAATTGTGTGCAACATGTGCGTGGTAGTTGCGTTGCGTTGAGCAACGCCTATGCACCGAATTTCAAAAATACTAATTTCACCTCCTTTCGCGCTTCAAATTACACAAAATGGCCCCAATTATTCAATCAAAATTTCAAACTACAAAAGCAACCTTCAGAATGCCAAAAAGTGGTCCATACAACCTTCACAGAAATTTAACGAGCTCTGTTGCGCAACACTGAAAGTTTCCAACAATCATCAAAATTTGAAAAACCACCAAGTGAAACATTACCTCCTCTTCCTTTTACCGACTAAAGTCCTGTCGAGAGATGTCTTGCTCTTAGTACTTTTGCTAGATGTGTCAGCTCCATTAGCCAATGGTATTTGAACTGACTATGACTCTCGCTATGGTTTAGGCCTTGGCCGAGGCACATTACCAGCTGGAGGTATGCCAGCTGCTTGCTTATATTTTCTCACTAAACTCCAAGACTTTGACAATTTTTGTTTCATGAACCTCAACCTTCTCTTCAACACTAAGTTCCTAGTGTACATATTCCTTACTTGTCTCCTTGCAGGGAGAGAATATTTGAGGAACACTTTTCTCTAACAAGTGCCTTAGAGCCTTCAATCATTTGTTTGTCAGCATCCACAAGCAATTGGTTAACAGATTTCTTGAAGTATTCATTATCCTGGGTTCTTTTCATCACTTTCATTTGAAATTCTTAAAGCTCTTATAAATACCTATAATACTCTCAACATTGATCAAATTCACTATTTGCTTCATCTGTTGCACCCACACTTGCCTAGGTTTTGTTTCTCTCGTTATAGGCCTTCTAGATTTCATCTTGGAATCTTCTACTTGTTCAACATCCATGACTTGTTTTCCCTTCTCTTGCACAATAGGTTTATGAGGTTCTTTAGATTCCTCCTTTTCTAGGGTTGCTTGCACTACAAGGAAAAGACCCTCTAGCGGAGGTTATAAAGGAAGTTTTTAGTGTTATAAAATTAGCCAAAATTGTCAAAAAACAATTTGCTACAACATCCGTTTATGGTTACGGAGGTTTTGGCAGAGCTTTTAACAAAAATTCAACACAACTAAAAAAAATTGGGTGGCTGAAGGTTATTATAGATGTTTTTTCATCGGTACGCTACTCTGGATTTAACGCACTGGTGCATACATGAAGACGGTGCCCCGGGGCTGCTTCAGTCGAACGAACGCACTGGGACATTTAGGTGTAAAACCACACCGGGCGTAGTGTTGGTCATAAAATGCACAGGGCCGTCTTAATTGGTCTTGGGATTTGTGTGGTGCCCATAGGTTGTATCAACGCACCAGTGCATATACCTTTATGATGCACCGATGCGGCATTTCAAAGAAAGGCACCAATATTTATAATTGGTGTCGCTATTTGTACGGTGCCCATGGATCGTACAAATCCACTGGTGCTTATAGATACATAAATGATTTGGTACGCAGTATCACACTAACACACCGATATTTATAACTAGTATCGGTATTTGTGCGGTGCCCATAGATCGTACAATGGCATCGATGCGTATAGACACATAAATGCACTGGTTGACAGTTACTGACACGCACAGGTTTTCATTTATTTTTTTAGAAACATCGACCTGTGACAGTCCAATTATTGTGATTGTTTTAAATTCATTATTCATCAAAAGTTGACACATCTTATAACAATATTCATATTAATTACATTTTTATTAATAAATTTGAATGTGTTGTTTGGATTAATTTGTTATATCATATCAGAATTATTGTGGTTTTATAAAATTCAGTATTCATCAAAAGTCGACACATATATATCTTATAACAATATTCATATGAATTAAATGTTTATTAGTGCATTTGAGAATGACAATGGAGAATGCAATAGAATAAATTAAAACATATTTTATATATATATATATATATATATATATATAGATATATATATATATATAAGACAGTGTTTATCATACAAAATGGGACAGTTATTCATATCCCTTTGTCTTTCAATTGTAACACTATGTCCATTACATTAAACAAAATGTCTGATTTCACAAACATATTTCAAAAAATAAAATGTCTTGCTTTGATATCCAAACATAGTGATCATCATTCTTCATTTGAATTGTTGTCACTGTTAGAGCTACTTCAATGACTTGGGTTATTTTCAGGAATGTTTTTTACATGGCGTTGATTGTTTTCTTCTTCTTCACCTTCCATATACAAACATAAAAATAAACTAAAATGTGTGTATATACATTGGTGAGAATAATGAAAATTTCAATATTAAATAATATACATCAATGTAAATCGAAAAGAAAAATGACGTACCATAGCAACAATTGACTCATAAACTATACACATTATTTCAAAACCATGTACCATGCCATATTTCAAAATTTCATCTGTTGGCGCAGTTCTATACTTTGTTTCCTGCAAGTTTTATACCCCATAACGAATCATATATTTAATATAAAAGATGTTTTTGTTCTATTAATTATAAAAGAAGCTAAGTAAAACAAGATCTATAGATGCTTAAAAATTCCACAATTAAATTCTGATATGCCAACATATACTCACAACCCATATTTAAACCAATTTCAATCAATTTGTCTGATGGTTCTTCTTTTTATGTTAGCACATGTTTGAAGACATTCAATGATGATTTTTGTAAAACAACTTAAAAAATACAAAAATGAAATATAGTTAAGTTGTTATAAGGAAGTAACAATTACTCACAAACTTAGAGAACAACCATTTTCTTCCTTGTTCTCCTATTTTATGTGTTGAATGGGTTCCATTTTCTTTTCTTTTCTGCAAGAAAATTCTTGAAAATTAATATTTAATGCTAAATTGTTTATTTATTGTACCTAATGATCGAAAAAATCAATGATTACATATTACATTTGGAGCACGTTGTTGTTGATATGGCTCCTCCTGCGATGCAATTTTGTCCATTTCTTTGACCATCTCCTTGTACACCTTTTTGGACATTCCTACTAGCATATTTCTGATATCAACTCATTCATCTTTTGAGATTTTCATAATCTTCCTGAAAATTTAACATGACAATAAAATATTTAATTTTTATATTGATATATGAAAAGTAAATATAACAAAAGTGATATTTATAAATAATTCTAGACAAACATTTAAAGAAATATTACTTTTTCATTCCTTCTTTTTTGTTGTTGTACATTTTTGCTATTAAAAGTTTGACATGTCTCATTGACCAATTCTCTGGAAACTCTTCCTCTAGTTTAGATAAAATTTGGTTATTGGAATCATTGGACTGATTTTTGTATTGTAAGTGGAAAGAACGTCTATACATTCATTCCACTAGATCCTTCAAACTTTTGTAAAAGTTTTTCTCCCTTTCGTTAACTTCCAGCACCACTCCAAATGAGCTAAGTAGCAATTCATTTTCATTTTCATGTTCTATTCTTTTATTTTCTTAGAACAACATTCCTTTTCTGAGTTGTTGGTCCCTCTAGAACATTAAAAAAATGTGAATTAGTAGACTATTTGACACGTGTTATCTAATAATTTTAAGTATATTATTAATGATAATTAAAGAAAGAAACTCATATTGGATCGATAGTATTTTTTCATTCACCTGATTCATCCTTTTGGAATTTTTCCATTTAACTTTTATGCTCTTCTAGTCCTAGATCAGAAATATTCATATCGAGCTTCGTCATTTTGTGACTCTGCATGATACAGAGTAAAAAATACATATTATTTAAACTTACATATAGTTCAAAAATAATATTTTTTATAAAGAATTTACAAAGAACTTGCCTTTTTCTCTTTTCTTGATGTGTTAACAGTATTTTTGTTACTTGATCTCTTGTCAGTAATTTCTTTATCAATCTGAAACTTGTACCATATCATTCATTAATATATTTATAAATAAATTCTCAACTTTTCAGGTAGAAAATAAATCTCAAGGCACCGGTGCACCTTTCATGAGGTACGAACCGCAGCCGGTGCGTGGGTATATTAAAAATGCACCGCAAAACAATATGATAAACTGTACGATGCGTTCGGTATTATAAACGAACCTCAAAAACGGTGTAATAGACCGTACGGTGTGTGGGGTCTTAAAAACGCACTGCAAAAACAGTGTAATACACCGCACGGTGCTATCCTCGTTAAATGGAGCACCTGTGCCCTATTTCAAATATGGCGCATGGATTTAGAAAAAATGGTTTCAATTTTTTTACTACACAGTACATGTGTGGTGCACTTTATAATACAGCGCACTGGTGCGGTAGCGTACACAGGGTGTACCGATAAAGAAAAATCCGTTTTTTCCAAAAATTCACACAATAGCCGAATAGATTGGGATCTGACTGTGTAAGTCATTCCGTGGGTTAGACACCAATCTAAAATGAAAAACCCTAATTCTGAAATCACAGAAACACAGAGAAGAAAAGGCAAAAACAAAAAAATGAAGGGTTGAGGGTAAAATTGTATAAAACTGTAGAAAAAGTAAAAAACTGCAGAAAAAATAAAAGAAATAATCAAATTTAATCATGAGATGGTTTGAAATTCTATGATATAGGGTTTCAATCACCAGAGGCTTGGTTTCTGATTGTCTGAATACTTCTATTCGAATGTATTTCACTGCTCCATAGTGCCCTCATGCTCTCTTGCTCCAGGTATGTCTCCTGCAAATATCTGGCTGAAAATTTTAGCAAAAATAGTGAAATAATGAAAAGTGTTTTGTATTTAAAGAATTATTTTTTGAAATTAGATTTTTGAAAATATTTTGCCACCCATTTTTCAAATTGCCATTCTTTTTTCACTTGAAGAAAATAGAGTTTCTTTTTTTTTTATTTGCATTTATTCGTCACTGGTGCGAAAGAGTTGGGAAGCACTAGTGCATCTTCGTAATACGATGCACCGGTGCGTGTTATGATGATAAGCGCACCGAACTGTAGAAAGTTCTTTTTTTTTGTATGTAAGATCATAATAAAATAATGATATTCTAAAGTATATGAATTTATTTTCATTATTTTCCAAACTTTACTATGTTACAAAAAATTGAATTATTCTTATTTTATAATTATTTGCAAATTTACAAATTTAAATATTTTAATAAAATCATTTCACATTAATACAATTAAAATTTTCACATTAATAGAATTAAAATTTTACAAATATTTTACATGAAATTACAATTAGAATTACAATTAGAATTACAATTTTATATTAATTTCACATACATGAATTACGATTAGAATTAGAATTACAATTTTAATTTTACATACAATTACATTTACAATTTTACATAGAATTACATTTACAATTACAATTACAATTTTACAAATATTTTACATACAATTTAAATTTAAATTACATTTACAATTAGAATTAGAATTACAATTACAAGTTTACATTAATTTCACATACATGAATTACGATTAGAATTAGAATTACAATTTTAATTTTACATACAATTACATTTACAATTTTACATATAATTACATTTACAATTACAATTACAATTTTACAAATATTTTACATACAATTCAATTAAAATTACAATTACAAATACAATTACAATTTTAGAATTTTACATACAATTACATTTACAATTTTACATAGAATCACATTTACAATTACAATTAAAATTTTACAAACATTTTACATACAATTCAATTAAAATTACAATAACAAATACAATTACAATTTTACAATTTTTCATATATACAATTACAATCATTTCACAATAAATTAAATATTACAATTACAATTAAAATTTTACATTAATAAATATTTTACATACAATTATAGTTAAAATTACAATTAGTACAAATACAAATACAATTTTACAACTTTACATACAATTAAAATTTCAATTTCAATTACAATCACGACATAATATTTAATAAATATCATGGTCATTTAATATTTAATTAATTAATAAACATCATCACAATCATGATAACCATCGTACAAACATCCTATTCGACTAAAAAACACATTCAAACATCAAGTTAACATTATATATTAACATCATCACAACACAAACATCAAATATACATCTCATGTCAAATAACTCATGCTATCACATATACACATCTATCTGCAAACTAAACATTAAATGAACATATCTAACATGACCTAACAATATGCGCCACATCATGATGATCACCAACATGTAAATTAAGTACAACTGCAACATGAACATAAAATACATGGACCATATATAAATATAGGGTTGAATAATGTTAAAAATATACAACTGTAATATAAATGTCATGGATCAGTTGGTGGTAGTATAACAACATCAATAGCAGTACAAGTGGAGGCCTGCTCAGTAAAGGGTGCAACCTCGATGGTCGATGGTCGAGCCTGCTCATGATCATGATCACTAGTACTGATGGATGCATCAGCTGATGGTACTAGTACAACATCAATATAAGCAGTAGCAGTAGAGGCCTGCTCAGTCAATAGTGTAGCCGCGACGGTCGATGGTCCAGCCTGCTCATGATCATGACTAGTACTGATGGATGCTGCAGGCTGCTGACTGGATGTGGCCGATGGTCCAGCCTCATCTCCATGATGACTACTAGATGTTGCTAGTGGATGAGCCTCATGCTCATCAGGCACTGCGCGAGGTGAATAGTCATGAGATGCATGTGAGTCGCTGCTCGCGGACTGTCCATCACGTGTCGCGACTTGACTAATATGCTTATAGCCACGGACAGTCCTCCTCAGTCGCGTAATAGCTCTTGTAGCTCCTACGACATGCAGCATTAGGCTGTACATGTCATGCAACATGCCTCTCCACATACAAAACAACTTATCATCGGCCTGTATGTCTCTGTAATGAGCGGGCATGATGCCCGCATCAACAATCAATGCACAGAGTTGGTTTCCCAACTCCATCCTATATCTAGTCTCAGGTTGACTGCACCTAGAAAGAGGTGGTACCGGTGCACCATGAGCAAGAGCATGTCTCTCTGCTGCACCAGCCTCATCCTGATCATGATCATCCTCGCATCGGCCATGTCCTGATCGTCATCAGGATCGACACATGGATCATGTGGTGGATCCGACATCTCCTCGCCATCAAAAGAGCCAATGTCTACAAAATATATACAAGTACACAACGATAATTAGACAATTTCATTATACAATTTAATAAAAACAAGTTAAATAACATGTTAGAATAAATATAAATAAAACAGTAATATTACCTCTATCATCTGGCAACTCATCATCTGTGAAGAGGATGTTGGGACACCCTCGCCAATCTAATCGAGAATAAGGACATGGGACCAAAATGAAGGGATGCAGCCAGTCAACACTGGCTAGTAAGTCCAGTGCATCATGCAATATCCTGGCTGGAAAGATAGTGTCTCCCCTCTTGGGCATCATCTACCCCCACATGTGCATCCAGGCCTCAAACATCGACCTACGAGACTGTCGAACAAAAGTAGGTCTCATATCTGGAAACCTCTCAAAAAATAAACAAAATAGCTCTGAAGAAAAAGGGAAGTTGACCCTCCCTTGTGCATGAGCACAACATCTATCTAAGGCCGTACAAAACTGTCACAAAAAAATGGCAAGCCACCTGAAAAGTCGTGGCTGTTGTACTAAAGAATCAACATAATATAAAAGCGAGAAACTAATGTGTTTCCTGTCATTAGTGTTGTGTGAATGGTCAAAATGATAAGTGAGAGGCACTGCATGTCCTGTCTACTAAATGCACCTTTACGTAACTGACCTCCAGGTACCTGAAACTTTGAAGGAGACAGTACATGTGCTCCAATGTATCTCTAACTGACTGCCTCCTACACAACCAGCTAGCACATTTGGGAATGAGGGAAAATCCACCCCTCTCCTTGATATTCCTGTAGTAAAATAAATATTCTCCTCAATGAGTGTGCACCACTGGTCAGGAAACCATGTCGGTGGGCATTCCACCTACGAATAAGATATCTCAAAAACACACTATGGGCCTTTAGGGAAGTAGCCTCCTCAGAGAACTTGAGGAGGCCTACCTACCTAAGGATCCCCTGAGTATCTACTGTAATAGGCCGAGGGTATGCATCTCTCTCCCTCTCTCAGGCCTTCCATTGGCGAATCATGTCATATTGTTCAGCCTGTTGTTGTTGTTGTTCATCCTCTTCTCTCTGAATCATTAACATATTAAAATTAATTTTTTTTTATTAAAACAGACATGTATTTAGGAATATACATACATATTTTTTTTTTGAAAAAAAAAGCAGAACAGTCGGTGCGCCACAAAAATAGTCACACACCGGTGGCAGTGCAGCTTAAGTTTGTACTGCCCTGTTCCTGGTGCCCCTAATGAGATGCAACACACCAGCCTCAGTGCATCTGTGTATTTTTCAAGCACCGTTGACTATATCTAGGTTCAGAATGGCAGTGTGCTAACTGAAATATACGCCTCGGAACGTATAGTCATGTCAGCACACCGAATTCATGACAATTACATAGCCGACGATGCGGTCTTTTAACCAGCTATGTCGTTAACCCTCTTGGAATGCAGAATGTGGTGCATTGACATATACCGAGGCGGATAATACTGTCAACGCACCGCACTAGGATTCCCTTGGTCAATGATGTGCCTGGCTAAATGACCACACCGCATTTTATTTTTTTTAGTTTAAAATTATGTTGGGTGCCTTTCGATACCGCCCCGAAAATGGTGTGGATACCGTTAGCATCGATGGTGGTGTGGCCTGTAAATTTTACAGGCAGCACCGCTATCCGTTGTGAGACAAACGGCTCAGGCGCACTGCGTGACAATTTTTTTTTAATGGCTATTTTTAAGGTTACTTCAAATTCTAATCCACTAAAAGGCTTAATTATGGAAAAACTAGAAAAATACCTATACATTTCGCCGTCGAGGAGGCATATTGGCTGTAAATTTGCAAAAGAAAATTTGTCCACCGTTTTTCAAAATGCAAGCTGGATATTTGTGGCCAATGTAGAGCAGCAGTGTGTCCAATGGGTACAATGAGAGCACCGATGTTAGGGTGGCTCAGAGAATGGGAAATGGCATCGGTGCTTGACAGCTCTGGAGCACTGAGGAAAGTGAAAAATGCGGTTTTTGGACCGTAATTTTTTTTTTATTTAACCTTGTTCTAGTGCGCGGGGTTTTATAGGTGCACCGATACGCTTACTTACAACCGCACCGGGCGGTGCCAGATTTGGTGCGTTGTTTATAATGCACCGGGGCAGTTCCCTAACACCGCACCGGGATGTCTCAGTTTTGGCACATTGTTTTGATGGTGCACCAGGGTAGAATATTCGTAAATAACCAGTGCAGAATATTCGTAAAGCACCAGTTTTTTGGCCTTAAATTTTTTTTTTTTAACGCTATTCTAGTATGTGCATTTTATAGGTGCACCGGTGCTCTTGGATAAGAATGCACCAGCACGTTTCTGTTTTGGCGCAGTGTTTTATGATGCACCAGCACAGAAGAGTAGTGAAGCACTGGTGCGTTACCATAATTGGACGCCCCGGGCGGGTGTATACGTCACGCACTCTGTCTGGAGGGCCATTGTTTCTTGCGCACCAGTGCATTCTATGGTAGAGTGCACACCAATAATTGAGAGCTCAGGAGCACTGGAAAAATGAAAAATCTGGGTTTTTGCCATAATTTTTTTTTTTAATTTAACCCTTTACCGGTGAGCATGGCTTATAGGCACACATGTGTTGTTTCTTACAAACACACCAGTCGGTTTGTGTTTTGGCGTGTTGTTTTATGATGCACCGGTGCGGTTTCATTCTACCACACCGGGCGGTTTCGGTTTTGGCGCGGTGTTTTATAATGCACCGGTGCGGAAGATGTGTGACACACCGGTGTTATATAATAATACAACACACTGGGCGGGTGTGTATGGAGTGCATGGTGTCTGGTGTGGCAATGTTTTTGTGCCGACCAGTGCTTTTCGTATTGTAGAGCACCGAGCAGACGTTTAATGATAAGAAAACCGAGTGGAAAACATCTAAAAAACCCTCCGCCTGCCAACCACCTCTAGTAACCTCCACTAGAAACAGATGTATGGGGTAGTTTTCTATGGGGTTCCTCAAAAACATCTGCTAGATGGTCTTTTCCTTGTAGTGTTGTAAAGTTGTTTTTCTAAGCTCTATATTCTGTCTCTTCAAGAAGGCTATCTTGAGTTGTGCCTTTGCAAGAGCATCCTTCATTCTAGAAATCTTAGGCCTTCTTCCTCCATCAGGAAAATTTGAACCTCTTTTGTGTGTCCTTCCTACTTATCTTCTGGAATAACATCAATTGGTTGAGTGGGATCCTCAACAATCTTCTTAGCCTTTTACCTAGTTTTAGGTCTCAATAAAAATTGTGCATCTTCCTTAGCAACTTGAACTGTCTCTGCAACCATGTTACCTGAGCTTTTTCTACTTGAACCTCTGCCACATGAACCTGTGGTGCTTGAACTTTCTTCTTTCCCTTTTTACTTTGCTTCTTACCCTGACCTCCTTTCTTCACTATTATCTTAGCCACTGGCTCATTTTTGGGCTCTTCCTTCTACTCACAAACATTCATGGGTGAAATGTTTGCTTGAGATAGCACACCGACAAAAACGTTTGTGACACGATTTTCTTCTTTTCAAGCTCATACATAACCAAAATATTTATTAAAGAAAAATGAAATATGGTAGATATGTGACTGTCCTTCTTAGCTTTCACTTTCTCTGCCATCCTCCTTAGGCTCTTAACACATAGTATGGTAGATTCATGGTTTTTTTAGCAGTGAAATGTACCAAAAGTCTGAGGTGATATTGATAAACTTTCTTGAACCTGCCTTCCAAGGGGAAATAACTTTTAATAACCTTGAGTTGTTGACTATAACGGCTCTCGAAGTGTGTGCTAGGAAAAGTAGTGTCAAATTTATCTTTGACATGTGGCTTTACAAACTCTTTGAAAAATGACACATTCAAATCATCTCCCTTAAACCACTTTTCTCCATCTACAGGGATAGTTGTGACATCAACAATTTTTTTTTCTGAAATAACCAGCTCGAGGTTCCCTAGTTTAACTTTTCCCTCCTTGAGATTCAAGGAAAACATACTAGTGAGTTGCACATGGTGACCTGCTACTTGTATTTTCTCACAAAAGGGGATACATCCTGAGTTTTCAAAGGTTGCTCTAATAGTTGGATTAGAGCTGACTAGCTCTAGGATTTTTGGTTCAATTCGTACAATTTCCCCTCATTTTTACTTACACTGGGGGCCATATATCTTTGTACTGTAACCGAGTCAATCTTTCCTTTAGCTTTCATGGAAGGCTACATGGATAAAAACAACAATAACAGTCTCTGTGTTTAGACAATAATAACAACATAATAGAGCTTGATCTTCGTGTGAAAGTGCATAATAGAGCACTCTTTCAGGACATCCCTGGCCCTGGACCCTAAAATTACTAGTTCCGAAGCTGAGAAAACCACCTCTAAAAGTGAGAAATTGGCAAACAGTGGTGTGTTCGACGTTAGAATATACCTAATATTATTTGGTTAAACATCCATTTCCAACAATCCCACTTCCTGTCTTTTCCACAACGTAATATTTTACTGCCCTTCTGGCTGCCAAAGTTACTAATAAACCATCTACTCTCAACAACCCAGTTACAATAATGTGGACCAATGCTTCTGCGAACCTTGGCACTATCAACGAGAAGGTGCCATATTCTTCCTTGTCATTTTATTCCCTGCTCCGAGCCCTACAGTTTTGCAGAGCATGACTCCTATACTTTCTTTATCTTTAGTATTCAAAGATCTGATGAGTGTTTTTTCCCACTCATAAGAAATTGCATGGGGGATTAATTCAAGTAGCTGCCCTAATGACCCGGATAAGTCAGCCCCACACAACATACAAAGTGTACATAGTTCTTCACTTTATTTTATGAAAGCACAAAAATGGATGTATTATTGCACCACAATGATCTCCACCGTGATGAATGGATGCCCACATTGATCATGGTGGGATAATATTCGAGCATTTAATGTATTAGTGGTTTTGGTTTGCTTTTTTGTTTTGGCTGATAATGTTTGGGAGTCTTATCTAAATGTTTTGTTTGGTTATATGAATATAAAATGTATTTAAAAAGGTAAAATGTTTGGGAGTATTATCTAAATGTTTTGTTTGGTTATATGAATATAAAATGTATTTACAAAGGTATTATGTGGACTTTATTAAGAAGGCCAAGCTGGAACCCAAAGATAAAATTGTTAGCTTTGATGTTGTACAACTCTTCACTAAAATCCCCCTTGATGAAGAATTTCAGGTAGTAAAAGATGTTGTTGGAAATACTGAGAGGGGGGGGTGAATCTGTATTCCTTTCAATTATAACATTAGTTAATCTTCAATTATTATCAATTTTTGCACAATGATAGCAGTAAATAAGAGGAACACAAATGCACATAGTTTTTAAGGTGGAAACCCACTCTAGTAGAAAAACCACCTAATGATTTTCTAATAATTCTTTAATATTCAACTCCAATTGAAAATAAAGCTCCAACTTCCTAGAATCTAGAAAAGCATTCTTCTCTAGCTCCCACTGGATGGATGCTCCAATGCCCGAGATTCTTTAGTATTCAACTGAATAGATGCCCCAACACGCAATGAGCTACAACTCACCCTAGCACCACCCTACCACCCTATGGAAGAATAAAAGAAGAATGGATTCTCGTACCAAGGAAAATGGTCCACTTTACAATGATATAGAATGATGCAGAAGAAGAAGATATACTAGACCATAAACCCAACTTTGACACAACCACCTAATGATGATCCTAGACCTCCCAACACTACCTCTCCAACCCTTGGCAGATAGACACTAGTACAATTTGTACAATAATGTATTTACAATGATTAAGTACAATGATACCTTTATAATGATTGTATGCAGTGCTGCCCACTTGAAGACTTCATATGATGAACTTCTTGCTACTGTTATGCCCCTTGGTTGCTTCTCTTGTCATGCTACCCTCTGCTGCACCTTGATTTGCTTTTCTACCATAGAAATTCTGGTCCTTTGCAACCCTTGACAACACATGATCTAGCTTTTTCTTGCCTTCTAGGAGCTTAATATTGAATATGGTGTATCTCTGTCATTTCATATCCTCAATATATAATTTTCTTTCATGCATTATTCCTCTGAGTCATCTTTCTAATGCCATAGGTCTGACCCAATTTTGATTCTTGAAGAGAGAGTTATACCCAATCTCTCACAATGCCCTAATTATGGATTATTTCAGCAGAGTGAACTTGTACGGCATGCCATGTGTCATTTTTTCTTAATTTGTTTCTGAAATTGATAGAGAGAAAATTAAAGGCTGTGCACCATCCATCACTTTTTACAAAATTCCAATCTGATACTCAAAGAGAGAGTTATGACGAATTTACCAAGGTCACTTCTTTGAGATGAATTTCAAGAGCCTGCAAAAACCCTGACTTACACAGATCATATCTCCAAAAATGTTGTGCACCTTGATCTGAAATTTTTACTACAGCTTCCTCACGATTTTTTCTTCGCCTCATAAAAATTTTAGCTTTTGACCCCTCGTAGAAAAAACGTTAGATCGAAAATTCCAATATGACATGTTTCAGATGGTCGAATCCCTTACATAAGGAGGAAATGAAGATCACAATTTATATGAATGCTTAAGTTGAGAGGGGCTTCAAAAATTTTATGTGGGAGGGATTTTAGGAGCATAAAAAATATTAATTATGAATTTTCAATGACCCATGCCTCAACCCCATGGGGTTTTAGCCCACTAACTAGGGGTACAAACTTCAAACATGAATATCTCTCAAACCATGAAGAATTACATGGCATACCATATATCAATGGAAACATCTCGACAAGTAGAAACCATCAAAAGAATTATTGAACCACAATATATTAATTTTGTAATTCAAAATTCCCATGAAATATTGGGTTATCCCCTGGTGCTACTTGGGTTGACATCAATGACAACCGCTAATCAACAATCTCCCCCTTTGGCATTGATGGCAACACAAGTACTCCCCCTGCGATCATGGCACCTATTTCTACAACATTCTCTCCCCCTTTGAAATCAATGGCAAAGGGTAACCCCCCCTGAAACACAACCATCCTGCAGACCTATACACACTTCCACTCCCCCTTTATATTCTTGAAAAAAGGAAAATCTAATGAGAACTTTGGAGAATCCCAAGCTTTTGATGAAGATATTCAAATGCTTCACGAGGTAAAGGTTTAGTGAAGATATCAGCAATTTGTTATTTTGTACAAACATACTCAAGTTTGATATTCTGTTTAGCGACTTGTTCTCTAACAAAATGATATTTGATTGGAATGTGTTTTGTTTTTAAATGCATGACAGGATTCTTGGAGATGTTGATGGCACTAGTGTTGTCACAGAATATGGAAATAAGCTCACTGAATTGTACTTGAAGATCTTGCAAAGTTTGTTTCATCCAAATGACTTGAGTGCAACATGATGCTACTGCAATGTATTATGATTCCACTGTAGATAACGAGATTGAAGTTTGCTTTTTTCTCAACCATGATACGAGACAACCACCTAGATAGAATGCTGCTCCACTAGTACTCTTACGATCATCAATGCTTCCTGCCCAATCTGCATCTGTAAAGGCTTGAATAATGAGATTGTTACCCTTGGGATACCATAAGCCATATTCTTTTGTGCCCTTTAGATATCGAAGAATTCTTTTGACGGCAATAATATGTGATTCTTTTGGTGCTGCTTGGAATCTTGCTACTTGTCCAACTGCTTGCATAACATCTGGCCGAGAGGCTGTTACATAAAGAAGACTACCAATCATAGATCTATACAACTTCTGATCCACATCCTTAGATGAGTCGTCTATGCTCAGTTTGCAACCTGTTACCATTGGAGTAAGGATGGGTTTGCAATCTTCCATTTTGAATTTCTTGAGCATTTTCTTGATGTACTTGGCTTGACATATAAATATTCCTTCCTCTTGCTGAGATATTTGAAGCCCTAAGAAGTATGTCAGCTCACCAAGTAAAGACATCTCAAACTCACTTTGCATCTTTGTAGAAAATTTCTTACTTAGTCGACCATCATTGCTACCAAATATTATATCATCCACATATACCTCAACAATTGTTAAATTATCTTTATCTATTTGTACATAAAGATTGCTATCAACAGTACCTTTCTTGAACCCTTGTTGACGTAGATATCCATCAAAGACGAGCATACCATGCTATGGGAGCCTGCTTGAGACCATATAGAGCCTTCTTTAACCTGCAGACATAGTCTTCTTTTTGTGATAGTAGAAAACCTTCAGGTTGTTCGATGTAAACTTCTTCTTCTAATTCTCCATTCAGAAATGCTGACTTAACATCCATTTGGTAGAATTTTATTTTTCTTGAACATGCATAGGCAAGAAACATTCGGATGGCTTCCATTCTGGAAACTGGTGCAAATGTTTTTTCGAAATCAATTCCTTCCACTTGTGCATAGCCTTTGCAAACCAATCTTGCTTTGTTTCTGGTAACTTGCCCATATTCATTCAATTTGTTCCTGAACACCCATTTAGTCCCAATGACATTTTTATCTTTTGGTCATGGAACTAATTCTCAGGTGCTATTCTTCTCAATTTGATCCAATTCTTCATTCATAGCTGCTACCCAATGTTCATTTTGGCTAGCTTCCTCAAAACTACTAGGCTCAAAGGTTGCTATAAAGTGAGCTTGTTGTGATGAACGAAGCTGTCGACCTTCATTTATGTCACCAATGATTTGATTTGATGGATGGTTATTTTGAATCCACTCTTTTGTTCTCCTTGGAGGAGCTTCTTGTTGTTGTTCTGGTATATCTTAATGATCATTGTTTACTTCTTCCTCATTGATAGTTGCTTCTTGTTCTACAATTTTATCTGTGTCTTTTTCAGCCTCTGTCTCAAGTTTCAAAGATTCTAGATCCTCATCATTACTCGCTAGAACACCATCTTCATCAAATGTAACATTTATGCTCTCCACTATTTGTTTTCGTCTTAGATTATAGCATTTATAGGCCTTTCTTTTGCGTGAGTAACCAACAAAGATACCTTCATCAACACATGATTCAAACTTACCCAAATTTTGATCTTCTCTTTTGATATAACATTTGCTTCCGAAGATTCTGAAATATTTTACATTAGCTGGTTTTCCTTTCCATAATTCATATGGAGTCTTGTTGCAATTATTTTTTAGAAGACTTCGGTTGATAATGAAGACTGCCGTATCAATTTCTTGAACCCAGAATTTTTCATCCAATTTTGATTCCTTCAACATTGTTCTACCCATTTCGTGTACAGTTCTATTCTTTCTCTCAGCAACTCCATTTTGCTGAGGTGTTTGTGCTGTTAAAAATTTCCTTTTTATTCCATTTTTGTCACAGTATTGCTAAAATAATTTGTAAGTGAATTCTCCACCATTATCTGATCTTAAACACTTTATTTTCAAATCAGTTTCATTTTCAACCAACTCCTTGTAGATCTTAAAGCACTCAAATGCTTCAGATTTTTTCTTTAGGAAACTGACGGCTGTCATCCTGGTATAGTCATCTATTATTAACATGAAATATAATTCTCCATCTAAGCCTTTTGTTCTCACAGGACCACATAGATCAGTATGTATCAATTGCAATGGATGTGATGAAAAGTGTTCTTTTGTTTTAAATTGGACTTTTGTCTGCTTGCCATGCTAACATGCCTCACATAGTGTGTTGGAAGGTTTTGATATTTTCGACATTTCTCGTACTGCTTCCTTTTTTCTTATCCTGACAAGATTGTCAAAGTTTATTTGACCCATTCGTTTGTGCCATAACCAACTTTCATCTTATTTAGCAAGTATACATGCTTTAGTTGCTTCAACCATAACATATATGTTGTTTGGAGCTCGACTTGCTGTAGCCACAATTTTACCATACCTGCCTTTCCTGATTTCACATTTTGTGGATTTGAATAGAATTGTGTGTCCTTGATCACACATTTGTCCAACACTGAGCATATTGTGATTCATGTTTTCGACCAATAGAACATTCTTGGCTATAACATCTTTTCTTCCGAGAGTGACGGTACCTGATCCTATAACATTTGAAGATCCATCATTTCCAAAGGATATGGTTCCATCCTTCTTCTCTTTCAGAGATACAAATTTCCTTCTATCTCCAGTCATATGCGTTGAGCAACTGTTGTCAACATACCACACATCTTTCTTTTTTTGAGCCTTGAGAGCGAGAGCACAATTATCAATCTTCTTCTTCTTCCATGTTCGTTCATTCTGTGGCTTCGAAGATTCTTCTGGAGGATTTTCAAGTCTGCAGTCTCTGGCTATGTGTCCAAAGTTCTGACATTTGTAACATTCCATATTATTTCTTAAATTTTCAAATCTATTGATGTTTCTTTGAGCCCTGGGAGGTTCATATTTGAAGAATCTCTTGGAATTGTATTGGTTCATAGGGTACGTGTGACATTATACAGCTTTATGACCAAATTTTCCACATGAATAACAATAGCCATGAAAAACATGTTGGTACCTGGATGAAAATATTCATCGAGGAATCGTCTTCCAAGGATGTGCTTGTGAATCTTGTCCAGTGAAGTCTTCATGTATGTCAGATCTCATAGGTTCATTGTATTTTGTTGTAGAAGTTCCTACTTCTTCTTCTTTGTAACCGAGGCCAGTTCTGTCATTGTAAGATCATTGATTGTTGATGAGTTCTTCCAATGCACTTGAGCTATTGGCATAGTTTTGGACAGTTTTTCCCTTCTTCACTTCCTTACGCAGTGAGACTACTTCGGCTTCTAATGCTTCCCTTTCTTGGTTGCTTTCTTCCAACTTCTTTTGAAGTGACTCTTCAATACATTTGTGTTCTTCAACCTCAATTTTGAGACCTTGAACTTGTTCTTCAAGAGTGTTGGAATGGATCTTCTCAGCATTGAGCTCTTTTATAAGATTGATTGCCTCCTCATAAAATTCTTCTATGGTCAACCCTTCTTCTTCATTGTTTGATACTTCTTGTTTATTGTGCTTGGCCATAAACAATACTTTCTCATTGGCTTCTTCTTTGCTGTCACTTTCTTCATCGGATGATGAGCTATCTTCTTTAGAGAGAAAGTTCCTTTTGGATTCTTTCTTCTTGCCTTGTTTGTTGAATTTCTTAAAGCCTTTCTTTCCTTTTGAGTTTCCATCACTTTTGTTCGGACATTTTTCTACAAAATGCCCAACCTCACCACAACCGAAACATATCAATGGAAGTTTACCTTTGAATTTTCCCTTACCAGGTTTTAGTTTTCTCATAAAGTAAGCATATTCTTCATCTAAAAGACCTTCTCCATCATCTCCCTTTTCTTCACACTTGCAGGTGCATGTCATTTCAATTGAAGGTTGTTTGTCCTTATTGGTTTTCTTAGATGCAACGAAAGCAGTTTTTAGATTTGAAGTACCTTTTTCTTCATCAAGTCTCATTTCATATGCTATGAGAACTCCATGTAATTCTTCCTTGCTGATTTTGTCCAGATTTGCACTGTATTCTAAGACCGATACCTTTGGGTTGAATCTCCCTGGTAACGTTCTAAGAATATTCCATATAATAGTCTTCTCGTCAACTGGCTCTCCCAATCCTTCCAGATTATTGGTTATTTCATCAACATATTGGAAGTATGCAGCAATGTTGCAATCTTCTTTCATTCTGAGTTGCTCAAATTTTTCTCTATAGATTTGAAGCTTTGCTTCTTTGACATTTGAGTCACCTGCATATATATTCTCAAGCTTGTCCCATTCATTTTTGGCAGTTTTACAACCCAACACCTTATGGTAAGTAGATTCAATAAGTCCACTAATAATAATATTCTTTGCTTTTGCATCATTTACCAAATTCTTCTTACCTTGTTCATCCACGGTTAATGTAAATCCATTTTCAACAGTGTCCCATACTTCGTAACCTTGCACCAAGAGATACATCTCCATTCTTCCTTTCCAGAGTGCATAATTATTTTCATTGAATAGAGGTACACCATTCTTGGTATGCTCCATGACCTCCTTCCAGCTGTTAAACTGCTATTGAAGGAACCAAGCTCTGATACCAATTGTTGGAAATACTGAGAGGGGGGGATGAATCAGTATTCCTTTCAATTAGAGCATTAGTTAATCTTCAGTTATTATCATTGTTTGTACAATGATAGAAGTAAACAAGAGGAACACAAATGCACACAGTTTTTAAGGTGGAAACCCACTCTGGGACAAAAATCACCTAATGCTTTTCTAATAATTCTATAATATTCAATTCCAATTGAAAATAAAGCTCCAACTTCCTAGAATCTAGAAAAGCATTCTTCTCTAGCTCCCACTGGATGGATGCTCCAATGCCCGAGATTCTTCAGTAGTCAACTAAATAGATGCCCCAACACCCAATGAGCTACAACTCACCCTAGCACCACCCTACCACAGCAGAAGAATAAAAGAAGAATGGACTCCCGTACGAGGGAAAATGGTCCACTTTACAATGATATAGAATGATGTAGAAGAAGAAGATATACTAGACCATAACCCCAACTTTGACACGACCACCTAATGATGATCCTAGACCTCCCAACACTGCCTCTTCAACCCTTGGCAGATAGACACTAGTACAATTTTTACAATAATGTATTTACAATGACTTAGTACAATGATACCTTTACAATGATTGTATGCGGTGCTGCCCACTTGAAGACTTCATATGATAAAATTCTTGTTGTTTTTATGCCCCTTCGTTGCTTTTGCTCTTGTCATGCTACCTACGCACCTTGCTTTGCTTTTACGCCGCAAGTACGTTCCTTTATGACCCTTGACAACACATGATCTAGCTTTTTCTCACCTTCTAGGAGCTCGATATTGAATCTAGTGTATCTCTGTCATTTCATATCCTCAATATCTAATTTTTGATCCTGTAGTATTCCACTGAGTCATCTTTCCAATGCCATAGGTCTGACCCAATTTGGATTCTTGAAAAGAGAGTTATACCCAATCTCTCACAATGCCCTAATTATGGACTGTTTCAACAGAGCACACTTGTACGGCGTTCCACGTGTCATTGTTTCTTCATTTGTTTCTAAAATTGATAGAGATAAAATTACACACAGTGCACTATACATCCATTTTTACGGAATTCCAATTTGATACTCAGAGAGAGAGTTATGACGAATTTACCAAGGTCACTTCTTTGAGATGAATTTCAAGAGCCTGCAAAAACCCTGACTTACACAGATCATATCTCCAAAAATGTTGTGCACTTTGATCTGAAATTTTTACTGCAACTTCCTTAGGATTTTGGCTTCACCTGATAAAAATTTCATCTTCTGAACCTTCATAGAACAAAATTTAGAGCGAAAATTCCAAGATGACCTGTTTCAGATGACTGAATCCCTTGCATAAGGAGGAAATGAAGATCACAATTTATATGAATTCTTAAGTTGAGAGGGGATTCAACAGGTGAACATGGGAGGGATTTTAGGAGCTTAAAAAATATTAATTATGACTTTTCAATGACCCATGCCCCAACCCCATGGGGTTTTAGTCCACTAACTGGGGGTACAAACTTCAAACATGAATATCTCTCAAACCGTGAAGAATTACATGGCGTGCCATATATCAATGGAAACGCCTCGACAAGTAGAAACCATCAAAAGAATTATTGACCCAGAATATATTAATTTGGTAAGTCAAAAATCCCATGAAATATTGGGTTATCCCCTGGTGCTGCTTGGGTTGACATCAATGACAACCGCTGATCAACAGATGTCGCGGACCCCCAGACCGCTAGGCTTGTGAAGATTTGTCTCTGCTCCACCTTCTTCACCTTCCAAGGGGAAATATTTGAACAAAATTCTGGAGTTGCTATGGGTTCCCCATTGTCCCCCATAGTGGCCAACCTCTTCATGGAAAAATTTGAAAAGAAATCCTTGGACTCCTACCCATTGAAACCTAAATTCTGGATTAGTTTTGTGGATGACACCAATGTCAATTGGCCACATGACGATGAGGAATTAAAAAACTTCCTAGACCACCTTAATAGCATTTCCAAAGATATACAATTTACAATGTAAGGTGATTTAGATAACCGTATCTCTTTTCTTGACATTCTCCTCCTAAGAAATGAAGACGGAACCCTTGGGCACAAAGTGTTCAGAAAGAAATCACATACTGACAATTACTTGCATGTCGATTCACACCACTCCCCGGCCCAAAAGATGGGGGTCCTATTGACTCTTTTCACAAGAGATTTTAGAATATCATACAATTCTCACATTGAGGAATAAATAGAGCATCTAAGAAGATCATTTGTGAACTTGGGATACAGTAAGAAATACATCAACAACGCTATTCAAAGAGTAGATCCGGTAGCAAAAAAATTCCAATTGATAATACTGCAACAAAAAAATCATATCTCCCCTATATACAAGGGGTCACAGACAAGATGGCCAAAGTTCTAGCCAAGAAAGACATTAGAGCATCCTTCAAACCTCTAATGACTATCAGACAAAGGATGAAATCAGTCAAGGATGATCCTGATCACCTCCAACGAAAACGGGTCTACAAAATTAATTGTTCATGTGGAGAGAGCTATATTGGGGAAACAGGCAGGACCTTTAAAATAAGATTTAAAGAACATGGGGGAGACATTAGACTAGGAAGAACCAAAACATCAGCTTTAGCAGAACACTCTAATAAGACACGTCACCACATATTCCTGGAGGATGTTGTAGTCATTGCCAATAAAAAGCATTAATTTAAGCGTAAAGTACGGGAAGCCCTGGAAATCATTAAACACCCTAACAACCTCAATAGAGATGGAGGCTTAGAGATTAGCAGGAATTGGATTCACATTCTTTCACGTAATTAAAAACTTCCTCTACTCAATTTTGGTTGTCGTGTCCTGGTCTTTCCTCTCACTCAACATTGCCCTTTTCATTTTCTCCCACCTCTCTCCTTTCCTCTTCCACTCTCCTTCCTATCCCCTTTTTCCATTCTAGGCCTTCCTCCTGTCAACCTTCCGCCTTTCCATAGTTCTTTTCATATCTCTTAAACCTCCTCATCCCCCTTTAGCCCCTCCCTCTTGTCTCTGCGTCCTGGTTTATTTTATCTTATTAAGAGGAGTTGCATTACCTAATTATATGCCCTTTTAAATCCTAATAAGAATAACTATAATAATCTACTTAATTTCTACCACATTTAGGAACATTTTCATAACCCTTTATTATGTTAGGCTCCCCTTCTCTTTCTATCTAATTTAATTAAAAATATACCTAGTATTGTCCCTTAGGGTTAATAATAACCTTCCTTATAGTTGGATAACCCTCACTTTTATAATTAATTCAAATAATATATAAATTAATTAATTTTAATGAAATGAATATTATATTAATTTTACAACATAATAACAAATTGAATATTATATTAATGAATATTATATAAATATTACAATAAAATGAATATTATATTAATAATTATTATATTAAATAAAATTATAAATATTTCACATTAATACATTATACACTCGTCCTCTCATACTTATCTACTTCTATAAACCTTTAGGATCAACATTATAATTAAACTTTCCTTTTAAATAATATCATTACTTCTAATCTAGGTAGGATTTCTTTTAGACAATAAATTAACATTAAAAAAAAAAATTGGTCGGCCCTTTTCATCTACCTTTTTCCACTATTTATTCACCTATGATTTGTTATCTTCTTTGCAGGTTGTCCTGAAGATGAGCCTTGCTTTAGACTCGAAATGTAGACCAAAAAATGACGACTGTGGATAATCCAAGTTTGACATCTAAAAGAGGTAAAAAAAATTAAATTTTGTATTGGTGTTATGAATTTGTATGATTTTTTTTTAATTACTTTTATTTATATAAATATAAAATGTATTTAAAAAGGAAGTTTCGCATTTAATTGAAGGGTGTAAAGATTTTTTTTAATATACGAATATATAACGTATTTAAAAAGAATTTTATAAGTGGAATTTTAATATTTATATGGTATTACAGAATTTTAAATGATTTTTTAATAAGAATATCATGATTTGTTTAAACAAGAATTTTAAAGTTTTTTTGAGATGGGTAGACAATTAAATGAAAAAGTGCAGATGGAGTTTTGAAATTTCAAGTTTTTTGAAAAGGTGTAACGAGTAAATATGAAAAGTTGTTTATCCATTATTTTTAAATTTAATATTTGGTAAATTTGGTAAAAATAGGAAATTTTTATAGTTTTTTTTTTTTTTTTTTTTTTTCAAAGAAATATGATTGGAGTTTTGTTATATAATTTTAATGAAATTGTGTTTTTGAAAGTATAAATATATTGAATATTTTAAAAAATTATCATTTTGGATTATGCAATTTTAATTTTTCATTTTACAATTCCAAATATTTTTTAAACATTTTAATTGAATTTTCAATAAAAACAACTAAAAAAATTCAAATGCTTAACAAGTTTAAATTAGGTTGATTTTTTTGTTCAATTTAATATGAATATAAATTTATCTAATATATGTTAGTTTATCAAGTAATTGTTAGTGTTGAACACCTAATCCTCTATGGGTATGTGTGGAAGTTGAACCGTCACAAAAGGATTCCAAGTGACCTTGGAATGTGAAATCCAAGGGTCACCTCATTGTAT
The DNA here is from genome assembly GCA_034641835.2 of Pinus albicaulis. Classification (NCBI taxonomy): domain Eukaryota; kingdom Viridiplantae; phylum Streptophyta; class Pinopsida; order Pinales; family Pinaceae; genus Pinus; species Pinus albicaulis. The sequence goes on from CM076571.1 coordinate 238,712,216, forward strand.
TATCACTGTACTTCATATCAATGGTAATAAGAAACTAATGCTTATCTTTCCAATTGTGTGTGTTTACTTTCTCACCCACCGTGTGTGTGTTTAACATGGTATTAGAGCCCAAATTAGGCCGTGACATTTTTTTAGATTCTTCCAAGTTCCCAAATTAGTTTGTGTGTTGTAATCTGTCAGTTTTCTGCCATAATCTGTTCTTATATTCCATGCCATATTCTCTGCAAGATATTATGCAATCATATTCCTTAAATCTGCATCGAATATCCACACTGAGTATTTTGTTTCTGTGAAGGCATCATATTCTTGTTGGAGACAAACCGAGCGTACAACCACCAGCGGCTTCATACCACCATTCCTCTTGCACGGTCATACCACTGATTATATATCACTCTCCACTGGTATGCATAAGAAATTATGTATTAATGGATAGGCAAGAGTTGCGCTCAGATTCTACAGGCTAAGGTTTTGTATTTTTATATGGATTGTATTGTACATTTATGTCATTCGGATATAGAAACTGATATTGAATTGGTACTTCCTGGCACAACGGACCTGTCCGTTACACCCCAGTTTCTCTGTCATATAACACTACTCATTTCTCTGTCATACAACACCCTGGCTCCATGTTAATACACACCACTCCACCAAACTCAACTCTCAGTTAAAACCGCTCCATACTCCGTCTAATACCAGTCCTCTATACCACCGTGGCTTCATGTATCGTGGTTACTCCTCCTCCATACATCCACCGCTCCTCGGCTCTGGTTACCTCACAATCTCTGCGCTACACGTTGCTCCATTGCCTCACAATCTCGGCTTCGACATATGCTACTCCTCTCTCCCTTGACAAAAAAAAATATGTCTTTGATTCCCTTCTTTGTGCACTGAATGGTTTGTCGATTCTCTATCCCTCCGGTTAATTAAACTCTATCTCCTATACGTTGACTCTCTGCGTTTGTTGAATGCTGAGACCGTGAAGCTTATGTGTTAAACTGTATTGAAATCTGTGTATACAACATGCATAATAGAGGTTCAACATAAGTCATGTTCTTTGTATTGGTGTATTTATCCTTTGCGTTGTGTGTGGAAGCAATGTTGATTATGGTCATTGAACTCGTTGAATACTGTGAACTGTGGCATATGGTGCGTTGAAATTTTGCAGGGCCGTGAACACCATGAATGGTGTATACCATCTGCGTTAAACATTGAACATTGTTACCCATTTGATGGAAGAACATAAATGCTATTGGAAGAACATAAATGCTATTGGAGTGCTGATCATTGTGGAATACTAAAGTACTCTGCATTGAATATTGTTGGACATCAAAGTACACAGCCTCTAGGGTTGATTGATGGGTTCAAAAACCATATGTAAATCACAAAGATTCTATAGCTTGATGGTGTTGTCCACAAGATCACATTTTGAGTTTCGAATCCTCACCCAACTGCCATTGGGCCTCCACCAGTATCTCTTGTGCTACTCCTACTACCAGGCCATACAGTGTGTTCGTGGAATGAGGCTAGGGTAAAGACCGAGACCGTGTATGCATGCTTTGAATATTTTTATTCGGTGTATTGAATTTTTAAATATGAATGTGTTGGCTCAAAAAAAAACATGTATGGTATCCATGGTGCAAACGTTGAGCAAAAACTTCATTCCAAATCATTTGAAATCTTTTATATGTTAAGCCATATGTGATCGATATGGGATATAATATATGAAGTGCGCATCAATTATATAAGTGGGTATAGCATGGATGGTTCAAAACATGAAATCAGCATGGAAATATGGAAAGTGAATACGGTGAGTTCTTGTTTTTAAAGTGGGTGTATTATAACATATGGAGTGCTTTAATGTGTTTTTATAAAGTGGGTTCATAGTTTCAATCAGTGTTTTGAAGTGTAACTTTGAGTTGTTGAGAATTATGGCTCTAATTGGTGATTATTAGAGTTATTAAATATTCTCACTCATTCAGCGGTTGATGAGATGGTGAAAATCAACAAGAACACTCTCATGGACATTAAAACTTGTCTGGAAAACACACAAGAGAATATTGATTTTTTGCAGCTTGAATCTCAGCTTCAGCAAGCATAACTAATGGAGTCATTATTCTGAACCTATTTCTGTTCAGAAAATTGAGAGGGACTACCATCAGCACCAAGAATATAAAGTTGAGGTTGGTCGACATTCAGTACCCATTTGAGGAGTAGATGTGCAGAAATATGCAGAAATGTAGCATGTGCCTCCCAAGCCCATCATCAGACCTTGGGAAGAGCTTGTCCACAACAAACAAAGAACTGGTCTTGGATATGAAAAGGGGTTGTCTTTTCATATTCCGGACTACTCCAAGCTCATTCAATTTCAAAGTGTCGAATTTCTTCATGACAGTTCACCTTCAGTTGTTCCAGATCTTGCTCCTCTTCCACAAAAACAACAACAGATTGAAAAATGCCAACACTGTGATTGAGTTGGCCATATGAAAGATCATTGTTTTGTTCTTCACCCATGCAAGAACTGTGGTCTTCACACCCATTCTTCGCACGGATGCTTCAGAAACAAGCCTCCTACAAGAACAAAGATTCATCTTGGATGGATCGCTTCTTAGCAATGGGCATCAACATCCAAAAAGATGTTTAAGACATATGTCAGAACATGATCTCGAATACTAAACAAAATTGCAGTTGAGTGTTTGCCATCATCTCACCTTGTACCTAACAGGGGGGAAAATGGTGGTCATCTACAAGCTTCAAAGCCACATCAAGCGAGCCTGAGCCACAATCTCTCATTCCAAATTCAGAGTTGTAGCCAGAGACATAGCAGTTCAAGCGAGCCTGAGCCACAATTCGTCATTACAGATTTAGAGTTGTAGCCAAAGACACAGCAGTTCAAGCGAGCTTGAGCCACAATTCGTCATTCCATATTCAGAATTGTAGCCAGAGACACGGATGCCCATGAGCATGCCTTTGGTTGGTGGACAACCTTAAACCATCCATGTGAGGTTCATATTCTTCCTCTTCAAAGAATTCAGAGCACTTCCTCTAGCAGAAGACTTCAGCTTCTTGACATCCTTGGTAGAGTTCTGGGAAATACATCAAGCATTCCAGTGTTGGTAGTCATCCTTAAACCATCGTAGGTTGTAGGCCTCCCTTCTTCTAGGTTGAAGGTCTCCCTCTTCAAATATGAGGGACACTTCTTCTAGCAGAAGCCCTCAGCTTCTTGCCAATTTTGGAAGAGTTCCGAGATCTGCAATAAGTGTTGCGTTCCAGTGTTGGTGGTCATCCTTAAATCACCTCTTTATGCCAACATTTTAGAGATTTGATTCAGCCTAAGTGTTTCCATGCATACTTTGCAGATTTGTATTACAACTCTCTTCTTGGACTCACACATACCCCTTTGGATTAAGGGGAGGAATGTTGGACACCTAATCCTCTATGGGTAGGTGTGGAAGATGAACCGTTAGAAAAAGAGTCCAAGTGACCTTGAAATGTGGAATCCAAGGGTCACCTCATTGTATTATATATACACATCTATGGCTAATGGAAATATATCTCATGCTTATCCTTCAGCTCTTTCTCCTTGTGTGTTTATTGTCATGTGTATTTACCATGCGTGTTTAACAGTTAGGAATAATTTTTATTCTTCTCACCTAAATTCAATTCTTTAATAACATGAATGAAATTTTCCATAATGAGATCTAACCTTGTTGCATCAAAAATATAAAATAGAAGAAAAAATAAATTTAAAAAAAAAAGATATAAAAAAGATTTTTAAAAATATTGAGAAATAAAATAAAATTTTATTTTACATATTTTATCTCATACATATATATATATATGAAAATTTAAGCATTTACAAAATTATAAGCTAAAAAATAAATATTTAATGTAATGAATATTTTAATTTTTAGGTTTTTAACAAAATATTATCATTATCTAATTATATAATTCTTGTTGAAAATTGAAATTAAATCTTAGTAGGCATCTCAACCATGATATTTGCAATTCCAATAACTCTTTCTTTTAGTATTTTAATCATTTACAAAATTATAAGCTAAAAAATAAATATTTAATTGAATAAATATTTTAATTTTTAGGTATTTAACAAAATATTATCAACATCTAATTATATAATTCTTGTTGAAAATTGCAACTAAATATAATTAGGCATCTCAACCATGATATTTTCAATTCCAATAACTCTTTCTTTTAATGTTTTTAATTCTCAATATTTTAATTTCTTAACTTACAAAGTCATCATATATCATAAATAAGATTTGAATTTTGATAATTCTCAATATTTTAATTTCTTAACTTAGAAAGTCATCATATATCATAAATAAGATTTGAATTTTGATAGAGATCCTAACAATTTATGCTTTATCTCAACAAATATTTACAATTCAAATAATTCGTTTTTTTTTTATGTTTTTAATTCTCAATATTTTAAATTCTTAATTTATGAAATCATCATGAAGATTGGTCATGTCATAAATAAGATATGAACTTGGATATGGATCATAAAAATTTATCCCTTCCACCATTTGAACTAGACCCAAAGAAACTCCAGAGTTTAAATGATTATATGATTTAAAAATAATAATTTAAACTCTTTCTTTCTCCATTTAAAGAAATTTTCATGGTGATGTACATAAAATTTTAAAAATAATGATAAAATTGAAATCAATTTAGTATATCTTCACTATAATAACAATGAACACATCGATATTTCCATGTAACCATCTCCCTCCCTTTATCATCACATTAGAGGATGGGTACACTTTTTGTCTTTTCTCATTGACTTGATCCTTCATGGATGGTTCCATTTTTATGTTTGTATCTGGCCCTTTTGAATGCTTATATAAACATGAGTTCAAATATTATTCATATGATATACATAAATACAAAAGATTATGACACTTGGTTTCATATTCCAAGAGGTATCTTGGACATCTCATAACTCTTCATGTTCACTTATGGATTTTTTATTTTCATACAAGTGATCACAATTTACATAATCCCCTAAGGATTATGTTTCCAACATTCATGCCTACCCTAGCCTCACCTAAATCTGAAGGACGTAAGTGAGTCGAAGAAGAGAGCTAAAATATGAAGTTAAATAAAAAGAAATGGCCATATGTGAACTCTAAAACTAGTGGTTTAAGGAAGACCATAAACTAAATGGGGTAGCAAAATTCAAAGTGTTATAAAAGTGGTGGTTTAAGGAAGACCACAAACCAAAAAGGTAGCAGAAGCTGAAGTCTTCTATCAATGGTGTTCAAGAATGTAACTAGTGTTGGTCTTCATAATTATAATTGTCAAAAGCAATTTTATTGTTAAATAAATTGACTTATTAAAGCATGGGTTTCATGCTTAGGTCAATGATTGCTAGGTCAAATCCTCCATTGAAGGCTTCTAGGTTTTTTCTTGAGTCAATAGAGTCATTATTAGTTTTATTAGACCCTTCATAGGCCTTTGTATCATGTACAAAGAATTATTTTTGAGTCAAAATGGTCGTTTTTCATCTCCACACCAAGTCGACCCTATCCTCATGAATTCGACCTGGATTAGGGCTATTTGACCCAACAAAAAGACTATATATAGAAAGGAAGATCAACCTATTTGAAGAACTCACTCAACAAGTTCGATCTACAAGAGAAAGAAGAAGAAAAGAAGAGAGAAGTTGGTGGAGAAGGAAGGAAGAATTTGGGAAGACCTAAATTGAGTTCTTTTGAAATCTCTCTCTCACACGTGTGAAATTTCTTGGCTGAAGCTAGAGCCAAAATTCTGAATCGACTGTAGGTACAAAATTCCAAAGTTGGGGACTAAAAATTTGTAGTTGGGGGCTAAAATTATGGATTGTAGCTAGAACTTAGAAGTTGACACTTGGATACTTTAGCAGGGATCATCTATTGAAAGGAAGGGTTGACTTGGTGATTGGAGTAGGTCCTTTTCTATGTGTAAAGGGTATTGGATTGTCTCATCTTGATTTGAATATACTAGTGGAAAAGCTGGACTAGGTTTTCCCCTAGGTAGGGGTTTTTCCCTAGTTGAGTGCCTACATCTTGTGTTCCTTGTTATGATATTCTTTGTTCAAAATTTGTCTTGAGAATGGAACATAATAAATTTAAAGAAGAACTAATAAGAAGAAAAGAGAAATCACAATAAAATGTCAAAATCTAACATAAATATACCTAAAAATTCAAATCCATATAATGCCCTAGTTTTTTCAACATGGTATCAGAGCTAGGAATTTGAAAATAGGGTATAAAAGAAGATCGTTTTGGCTCAATACCATCTCAAAAAGTATAACTAATCTAGACCCAATTAGTGAAGGCAAGAAGAATAAATTTCTGGGCAATTTATCATGTCCTAATTACAGAAATAAGACCAAGCCTAGAAAAATAATTTGGAGGGCATACAAGCCCAATTCAAGGAGACTTAAGGGCTAATATAATAGCCATCGGTAGTCTACATTAATTTACAAAAGGATTGAAGCTCTTGGTCATCCTTATCCGGCCCTAATCTTTTTTATAAAGCTACAGATCTATTGTAAGAGAGCAAAGGTATAATGAACCTTACTGTTAAAAGGAAAAAATATGGGTATACTAACCTAAGGGAGGCTAAAATTATTGGTAGAGGAGAAAAGGTCAAAAGAGAGCTGAAAATGTCTACAACCTCCATCCAAACTCCTAATTTTATGTAAAAAACTCCAATATATACATTAGAAAGATAGTCTCCATGATATCAAAACTATGATATGTATGATACTCGCTCTACACCTATGCACTAATGAAAACTGAGATGGAATTCATTGAAGGACTATTTTGAGCATAAGTTGTATTTGTAGATCATTTTCAAAATTCCAAAGTTATGAAACAAAGTCTCTATGAAAAATGAAATCCATATCCTACTTTAAAGGGTTGTATAATCTTAAAGAAGATTCGAACTAAAAGTTATAGTTACTAAGAAAAGGGGAGTTGTGACTCCTATTTTGACTCCATGTATAAAGGAAACCAAGATTTGATAGTGATTGAGAACCATCTTAAAGTCTTGTAGTAGAGCAGCCAAGAAATAAATTATTAGATACCATGAAAAATACCTTGAATTTGGCATTCACCTTAAAGAAAATAATAAGGAATTCATGGAAACCATGAGAATAATCCCTTATAGAAAAGGTATGTAAATATGGGGTAGGTATAATAAATATTCATTGATTAACGATCTAACATAATATATTTTAGGGTTAGTTTCTAATATGGTCCTAAGTTTTGTCTTCATTATCAAAGTTGTTAATATTGGTATTGATATCTAAGACTCTAAACTATAGGTGGCATATGAAAACATCTGTCATATAGAAACCCTATATTGAAAAATTAAAATCATGTTTTTGGTATCACATATTTTGCTTGGTATTATTTGTCAATAAGTATTCTAGGTATAAATATTATGGCTAAATTTAGAGGATAACTTGAAGGTATCCCTACAAGGTTTGTAAAAATAACAACTCAAGGTATGTCATAAACTGCAATATTTGTTACAAGGCTTTCTTCATACAAAAGGTATGATCATTCTTATTTTTAATTTTTCTTTACATAACTAACATATTTATGTTTAGGGTTTTTAATCTTAAATATTCTTGTTAGGGTGATTAATCACTAGATTAAATCTATCCTTATCATACTATCTCTTGGTGGTTGATCATTTTGGTGAAACCCTAACCCATAAGGTTCATTGTAAATACCTAGCCTCTTGACGTTAAGGGTGTGTCAATATTTAAAATGAAACCCTAGTAAACTTTGTGGCTATTGATAAAGTATCTATATTATGATGAAATCATATTCTTTTGTTGTTTAGGGTTTTGGTAATGTCGTGGAAACAACCTTAGTACTTTAGGGTTTAATATTAATGTCTAAGGTATATAATGAGACCCTATATTTTTAGGGTTTTGTGAATTACAGTTTAAGAAAAAAACCCTTGTAATATCTGAAGTAGGGTTATAGTAATAGAACCCTAATTGTATATTCTTTCATATGATTGAAACCCTATCCTAGTCAAAATTTTGATCTAATTTTCGAATTTGATGTTTGCATCTAGGGTTTACGACATAGAAAGAAATTGATATAAGGAATGAAACCCTAAGGATGAAATGTTGTTATGCTAACTTAATTGATATTCATGTTTTATATATCTAGGGTTTGTAACAAAACCCTAGTAGAGATTGAGATTCTAAGGAATGATAATGAAACCCTATAAGTATACTGTTTATATGATTTAGTTCCATGTTTGCAACAAACCCTAGTAGAGTTTGACATGTAATTCTAAAAGAATATTGTTAAGATTGAATTGATATGTTGATTGAGTTTCTAATATCTAAGGCTTTATGTCTCGAAGATGGAGGTATAGGGTTTAGGAAAAAAACCTTAACTAGATGTTGAAGTCACATATATAAAATATGTGACCCTTGCTGATCATGAACCTAACTAGGTTTAGTTATTTGATGTCTAAAAGCTCGAATATTTTGATGCTTCCATTATAATGACATCTTTTGATATAGTTGACTTCATGCTTCTATATAGTTGTATTGGGTTGTACTTGGTATTAAAGTTATGCAAGTACATAATCTTCAAGATGTTGAAGATATTCGTAATTGAAGATGATAATAATGATGAGCATGATGAAGGAAGCTATAAGAATTATGATGATCAAGATGACCTTGATGACTTGATAAAGAATGAAGTATATCTGATATTGTTGTTCTACCTAAGTTGAGAGAGAGCCTAGATAAAAGAAAACGTACATCTCCCGAGTTGAGAGGGAGGGCCTATTATGATAGTCATAGTAAATACCTTGAAGAAAGAATATTGATGGATTTTCAAACAACAGACTTGAGAAGAGAGGTTGTATTTGGTGCTACAGAAGAAATGAAAGAAGAAATATTCCAACAAGTTGTATTTGGTGCTAGAGAAGAAATGAAAAAAGAAATCTTCTGACAAGTTGTATTTGGATAACTTGACGATGATATACATAGCATCACAATGATTGAGGACCCCAAAGTTTTGTGTTTACTTGTATATATACTTGAAGGTTTATTATTGATTAGGGTTGTGATTGTGCAAGATCTCTCTGTAAAAAGGTTGAAAATTTGAAGCATGCTTGGATTAGTGGATGGATATATTTGTTTTCATTGATAAGGAGAGTTGAAGCATCTGGTGGAAACAATATGCTTTGGAGGAAATTTGACCATCCTGTGTTGATGTCTAGATATTGAAGTAAGGATGGTGATGTTGGTCATGGAGCTCTAACCTTGGATACATACCTAGATCCCTGGGTTGGTGTTAGATATTAAAAACCTGATGGCACCTAGAGTGGCTAAAGCTTCTGTATACCTTATTCCCACCCAATTAGAGTACCCTAGTCAAGTATCTAATATGTAGCACTTTGTGTGCTACAACTCTTCATAGTTCATTAAATTTTGAGATCTTCAATGTACCTATGTATGTATGTAATTATGAATACCTCCCTAGGTAAGAGTAATTGTTGAAGAATGTAACTAGTGTCAGTCTTTATATTTATATTTTTCAAAAAAAAAATATTGTTAAATAAATTGACTTATTAAAGAATTAGTTTAATGCTTGGGTCAATTATTTATAGGTAAAAGGCTCCATTAAAGGCGTCTAGGTTTTTTCCTGAGTCAATAGAGTCGTTCTCATTTTTACTGGGCACTTCTTGGGATTTTATATCATGTAAAAAGAATTATTTTTTAGTAAAAAAGTTCATTCGTCACTTCCACACCAAGTTGACCCTACCCTCATGAAGTAGGTTAGATTAGGGCTATTTGACCCAGCAAAATACTATATATAGAGAGGAACTACGACCTATTTAAAGCACTTGCTCAACAAGTTCGATATAAAAGAGAAAGAAGTAGAAAAAAAGAGTGAAGTTGTTGGATAAGGAAGGAAGAAGCTTGGAATACCTAAATATAGTTATTGGGAAATATATCTCTCAGACGTGTAACGTTTCTGGGCTAAAGTTGGGGCTGAAATTGTGAATCAACTACATCTCCAAAATTATGAAGTTGGGGGATGAACATATGTAGTTGGGGGCGAAAATTTTGGATTGTAGCTACAACTGAGAAGCTGACACTTGGATACTTTGGCATGGATCATATAATAAAAGGAAAGGTTGACTTGGTGATTGGTGGAGGTCATTGTCTATGTTTAAAGGGTCGTGGAATGTCTCATTTTGATTTGAATATACTATTGAATTTTTTGGACTGGGTTTTCCCTTACGTAAGAGTTTTTCCCTAGTTGAGTTCCTACATATTGTGTTCCTTGTTGTGATATTATTTGTTTGGAATTTATCTTGATTAATGGAAGATAATAAATTAAAAGAAGAATTAATAAGAAGAAAATAAAAATCACAAGAAAATTTCAAAGTCTAAGAGAAATATACCTAAATATTCTAATAGATATAATGCCCTAGATTTCTCAACAAATGGTTGTTTGAGGCTAGTCCCCAACTCTATAACCTGGCTAGAAACAATTCATATAACAATTATTAATTTGGATCGAATGTGATGTATTATACTAAATGGAAGTACTTTCTAATAATGGTTTAAATATAACCAAAAACTGTTGAAATGGTGGTTTGAATATGACCAAAAATTGGTGTATATTATAACTAAGTATCTTAAGGAGAACTACAAACCATCTGGTGGTTTTGAGATGACCACACACCAAATTGTGTTAGTATAAAATTATTTTGTCTCTTGATACATCTCATACTCTGGTTCGTGTTGAATCTAGATCTAGGATCTAACTACTAGCTCTAGTTCTAGTTATGGCTCAAGCTCACTTGATATTCACTTGATATGACTTCGAAATGGGTAGCTGACTATCAATTCCCCCCTTATCAGATACAAGGTGAGAGGAAGTGCAAAAGAAAGGCATGTTATTTATAGCTTAGAGAGAAAGTTATTATACATTTGAAGGTCAAACACATCATACAAAACATATCACAAATGTTAAGAGCTCTTAGAGAAATTTATATAACTAATCTAGTATTTATGCATGGAAGGTTTCCATTATTAGAAGACTATGCCATGCCATTGTAAAGTTCACTGTATAGTAAAGAATGATGCATTTGAAACTATGGTGAAATTAGCCAACATAGAATTCCATTGTAGATTATGCCTCTACTAGAAATGATAGACATAGGCTCAATCTATGAGGGAGTATATTTGGAATTTCTATGCCACATGACTGAGAGGGTATTACACAACATTTTGTCACTATCTTTGTACTCCCTATTCCCATATCCTGAAGAACCCTTGCAGTAGTCCCTGTGTAATTTTCCCCTCATGGAAATCATGCCTTTGAATCCCATTCATTCTGAATACCAAACTCTCTTTTGATCATTTCTGGAGTAGCTCCCTAAAAACCCACCTTTATGGAGTAGTGCGACCTTTTTGTGTCTCACTAGCCCCGATGGTGCATCCTTGGCCTGTGACCAGTGCCGATCAGCACTATTATGAAGCTAATGCCCACTTTGATCTACTTCTGGAATATTTTTTAAAATGGAAATGAAGCTTCATAATGTAGAAGCTTCGCGGGTAGAGAGCTCGTTGTTTTTTTATGAATAAATGGTCGAGCTTCTCCCTTTGGGCCTCTTTTTCCTACAAAATTGGAACCACCCGAGGAGATAATCCATTTTCCCACCTTAAATGGATCCATGTCCCCTCCTCAATCACTACAAAATGGACATCCTCCCATGCCTCTGCTAGTTAGAATAGATATAGAAGGGAAGAACAACAAAGAGATGTTCTACTATAGGCATAGAAGGAGAGATTTGAGACCTTTGGCCTTCTCACAATGAGTTGAAAAGCGTGCTTTGGAGAAGTACCTGGATCCAGAACCATTGAAGGAGAGATTTAACATCAAGGCACAGGTTGTAACTCCTCTTCAACTGATATTTATTTTCCATTCTTGTCCATGATTCATGATAAGATTTTTAGCATTCATTGATTAGCTAGATAGATTATTTTTGGTATATGCATGTTGTCCTTTCATGTTTCTTGTTGTTTGATCACTTGTGCAGGTAATTGGATGCTACTAGCAATAGAGATCAAGCTTGGAAGAATAAAATATTGAAAGGACTTGGACGAGGAACAACATCACAACATCAGATCTAGGTAGGCCATCTCTTTCGATCTATGTTTCATTTATAATCTAGGAAAGTAGGTGTTAGCTTGTTCCCTTTGTTTCTAGACCCACCCTAGGGCTAGAGGGGTCATCTCTGTCCATGGAGAGGATTTACCTACACAACAAATTTGCGACTCCACTAGGGAGTAATTTCCTTTAGTCTTTTTCCCACTCTTTGAGTTTTCGATTTTTCATCTATCTTTTGTCGAATGTCCATCTCCCTTTCGTTTATGGCTTTTGTGACTGCTTACAGTCATCAATCTCTCTCTTGAAGTGATAACCCTAGTTTTATTTAATCAACCCATTTAGTCTTTTGTCATTTTCCTTTATTGGTGTTGTTCTTTCTCTGATAGACGTGTTGATCAAAGCTGAATGCTTTAACACAAAAGTTATTTTCTTATTTTAATGCAAGGTGCAACCTAATAGGTGCGCCGATTTTTGTGTGAATGTTATTACGGTTTCCTTCTATTTCTTTCTAGTGTTTCTTGTCCTTATAAGCTCCCTTCTATGTTCAAAAAACTCTTGTTCTATTCTATTCAATGACTTTATTGCCTCAATTTATCCATCTTTGGTCTTCTATCTTTCAAGTTCTACATGCTCATAATCCTAGGGTTTCTAGGTGTTTCAAGTCATCTAAATGTTTACATCGTTAGGGGAGATTTTAGGTCTAAAATGGTCCTCCTAAGGAAATTATAAAATGATAGTGGAAATAATAAAATAAGATTACATTACATCATCAAATTTTAGAGGGAAAAAGGAAAAAAACTACTTTTTCAACTCATATTTTAAACTTATCTCCCTATGGGTTTACTCCAATTTCAAGTGGGAACACTCGTTGGATGCATAATTGGATTCCTCATCGAAGGAGTACCCATGTTGCATACTTCTGATGGAACCTGCTACTCGAAAAATGAGAAATACATGAAAAACGTGATTGCAATCACGTTTTTCATGTATTTATCATTTTTCATGTATAAAGGTCCATAAAAAGTATGCAACGTGGGTACTCCCTTTATGAGGAATTTAATTTTGCATCCAATGAGTACTCCTACTCGAAATTTGAGTAGAATCTTAGGGAGGTAAGTTGAAAATACAAGTTGAAAAAGTAGTTTTATTTTTTTATTATTTTTTAATCTTTTTACTTTTTTACCCCAAAAATGGTGAATCATCCCCCATGGTTGACATCATCATCTTTAGTCCTATTGGTTCTTTTAAATTTTAATTTGGTTGTAGATTTTTCTTAGGAGGCCCATTTTAGACCTCAAAAATTCTCTAATGGCTTTATTGGTTTTCGGGCCTACTATTGAGTTAGTTTTGTCGTTTTTTTTTTTTAACCTTTTTGTTTGGTTGATTTTTGCTTTTCAATTGATTTTTGCAATTATGGTTTTCAAGTGTTAAATATATGTGCATTTGAGTCTCTCTTCCATCTACAAGAATAGATTACATTGCTTGTCTTCGACTGAAACATCTTTCTTTGTGTGCCGATCAGTGTAAAAAATGAAGAGTGTCTTGTTTTAAGGAAACAATTTTGGATTTCTCTTTAGTGTTTTGATCTTTGCATCTTGTAGAATTTTGAGATATTTCATTAGTACTCAAAGCGAGTGATTACATTTCAAGTGCATTCTACATCTTTTGCATTGTGCTCATATAAAAAAAAAACAAAATATTTCCCATTCATTTTGCATTTAATATGAAAATTTTCATTTTGATTTGCTTCTACTGCATTTAGTGAAGGTTAAGAAAGTGAAAGAGCTTTTAATTTTTCTTTAGATTGTGCACTTGAAGAAATAGTGAAAATTTCATTCAATACATTTTCTTGATTACTGCATTGATTGTGTGAACTCCTTTCTCTCAATTATTGTATTTCTTCATCAAAATGAAAATTTTTTATTTTTCTCATATAATTGCATTTTAGGGATTCAAGTGACATAGGTAAGGCTTTAAAACCGAGACCTAATTCCAAAATAAACTTCAAAAATTATTCAATGAATCTAAGGAGCATTTGGAACTTAACACGAAACATTAATAGGTCTAGGCTAGAGACGTGTTCCGACATTGTTAAGCATGGGAGTTGTCGCTAACGATCTGTGCTACAACCCAGGGGTGATATCCCATCACATGTATGGAAATATATTGACATATGATAAGTATATTTTGGACACTCTCATCGAAAAATTACACATTAGAAAAAACTACTACGGTCTGGAGTCCTACATATAGTCATGTATATTTTGGGAGACACCACTAGGTTGCAAGCCTACCATAGGTAACCGAGTTGGCCGCCTTGTAGACATGATATACCGAACAAATCATTTAGGGAGACTGGATATTTTATGTTAAGTCCTTGGTTATTTCTCTTTCATTTGATCACCAAGGTGTATATTGCAATTCACTGATACTTGGTAAACCCTCTTGCCTAGTATGATACTTTTTATTTATTTTGTTTTTAAGTTCTAAAATAAATTACCCACGATAACATGGCTTAACCATAATGTTATTTCTTGGCCACATCTTGAGTAACTCCTTATTAATTTTTAAAAAGCTTTGAATAAATCACACTTTCCCTCTTTTGATTTTGAGATAAAGTCATCGTGGCCAAAAAATCAAGTTCGGCTTCCCCTTCATCATCCTCTTCCAAAGGGACATCGTCACAAGGCTCTTATGACACTTCGTTGTCGACTATAACACAAAGAGTTCAACTTACCATCCTTCCAAGTGTTCAACCCTTTGCTACTAAATCTCCTCTTGATGAGCTAGTAAGATACATCTTGTTTCTTGAGAATTCATTGTCGGATTCTGTTGTGGTCTCTTCTCAACAACAGTAGAGCCCATTCAACAAACGAGGTGTACCTTTGGCACCCTCACCACGTACATCTCGTGTTGTCGCTCATTATTTATTTCCACCCATGGCTTCCGAAGGTGAGGTTTCATCTCCCCTAGAATTTTCAAGTTTTATTAGTGGTATGGATGAGTGTTTGTATGAGGGGCACTAGTTCCCTCCTGAGAACTTTCCTTATTGGGGGAAAGTCTCTTAGCCATCGGTTCCAATTGGTTACACGTCCTTGAGACATCTAGTTTCTGGTGCTTCAAGTGCCATGTCTTTATACCACAACACCATCTAGAATAGTACTACGGTACCTACCTCTAGTCCATTTGTGTCCAACGCATTTGTTTTTGTCCTTTCTCAAACTATGGTTATGATTTTTCCAACACAGTCGACTATTTTCATTAGTGTTTCAGCTCCTCCCATCAGTATACCAACATCAATTCTATATATTCTGACTACTGGGGGGTAGCCATCCCTATCAAATGTTTCTCAAGCTTCAGCTGGATTGTCTATGAGTGGATTACAAACTCACATTCCAGGATCTAGTCAACCTGTTGGCACCATCCCTATGCCTTCCTGATCATCTATTCTAGCAAGTTTAAGCTATGATCAATATCAACAAGCTTTGAAAAATCAAATTCTAAACCAAAAACCCTATTTCCCTTATGGTTCTCAATAGCTGCAAACTCCACTCATGAATCCACAAGGATTTTAGGGTCAATCAGGGGCTTATGCATATCGGCAAGGGCCTACTTTTGTCCAACAACGACCCTATATGAAACAAGGTCAACCTTTTGTTCAAAATGGGCAACCTTATGTTCAATATGGTCAACCTTTTGCTCATCAGAGTTATTTTTCCTATGCTCAACTGGGAAAACCTTTTGCGCAACAAGGACAACCTTACACTAAGCAAGGCCAACCTTTTCTGCAACAAGGACAACCCTTCTCTCAACAAAGTCAGATCTTTATTCAACCAAGTCAACCTAGGTCTCAAGGACAACATAGCCACCCTCAACAACCTTAGGGTACTGTTGATCAATATTTAACATAAGTCACTGGTGTTATTAAATGGTTGATAAGGCTTATCGAATGGTGAAACATTAAGAGGAATTGAACGAAGTAAAACAAGGCGAGAAAGGCCCAAGGTTTAAGAACCGTAGGTGGAAATAATACAAAAAGGGCTGGGATATAAAGTTAAAAAAGACATCGGAAATATAAAAGGTGCAAATGAGTAGTACGAAGAGAGCAAATCAAAGGTGTCAAAGGAAATGCCACTCCAGGAATATGCGCACAAGGGAATTCTACAAGCGCTAATTTCCGGTTGATCAATATTTAACATAAGTCACTGGTGTTATTAAATGGTTGATAAGGCTTATCGAATGGTGAAACATTAAGAGGAATTGACCGAAGTAAAACAAGGCGAGAAAGGCCCAAGGTTTAAGAACCGTAGGTGGAAATAATACGAAAAGGGCTGAGATATAAAGTTAAAAAAGACATCGGAAATATAAAAGGTGCAAATGAGTAGTACGAGGAGAGAAAATCAAAGGTGTCAAAGGAAATGCCACTCCACGAATATGCGCACAAGGGAATTCTACAAGCGCTAATTTCCGAGGGGGTCGAGCAGGGAGAGGGGAAAGGATCCCGTACCCCCACGGAATTGAAGTAACATGGCATGGTGGGGACCTTAAGCCGGAGTGAAGTGGTAAGAGCGGAACCCGAAGCAATGGCGACGTGGCAGCAGAAAAGAAGGAACTGGAGGTGACGTGGTAGAGCTAACATGCGGAACCCGAGGATCAGTATGCTATGTCTCGAATCAGTCTTATGTTCAAGAATCGTGTGTTTTATATGGTAAAAAATTAAGGTAAAGTCCCTTAGGTTAACTGGTACTGAGGCCCGTACCAGTATTAAACCCGGCATGCGGCGCCCACCTGCTCTCTAACACACCCAATCCTTATGTGCCGCGTTCCCCACTGTCATTGTCCTTACGACACTTGCCTTCTTTCATTTTACCCATCCGTCTTTTTACCTCAAAACACCCAGTCCAGAGATAACGATTCTCCCATATTTTTACTCCAGTAAAAGGTCGCATGTTTCCAGCTACAACATATACCCAGTAGGAAAGAGTGCCCGGTCTACCCAATCATTGTCAGAGTTCCCTGCGTCGCTTTCTCGAGCAAATTTACCTACTGTTCAGGTACTCCGTCATTCACACTCCCTCTGTTTTCCTTTCACTTTTTCAAATTCTCGTATGTCGACCATGGGAAGGGGAATGCCCAAGA
The DNA here is from genome assembly GCA_034641835.2 of Pinus albicaulis. Taxonomy (NCBI): domain Eukaryota; kingdom Viridiplantae; phylum Streptophyta; class Pinopsida; order Pinales; family Pinaceae; genus Pinus; species Pinus albicaulis. The sequence continues at coordinate 238,729,525 of CM076571.1, forward strand.
AAAATGAACCAGAGACCCCTCAGGTCCGTGAATCCAGAAACCCACCCATGTTCGAACCTCTCTTGGACCTGCAAGCTGGTATCAACGACATGTGCAACCTGCCTTTGACAGAATATACAGTGCGCCTGCAAGAGGAAAGAGACTGAACCGACCTCCAGACAGGTAAAGCTACTCAGCTCAAGGCCGACATGATTGTTTCATTCCTTCAAAAACATTTCACCCTCCTCCATTTGATAAAACACAAGCTTCCTACTAAGGCAAGTTTCCACGTCCTAACGGAGGCCTTTGTCGAGGTAGAGGGGTTCTCAGCAATGCCTGAGGCAGCCGCAGACAGTCAACAGAGGTGTACTCAGTTTATGAGCCAGCTTGCCAGTTCATCTGCAAACATGTCGCCACCGGTGTCAGCAACAGCCTCCATTCCCTCTCACAGATGATATATTGTTATTTCATGATCCGGCCCCAGTGGCCTTGTTTTTACTTCTTACTAAAATCAGTTACTTTTTAAGTTTCAAGTGGACTTCATGCTCCACTCTTGCAGTTTATTTTTATCAAAATCTTGTTTAATTTTCTATTTTACAATCAGCTGAATGCCCAACTGTATATGATGAGAGGCCTTTATACCTCATCATGAATTTTGTTATTTTGAAAAGGACCCTTAACAAATTTTGTTCACGCGAGGAAGATATTTTTCCCCAAAATATCTTCTCGCACCTATGTGAAGAGGTCTATTTAAGAAACATCGGAAGAAAAGAAATGGTTCCAAACTTTCCGAAGAAATTGACTGTGTAAGAATTTCCTGTAAGCATTTTTTTGAAGATTCTAATGCGAATGTGAAGAGCCCGTTGGGCTTCAATGAAAATAAGTTTTACCTTTGACAGGGATTCTGGCCTTGGTTCTTTACAGTGTGTAATTCTCTCCCGTGTGTTGTAGTTTAGTTATTCATTTCATTTACATCCATTTATCTTGTATTACATTCTGGAATGCGAGTAGCCCGTTGCTTCTGATATAAACTTGTCTTAGCTGATATTTACATCATAAGCTTCCTGGCACTTTAAATATGGCTCAAGTGTAATATGTTGTTCCATTTTCAATTCATTCACATTTCTACTATATTGGCTGCTATGAGGTGCTATTTATGAATGTTGTTAGCAAGTGATTCTTAATCATGTAAGCCCACCACATGTTAATGTACGTTTCTGGATATTGTCTATGTAACAGCTAATATCTTCTTTATTCTACAAATTCAGTAAGCACTCTTCAATTATCCCCTTCTGTAAGGTACTTTGAATCCGGCCCTTTTCACAGTGAACTGTTTTGGATTTTTCTGATGCATTCGTGTGGGAGTTTAATATCTTGCCTATTCAGCATTTCCTCCTAAACGTTGAACTTCTAAAAGTTTCGGTCCCATTTAAGTCTAATCTTTCATTTGCAAAGAAGTGGTATGAGAGCCCTATTCTGTCAAGATTATTTCAGTTATGTGTCATTTTCTCTCTACATATAAGATGTCCTAGGCACTGGTCTATGGCAACTCTAGGCTGTCTCTAGGATTGACAACAGGTACTATGATGAAAAATCCTCAAGGTCAAATTTTGATTTCGTAAGGTCAGCCTCAAGGCGTTGTGATGCCCAATCCTCAACAGCCTTAAGGACAACCTTCAAGTCCACAAGGTCAACCTCAAGGTACTGCGTTTCAACAATTAGCAAATTCCATATGCTGCAAATTATACCCAGGCTAGACCTCAGTGGTTTTCTATAGCTCAGAATCCATTTTTCGGTCTGCAACTAGGACATGATCAAAATCCCCAATGTTTCAATGTTTATGGGAAAAATCCTTCCAAAAAAAACCCATGGGGGCCGAATTTCTCCCAACCTGGTTGGAATTCGCAAATGGGCCTGTATCAAAGGTTGATCATGCCTTTCAATCCGCAATTTCCTTTTCTTGCAACGTTGTAACTTCCCAATGTGTCGAGATTAACAAATGATCCAATTCTCCATAATCCATATTGGATTCATGTTCCTACGAAGATCAGAAGCAATTGCCCTAAATTTGAAGGAAAGTCTAGAGAATACCCCCAGGCGCACATTATGACATACCATCTTTGGTGTTCTTCTAAATCCTAGGTTGATGATTCTATCCATCTGCATCTTTTTCAAAGAACATTGACTGGTGCTGCTGCAAAGTGGTACATTGAGCTTCCTCGTGGAACCTTCCAAGACTTCAATTCTTTCGTTATGGGTTTCATCACACACTTTCAGTTTCTCATTCATTATGAAACATGAACTCACCTCCTTACATCCTTGAAAGAAGATATTGCTACACACATCTCCGATCACATCCATGAATGGAGACGGCGTCGCCATTTGATCAAGTTCAAAATTCCTGATCAACTCTTGACCGAATGGTTCACGAAATTGTTCATCAGTGATATCGCAAAGGATATCACTATGGGGGCATGTGTTACAGAAGAGCAAGCCATTGCTCATGGACAGTACCTTGATCTAGTTTATTCCTAGTCTGGCACGTTATATGATCTCTTGCCTGACGCTCTACATGCTTCCACCAATCCCAAAACTTCGAAAACTTTGACAATGCCACCTGTCGATGACATCATTGGGTCTGTTAGTCAATCTTCTCAGAAATATTCATCTTCTTCTACAAAGTATAAATACACTTCCTCATCTGATTCTATTTTGCAGAATCCTTCGAACCCTGGAATAACTGCAGAGGTTCATGCCATTCATTCAACTGCGATATAAAAAACCTCCAAAAGTAAAAATAAGGGCAAAGGAAAATCCAAGTCTGATGCCCCAAAACAGGATTCTCCTAAACCTCGTATTGATTATGGAACTAAGCGCAAGCCGAAGTACCCTTGCCTAATCTGTGACGATGAATGCTATACTAAGGATTGTCCCCGACAGGTCGAACTTAGTCATTTACTCAAAGGTATTCAATGAACTACAGCTGTTCTAAAATAACCTTTTGCATCTCAGAAAAACTCAAATAATTGACCAACCACAATATTCCACCTCATCTGGTTCCCAGGCGTTCATGATGAATGGTATCGCGCCTATTTCCATGGCCCCTAGATCTAAATACTATTCTCAGTCTTTCCAGTTTCCAGGGAGAGAAATTGTCGATGCTCCTTCTCCTTCTACCCCACCCACTTCTGGCCCTCTTCATATGGAAAGGCCTAGTCCTGATCCTGTCATCTGACCACCTTCCAAAGGTGTGCTTCAAAAATCCTCGTATAACCTGAATGTTCGAGCTGCTCAACATTATAATATTATTGAGGATTTACCTCAAGCACCTCTTGCTATGTCTTCATTAGAGGTTTTTTAGAGCTATCTGTCACATCATAAATTGCTACTATCTGCCATTGGAGGAATTGATCTGACTGATTCGAATATCATTAATTTAAATCTGGAAAACCACGTTCCACGACTTCCCCATTAGCTTTCTTTCCTCATTCAAGTTATCAATACTGGAAATACAATCCCTTCGACATTCATGGATGAGGGTGCTTCCACTTGTATCATCTCTATGTCTTGTTGGACATCCATTGGTTCCCCAACTCTTAGTCAACCTCCCAACACTTTGCAGGCCTTCGATGGATGTGATTCTCATCCTTTTGGTATTATCCCTTATTTTCTAATCACTTTGGAAGGAACAACGACCAATCTTGAAGTAAAATTTATTGACGCCTACCTCAACTACAATCTTCTACTTGATCGTTGTTTGACCCACACCATGGTTTGTGTGGCATACACTTTTTTTAGAGTCCTTCATTCCCCACATCAATTGGAGATTATTTCTATTGATTAATTGTCCTTTTTTTATTATGTTTCCTTGAAAGGTAATGTACCATATGTGGAGCATACCACCATCCCATATGAAAGTGTAGGGGCAGGACTTTTCGAAGATTCTTCCCTAATGGGACTTTTTCCTCTTCCACCGTCGAATGTCGTTTCAATCAAAATGATCTCTACTTCATCTAATCCTTGGGTCATTCCTTCCCCTAATCAAATGGATTCTTTCGATGATGTTATGCCATTAAGCCCAAAATAAATCAATTATTGTTAAATTATCTCGGCTTCAGCTCATGATCTTGATCATACTATTCCTAGTATGCACTTTAACACATTGTCAATTACTTGACCAAATGGGCTGAGGATATGCCTACATATGCCACTGACGGTAAAAATGCTGCTCAATTTCTATTCAATCATCTTATTTATTGGTTTGGATTCCCTCAAGCCATCGCCGCCGACCATGGCTCCCATTTCTACCATCACATGATGGTTGAGCTGGCCTCACAGTTGGATCAATGACATGAAATCTCAACTCCATATTACCCTCAAACCAATGTCCAAGTTGAAGCAGTCAAAAAAGTCTTAGTTACCATGCTTCAATGCACTATTGGGATGCACAAGTCAAACTGTAATATCATGCTTTTTTCAGCTCTTTGGGCTTACCGAACTTCGGCCAAAAATGCTACTAGATTCACTCCTTTTCAGTTAGTATATGGCCTGGAAGCAACGTTACCGATTGAATGTGAAATTCCTTCACTCAATTTAGTTGTTGAATTACTTATGAATACCTCACCAGAAGAGGAACGTCTCCTATATCTGGAAAGGCTTGACGAAACTCGTCACTTCACTGCTTTAGTCACTGAATCTCAGAAGAAATGGGTGAAAGCCCATTTCAATCAGACTGCTTCTTCATGTGCCTTCTATAAAGGAAACTTGAATCTTCTTTATTACCAAGTGCACGATAAGCTGGGGGCAGGAAAATTTGAACCTATGTGGCATGGGCCATACATTGTTAAAAGAGTTTTGAAAAAAGGGACCTATGAGCTAGTTGATTATGAAGGTAACCCTTCGGATAAGCCCTGAAATGGGATTTATCTTAAAAAATATTATCGGTAATATCTTTCATGTAATTACTTTTGTGCATTAGTGTGTTTTTCATTTTTGTATAGTTTGGTTTAGTGTGTTGTTGCGAGAAATTTTCCTGCTTATATTGTTTTACTTGGTTTGCATATGTCTTTAACTCCTTATGTTGGTTTCACTAACGGTGCTTGCCGTAGCACCCGAAACCTATCCTCCGTGGCATGTGTAATCTATGACTCTAATGGTGAGTTAATTGATTTACAAGGTGTTATCACTCCAATAATTTCCCAGGGTTGTTATGTGTGTTAAAGAAATATTAGAGGTAACTAAAATACTACTTTTGAGATCAGGATATAGCCTTCCTAATGCTCAGAGAGGGCTCTCTCTTTATTATTTATATTTTTTGTTTTTAAATGATTTTAGGCTAGTTATGTAAGATTGATTGGATTTGATTTTTTATTTGGTTTTGGTGGAATTACTTATTTATATTTATCTACTTTTCCATTGGGCTATGGAGTCAAAATATCAAGAAAATAGGACAAAATCAAGTTATAAATGAAGTTTTCACAGGGTAGGGTAGCTGAGAAAAATCAGATCTTTTTAAGGCTAAATGGTGAATTGGTTTTCAATCGAGATCAAGGAGTCGTTAGGATTCCTTAAACAAGAATGATGAATGAAAGAGGAAGAGGTCAATCGAGATGGGCGAGTAATTAAGGATTCTCAGATCTAGATATCAGAAGAAAACATTAAAATGAATAACAGTTCATAACAGAGTGTACTTAAACAATTTATGCAATAATATTCCTTTTATAACATTTAAATTTGGAAAACATACAAGTTTGTGGAATACTTAAGAAATAACAATGAACAATTGAAATGTACTTCACTGAAGTAGCTCAACACATGAATCCTGTAATGCAATGCCTTTATTACTTGTCGATTCTATTGACTTGAAAATGGTACAATGAACCCTCACGTATTTGGATCAATTACAACTATATAAATGTTCAGGAATCCACACTAACACTACGAATTTCCGAAGTATTTATACAAAAACTAGTTCAAAATATCCTAAGCTGATTTAGGATTTATTCAAGGGAAACAAAATATCTTCATGCAAGAAGATAGAGACACCTATGTAACTAATGCAAGTTGTCCCTGCTTATTTGGATATGTTGTTTGCTCTTTGATATTTTACTACTTTATATCTTTGGCTGTTGACTTCACGATGGTTGTTAATTTCTCTTTCCCACTAATTTGCCTATAATTATGTCTTTCATATTTAAAATGTATGATCTATTCACTCTTTAACCCGTTCTACTTTGTTTTACCTCCTTTTACTTTTCACCATTACAGTAAATCATACAATTTCTCTCAAGTGTTTTCATCTAGGATTTTGAACTTACCATCCTTCTGTAGGTTGCATCTGCTTCAGTGTGCTTGGTGAAATTAGGCTTGTTTACAAAGAGGTGATTTACCTCATGCTGGAGGTAGAAGAGATTTTCAAATATCTAGTAAAGTACCTTGCATGTTGGAATTCCTTCCAAAGAGGAATTGTTGGATTGTTCTTTGGCCACTTCTCTGATCTTCCTGTAATAATCTTCCTGCCTCATCAATATGTCATTATTCACCAATTGATTATGCATACCTTTCTGCCTCAGAACATCAAACTTATTCATAAATCTGTTTATTGCTAGCTCCATGGCTTGACACTTATCTTCAAGTTGTACCATCAAGTTTCTTTTGGAAATTACCATTTTAACCTCTAAAATTGTTTCAACTCTGTCACTTACTCCAATTTCTTCTACTCATGCTTGTTCTTAGAGTTTAGAAACTTAATCATCTCTGTGGCCTCTTCTAGTTTCTTGTCAAGTTCTTCTTTGAATTTCTAAATGGCTTCACTAGCTTCTTTTATCAAATCTTTCTGCTCAAAGATAACTTGGATAGATGGCCAAATATCTTTAACAGAGTTAATGATATTGCCCCATAATTTTTTCTTGCTTGAGCGAAAGGTTCTACCAATGTCAACTCTCTTTCTAACTTATGAACTTTGTCAGTCAATCTACTTGAATTCTATGCTTCAGCTGTATGCCTCATCTGTGTCAATTTATTTTCATCTTCAAATTCTTTACCTGTTCTTTTAGTCTATCAATTTCATTTGTTTGGATTGACATGTCTTGCATAGCTTTAATCAATTTACCTGCTTCATCACTGGGATGAGCTGTTGTTGTAGCTGAAGTAGTAGATGTTGTTGTTGAAACTTCTGTTGTTACTGGAATTTTTGTAATAGTGGGGATTGTTGTAGCCACTGAAGTTGATGTTGAGGCTACGGGAATTGCAGTAACAATAACTGCTTCCATGCTTTCCTTCTTTTCCTGCACTAATTTATCCATCTCAATCTCCATCTCTTTTAGTTGAGCTGTCAACTGAATGATGAGATTCATCATTTCACCTTTTTGGCCTTCATTCTGTAAAACTTCTTTTGTTTGTGGATGTTCAGTGGGAGGTAATTTCAGCTACTTCTTCAATGCAACAATGTCTTCATTCTTCTTTTTAATAAGTTCCGCAACTGCTCTGATATTCTTGGGATCATATCCTACCTCTATAACCAATTCTTCTAGTGTTTTAATTATGTTGTCCTTGGCTTGTGAGGAAGCCTTCTCTAGTTTTAACTGAGATTTGATGTTTTCTAGAGAATTTTGCAGTTTTTGTACACTCATTGCTTTGTTGGTCATAGTAGAATATAGCATTTCTCCAGCTTTCTTATGAAATTCAATTTGGTGTATAGGATGAACATCTTTAGCCATGACTTCAAATGTTTTTTCCCTGTAGCTAGCTGATGACTTTGGATATTGCACTGTGGGTTGCAAAAAGGTCATCTGCATTTTCCTGGTTTTATAATCAAAGGCAAAAAGTAACTTGTTCTAGTCACTAGGTGTATGTTTCCAATATTGGGCATAAGGCAGTGCTTTTAATGCCTCATTCTTCAATTTGATCTCTTTATACCTCTCCATTATATCTTGTTCTTTCTCTATTGGTTTGCTTGATGAAGGGACTTCAACACTATATTGTTTCTCAATGATCTGAGCACTAGATCTTGAAGGTTGATGAGTTTCCTCTGAAACAGTAGGAGGTGCATTGTCCCTAACAGTTAGATCTATATCACTAATTTCAATTGTGTCCACTATTTCCTCTTGTTCAATTAGTGGATTCAGCTTGGGCTTCTTCCTATAAATTAGTTTGAATTTAGTTTCAATAGTGGTTTGAGCTTAATATGAACCTTCTTCTCTTGCTCTCTTGGAGTTCCTATCTTGTAGGGTTGAAGTATGTAGGACAAAACTAGTCTCAACTAGTTTCTCCACCTCTTTCAAAGTATTTTCCAACCACTCTGACTAGTTGGAGTACTTTTCAATCTCCAGTTTGGACTCATGGACAAAAGGAGTTAATTTAAATTTGACTCTTAGTTTGTTGATAACTCCCAAAGGATCATACTTCAATTTGAAACTATCACTGAACTTGAATTCCTGTAAACACTTTTCTGCTTGTTGACTAGCATTCCTATTATTGCAAATGAAAGTACCAAGCTGGTTCTTTATTTTATACTGATTTTTCTTCTTTGCGAACAAAAAATTAACCTCATCTGAATTTAGGATCTTCCTAATATGTTCTAGTGCAAATAACCTCATTGGGAGGTATTTGGGCAGCTTATATGGAGTGAGTTGACATTCATACACCCTAATTTTAGTGTGGTTCTGGTATAAATATTAGTCTCATGTTCTAATGTGTTCAAACAATTGAAATACTTTCTTTATTTCTTTACTGATCCTAGGTTGACTGCTACTTCTTAACATGTTGACAACTGGATGAATAAATGAATCAATGGAATCCTTGTAGGTGAATTCTATGGAATATTTTCTGATTAAGGAAGTCTAGAAGACTACAGATTGGGGGTTACCCTCTGTGTCCAGTTTTTGAAGGCTAACTGCAAACCTTTCAGATTGGAAGTACATGAATAAATGAAACAAAACTGATAAATACTTAAACACTCCTTCCTAAAGTAATTTAGACAATTTCTCATGGATGGCATCTGATAATAATTGAGCAAAGTTAAATGTAAAAGTTGGAGGCTGTCCTGGGCAGAAAATGGATAGAAAACCTAAGATAGAGGCATCTACATATTCATCTGTGAAGTACCCTAAAATGCAAGACAGAATTGTGACAATTTGTCTAGTTCTCTCTGAAAAAATTGAGGCTGAATAAGGAGGTTTACTCTTTAGGGTTTCAACTGATGGAGGAAGAAAGGTTTGGAAGATTTGAAACCTCTTAGGAAATTCCAGTTTCAAATATAATTTAATGAGGATTTCAATAGAAAATGGGGCTTCATTAGGCTTGGGTTGGATTTGCAACATCTGGTTTATTTATTCTGCAGTAATTGTGAACAAAATATCTTTGTTGTGGGTTACTAGGGCTCTTTCATTGGGTAGATAATTAACTTGACAGAGTCTGATGATTTCTAGAAACTGGAACATCTGTGAGAAGATATACCTGGGTAGGTTTGAATCTTAGAGGAGGATATCATCAGCCTGGTCCATGAATTTATCATGGCTCCAGTAGTGAAGCTCAAGGAGGTTGAAATCAGTGACTGTGTGACTGATTTTGAAGTATTTTTCTGCAAGGGGGGTATTCTCAACAGCAATTATAGGGGGTTGAATAGGGTTAACAATTACAATGCCCTGGGAAGCCATAGATTTGTTTATTTTAATCAATTTAAAATTTTCTTGCTTAAGTACAGGTCTCAGGCACTTCAAGAATACCTATGAAATGGTGATTTCAGTCTGCAGAAAGGATTCTGGTCACAGCGGAGACATTCTTGGTCTTATAAATATTCAAATTGAGTCGGCAATGATTCTGGTAGCAAAAGGATTGAATTTGAGTCTATACCAGCTTCAAAATACGCTGACAATGGTTCTTTTGCTCTAACTTCGAAATAAATGGTGAAAAAAAGTTTAAGGGCAGCCTTTAATTATTATTTTTTTTACAGGATGCAATTAATCATTAGGCGCTGGGTCAAATTCAAACAGGGTGGTACAATCGCAATGGGAAAAAAAAATATAAGTGGTTTATCGCAAGCGAAAAGGCGGGTTGGTGGTTTTGGGCCGGGGAGTGCGATAAGATGTGCGAATGACGTGTGGCAGGGGAGCGGGGGTGCGAAACCCCCCATTTCGCAACCCCCCAATGGTTTTAAACGTTAGGCACTCAGGGGTGCGAAAACTCTCATTGGTCGTTGGATCAAATGAATGGAAATCTGACGAATGACGAGTGTTGAGGGATGAGTCGAGGATTTGATAGGTGGTACCGGGAATAAATTATTCGAAGGGGTATGTAATCAACGAGGATTAATATGCAAGGTTGGGTTAATTAAAAGTGGGCTCAGGATATATATAAACCATATGTTTAAACTAATATAAAGTGGTTAATATGATATGGGATCGAGGATTTTAATATAGGGGTTTAGTTAAATAAACTATAGGTTATGAAATAAAATGGGGTTGGGAAAATATATACGTGGAAGTTAATATAAAGTGGGCCCAGGAAAAGTATTGGGATCGGATAATACACTTAAAATGGATGGGTTTTAAGATGAATGGAATTAATGAAATATATATGCGGGAATTTAATATAATAAGGGGTAAATTAATATGGATGTGGGATGAGTTAAAATGAAATCGGGGAATGGCTTTTACAGTGGGGCCCGATACTCTAACTATTTAAAACTATGCAAAATGGGTTTTGCATGTTTTTTAAATGAAAAGGGGAGTTAGTAAAGGGAAGTTAGTTTTTCAAAGGAAAATGTAATTCTTAACTAGGGAAAGGGTTTTTAGGAAGGGAAAAGGGGTGATGTAAGGGGAAAAGGTTAAAATGAGGGTAAAGGGATATTTTGTAAAGGAAAAGGACTTTTTACAAGGGAAAATGCCTTCTAAGAATGGAAAATGTGGGTTTTAGCAAGGGGAATGGGATTTTGGGGATATTAGACATATGAAATGACCAATTGATGCTTTCCATGCTTTGTGAAAGTAATCAACCTACCCATCATTTACCCTAACATTTTTTCTTCATTTATTGGGTGCATTTGAGCTTGCTCGCCCTTTAATTTATTTTAATAAGCAAACTAATCTAATTCTAACCTTATTACTTCCAATGGCTGAGATTAAACTGATGAGCTCATTTTTATTCTCTACCTAACTACTGATCTGCCAATATTAAATGGTTTGGCTAGATCTTATTCACTATCTATCAACACCAGAAGTTTAAATGCATGAATGAGTCAAGATTAAGCTATTTGGTCATCATGAATTGTGGCATTTTGGACACGCTGCACACAATTTCATTTGCAAAAATAACTAAAAGTAGTGGAATTTGAATGTGCACACTTTCATGATCTATTTTTATCTCTTTTTTTGGGGTTCACACTTTATTTTATTTTTTGATCCTTTTCTTTTAGTCCTTTGATTTTTCTTTTAGGAATTACCCTCTTTACATTTTTTAATATGGGAAAACATTTTGCAAAAAGAAAAAGTATGTACAATATTACAAGACTTTAACATAGTCAATTCAAAATTAGGATCCCTATTATTATAGGACCCTAATAGTGGCTCCTCATGGGGATGGCATCTCCTAGTGAGATGTCAAGATCTTTGAAAGTGACCTTGGAAATTTGACTTTGCTTTCCTTCAAAATGTTTTATGAGCTCTCATTTATTCAATCATATGATGTTATACCTTTCAAAGCTTAGGGCCTTCTCTTCAAGCTTCAACTTCATAAGATAATCATCCAATCCAATTTAAAATTTTCAATTTTATTCACAATGAATAAAGTAAAACAAATGAAATAATGTTAATATGGAGAAAAGTAGTGCTTCAGCATTCTACCATTGACTGGTCCACCTAGTAGATCTGTTCCATATAATTCCTTTAATAAAAATGCAATGTTACCTCTGTAACCATAAATGATGTATGGGCCTTTCCATAGAAAATCAAATTTACCATGTTTACCTTTTTCTTCTCTTCTAGAATCCCATTTGAGTACTTTTTCACCTATGTGAAAATCATCAGCTTTGGTTTTCTTATCAAATATCTTTTTGATTTTATCTTGGATCACTTGTGATTTGATGTAAACTTCTGCCCTAGTTTGTTGCAAATGAATAGTTTGATTTATCCTCCTTTGGATATCATTTGGCTCTACTTGTAGCTCTTGAATCATTTTCATCACTGGCACCCCCAATGAGGATGGAAAAACAACATCCATCCCATATACCAATTTATAGGGAGATGTACCAATAGAATTTTTGGTAGTTAGTCTGTCTGCCCATAAGGCATTAACTAATATTTTGTTCCAGGACTTTTTGTTGTCTTCTAACAGTTTCTTGCTAATATTAACTAGGCTTTTGTTGAAGGATTCTGCAAGTCCATTACCTTGAAGGTAATAGGCAGTGGAATGGCCAATATTGATTTGGTATTTGTTACAAAAGTCTACCATTTTCTTGGATTTGAAGGCAGCTGCATTATTAGTAATGAGTTTTTGTGGGCATCCAAATCTAGAAAGGATATTGTTTTCAAGGAATGAGATCATGATAGAATCAGTGGCTTGTATAGAAAGAATGGCTTATATCCATTTGGTAAAATAATCAGTGGTTGTCAATATCCATTTATGCTAGGCTGAGGAGGGTGGGTGAATTTCACCAATGAATTCTAAACCCCATTGTTGAAATGGAATTTCTACAATGATTGGATTGAGGGGTAATGGTAAGAGTTTCTTCTTCCCTTCAAATATCTGACACTTGTGACAGGAGGTCACATACTTTCTAACATCTGCAAAAAGAGTGGGGTAGTAAAAACCTGCCCTCAAGATTTTATCAGCAGTTGTCTTCCAGTAGAGGTGTCATCCACAGTCTCCTGCATGAAACTCCTCCATTACTTTGTCAGCTTCATATTTTAATAAACAGTTCAATAAAATGCTACCATGATCTTTCCAAAATAAATCATTATCTATTATACAATACTTCATTGTTTTCATTTTCAAAAATCTACCTTTAGTTCTAGATAAACCAGGAGGAGCTTGCATATTTAGTAAAAAAAATATGATATTTGCATACCAGGGTGAATCAATGAAAGCATCACTAATCTGTGGAGTCGCCATCTCATCATGATCATCTAGTTGAGTAATGAAATTTATATCTAAGGCCTCACAGTTCGATTCAGCCATGATTTTGGCTAAACCTTGGCCTTTAATCAATTTTGTAGGCTTTGTTTCAATTTCATATTCCAATACAGTGGCAATCCATTTGCCTCTCTTTCCATCAGGCCCATTATGAGTCAGAATGTCCTTTACTATTGAATTTGGAACATATGTAATTATGTGTGAGTATAAGATGTACACTATGAAATCCTTAGTAGCCTTCACTAAAGAAAGTGCATGTTTTTCCATTATATTTTACTTTAGTGTGGCATCTCTTAAGGATTTTTTGAAAAAGGAAATGGGTTGTTCATAACCCTGATCATTCTTTTGCAACAAGACTGTTGCAATGGTGTGTTCTGAAGCAAAAGAAAAAATTATAAAATCTTTTTTGAAATTAGGACTTATGAGGACAGTTGTTTTAGTCAAAGCTTCTTTGATTGCTTCAAAATACTGTTTAACATCTATTATCCACTTAAGTGTTGAATCTTTCTTTAACATGTTATTCAATTCTCTGATTAGTTATGCTAAATTAGAAATAAATCTTCTAAGAAAATTAATTTTACCTAAGAATGCCTGCAATTCTTTGATGTTTCTAGAATGAATAATGTTTAAAATTGCCTTTATTCTAGCTAGATCTATTCTAATTCCCTGTTTTGAAATTATGTGTCCTAAGAGTTTACCTTCTTCTAGTCCAAAGAGTTTCCTTCTGGGATTCAAGGAAATACCAAACTTTCTACTTTTAATAAAGGTCTTCTCAAATGATCTAGATGTTCATTGTCTATTTTGGAAAATGCTTTTATAACATCTAGATAAATGACTAAAAATTCATGAATCTCTTTGGAAAAAGCTATATCCATAGCTCTTTGAAATGGAGCTCCTGCATTCATCAATCCAAAGGGCATTTTCAAATACATGAAATTTCCCCAAGGAGTAGTAAATGCAGCCTTTACTTGATCTTCTGGTTGAACTAGGATTTGATTGTATCCAGAAAATCCAACAAGTAATGACATTCTGGATGATCCAACTACACTCTATAAAATATGGTCCATTTTGGGGAGAGGATAGTTATCTTTCAGTGACACTTTTTTTACGTTCCAGAAATCAACATAGAGTTTGATTTCCCCTATTTTCTTCCTAGTGGAAACTAAATTTGAGACCCAATCATAATATCTAATTGGTGCTATGATTTGTGCCTCATACATCCGTTTTACTTATTTTTCAATCAATGGCATAAGAACTGGATTTATTCTCCTAAGATTTTGTTTAAAGGGATTATGATCTTCTTTGATGAGTATTTTATGATGAGTGATGCTAGTGTCATAAGATTTAAGGTCTTCATAACTCTAGGAAAAGACATCTTGAAATTCTTTAAACAGACTTATGTATTTCAGTTTTTCAGCTGGAGGTAATTCTTTGGATAGTTTGACAATCTTGGGTTTTTCTTCAGTTCCTATGTTACATTATTCTATGTCTAATATTAGAGGCTTCATTTTTGGTTTTATAGCTACATCATATGAATCAAAAATATCTTCTAATGGGGCTAATCCCTTAGGCAAAATGTTATTTTTAAGGTTTAAAATCTTTGTTTCATCATTGGCTATTTCTTCTATTTCTACAGTTTCTAACTTATCTATTTCTACTCCAGTGAATTTAGTGGGTTATATTTGATCCACATCACTTATATCTATCTCACTATCTATAGCGTAATCTACTGTACAAACAGTGTCTATGTTACAGTTTTGAAATTCTCCCTCAACATTCATAAAATTGTATATTTGAGAATCCTTTGAAAATATCTGCCAATATTTCAAGTTGTTAGGTATAGTGGGCCTATGTATTACCTCTACAGTATACTGGTGATTTGGCTGAAAAGGCAATCTACAAGTGATAGCAAAGGTAGCCAAGCTATGTGCCTACATGTTTTGGTTCATTGGAATAACAGCAAAGTTAGTTTCAAGAAAACATTGAATCAAATCTAGAATGGTTTCTCTGTATTGGCTCAGTCTAGGATTGTTCACAAGATACTCTCCTTTGATTTGTTTTATGATTAATTCTGAGTCTCCCATGATAGAAACTCTCTTGGCTCCAATTTTTCTCACAATTTACAGTCCTAAGATTAAGCTTCATACTCTGCCATGTTATTAGTGCACTTAAAGTTTAACCTAAAGGCATGACTTTCAGAATGATCATTCTCTAAGTTATAAATCCATATTCTAGCTCTTGCTCCTAATCTGTTCACAAAACCATCGAAATCTAAGTGACACATTGATTCATGAAATATATTGTCACTGTCCATTTCTTTATGTTTCTGTTCTACTACTGTAATTTTATCTTTTCCAGTGTCTAAATTACATAAGATGAAAGAATCCATATCAGAATGCAGAGAATAAATAAGATAATTTTGAGGTTTTTCTGCACTATTGACTGTGACTTTCACTAAATTCTCTCTATAAATCTTTTTAGGCTAAAAAAATACTGAAATTGTGGCATAGGACACGTCTAATTGTAGTGATCCCTGCAATTTCGCTCCCCATGAGTGAGATAACAACATTCCATACTTTGGAGGGATATTAGCAACTACAATATCCATGATAATACTCTGGACTAGGGTGACACACAATTATTTTATCAATCCAACACATTTAACTTGACTAGAATCAAACGAAAATAGATCTTTGTATGGTCTAGTAATGTCTAAATTCAGTTTTTCCATGACAGCTTTTGGCATCAAGTTGTCGGATGCTCTCGAATCTAACATTGCATTGTGTAAAATCTTCTCATGAATGTTCAAACTAATGTAAAATGAAGGGACACCTCCTTGTTGATGTTTACCATTAACTTCAGGGCCAAAAAGTAATTTTGGTTGATCATCATTTAGATTAACAGAGTCTTCTCCTTCTCCTATATTTAGTGTTTCAGTGATTGGGCTTTGTATGGATCATTTTTTACTACTTTTGTTAAGGGAACTGGTATTTTCAATTTGGCTAACTCAAATTGAATATTGAATGGTACTTGAGCTTTTCCTAACTAAATGATTTCTTATTTACCAATTGCAGTTTGTGTATTCTTATCTTTTTATCCATAGTTGGTATTTCAGTTTGTGTTTCCATTGTTTTACTTTCAGTTTTCTTATCAGGAACAGTTTGGGTGGCGGTGGTGGTTTTAGCAGCATTTGAAGTTTGAGTAGCAGTATCTATTATGTCTACAATTTTTGGGCTTGAAGGTTTATGGGTTTCCCTAGGGAGGATTTGTAAAACTTCTCTCACAATAGCTTCTACTGTCTTCTTGGTTTGAATTTGGACAGTTTTCTTAGTAGGGGATTCTTTGTTTTTCTTACTTCAGAGGTTATATTGTTTGTGGATTTCATATATTGCAGACTCATAGCCTTGTTTTTCATTAAAATAATCTCGAGATTCCAACTGTAATTGTTGCAGCATGTATAATTCATGTTCTTCTTGGGTAAGAAAAATAGTATTTTCATCATTAATTCCCATAAATTTAATTTGGGTGTCTTGGTCTTCATCATTTTGGTGAGAAATCTCAGCATATTTCTCTTGGAAAGGTGACCTTATTTGTTGATCAGGTGTTGATTTTCTTGTTTTACTAGTATTGGGGATTTTCCTAAAGTTAGGATTTCTGATTTGAGGATTTTGTTGATTATCCCATTGTGGTTTTATTTCCATATTTTCTAATCTATCCATTATTCTTTCCATGCTTTTAGCTAAACTATCTATTTTATTATCTGATGTGGATGGTTCATCCTTAATGGTTACTCTTCTTTCATTTCTCATTCTGGATCTTCTAGCTAATAAGTTTTCTTCTACACTAACTGCATCACTTTGCATTTGCTCTAATGTTGCAGGGTTTATTTCTCTCAATTGGTATGACATATAAATATCAAAACCATCAGGAAATTTGATTAGGACCAAGTCTGTTGGAGGTTTGATATTGGCAGGAATTGCATTATAAATACTATTGAACCTAGTACAATAATCCTGAACAGATTCATTAGGAGCTCTTCTGATGTTTTCATATTCAGACATTATTGGTAAAGGGTTATTATTTCTTTCCCATCTATTGATAAACAATCTATGGAAAGCATCTAAATCATAAATATGACCAGCAGGTAAACCTTTAAACCATTTCTTTACTTCTCCTTCTAATGTTTATGCAAATAGTCTCATTTGAACATCAGCTTCATCAATTTCATGTAATTCAAAGTAGTCTGTCATTTTGTTTAAATTTTCTTGTGCGGTATATTGACTAGTACCATCAAACTGAAAGATTTTACTCTGATAGTATTGTGGCATGGCATGTAATTGACGTGGTAAAACCAAAGGAGCATATCTAGCTCCCATGGCTAAAATTTTTGTTTGTCTATGAGGTGTAGTGGTGTTGTTTGGAGATGAGCTTGAAGTGCTTACAGATGAAGTTGGAACACTTGAAGATGTAGTGGGAATGCTAGAGAATGTGCTTAGAATAATAGAAGGTGGGAATGAAACTTTGGGTTGAAGAGGAAGCTTGGGGATGAATGGTTCTGTGGACTAAACTGTAGTGAAGATTATGGGTGAAGTGAAACTAAATGGATCTATTTTTACAGTTGAAGGAATGGTAGAATGCTTAGGGGTAGCAGCAACCAGGGCAACTAACTCAACTAATTTTTGGAAAAAGGCTTCATCAATATTTTTTATAAGATTTGAAGTCAAAGCATCAAGTTCATCAAAAGTTTTAAGATCATGTTGTTCTGAATCAAGTGAAATAGTTTCCTTCGTTGTTTCAATAAATTGAATGAAATCAGGATCTATTACAATATTAGAGATGAATTTTTCAGAATTTGTTCTAAATAATGAATGTTCAAATGATAAATTGAATTTAATATCTTGTAAGCTTGATGGTTCTTTAGGGAGTGAATTAGATTTGACTAATTGACTACTACTTCCTAAAATATCTACTTTTTTATTTTTTCTTAAAATTCTGTTAGGATCATCAACAATTATAGCAGGTTGTGGATCAGGATGAGACTTGGTATAGTATATTCTTTTGGAAGCTGAAATTTTAACTTTTAATGAAAATTCTAACAACCCTAAATAAAACTTAAGGTGAAAAGATGTCGAAAAGTGTTTGATTTAAAATTTTATTTCAAACTGAGGACTAATCTCCCTAGTATGGTCGCCAGTATGTTATCACTCCAATAATTTCCTAGGGTTGCTATGTGTGTTTAAAAAATATTAGAGGTAACCACAAACCTACTTTTGAGATCAGGATCTAGCCTTCCCAATGCTCAAAGAGGGCTCTCTCTTTATGATTAAATTGTTGTTTTTAATTGATTTTAGGCTAGTTATGTAAGATTTATTCGGTTTGATTTTTTATTTGGTTTAGGTGGAATTACTAATTTAGATGGATAATTGTCTTCTCTACTTTTCCATTGGGCTATGGAGTCAAAACATCAAGAAAATAGGACAAAATCAAGTTATAAAGGAAGTGTTCACAGGGAAGGGTAGCTGGGAAAAGTCAGATCTTTTTAAGGCTGAATGGTGAAGTGGTTTTCAATCAGGCTCAAGGAGCAGTTAAGGATTCCTTAAACAAGAATTATGAATGAAAGAGGAAGAGGTCAATCGAGATGGGAGATCAATTAAGGATTCTTAGATCTAGATATCAGAAGGAAAAATTAAAATTATTAACAATTCAGAATAGATTGTAATTAAACAATTTCTCCAAAATATTCTTGTTATAACATTTAAATTTGGAAAACATACAAGTTTATGGAATACTTGAGAAATAACAATGAACAATAGAAATTTACTTCACTGAATTAGCTCAATACATGAATCCTGTAATGCAATGCATTTATTACTTGTCCAGTCTACTGACTTGAAAATGCTACAATGAGACCTTCGGTACTTGGATCAATTAGAACTATAGAAATGTTCAGGAATCCAAACTTCAAGTTTCTGAAGTATTTATACAAAAACTAGTACAAAATATCCTAAACTGATTTAGGATTTATTCAAGGGAAATAAAATATCTTCATGCAAGAAGATAGACACACGTATGTAACTAATGCAATCTGTCCCTGCTTATTTGGATTTTTTGTTTACTCTTTGATATTTAACTACTTTATATTTTTGGTTGTTGCCTTCACGCTGGCTGTTACTTTCTCTTTCTCGTTGATTTTCCTTTAATTTTGTCATTCATCTTTAAATTGTCTAATCTATTCACTCTTTAACCTGTTCTACTTTGTTTTACCTCCTTTTAATTTTCAGCATTACAGTAAATCATACAATTTCTCCCAAGTATCTTCATCTAGGATTCTAATATTCACCATCCTTTTGTAGATTTCATCTTCTTCAGTGTACTTGGTGAAAGTAGGCTTTTTATGAAGAGGTGATTTACCTGATGCTAGAGGTAAAAGATATTTTCAAAAATCTGGTAAAGTTTCTTGCCTGTTGGAATTCCTTTCAAAAAGGAATTGTTGGATTGTTCTTTGGCCACTTCTCTGATCTTCTTGTCATAATATTCCTACCTCATCAATCTGTCATTAATCACCAATGGATTATGCATACCTTTCTGCCTCAGAACATCAAACTTATTCATAAATTTGTTTATTGCTAGCTTCATGGCTTAACACTTATCTTCAAGTTGTACCATCAAGTTTCTTTTGGAAATTACATTTTTAACCGCTAAATTTTTTTCAGTTCTGTCACTTACTCCATTTTCTTCTAACTCATGCTTGTTCTTAGAGTTTAGAAACTTAATTATCTCTATGGCCTCTTCTGGTTTCTTTTCAAGTTCTTCTTTGAATTTCTAAATGGCTTCACTAGCTTCTGTTATCAAATCTTTCTATTCAAAGATAACTTGGATAGATGGCCAAATATCATTAACAGAGTTAATGATATTGGCCCATAATTGTTTCTTTGCTTGAGCCAAAGGTTCTACCAATGTCAACTCTCTTTCTAACTTCTGAATTCTATTAATTAATCTACTTGACTTCTATGCTTCAGCTGTATGCCTCATGTGTGCTAATTTCTTTTCATCTTCAAGATTCTTTACCTATTATTTTAGTCTATTAATTTCATTTGATTGGATTGACATGTCTTGCATAGCTTTAATAAATTTACCTGCTTCATCACTGGGATGAGATGTTGTTGTAGTTGATGTAGTAGTAGTTGTTGTTGAAAATATTGTTGTTACTGGAATTTTTGTAGTAGTGGGGATTGTTGTAGCCACTGAAGTTGATGTTGAGGCTATGGGAATGGCAGTAACAGTAATTTATTCCATGCTTTCCTTCTTTTCCTGCACTAACTTATCCATCTCATTCTCCATCTCTTTCAGTTTAGATTTCAACTAAATGATGAGATTCATCATTTCATATTTTTGGCCTTCATTCTATAAAACTTCTTTTGTTTGTGGATGTTCAGTGGGAGGTAATTTTAGCTGCTTCTGCAATGAAGCAATGTCTGCATTCTTCTTTTTAATAAGTTCCTCAGCTACTTTGATATTCTTGGGATCATATCCTTCCTTTATGACCAATTCTTCAAGTTTTTTAATTCTGTTGTCCTGGGCTTGTGAGGAAGCCTTCTCTAGTATTAACTAAGCTTTGATGTTTTTAAGAGAATTTTGCAGTTTTTGTACACTCATAGCTTTGTTGGTCATAGTAGAATATATAATTTCTCCAGCTTGCTTATGAAATTAAATTTGGTCGATAGGATGAACATCTTCAGCCATGACTTGAAATGTTGTTTTCCTGTAGCCAGTTGATGACTTTGGATATTGTACTGTGGGCTACAAAAAGGTCATCTGCATTTTCCTGGTTTTATAATCAAAGGTAGAAACTAACCTATTTTGGTCACTAGGTGTCTGTTTCCAATATTGGGCATAAGTCACTGCTTTCAATGCCTCATTCTTCAATTTGATCTCTTTATACCTCTCCATTATATCTTGTTCTTTCTCTACTAGTTTGCTTGATGAAGAGACTTCAACTCTATGTTGTTTCTTAATGATCTAGGCACTATATTTTAATGAATAAAATAATATAAATAATGATTAATTAGTTAATTAGTAATTAGGTTAAAAGGACATGTCTGATGAGACATGACCTTTCGTGAAGAGGCACCTACCTAGTATATAAGCAGGCCTCATTTGTAATTATCAATCATCTCATTCTTCATACATTTTATATAATAATATTTGTATCCTCATGGATATTTTTATATTCCAATTCTTCTGGAGTATTTTAACTTGAGAAGGAACTTTGTTCACTTCATTTGGTATCATATAAATTCGAGCCTTCGCCCGCTTAACCGTTGCACAAAGCCACTGCACAGAGCCAAGCTCTTTGACCCAGATCTTTGACCATAAAAATCGTTAAATTCGTTGCCGTCGAAGCGTTTCGCTACCAATCTTGGAGTTTCTTTTCACCAGTAGGCATTTCTCCAAAATTAAAAATTTGAAGAAATTTCATCAGTAGGCCTTTGGCTAGAATTAAAAATTTGAAGTTTAAACAATAAGGGGAAATAAATTAAAAGGAAAAAAAATAATTTAAAAGAAAATAGTTCCAAAAGAAAAAAAAAATGATTCTACATTATTGATAAAAAGTGCACGATAAAAAAACTATATGTAAGAGAAGGAAGAGTAGATAAGGTTATTTTCATTCTTCTTTAAGTATTTTACAAGCTCGTGGTTTTAGAAGCCCGTGGTAATTGGCCATGGTATTTTCAAGGTAAAATAAGAACAAAAGGAATAAAAAATCTCTGTGTGAATGGTAAGTTTACTTTTACATGGAGAAAAGCCTTTGGCTAGAATTAAAAATTTGAAGTTTAAAAAATAGGGGGAAATAAATTAAAAGGAAAAAAAATAATTTAAAAGAAAATAGTTCCAAAAGAACAAAAAAAATGATTCTACATTATTGATAAAAAGTGCACGATAAAAAAACTATACGTAAGAGAAGGAAGAGTAGATAAGGTTATTTTCATTCTTCTTTAAGTATTTTACAAGCTCGTGGTTTTAGAAGCCCGTGGTAATTGCCCATGGTATTTTCAAGGTAAAATAAGAACAAAAGGAATAAAAAATCTCTGTGTGAATGGTAAGTTTACTTTTACATGGAGAAAATTAATCGAGTCAAATACACATAAGTGGAGATATATTTTATAGGTGAATATAGGTGAATAGCTACATTTCACTAGGGTTGTAACTTTAAAAAAAAGATTTAAAAAAAAAAATCAATTGTTAAAAAAAAAAAAGTTGTTGGAAATGTTGTCATTGATGGCAAAGGAGATGGCAAAGGAGGACCACCTAAGGCAGCAACAAGACAAAGAGAGTAGCATAGCAGCAATATGTAGAGAGGGTCAAGCAACAGAGACAGGGTCATTTAAAGAAGCAGAGGCAGCAAAAGAAGAATTAAGGAGTAGCATCAGTCAAGGAGCAGATGAAACAAAGAGAGCATAAGACAAGTAGCTAAGGAGGAAAAGGCAGCATAGAGACAGAGTAATGAGGAACAATTATTCAAGTGAGAAGTCTATGAAGCACTG
The DNA here is from genome assembly GCA_034641835.2 of Pinus albicaulis. NCBI lineage: Eukaryota > Viridiplantae > Streptophyta > Pinopsida > Pinales > Pinaceae > Pinus > Pinus albicaulis. The sequence continues at coordinate 238,752,177 of CM076571.1, forward strand.
TTGGGGGAATACATCAATTCATTCTGCAAAATTAAATCAAGATCAGGAACAGTTACAAGGAGACAAAGACAGACAATGGAGGCAGAAAAGAGTAAATGAATATAAAGGAGATGGAAAAGGTAAAGACAGGACAGATGCAGAGACAGGAACAGATGCAAAGGCAGAGCCGTTTTCATAGCAGTAGAGGCAGAGGCAGAGTGACAGAAGCGGCAGAGGCAGAGCCACAGATGTTATCCCAAGAATATGTACATATATATATAAATTCAGAGAATCTTTTATACAGTCGGGCATTACACATAACATTCCGGGCATTTGAATCAATGCGTTATATATATATGGTTTATAGATATGCATACACCGAAGAACCAGCATGAATAGGAGCGGAACCATAGTCAGAGGCAGAACCAAAGTCAAAACGGAACCATAATCAAAAAAATATATATATATATATATAATTGAACGAAGAACGGAACCTGGAGCACAGGGAGAACCAGAACCTTGACCGGAGGAACCGTGAGGGGAATGAAACCACGAGCGGGTTCACGGAGGCGGATTTTCCAATTCCGCACCACCTTTCGACCGTAAGGTGGTTTTACAGAAATCGCAGCGATTCCATAGACTTTGTGACACGTGGCATAGGCGGTATTGGAAGCCACCGTTTAACTTGTAATTTCGCGCGTTATACACCGACCAAAGACGCCGAGCGAAATGGATATAAACCGTCGATCTGGCGGAGGAGCATCGGACGGAGATCATTGAACGAAGATGCGCGAGGTTTAATAAAAGCGCACAGAGATTAAGCCAGGTACAGTGAGTTCCGTGGATTGGTCGTTTGACTGAATTGTGGGGCCTGGCGGAGTCATATATATAAATGAATTGGTTTAATTATGGTTTTCGACATTTTATGGTCTTAACATAAGGTCCGGAGGTAATATAAAAGTTGGAGATACGTGCAATGAACTACGGGTATTAATATAAGGCGGCAACCTTGGTGATCATGTTCGACAATAAAGTTGAACTCGTAATTACATTATATATTACCACAGTCTTGACATTTGATTAATTATAATATAATTTAAATATGCGGATGTCGGGTTATTCATATGGACGAATTTCATATATTATATGTGTTGAGATACTATGGTGTCTACGGGGGCTCCCATTCCTCCGTACACATCAAATGGGGTGAGGCCCCGCAGTTAACCATAGCCATTGATCGGCGGTCAACGCGCGATCGGCCAGTCAACTACGGGGGGTGCCTTCCCGTTAACCTCCGCGTTGTCCGACCTCCCGTACTCCGTCGATCTCCATCAACATGCTGTCGGTTTAAACACTGCGCCATCAACCTGTTCATCGTTCTGCTGATTGCGTAGTTGGAAATTACATTCCAACAATTGTATTGTGGGCCCGGGACAGAGCGTGGAATAGGACAATTGTGAGACTGCCGGATGTGGAAATCATTGGGCATGAAACTTGAATGCAGTTATGAGAAAGGAAAAAGAAGAGGAGAGCATGCAGAAGTACACAGAGATTACAGGTTTGACAGGAACACATAAATAAGTACACACAAACACAGTAAACCAAAGTATATAAAACAGGTTCTCTACAGCAGCAAGAAAACACAAATCCAGTAAAGCCAAAATCCAGAAAAGGAGCTGAGTGGAATTGAGATGTATAACTGAAAAATGTAAATGTAATTTTTTATATTGTTTGTGATGCAAAGACAAGTATCCTAAGGAAAAGACAAAATCCCATTGTAGCATGAATTTGTGTACATATTATTATGATTTTAAATTAAGGAGATAAAAAGAGTGAGAAGGCAGAAGGCAAAGAGACATGACTGTACATTTCGAATTCCAAGTAGAATACAAACAGTCATGTGAGGAAATCTATAAATAATATCATTTTGATATGCATAAAGTGAAGTTGATGAAAACAGAATGAGAAAAGGAGAGAGTGTGCAGCAGAATTGAATAAAGTTGAAGAAAATAAGAAAGATGCAAGAGGTCAGAGAGTGTGAATATAGAGAATGCAGAGTATGAAGAATTGAGGAGAAAAGACATGAAGAAGGAGGAGCTGAGCAGAGAAGAAGGAGGGGCTGAGTAGAGATGATGCAGGTCTGATATAAGAGTTGATGAACAGCAGAGAAGATGGTTCAGAACAGAGCTGATATCCAAGGTAAATCAGCAAGTGTGTCTCTTTTGAAAGAGTAAGGAAGTTGGAGCTTCCCTATCAAGTTGTAGCTTGATAGATGTTAGTTGTAGTTGACTGAGGTTGGAGCCTCCTGTAGGTTGGTGCCTGCAGAAAATTGATGGGATTTGGAGCTTCCTTGCAAGTTGTAGCTTGCAGAATTGAGGTATGAGCCTCCTGTAGGTTGGTGCCTAGAGAAAATCAGTGGTGAGAGGGATTTGGAGCTTTCTTTTGCATCACAACAATAATAAGATGTGGTTTTCTCCCTTTATGGGTTTCCACTTATATCTGGTGTCTATGTGCATGATGTCTATGTGTTAATATGATATGTCTATTTTGCTAATACTTGCTGCTAACATATTAAGACTGCTGGTACACTATCTAATCTGCTTATTAATTGCTGCTCATAAATAAATATTGCTCACACATTATGTTGATCATGAAATGAAGGTGTTAATAAAGTAAAATAAGTTTTAAGGGAAAAGTTTTAAAAGTCCATGAATGTGTTAAACTGATTCACCCCCCCCCTCTCAGTTTAACTAAGAGTTCAACAATTGGTATCAGAGCAGGTTCCTTTGGTGTAAGCCTAATAGCTTGAAGGAGACCTGGTTAAGTCATGGACTATCAAAATGTACCTGTGCTAAATACAATAAACTTTCCTGAATGGAGAGATAAGGTTAAAACAGGTTTAATGGCCTATGAACCTGAGGTTTGGAAGCTTGTATGTGATGGTTACTGCACAGACTCCCCCATAGTGAAAGAACAATAGAGGAATACCAAGGCAAAAAGTGTGATATATGAAAGTCTTCACAACAATGACCTTGAGTTGATAATGGATCTAGACTCTGCAAAAGAAATCTGGGACAGATTGCATTTCATGCATGGAATAGACACAGAGGACTGCATTGTCAAGAAGGAGAAGAGAATTAAGAAAAATAGAAATTCATGTCAAAAGGAAGAGGTTCAATCAAATGAGGTACCTGCTGGTGTGAATAGTAGTAAGAGCCATGAAGAAATTGCAGCTGAAGAAAAGGCCAAACTAGACACTGCCTTGACTGAAATAGAAATACTAAAGAATGAAAACAAAGACCTTAAGACAGTGGTGCAAATATGTGATGAGAGAGAATATGAAGATAAGAAAGAAATTATTGACCTGAAGACTCAGCTTGAAGAAGCCAACAAAGTAGAAGACATTCTGATGCAACAAATGAGAGAGAAAAGTCAAGAATGTGAAAGATTAGAAGAAGAGGTAGTGAGCTTAAGAAAGAAATTAGAAAAAGCCCAAAGAGATTTATTAATGAATACTCCACAAATGAAAAGCACTGAACAGTTGGACCAGATTCTAAAGGCTCAAAGGTCACCTCTCATAAAGGCTAGGATAGGATATGAAGGAGAAACAAGCAATTCCAAGGCAGAAGATAACAAGAAAATCATCTTTGTAAAAGCTGCAAAGAACAGTGAAGCAGCTCAGCAGATTATTACAAAAATAGAAGCCAGCAAGAATAGGATTTGTAAAGAAACAAACAAAATCAAGCAGCAACATGAAAGAACAGAGAACGAGAGGATGAAACAATCAGCTGCTAAAGCCTCACATGCTCCTAAAGATGAAATGAACAAATTCGGAAGATATCAAAGGAGGTTCCTCCCTCCTATGAAAAATAGCACATGTTTCTCTTGTCATAAACCAGGACATAATGCAGCATATTGTAAGACAAAGCCAATCCAGTCCAACCAGCAAAGGATGCAGAAAAAGAGAGGAATACCTCAAGCAAGTAAATGGAAAGGACAATCTTCCACCAGGTACACAAATCATTTCCATGGCTATTGTTATACATGCAATAATTTTGGACATAAATCTATTGAATGTAAAATGTATTCAAAAAGGGGAACAAAGTATTGTACTTTAGCTCAAACATACCTTGGTAGAATAAGATGTTATATATGCCTCAAGCTTGGCCACAAAGCAAAGGACTGTAAACTGCCATATATACTAAAGAACTCTAGACAGATGATGGAAACAAAGAAAATCAATCAAAACTATGAATCTAAAAGAAGAACAGACATTATGATGAACCCCAATAAAGTATGGAAGGAAAAGAGAAAGGGGGAGCCTATCATCTCAATAACATAATAAATCTAGCATAGTCATAGGGGGAGCTACTCTAAGAATCAAAGCAAATATCCAACTAGTGATAGATATGAAGCAGCATCTCAGGGGGAGAGAAGTTCATATGTAGTCCCCACAAAAAGTAGTCTAAGCTCCATGAAATGAGAACAGCTATGAGATCAGGAAGAAAAAGGAAAATTCCTCTAACAAGAGAACTATAGAGGAAGAAGATTATCTGATGTTGTAATTAGCTGACAGATTTATGGAAGAAGAGAAGGCAACAAGAAGCCATGATGATAGAAGAAACCTTAGCAATGAACATGTAAGCTAAGAATACTTTAGCTCATTAAAGTAATGATCACACTATGTCTCATACTGCTAGAATTAAAAATGTATCACATTAAGAAGGATGAGTAAGAGAAGTGCTTGTCATCATTAATATCCTTACTTCCTTCATCTACGAAAATGTCCCTTGGAGGAGTACAGTTAAGAGAGTGTTCTGCCCTTGAAGATTCCAAGCAAAGAAATTGAATATGTCCTTCTGAAGATCATCATGTAAGAATAGTTGAATTGGTGTATAAAGCAATATAAAGCAGCAATGATTCTAGAACTGTCATAGAAAATAAAATGCAGTGACATTTTTTCAAATCAGGATGACAGAATAAGTAGCAGGTCCAATTCAATATATTGATGGTGGTTGGTGTGAACAGTGAAAAGATCAATAGTAGAAACTAAGGGTAGATGTGCAAGCTAAAAGTGAAATATTAGCATGGTTTATCAAAATAATATCAATTGATGGTTAGGTACAAGCAGCATGCTTATCAATAGATTACCAAGCATTATCAGTGGAGCAGCAGTATGATACAGGTCCACAGGATCAAAGGACTATGGCAAGAATGCATCAAGGTAAAATTCCCAGGGTTATCTGCAGTCAGTATGAAAAGGTCAGTAGCAGTGCTAAAGGATCAGCATTAGGTTTACACTTGAAGGATTATATTATGATTGCAGCAGTATCTGTTTCTGTATATATAATTGCATGCCTTCTTGAATTCAATACATATATATTCAAGGCCTCTTTCTTAAAATTGTTCATAAACTGGGTAAAAGATATAAATTAATCAACTTGAAGATGGCTTTGTTGGAAATAATCATGACAGAATAGTTAAAGTATCTGAAGAGTAAAGGACTAGCTGTGACTACCAGCTGAAACTCAAAAGTTTATTTTTAATACTACTTCAGCACAAAGGATTTGCTGGTAACCCATTTTTAAAGAGATATTGATTATTGACATACATACCCCCTAATGTCATAAAGGAAAGTGCATGATTGATAAGTGAGACTGACTAATACACTGAATGTATCTAGTCTCAAGGGTTTGTTTTTTAAACTACATTATGAAAGCAGTAAAGGCATTTGATCTCTTAGATCAAATTCTAGTTAATTCATTGATCACATCAGTAAACAGAACCTGCAGCTATTAAGTGGAATATCATTATTAGCATCCTAGCTCATATCATCACCAACAAGCAAGAAAAGTGAACCACAGCTATAAAATCCATATTGGCATCATCACAATTGAACAAATGTTGTACTGTAGATGATTATTGTAGCAGAAGACAGACTCCAACTACAACCTTCCTCAATAGATGTGCATCATAGATGAAGATCAGAATATAGACTGAAGCATAGCTGAAGCAAGATTGATATGTCACATGGAGCATTCACAATCTGTAAGTGTACATTCAAGATCAATAATCCTCAAAGTGTTCTCTCAACAAGTCTTGTAGACAAGTTTAGAGCAGCATGGTACAATGTCAGAAGAAGAAGGCCTAAACACATCTCAGAGAGAATAAATGAACAGATAGAATGCACACTAGGAAATGAGCAACCCTTTACCATTGATGTCAAAGGGGGAGGAAAAAGCAGATAGGCAGAGGAAGCATTGGATTATTGGAGGAGGTGTTGCCATCAATGCCAAAGGGGGAGACTGTTGGAAATGTTGTCATTGATGGCAAAGGAGGACCACCTGAGGCAGCAACAAGACAAAGAGAGCAGCATAGCAGCAAGACGTAGAGAGGGTCGAGCAGTAGAGACAGGGTCATTTAAAGAAGCAGAGGCAGCAAAAGAAGAATTAAGGAGTAGCATCAGTCAAGGAGTAGATGAAACAAAGAGAGCATAAGACAAGTAGCTAAGGAGGAAAAGGCAGCATAGAGACAGAGTAATGAGGAACAATTATTCAAGTGGGAAGTCTATGAAGCACTGTTGGGGGAATACATCAATTCATTCTGCAAAATTAAATCAAGATCAGGAACAGTTACAAGGAGACAAAGACAGACAATGGAGGCAGAAAAGAGTAAATGAATATAAAGGAGATGGAAAAGGTAAAGACAGGAGCAGATGCAGAGACAGGAACAGATGCAAAGGCAAAGCCGTTTTCATAGCAGTAGAGGCAGAGGCAGAGTGACAGAAGCGGCAGAGGCAGAGCCACAGATGTTATCCCAAGAATATGTACATATATATATATATATAAATTCAGAGAATCTTTTATACAGTCGGGCATTACACATAACATTCCGGGCATTTGAATCAGTGCATTATATATATATGGTTTATAGATATGCATACACTGAAGAACCAGCGTGAATAGGAGCGGAACCATAGTCAGAGGCGGAACCAAAGTCAAAACGGAACCATAATCGAAAAATATCTATATATATATATATATATATAATTGAACGAAGAACGGAACCTGGAGCACAGGGAGAACCGGAACCTTGACCGGAGGAACCGTGAGGGGACTGAAACCACGAGCGGGTTCACGGAGGCGGATTTCCCAATTCCACACCACCTTTCGACCGTAAGGTGGTTTTGCAGAAATCACAGCGATTCCATAGACTTTGTGACACGTGGCATAGGCGGTATTGGAAGCCACCGTTTAACTTGTAATTTCGCGCGTTATACACCGACCAAAGACGCCAAGCGAAATGGATATAAACTGTCGATCTGGGGGAGGAGCATCGGATGGAGATCATTGAATGAAGATGCGCGAGGTTTAATAAAAGCGCACGAAGATTAAGCCAGGTACGGTGAGTTCCGTGGATTGATCGTTTGACTGAATTGTGGGGCCTGGCGGAGTCATATATATAAATGAATTGGTTTAATTATGGTTTTCGACGTTTTATGGTCTTAATATAAGGTCCGAAGGTAATATAAAAGTCGGAGATACGTGCAATGAACTCCTGGTATTAATATAAGGCGGCAACCTTGGTGATCATGTTCGATAATAAAGTTGAACTCGTAATTATATTATATATTACCACAGTCTTGACATTTGATTAATTATAATATAATTTAAATATGCGAATGTCAGGTTATTCATATGGACGAATTTCATATATTATATGTGTTGAGATACTATGGTGTCTACGGGGGCTCCCATTCCTCCGTACACATCAAATGGGGTGAGGCCCCGCAGTTAACCATAGCCGTTGATCGGCAGTCAACGCGCGATCGGCCAGTCAACTACGGGGGGTGCCTTCCCGTTAACCTCCGCGTTGTCCGACCTCCTGTACTCTGTCGATCTCCGTCAACATTTTGTCGGTTTAAACACTGCGCCATCAACCTATTCATCGTTCTGTTGATTGCGCAGTTGGAAATTACATTCCAACAATTGTATTGTGGGCCTGGGACAGAGCGTGGAATAGGACAAGTGTGAGACTGCTGGATGTGGAAATCATTGGGCATGACTCTTGAATGCAGTTATGAGAAAGGAAAAAGAAGAGGAGAGCATGCAGAAGTACACAGAGATTACAGGTTTGACAGGAACACATAAATAAGTACACACAAACACAGTGAATCAAAGTATATAAAATAGGTTCTCTACAGCAGCAAGAAAAGACAAATCCAGTAAAGCCAAAATCCAGAAAAGGAGCTGAGTGGAATTGAGATGTATAACTAAAAAATGTAAATGTAATTTTTTATATTGTTTGTGATGCAAAGGCAAGTATCCTAAGGAAAAGACAAAATCCCACTGTAGCATGAATTTGTGTACATATTATTATGATTTTAAATTGAGCAGATAAAAGGAGTGAGAAGGTAGAAGGCAAAGAGACATGACTGTACATTTCGAATTCCAAGTAGAATACAAACAGTCATGTGAGGAAATCTATAAATAATATCATTTTGATATGCATAAAGTGAAGTTGATGAAAACAGAATGAGAAAAGGAGAGAGTGTGCTTGGAAATTGAATGAAGTTGAAGAAAATAAGAAAACTGCAAGAGGTCGGAGAATTATTGAATATAGAGAATGCGGAAGTGTAGAAAATTGGGAGAAAAGACATGAAGAAGGAGGAGGAGTGAGCGGAAGAGAAGGAGGAGGAGGTACGGCGAGGAGATGATGCGGTACGATATAGTTGATGAACGGCGGAAGATGGTATGGAAGCAGTGATGTCAAGGTGAATCGACAAGTGTGTCTCTTTGAAAGAGTAAGGAAGTTGGACTTCCCTATCAAGTTGTAGCTTGATAGATGTCAGTTGTAGCTGACTGAGGTGGGAGCCTCCTGTAGGTTGGTGCTTGCAGAAAATTGACGGGAGTTGGAACTTCCTTGCAAGTTGTAGCTTGTAGAATTGAGGTTGGAGCCGCCTATAGGTTGGTGCCTACAGAAAATCAATGGTGAGAGGGAGTTGGAGCTTGCCTTTGCATCACAACAATAATAAGATGTAGTTTTCTCCCTTTATGGGTTTCCACTTATATCTGGTGTCTATGTGCATGATGTCTGTGTGTTGATATGGTATATCTAGTCTGCTAATACTTGCTGCTCACATATTAAGACTGCTAATACAGTGTCTAATCTTCTTATTAATTTCCGCTCACAAATAAATATTGCTCACACATTATTTTGATCATGAAATGAAGGTGTTAATAAAGTAAAATAAGTTTTAAAGGAAAAGTTTTAAAAGTCCATGAATGTGTTCATGATTCACCCCCCTCTCGAGTTTAACTAAGAGTTCAATAATTGGTATCAGAGCAGGTTCCTTTGGTGTAAGCCTAATAGCTTGAAGGAGACCTGGTTAAGTCATGGACTATCAAAATGTACCTGTGCTAAATACAATAAACTTTCCTGAATGGAGAGATAAGGTTAAAACAGGTTTAATGGCATATGAACCTGAGGTTTGGAAGCTTGTATGTGATGGTTACTGCACAGACTCCCCCACAGTGAAAGAACAACAGAGGAATGCCAAGGCAAAAAGTGTGATATATGAATGTCTTCACAACAATGACCTTGAGTTGATAATGGATCTAGACGCTGCAAAAGAAATCTGGGACAAATTGCATTTCATGCATGGAATAGACACAGAGGACTGCATTGTCAAGAAGGAGAAGAGAATTAAGAAAAATAGAAATTCATGTCAAAAGGAAGAGTTTCAATCAAATGAGGTACCTGCTGGTGTGAATAGTAGTAAGAGCCATGAAGAAATTGTAGCTGGAGAAAATGCCAAACTAGACACTGCCTTGACTGAAATAGAAAGACTAAAGAATGAAAACAAAGACCTTAAGACAGTGGTGCAAATATGTGATGAGAGAGAATATGAAGATAAGAAATAAATTATTGACCTGAAGACTCAGCTTGAAGAAGCCAACAAAGTAGAAGACATTCTGATGCGACAAATGAGAGAGATAAGTCAAGAATGTGAAAGATTAGAAGAAGAGGTAGTGAGCTTAAGAAAGAAATTAGAAAAAGCCCAAAGAGATTTATTAATGAATACTCCTCAAATGAAAAGCACTGAACAGTTGGACCAGATTCTAAAGGCTCAAAGGTCACCTCTCATAAAGGCTGGGATAGGATATGAGGAAAGCAAGCAGTCCAAGCGGAAGATAACGAAAATAAATATTGTAAAGACATAAAGAACCAATGACATTTCGTGGATATTAAAAACCAAAACCATGTTAGAATAAGTTGTAAAAAACACTAAAACAAAATAAGCATCAACATGAAAAAAACGAAGAAACGAGAGGATGGAAACAATGTTCTAAAGCCTCCAGGCTCTAAAGTGAAATGAAAGACAAATTCAGAAGATATCAAGGAGGTTCTCCCTCCTGAAAAATAGCACAAGTTTCTCCTGTCATAAACCAGGACATAATGTAGCATATTGTAAGACAAAGCCAATCCAGTCCAACCAGCAAAGGATGCAGCAAAAGAGTAGAACCCCTCAAGCAATCAAATGGAAAAGTCAATCCTTCACCAGGTACACAAATTACTTCCATGGCTACTGTTATGCATGCAATAATTTTGGACATAAATCTGTTGAATGTAAACTGTATTCAAAAAGGGGAACAAAGTATTGTACATCAGCTCAAACATACCTTGGTATAATAATATTTTATGTATGCCTCAAGCTTGGTCACAAAGCAAAAGACTGCAAACTACCATATATACTAAAGAACTCTAGACAGATGATGGAAACAAAGAAAATCAATCAAAACTATGAATCTAAAAGAAGAACAGACATTATGATGAACCCCAATAAAGTATGGAAGGAAAAGAGAAAGGGGGAGCCTATAATCTCAATAACATAATAAATCTAGCATAGTCGCAGGGGGAGCTGCTCTAAGAAACAAAGCAAATATCCAACTAGTGATAGATATGAAGCAACATCTCAGGGGGAGAGCAGTTCATATGTAGTCCCCACAAAAAGTAGTCTAAGCTCCATGAAATGAGAACAGCTATGAGATCAGGAAGAAAAAGGAAAATTCCTCTAACAAGAGAACTATAGAGGAAGAAGATTATCTGATGTTTTAATTAGCTGACAGATTGATGGAAGAAGAGAAGGCAACAAGAAGCCATGATGATAGAAGAAACCTTAGCAATGAACATGTAAGCTAAGAAGACTTTAGCTCATTAAAGTAATGATCACACTATGTCTCATACTGCTAGAATTAACAATGTATCACATTAAGAAGGATGAGTAAGAGAAGTGTCTGTCATCATTAATATCCTTACTTCCTTCATCTACGAAAATGTCCCTTGGAGGAGTACAGTTAAGAGAGTGTTCTGCCCTTGAAGATTCCAAGTGAAGAAATTGAAGATGTCCTTCTGAAGATCATCATGTAAGAATAGTTGAATTGGTATATAAAGCAATATAAAGCATCAATGATTCTAGAACTGTCATAGAAAATAAAATGCAGTGACATTTTTTCAAATTAGGATGACAGAATAAGTAGCAGGTCCAATTCAATATATTGATGGTGGTTGGTGTGAACAGTGAAAAGACCAATAGTAGAAACTAAGGGTAGATGTGCAAGCTAAAAGTGAAATCTCAGCATGGTTAATCAAAATAATATCAATTGATGGTTAGGTACAAGCAGCATGCTTATCAATAGATTACCAAGCATTATCAGTGGAGTAGCAGTATGATACAGGTCCACAGGATCAAACGACTATGGCAAGAATGCATCAAGGTAAAATTCCCAGGGTCATATCGACTTATATCAACAAGGATGACTGCCTCGCGACGAGAAGACATTTGTAGCAGGAAACAAAATCAAGGCCTTTCATCAACAAGCTTTGAGGACAAAGCTTTTTGAGGAGGAAGGAAATGTAATGAATAAAATAATATAAATAATGATTAATTAGTTAATTAGTAATTAGGTTGAAAGGGCATGTCCGATGAAACATGACCTTTCGTGAAGAGGCACTTGCCTAGTATATAAGCAGGTCTCATTTGTATTTATCAATCATCTCATTCTTCATACATTTTATATAATAATATTTTTATCCTCATGGATATTTTTATATTCCAATTCTATTGGTGTATTTTGACTTGAGAAGGAACTTTGTTCACTTCATAGACGTTGAAGGTTGATGAGTTTCCTCTGAAATAGTAGGAGGTGCATTGTCCCTAACAATAAAATCTGTATCAATAATCTCAACTATGTCCACTATTTCCTCTTGTTCAATTACAGGATTCGACTTGGGCTTCTTCTCTTTGAGCTGAATATGAACCTTCTTCTCTTACTCTCTTGGAGTTCCTATCTTGTAGGGCTGGAGTATGCAGGACAAAACTAGTCTCAACTGTTTTCTCCACCTCTTTCAAAGTATTTTCCAACCACTCTGACTAGTTGGAGTACTTTTCAATCTCTAGTTTGGAATCATGGATAAAAGGAGTTAATTTTAATTTGACTCTAAGTTTTCTGATAAATCCCAAAGGATCATACTTCCATTTGAAATTATCACTGAACTTGAATTCCTCTAAACACTTTTCTGCTTGTTGACCAGTATTCCTATTATTGCAAATGAAAGGACCAAGCTGGTTCTTTATTTTAAAATGAGTTTTCTCATTTGCTGACAAAATATTAACCTCATCTAAATTTAAAATTTGCCTCATATATTCTAGTGCAAATAAGCTCATTGGGAGGTATTTGGGCAGCTTATATGGAGTGAGTTGACATCCATACACCCTAATTTCAGTGTGGTTCTGGTATAAATTCCAGTCTCTTGTTCTACTGTGTTCAGACAATTGCAATACTTTCTTTATCTCTTCATTGATCCTAGGTTGACTGCTACTGGTTAGCATGTTGACAACTAGATGAATAAATGAATCAATGAAATCCTTCTAGGTTAATTCTGTGGAATCCTTTCGGATTAAGGAAGTCCATAAGACCACAGATTGGGGGTTACCCTCTGTGTCCATTTTTTGAAGGCTAACTGCAAAATTTTCAAATTGGAAGTACAAGAATAAATGAAACAAAACTAATGAATACTTAAACATTCCTTCCTCAGGTAATTTAACCAATTGCTCATCGATGGCATGTGATAAGTATTGAGAAAATTTAAATGTAAAATTTGGAGGCTGTCATGGGCAGAAAATGGATAGAAAACCTAAGACGGAAGCATCTACATATTCATCTGTGAAGTACCCTAAAATGCAAGAGGGCATTGTGACAATCTGTCTGGTTCTCTCTGAAAAAATTGAGGTTGAATAAGGAGGGTTACTCTTTAGGGTTTCAACTGATGGAGGAAGAAAGGTTTGGAAGATTTTAAACCTCTTGGGAAAGTCTAGTTTCAGATATAATTAAGTGAGTATTTCAATAGACAATGGGGCTTCGTCAGGCTTGGGTTAGATTTGCAACATCTAGTTTATTGACTCTGCAGTAATTGTGAACAAAATCTCTTTGTTGTGGGTTACTAGGGCTCTTTCATTGGGCAGATAATTAACTTAACAGATTCTGATGATTTATAGAAACTGGAAGGTCTGTGGGAATATTTTTTTGGGTAGGCTTGAATCCCAAAGGAGGATATCATCAGCCTGGTCCATGAATTTATCATGGCTCTAGCAATGGAGCTCAAGGAGGTCTAAATCAGTGACTATATCACTGATTTTGAAGTCTTTTTCTACAAGAGGGGTATGCTAAACATCAATTACAGGGGGTTGCAGAGGGTTTACAGTCACAATGCCCTGGGAAGCCATAGATTTGTTTATTTTAATAAATTTATTACTTTCTTGCTTTAGTATAGGTCTCAGGCACTTCAGGAATGCCTGTGAAATGGTGATTTCAGTCTACAAAAAGGGTTATGGTTGCAGCAGAGACTTTCTTGGTCTTATAAAGCTTCGGACTGAGTTGGCAACGATTCTGGTAGAAAAAGGATTGAATTTGAATCTATAATGGCTTCAAAATAGGTTGGAAACGGTTATTTTTCTCAAACTTGAACAAAAAAGGTGAAAAACAGTTTAAAGGCAGGATTTAATACTTTTGTTTTTGACCGAATGCAATTAATCATAAGGCATGGAGTCAATTTCTAACAGGGTGGTATCATTGCAATGGGAGAAAACAAGAGAAGTGGTTTATTGCACATGAAGAGGCAGGTTGGTGGTTTTCGGCTGGGGAGTGCAATAAGATGTGGGAATGATGTGTGGCAGGGGAGTGGGGGTGTGAAACCACCCATTTCGCAACCCCCCAATGGTTTTAAACGTCGGGTAGTCGGGGGTGCGAAAAATCTCATTGTTCATTGGATCAGATGAATGGAAATCTGACGGATGACAGGTGTTGAGGGATGAGTCGAGGATTTGATAAGTGGGACCAGGAATAAATTATTCGAAGGGGTATGTAATCAATGGGGATTTATATGCAAGGTTGGGTTAATTAAAATTAGGCCCGAGATATATATAAACGATATGTTTAAACTAATATAAAGTGGTTAATATGATATGGGATCAGGGATTTTAATATAGGGGTTTAATGAAATAAACTATAGTTTATGCAATAAAATAGGGTTGGGAAAATATATATGCGGAAGTTTATATAAAGTGGACCCGGGAAAATTAGTGGGATCGGATAATATACTTAAAATGGAGGGGTTTTAACATGAATGGGGTTAATAAAATATGTATGCGGGAAATTTAATATGATAAGGGGTAAATGAATATGGATGCGGGATGAGTTAAAATGAAATCGAGGAATGGTTTTTACTGTGGGGCCCGAAACTTTAACTATTTAAAACTATGTCTATTTTTAGACATATGGATCATGTTCTATGAGTTGCAGGATGCTATTTGTGGATGGTTGGTCAAGTCGGGAAAAATAGATGGACTTCTATTTTTAGACATATTGGGAAAAATCTATTTTTAGATTGCCAGTCTAAAAATAGATATGTCGAATATTATTAGCTCTTAATAATATTTGGACTATAAACATTATCTTATTCTCTTGGAGCACTTCAGTTAAGTGCACAAATGTGGCACAGGAGCTGACAGAAGGAATTACGCTATTTGTGAGGGTTAAGTGGAGCTATTACATGGATACTTCAGTTAGAACTCATGTGACAGAGTTTGGTGGAGTTGATTGAGGAGTTAATGGAGTTGTGTTCAGTTTAACTAATCTAAACATAGTTGAGCTATTTGTATCTAGTTTAATTGATTGATAAAATTAGTGAAGAGTGGTGTGAATTAATTATTAATTAATTCACTAATTATAAACTCATTAATCAACTAAAGAATACATCAGTTAACTTCAGTGCATGGACAGTTTCAGTGGAGACCAGTGAAGAGATAGGTGAAAGAGCAGGTTAACTATCAGTTGTGACTATATTGTTGCATATTTGCAACAAGGAGTGATTGGAGAAGCCAATGAGGATTGCGCAGTACAAGCCAGTTGGTTCAAGTTATTTAATGAGCCATCCTACAGCATTGATTACACAATATAGGCTAGCTATCAGGTGGTAGAGATTGGAGCGTGTGTTTTGCTAGATCTAGCTTGATTAGAGTGTAGCAATTGGAGGTTGTGTTGAGAGCTTGTGAGGAGCTTTGTACAATGATTGTTACATGATCTCTATGACATATAATATACAGATAGTTAGGGGTTTTCATCTTTAAGGTTTTCCATGAAATACTGTGTTCATATGTGTGATTGTTTATGGTTTTAATGTGCGCATGCGATTGTTTTTATTTCCGCAATTAATGATCAATGGTAGAAGAGATTTTGTATTGTGCATGAAGTTAAAATAGTGTGTGATCAAGAGAATCTTGGTGAATAATATATCAGTTATTCAAATTTCTACAAAGGGAAAAGGGGTGAAGTAAGGGGAAAAGGTTAAAATGAAGGTAAAGAGATATTTTCTAAAGGAAAATGACTTTTTACAAGGGAAAATCCCTTCTAAGAATGGAAAATATGGTTTTTAGCAAGGGGATGGGATTTTGGGGGATATTAGTGATATGAAATGACCAATTGATTCTTTCCATGCTTTTTGAAAGTAATCTACCTACCCATCATTTACCCTAACATTTTTTCTTCATTTATTGGGTGCATTTGAGCTTGCTGACCCTTTATTTTCTTTTAATAAGCAAACTAATCTAATTCTAACCTTATAACTTTGAATTGCTCAGATTAAACTGATGAGCTCATTTGTATTATCTACCTAACTATTGATCTACCAAGATTAAATGTTCTGGCTAGATCTTTATTCACTATCTATCAATACTAGAAATTTAAAAGCATGAATGAGTCAAGATTAAGATGTTTGACCATCATGAATTGTTTCATTTTGGACAAGCTGCACACAATTTTATTTGCAAAAATAACTAAAAGTAGTGGAATTTGAATGTGCACACTTTCATGATCTATTTATATCTCTTTTTCTGGGGTTCACACTTTATTTTATTTTTTGATCTTTTTCTTTTAGTCCTTTGATTTTTATTTTAGGACTTACCCTCTTTACGTTTTTTAATATGGGAAAACATTTTGCAGAAAGAAAAAGTATGTACAATATTACAAGATGTTAACATATTCAATTCAAAATTATGATCCCTATTATTATAGGACCCTAACACAAGGTATCGGTTTAGGTCGTACAACCCACAATGTTGTTGAATATAGTTTAGTCATCAAACTTCTGTTAGAAGCTATTTCTCTTGGCATTAGAGAATTGGTTGTAAACCTTGATTCACAACTTGTTGTTCTTCAGCGCAATGGGAAATATTCCATCCGAAACCCTCAAATTTGGAGAATGTATCTGCGTGTTCATATTTTGGAAATAATTTTTTATTACATTAAATATCACCACATTCCAGGACACGTGAATACATTAATAGATGCATTGGCTAATTATGTTTTAGATAGACATTGGCAGAATCTGTAAAACCATGAATAATCATCATTTAGTAAATATGAAAATATAGCATATATATGTGTGTGTGTGTGTGTGTGTGTGTGTGTGTGTGTGTGTGTGTGTGTGTCAGTATCGTTTGCAAAGTTTTATTACATCATCATCCAAAAAATATGTGTTATGGTACACAGGAGACTCGCATGTCTAAAAAATAACAACTACAGAAATAAAACTAAAGTGGACTAATTAGCATGATGCTCATGGAAAAAATTTACTCCTCGGATAACTCGAGTCGGAAACCGATGAATGCGGTCTGAGACCCCCACAGTGTACCTCTGGTAGCATCGGGGAATATCATGAACCCAGGTGTACACTGGAATCCCAATAGTCAATGCATCTAGGTTCAGGGCTATTTCTTCTTCATTTTCTACTCCTTCCTCATAAGGAGTCACCTCGAACTCTCTCATCAACCTTCTTGCTATGGGAGACATCCCAGCAGGTCTTTCCTGTCCCACATCTGTAGTATACAAGTTGAAGACATTAGAGCACATATACCAAAAAAAAAAATATAATATGCAAAACTTAATTAAAAAAAAATTTACCTCCATCATCCCAATGGTCCCCTTCTAGAAGAGGAATATCTGGGTCACCTCTGAAATCGGTCCCATAATACGTCCAGTCCTCCACCATGATGAGTTGTCACCTCAATCACATGAATAATGCTAGTTTGTACCACATGTGTTGGCCTCCTCCAGAGCGAAGCATCAACTCGCTCCACCAGATCATCTGTGGATACCGTGGTGCTGGCATCGCCACTTCCGCCCACTAAAATTGGAACAATGGTACTTGTTCCAAAAATAAGGACACCATGATTGAACCATACCCAAACTATTTCAGTTGAACAATTTTACATTTGCTGAGCTGCTTCTTCATATTGGCCAAAACTACCTTCAACCATTTGAAGACCGTGGGTGCCATGTAGTCGATGGCCATCTCAAGTTGAGATTTGGTTGCCTCATGACGAGCTTGTGCCCCTGTGGCACGTTTTATAGTATACAAGACTACATTTAAAGGTAGGTTTTTTATGGTTCTTATGTCAACCTTCTCACTTGATGACTTGTTTTCTTTCGGACACCGTCTCCCTATTAGCATATCTATGCTCTCACCCATAATGTGGCTTCCTGCTATACGAGATCGTTCACCCCTTTGTGAAAAAATAGTGATGAAATAGATCTTAGAGACCTCGATTTTTAATTCTTGGTCACGAATTATAAATCTTTCTCATCCCGTGTCCCAAATGCTTACCAGGTACTGCAGCAACTCAGGCTGAGATCTTATTCCTAGAGTTATGAAGAATTTGAGGAGCTCGCAGTTCCTCAAAGTGGCAATATAGTCTTGATTTTTCATAGCTTCTCTGTCCACTTTTTCATGCTATGTCTCCCTCCATTCAATGGCCATTTTTCTTCATTCTTTTCTTCCCATCATAGAAAAAATACAACACATTGTTAAAATCTAAACCTAAAAATTTATTTTCAATGATGCTTTGTGGAGATATTTTTTGTTTTTTTGGCCTCTGCATCCAGTGTGCCTGTTTTAAAACTAGGTGCACCAATTGGCACATGACCTATGCAAAAAAATAAGGATTGACGAAATCTTGAAGGACATACCCATGTCGATCCGCCGTGAAAGTGTGTTTGAAAATCTTTCCCAAAAATTCAAAATATAGTATGAAAATTGCTAAAACAGATATAAAATTAGAGATTTTAAGCATGGCTCTTACCTACCATTGATGGTTTTTCGAATGACTTCCTAGATCAACCATGATTAGCTCCTGAAGGATCAAGGCAAACAAGGGTAAAAAACTTCTCTATTGACTTCTGAAAGTGAAAAGTGAAAATATTTTTACTTTTTTGTTATTTATAAAAGTTCAAGTCATTTTTAGGGTTTTTTCAATATTTTAAAATATTATTACCTTGAAAAAATATAATGTTTTCACTCTTGTGCAACAACAAGATAACTTTTTGACTGATAATGTGAGAACGAGTTCTAGTTTATTACTTTTTCAAACTCGATAAAAATAAATGAAAAATTCACCCACTCGAAGTCACCTTTAAGTTCTTTTCTAACTCTCGAAATATGAGAATATTATCGAGTACTTGTCATTTTGAGCTTGTTAAAGTGGATGAAATGTTGTTTACCTAGTATAAGTTTACCTCTTTTTTGGGTTGAGATAAACTATTTACGAAAAATGAATACCTTAGTCGATCGCGACTAAGAGGCTCTCTCGAACTTTTTTTTCTACCTTTTTGAATTCAAGGGAATTTCTACGAAAAGGGTCCTCTATAGTTTTATTTTCAGCCTCTTTTGAAACTCTCTAAACATTAAAATACATCAAGTTTCACCTTTTTTAGACTCGTTAAAATTCAACGACATTGGACTCATCACCATGAAGATATTGAGTTCCTCCTTCCTAGGGCTCTTAAAATGTACTCGAATGGATTTGTCTGAAGGAAAAACTTATATTCCAACCATATGCTATCCCTTTAAATATTGTATTAAAAAAAAAATTGGGTACTCTCCAGAAATGGTGGGGGAAAATGGAAGTATTTATTAGTTTCATCGGCAGTATGTCGCTCTTGAACATGGCACATCCTTTGTTTCGTGTCGTGTTGTGACATCCTACATTCGTCACTTTGCCTCCAGGGGTCTTAGAAATCTGTTTTCCTCTCATTCAATTACCAATTTTGTCAACATGATCTCTGATTCCATTTGTGTCAAATACTACCAAATTTTGGAGTCGTGTCGTTGATAGGTCCATGAGAAGTTCCTTCTGCAACTTGTTCATTACATGTTTCTCTGTCAAGTATTGATTCACAGCTATCTTGTTTCCTCTGTCTCGTGCGGATGATGTGGGATACATCATGGCCCTCCTTCAACGATTTTCATCCTATCGACTTCAGCTCATTATCCAGGAAGTTGATCTAGAGACTCATTTTCAGTACCTTAGAGCCTGCATGCCCTAATGGCAGGTTTTTCACATTCGACGATAGGTTTACCTTTTTTTTTTTTTATCGGATCATTTCATGATTGTTTGAATGCAGTTCCTTATTCACATATTGTGGATTATAATACTAGTATCTTGAGGGCCATTGTCATTATTGGTGGTCTCTCTTGTATATATTAACAATTTGTATCATTGACTGGTAATCAGGTGATTTTCTTGCATGTTTGACTTCCGATCTTTCATTCATATGCCTAAAAGTGTACTTGGTTGGATCATTATGGAGCGCAAGATCTTGGATTTAGTATTAAAAAGTCCAAGTTGCGAGGCAATATGTGTTATTCATCATTGTACACATGACTCTTCTATCTGGATGGTTGCAACCATACCTGAGTCCATATTTGTGATCCTCCATATTGCTAGGTAGTTTTGTCCATGCCACAGATCTTATTACATGATCTCTTTTACAGATGGCTACGTCCATACCTTATGTTCATGTGTTTATCTTAGAGATTTTAGTTATGTATATATGTGCTTATTCGCATGTTTTCCGATGATGATGTCTTGGTCCTGACACTTACTCGTAAATCATTTCACCCCCCAGTCTCATTCTGCCTTCATGCTTTAGGGGGCATCTGTTACACAAAATTTTGTCACTTTTTTTGTAATTCCTATTCCCAAATCCTGGAGAACCCTTGAAGTGGTCCCTGTGTACTTTTCCCATCATGGAAATCATGCCTTTGACTCCCATTCAATCTAAATACAAAACTCTCTTTTGATCATTTCTGGAGTAGCTCCCTAAAAAACCACCATTATGGAGCAGCGCAACCTTTTTGTGTCTCACCAACGTCGATGGTCCATCCTTGGCCTATGACCAGCGTCGATCAGTGCTAGTATGAAGCTAATACCTGCACTAAACTACTTCTGGAATAGTTTTTAAAATGGAAATGAAGCTTCATAATCTAGAAGCTTTAAGGGCGGAGAGGTGGTTTTTTTTAATGAGGATATGGCCTAGCTTCTCCCTTTGGGTCTCTTTTTCCTACAAAAGAGGAACCACCCAAGGGGATAAGTCATTTACCCACCTTAAATGGATCCATGTCCCCTCCTCCATCACTATAAAATGGACATCTTCCCATGACTCTGCTATTCAAAACATATATAGAAGAGAAGAAGAGAAAAGAGAGGTTTTTCTATAGGCATATAAGGATATAGTTGAGACCTTTTTCCTTCTCACACTGAGATGAAACGAGTGCTTTGGAGACGTGCCTAGATTCATACTCGTCGAAGGAGAGATTCAACATCAAGGCGTAGGTTATAACTCCTTTTTTATTAATAATATGATACAAATGATATTTATTTTCCATTCTTGTCCATGATTCATGATAAGATCTCTAGCATTCCTTGATCCGCTATATAGATACTTTTTGGTATATGCATGTTGTCCTTTCACGTTTCTTGTTGATTGTTCACTTGTGTGGGTAATTAAACATTAGTAGCAGCGGAGATCGATCTTGGAAGAACAAGAGATCGAAAGGAATTGGACAAGGAACAACATCACAGTATCATATCGAGTTAGGCCATCTCCTTCTATCTATGTTTCATTTATAATGTAGGAAAGTAGGTGTTATCTTGTTTCCTTTGCTGCTATACCCACCCTAGGGTTGGAGGGATCGTCTCCTTCCAAAGAGAGGATTTACCTACAAAACAGAGGGAGCCAAGTCTCAGAAATCATAGGGTTTATTTGACACAAATAATGTAGCGCACAAGAGTGCACATACAGAGGGGAATTTAGAACTTTGAGACACTGAAAAATGACATGCATAAAAAGATGGTAACTTAGAGCTTTAACAAGCTATGGACTGCCACGTGGATGGGGCAAAAAATTGATAGGCCTGGAGAATGTATAAGCTCTAATAGATCTAGATTTGAATGATATTTGAGAGGAAAATTATAAGTAAACAAAGGGAGGGGTATGTGTTATCAGAGCTATGATACCACTGTTAATACTTGTGAGAGTGAAATACATAATTTATATAAATGTCATATTCAAATATTATTCATATGAGACACATAAATACATAAGATTATGACCTGTGGTTCCATTTTCCAAGTTGTCTATTGGACTTCTCATGACTCTTTATATTCACTTCTAGATTTTCTCCTTCCACATAAGTGAATACTACAATTTACATAATACCCTAAGGATTACATTTACAATAGAAAGAATTTCCCTTATAGCATAAAAACATCAATCCTACTTTCGAATGAGTGACCCAATGAGTCATTTCCAATATTCCTATTTATATAAAGGAAATAACCCATTCAGTCATTTATAAGGATCAACCTTTGGGTGCCTTCAAAATTTTCTCATGATGCAAGAAATCTAGGTCATTGATACTTTTTGCAATATTACCATTAGGTATTTTTGAAATATCCCTCGATGTATATAATTAAATTTTCAATCCATTTCAAAATATTTCATATCAATCAATTTTGAAATATCCGTACAATGTGAGGAAAAATGCCAACAAACCATTGAAAACATCACCCATCAAAAACTTTTTAAAGATCTACCTAATATGAGGAAATATACCATTGGTACTTTTTAAAGGATTATTCATTATACGCTTTGGAAATTTCTACATGATGTTAAGAAATATACAAGCACACAACTTTGAAATATTTCCCATATACAGGGCCATTGGAAAGATGCTTGGAAGTACCCTGTGAGAGAATTTTCTTACTCCTCTTTGAAGTAATAACCCCACGAGTATGGGCCATCTAGAGCTATCAACCATTCTATTTTTTAACAATATTTATTCCTTAATAAGTTGTAAATTTGATTAAAATTAGGTAAATAAATCACAACTAATAAAGGTGTAAATATTACTATGGTTTCATGGGAGTCGTCAAAGAAAGTAGCAAGCTCTCTTTTGTGAGTGGTGAGATGGTGGTGGTGGAATAGTTGTGAAAAGTGCAAGAAGTAACAGTTAAGGATGTTTAGTAGTATAATTCCTTGGCATTTCAACATGTATAATCTTATTTCTCCAATAAATCATTGAAAATGTTTTAGTTATGATAGATGTGAATCCTTGTCCCTCCAGAGAGAAATGGGATGTGCTCCTTTGCATTGGCATGTTGTTGCAGAAAACTAGGGACTACTAATAGATTCCCATTATATGGTTATTTGACTCAAAAAAACCTACATAAATAGACCTTATAAAATGTCTAATTTCATGCCTATGG
This sequence comes from Pinus albicaulis, assembly GCA_034641835.2. Lineage (NCBI taxonomy): Eukaryota > Viridiplantae > Streptophyta > Pinopsida > Pinales > Pinaceae > Pinus > Pinus albicaulis. Next base: position 238,775,320 of record CM076571.1, read on the forward strand.
ATCAATCACTGAGACAAGTTGAATGGTGTTTACAAAGAGAAAGGGTCTGCCAAATAGGGCATGGGTTTTATATGAATGCATATCATAATCATGGAATGTAGAAGGTGAAGGTTTTTAATAATAGCCTCACTTCTTGCAATAATAATAGCTTGGAAATAATGTGATGGAGAGTCATGATGTGTTGGGATGAGACTAAGATGGCTTGTATCCCCATACCCCCTCATCACTTTCCCATGTACATGCACATACTTTCCTTTCCAACTGTTTATTATCGTCCCATGTATTGCTAAAACCTCGTACTTTATTTTGTATATTTTAAAAGGATATAAATTTTACAATTTTCATTACCAAAAACTGATAAAATAATGTATAAAATATTTTACAATTATTAAATTATTTCAATTTTATATTATTTTTAAAGAGCTATACATTTAACAAATTTTATTACCATAAAATAATAACATATGTAACATTTCTTTTATAATATTAGCCATATACGTTTTAAATTTTCTTTAAGAATGTAAATATGGAAAGAATGAGGGGAATAATTCTTGATATTGGGAGAAAAATAATATCCAATTTTTCATAGGGATTAGGAGAAGTTATTATAACTAGGAAAAGGATTACTCACCATGTAAAGGATATTGATTGCAAAGGAGGAGATTGTCAAATTGTTTTTAAAATTGTTAGAGATTCCATAGCCATCATCAAATATATGAATTCTTTGTGGTGTTGAAGGGAAAGAACTTGACAAATGTTATCATTTGTATTAAAAAAGTTTCCAATTTTATTTCAAAATCCTCTTATTTCCGTGTCAAAATACACCTCAACTGTGTCATATACAAGCATGCTAAAATAGCTTCAAACCTTGAGATTGGAATACTACCAAAAAGTGGGGGTGGAAATACATGTCATATCCCATAACTCTATGTTAAGATTGATGGTTTCACGTTACATTTATTTTCTCATGAGTGAGTAGATAGTTCATCATTCCATTTGCATCAATTTGAGAGTTTGAAGGATCCTTTTTTGCCCCTTAAGAATGTGTTCATTAGTTTTGGTTTTGGTTATCGAAGGATCCTATTATATTATATGTTTCATCCATGGGTAATGGAATGTGTAGGTTTTAGAAATGGGAAGTATCACATCCTATTTTTCGGTGGGGATAACAACCTTGGTATGCCTATAAATTCTCTTGGACCTCCCATCAACATTTTCTATGCAAGCTTAGGGCTCAACTACATCTGCAAGTATTTGGCCTAAGGGGAATTTTCTAAATTTTGTTATGGAATACATGTCTCGCTTTGATTATTATTCATTCTCCTTTCCCTTTCATAAACCTATAATTTGTCCTTTTGGGTTAGGCATACAACTTGATTGGTTTGATAATGTTTTAGTGAAGGAGTCTAGGCATATTAGACTAGCTCCTTCCCTTTTCTTAGACACTTATTTTCATCTGAGGGATCTCTTTATTTTTTAGCCCTTTTATTTTTTCCATCCTTTATTATTTATCTTCTTGATCCTAGAATCACTGGGCAAAAATTGGGGAAGACAACCTCAAAAAAATTGTGGGGAAAATGCATAGAATGAGACACAAGTTCATCTTGAGGCTTCTCTAGTTTATTGAAACTCTTACTATTTATTTTATTCAAATTGTTGTGTCTATCCTTAGTTAGGTTCTTTTTGGAATTTTTCCTTAGGTTCAAGAACTACTAAAATTTTTAATAAATTTCATGGAAATATATAAGTTTTTAGTCATTAACATTGTTCAAGTTCTTTCCTCCTCTAAAGATCTCAAACAGGATTCTCTTTAGAAGACATGATCAAAAGCTTTTCCTCATTATGAATTGAGGTCATTTGTATTGGATAGAAAATCATTCCAACCCTTGAAAAAATGCCTAGTTGATGCGAAAGCTCTGTTTCAAAAGGGTTGCATATGCAAGAGTCCCTTCCATATATCAGTCAAAATGGTGTCTGAAATCTCTCTGGTTTTTTGGGTGAGATCTACGAATCTCATCAGGGATCTAAAACTCTTACAGGAGCTTAAATCATGGTTTTTTCAAGGGCTTAAATGCCTCCTTTATTAGGGTAAGCAATTAGAATATACTCTTCCCATATTTGATTATAATATTTGTAAGGATTCCACTATGATTTTGACTCTTCGCATGCAACGAGGTTCTTTGGGGAAGCCCTCCTCCTCCCAGGGTTTCTCATAGAAAGACATAGTTCATAATTAGGCTCCCCAGGGAGTTAATCCTCCTTCGATTCAACCTCAGCCTTTAGGAAAAGAAGTACCTTCCTAGGATGTACCTAGTCCATTTATCATGGAAAAATTGGAGGATATTCCCTTTTTTTAATTTTCCATCCATATCTGGAAGATATTCACGAGTTAATGGCAAAGAATGGCATGATCTGCCACTTCAATGGGTTTTGGCCTAGAACAACATATCTCTACAAATTGATACACTTTAATTAGACTAGAACTTGCAGAGTTCTCTTATGTTCTAAGGGCTTCTTCATAGTTGTGTTTGCCTGCCAGGAATATCATCATAGTGCTCTAGCTAAGGGTCCATGGTTCTAGGGAAAAGCGGGGCTTTGATGACCCCTTAGTTCCCATACTTTGACCCCTTTATGACAATAACCACAAAGAACCCTATTTAGGTCCAGCTTCCAAAATTATCAGTGCATCTATGTCACGATTCAGTGTTTACAAGCATCGAGGATCACTACCTAGCCACAGATCTCACACGAGGCCAAGTGGAATTTATACTTACAGTAGGATACGTGTATAACTCAACATTAGTAAAGGATTTCTTGGCAAAGTCAACCAAAAAATAGGTGATTTCCATTGGATCCAGCTCCTGGACTATGAGAACACAACTTTTCATTGTTGCCTCTTCCATCAAACAAGACACCTATAAAACTCTTGCGCTCAAAATCCAGTAAAACAAAATACTAAATCTAAGGCTTGGAAGTCATGCAACCTGCTCATCATGGAGGAAGAAGACTCCTCATCTTTAGATTAGGAGGACAATGAATCAAATGATGAAATGCTCTCTTCAAAAGAGGGCTACAAGGAGAATAAGGAGAATAAAATTTTAACACTTCGAAAAAAATAGACAATACTTATGTTTTGTTGAAAGCGGTAAAGCGAGCCCACAAATCAGTTTCATTAAAATATGATAAGGACACAATAGCAGCTTGTAAGGAAATTATTCAACTCTGCTTGTAATAGTAGCTTGACTCTAAATTTTTGCTTCGTAGCTACAAATATAACATTATTATATACAATGTATTGGTTGATGGATTATGTGAATAGAATAACTAGTAGTTAAGTAATTACAAATATGAAGTTGATTGAGTAGTCTAAGATAAATGTATTTTTAAGGAATTAAGTGGAAGTACAACTCAATATAGATGGTTGTGGTGGAGTTTAATATATGAAATTTAAAATGGATAAAGAAGTCGATGAAGAATCAATTTCTCCTTAAGGGAGGGTGTTCAAAATACTAACTCCTATTTTTCTAGTTAAAATTAAAGTTGGACAAACTATGTAAGAAATGGTCATCTCTTAGGTGAGGCTAGCTCACCATGAGAGTGCCTGCAGAGGACTCTGTTGTTCATAAAAATGAAATCGCATACATATATAGGAATACATGTGTGTTGGGGAGTTTGTGTAGGTTTTAACCATGTACATAAATTACCTGCGAACGAATTCTTAAAACATAAAAATAAACAATGGCGGGAACATAAAACAAATATACACAGATATTTTCCCCTGGATCCCAAAATCGAGACTACCAGATTGATTTTTCATTATATTATTTTCAATGTTACAACACATATATATATACATTTCATTCATAAACCTTAATCCATTAACCCTAGATTAGAACATAATTGTAGTTCCCCTAACCGGATCTACAAAATACCATGGGAAAAAACCATCGTGTCTAAAACCATGGGAAAAAACCATCGTGTCTAAAACCATGTGCAAAACCCATGCACAAAACCATAGGTAGGCCTGACCACCTATTAGAGGGTCAAAAAAATATCTTGGGATGCTGCCCCAAACCCTCTGTAGGGGCTACTCATCATAACCCCGATGTGGGGGCCATCGCCTCACCCGTGACTCCCTAATGCGCCGCCGCAATGAACAATAGAGAAGACCGTGACTTTTGCCTGGGAGTGCGGAATGAAGAGGAGCAGCTATCGCCCCCCCTGGCCACCCCCTCATGCATGCAACTAATCGTGGAAATAATATAACACACACCCAACCATTTGAACAACTCTCTAATAAATAGAATATTAATCCTAAATAAGATAGCACAATCTCTACGCTTTAGAACAAGTTACTAATAATGAATTAATATATAACCAAGTATATTTCTCCTTTATTTCCATGTCTCCCCTTTAATGGAGAAATGGATTTTCTAAAAACATAATTCTTGATGGTTCAAGTCTCATCCAGGCTTACAATTTGACCTTAACAATTTGATTTTGACCTTTCATGCTATTGAATAGTAATAATTCTTCTTCCTTCATTTTTTTCTCTTTAACCACATGATACAACTAGGTTGTGGTCTTCTTTTCACTACTTGCAAATCTCCATCAGGTTCTCGACACATAGTTTTGTCTTCAATACTTACAAATTATTCATTGGATTCATAAGTGCATTATTGCACTTTACATTAATTTATTTCTTGTTCACTTGAATGTTTCCTCATCAGTTAATAATAATATATGATTTCCTCTCGGCTCAAATGGATCAAAATACCATGAACATCTTTAGATGTATCCATCATTGTTTCCATTTCTATATCATCTGAATCATTTATTGATTCACCATTTTTCTCATTTCCAAGAGCCTTCACCATTAAGCATGTAACTCCAGATGCTTCTTTGAGATGTGTTACTATCGATTTTACTTCATGTTCTTTTGTTGTTGCTATTGTGATAAGACTCTCATTATGATTTTATATTTCTTCTACTGTGATGGCCATATAATTAACCTCTTGGATGTCTAAAGTAAACAACAATTTATCAGTAAACTTCTTTTCAAGATAACCTACAATTCATTTTCATGAAACAAATATCCATCATCAAATTTTATTGTTATTGCAGATTTCTCTTTATCATCAGCAACCATAGTTATTAGATTAATAACCTCTACTTAAAAAAAGGTTACTCACTTTCTTCAATTCATGAGTTGTTGTTGAGTCCTCCATGACTTTTTGCTCTGCAATTTCTTCATCTTTCTATGTATCTACATATTCATCAGATTTCTCATTCCACTGCATATTATCGAAAAATGTAGCAAGAAATTCTCAATTTGATTTTTCCTTGATTAAATTTAGAAGATTCAAATTTCCACATCAGCACAAAACTTGGATGCAGTTAACTTGTGTGACATGGCTTGTGTCACCTATTTTACTCAATAAAATAGAATTGGAGGAGTCATATTTCAGTTAAGCATGTTTGAATGCTAATTTGTAGCAATTAAAGTAATTTATCTCAAGTTTTCTTTTTCTTTTTTTTCTTTTTTTTTTTTTCAGTTAAACTAGCTCCAACTGGTTGGAAAACTAGTGGAAGGTGAGTTGTGTAGTGGGAATTCAGTCAAACTCAATGATCATCCAGTTAACTAATCAATCAACCCAAAATATCTAGTGCATGCAAAGAATTCATGTCACCTAGTTGAGGTAGAGATTCCAAGGCAGTGTAACATCAATTGTAGACTATTCTAGAGTGTGCAGGTGTCAAACACAACCTTATGGTCAACCTAAGGAATAGCGAAATCCTTTTTGGAGAAATTCCTAAATAATAGGGGCCTAATTTCTCGAGGAATTACGCAAGGAAATATGGGCTCAAGCAGAGCCAAAAATTGGCTACGTCTGGGTTAGAGCTTCTCAGTGAGTAGAGAGATAGGTTATGCACTTAGAGGTTGTGCTCATTTGAGCAAAGAAATTGTAATAAATCTCTATTCATCAGCTTAATGCAAGCAAACATTCGGGTTTTTAGTAGTTTTCTTTCCTTGGGAAAAATACTATTTTCATGTGTGTTATTTGTTATTGCACGTATGATATTTTTGTTCTAAATTGTGAACTAATGTTTGCAAAGAAGTAGAGTAGGTTTGTGTCTTGTGATTTTTATTAGATCTTCATAAGTAGTTGCAAATATACATCATAATTTCTACACAGTATCATAGCAAGATTCACATTAGAGTAGATATTTCGAAGTTGCTTCTCAGGAGGTTTGAATTTGAAGTTCAGTGCAGAGGGATTTCTTCAAATATGAAAAGATGGTGTTCAATGGAATAAGGCTAGAGTATTCCTTGGAAGGCACCTCCAATTTTGTTGCATGGAAGGTTCGCATGGAGGCGATATTTGATGACAATGGATTGCTATAATACATCAAGACAGATGTTGTAAAACCATTGAAATCTGATGCCCAGAACCTTTCTCAGTGGAAGAAATATGTAGCCAAGGCAAGGAGAACAATTGTGGATGGATTAAGGGATCACATTGTATCTAATATCCATGGAAGAAAGCTTCGTTTGCAATGTGGAAAGAACTGACAAAATTGTTCGAGAATAATAATGACCACAGGGAGTTGGTGCTCAACGATAAACTTCGAAGTATCAAGATGCCGAGGAATGACACTATTCCACAGTATTTGAGAAATCTCACACAATGTCGTGATGAACTTTGTGGGGTTAGTGTTAATGTCCCTAAAGAAGATTTAGTAAGCCTATCCCTTCAAGGAAAACTTTAAGGATGGAAATTATCTTGAAGTTTAAAACATTGGCGAATCTCACTAGTCCCTAATATGAAAACTATAAAAATTTTATTGATGTGTTTGTAAAATTATTCAAATTTATAATGATTTTATATATACATTCTAAATAATGTTGGCAATTTTTAAGGTAAAATAATTTTATATTGTAAAATTTGGGCGAATCATTTTTATAAAAAATGGAAATTGGTGAATCGTTTTTTTGGAAAAACCATGGAAAATTAGCCCACCTGCGAATATCATCCCCTAAAATTTTCCATGTAGCCCTTCTAGGCCTTCCCAAGAGATGGCATAACTATAAAGATTTGGTGAACGGAAGGGAGGAACTACCGAATTGGGAGTGCTTATGGTATGATTTGGTACAGGAGGAAATAAGGCATAATACTAGGGATGGGACTTCATCCAAGGGTGAGGATGAAGAAAAAATAGCATTGGCTAGAAATGAAAATGGAAGAAATCTCAATCCAAACCATAATCTAGTTAAGGGGGAAAGAAGAAATATTTTTCCAAAATTAAATGCTTCCATTGTCATGAATTTAGGCATTATTCCATGAAGTGTCCACACAAAAAGGAAAGCAAGAAGACCTCAACAAGAGCAACAGGTGAAGCTTTGGCTTCACAGTTCAAGCTTGACTTAACCCTTGTCACATTCACGACAAACACAGTGATGGGGATCATGTGGTACTTGGACTCAAGTGCATCATTCCATATGATAGGGTGTATATCATACTTTTTAAGTGACTTGGAGGAGAAATATTTACAGATGCAAATTAATATGGGGGATGACAGAAGGTATATTGCGACTAGGATTGGTACAGTCACCTTTCAGAGGAAGTCGGGCTCATGGATGCCATGTTTGTCTCGGGCCTAAAGAAAAATATTATCTTTGATGCAGTTTTGGAAGACCGTGGTTATGATGTGATCTTCATAAAAGGAAATGCATTGCTAAGACATATAGCCATGGGACATGTGAAGCATATTTGGGTTTATGTGAAGAACTTGTATAAGCTAGAGGTGGAACACTGTGTTGCATTAGCAACATGGAAAAGACCTGAGAATATGGTGGGTAGAATAGGGCTCTCCATTGATTGCAGAATTCAGAGGGTGCCTTTTACCTTGCGTTTAGGTGAGCCCAGTCTGCGCAGAAATCCCATGTTGGACTATGATCTATTTTTTCAGCCAAACTACGTTTGTTCTCTTAAGTGAACACCCGAGCAAGGCAATGAAGAGGACAACACATTGTGCACCACCACAGGTGCTTCACTCAATGTACCTATGACATAGCACGTGTGTTCATGGCATGCTAAACAATACCCTTAAGTTGACTACATATTGGAAAATACATATAAAAATCACATTATTTAACCCCCTACCAATACTGACCCAATACACCTTCCCAATTTAAAAAATCTTTACTTTCACTAGATATTTTAGGTATCCATTTTTTCATTAACTTTGAGCTCCATTTTTTATACCCGCCAATATAAAAATAATTTACTCCCTATTACATTCTCAATATATTATGCCATTTTTCCCTCAATATATATCCCCCTATATAAACCCACTCGCTATAGTATTGCTTCCTCAGTGAAGCCCCTGTGTGCACCACACACTAGATACTAGAGTGATTTCTTCATTTCAATTTCAATGTTAATTTTTTTGTGCTAATTTCATCTTCAGAATTATAAATAACTTGTTGATAATTTCCTTCATGTACATAGGTTTCTTGAGGTGTTCGTGAGTGTTAAATAGGTAAATGTAATGAGTTTTATGTTAAATTAATGAGCATAATAAAATCAAAACAAAATGTTGAACAACAACAATAAAATGTACTACAAACCATCAAATGATCCATTAACATAGTTTTTTGATGAAGGAGTTCACCCCTCCTGGGCTACATCTCCTTGGTCCAGCTTCCATGGCTTGGGCCTCTATATTATCTCAAAATGGAAAAAAGTGTTGTTTATAATCCTCTACTGCTCCTGAAACCTACTCCAACATGCTCAAAACATCAAAATCTACCAAGGTAAACTCTTTCTAAGACAAAAATGGTCGAAATTTGCAAAATTTATGGCACAATCATTTTTTCCTAGGAAAGCTCCACTAAAACTAGAGCAACTCCAGTTAACTACACTAGTTTTGGAATCAACGCCGAACTTGGCTCACTCTGCCATCTTCTTTTCCAAGATAATTATGATTTAATTAACATATAAGTGTTATTTAATTAATTGATAAGTTTTGTGTTAGCGATAAATGTGCGTTTAACCCGGAGCGCTCACCAAGGTCATAATGTATGGCTCTATTGCGAGGTGTTGGCCCATGGGGCTAGCCCGCTCCTCCGCCCGCTAGTCCAATGGTGTTGCCATAAATATAAACTGAAAGCATATAGTGTTAAGGACTTGGCATGGATGTAGTGGTATGGCTTGTGGTTGGTGTGGAAGAGGTCGCGGGGTCGACCCTAACCTCCACGCTTATGCATGTGTATAAAAATTTTCCCAAATAAATATATTTTCGACATTTGACTAACCAAAAAAATTTGGCCTTGAACATAGTTGGAATTTAGACCTTGGAAGGGGGCACGTGGTGGCCTCCGAGCTAGCCATGTGTCCTCACACCATTGGTTCTCTCCTAAACCAATAAAAATGCAACAAATCATCCACTCAGCAAACAACCACGAAGTGACACTTGTCACAGTGTCATTGGGAAAATTGAAGAAAGGTTCCCAGAATATTCTTTTTTTGCTGACTAGGCTACCATGTCACCATTCTGTCACTTCTACAAAAAATTGAACTATTTAGGAAAATGAAAAACAGACTATAAATTTCACATACGGAATCAGGTTTTGATTAAACAAATTGCACCAGATTCCTGGTGATGAGAACTTCGTAGTCGTTTAGGTTCTGATTGATTTTGAGAAATTCCATTTTTGAGCTTAACACTAAGCACCTGATCATTCCTCCCCACTAGAAGCCTTTTGGACCCCAAAAGATACTATCAATTGTTCAGCAAGTGAGGGTACAATTCCATCACCTTCTCAATCTTCATCCATTTGGCCTTAGAAGGAATTTTTCCCTTGAGTCTTAATCGAAGGTATTCGACATGCCCTCTCCTTGAAGTTCTGGTTCTTCTGTCAAGTATGAGATCTTGTTGAAGTTCATCAAGATATTCTGGGGAGAAATCATCTATTGATGGCAGATGAACATGCTCTCCTTGATCATCAATCAACGAAGGTTCAAACAATCTCAAATTCTCAACACTAACAACAAAGTATATTTTCATATAAGGAGGCAAATCTAGCTTAAATGCATTGTTACCAATATTTTCCAGCATTTTAAAAGGACCATAGCGAATTGGCTTAAGCTATTTACCTTCCCCTTGAAGTCTCTATTTGATAATATATAACCATAATTTGTCACCAACTTGGAATTTATGATCAACACGGTGTTTATCATGCCATGCCTTGTAGCTGCTTTGACTCTTCTTAAGTTGTTCTTGCACTGCGTGATGTACCAACTGAATTTGCTCAATGAAATTCTTTGCTTTATCTATGTTGCTATGACCATAAATAGCAACATCTTTCTGAAAGGTGAAGTCCAATGGCGGTCTCGGCAAGTACCCAAGACATTCCTCAAATGGTGATGTGTCTGTGGAAGAATGCTTTTCCATGTTGTATGCATGTTGAATGTAATGCAATTGTTCATCCCACAACTTAGGATGTTTGCTACAATATCCTCTAAGAAGATGAATGACCATTATCTTAACCACCTCGGTCTAACCATCTATTTGGTGATGAAAGGTTGTACTCTTCTTCAACTTAGTGTCCATCATGTCCCACAATTTTGACCAAAAATTCCCAACAAATCGAGAATCTCGATCATTTACAATAGAAGTAGGAAGACCAAAATGAAACTAAAAATTTTGAAAGAAAAGATGAGTTTTTTGTTCAGCTGTAATTTTCTTTTTACATGGTATCAAAATACTTATTTTGTTGAACCTATCTACAAATACATACAAGTAATCATAACCTTTCCTTGACAATCGAAGACCTCCTACAAAATCCATTAAGATACTCTCCCATGGACGTGAAGGTACTGGAAGTGGAGTGGACAACCCTAGTTTCCTATTGATAGTCTTGCTTATTGCACAGAAATAACATCCTCTAATGAAATGAGATACACTATAAAACATGTGTGGCCAATAGCAATACCTTTGGAGATTCGATACTGTTTTAACTACGCTGAAATATCTAGGAATCAGTGAAGTGTGCCTCTCCCTTATGATATTGGTTCTTTGTCCATGTGGAATACATAACTTGCCCAAGTGATACCAAAAACTGTTATGTACATGGTAATATAACTCTTTAATTTGGTTTCCTTGACCCAAGCTTGCATACGCATCTCAAAATTCATTATCATATGCATATTTCTCAATGTAAATTTCATGCATAACAGAATTGTGTTTGAGTATAATAGATAAATTTACAATATGCCTAGAAATCATATCAGCTACCTTATTGTACATTCCCTTTTTATACCTGATAACTGAATGAATTTTTTGTAGAAATCCCATCCGTCTGAAGTGTCTTGATTGCTGCAACTTTGATTGTGACTGTAAGTACTACAATGGTTGATGTTCAGTATGGATAATGGTCTCCTTCCCCATCAAATAATTTTTTCCATTTCTTTACACTTTGTACCATGCATATAAATCTTTTTCATAAGTGGGATAGTTAGTCACAACTCCATTAAAATATTCAGAATGAAATGAAATGGGCCTACCATGCTACATGAGAAATACTCCCATGGTGTAATCACTAGCATCTGTTTGAATCTCAAATGGTTGTCTAAGATCCGGAAGAGCCAATATCAACGTTGAAATGATATTTTTTTTTAAAGCATCGAATTGTTTTTGCTACATATCTCCCGAATGGAAGACTTTCTTGACACTTGTCAATGCATGTAACAGAGTTGCCATGGAAGAAAAATTAGCAATTAATTTCCTTCAATATTGTGTTGCCCCAAGAAAGATTCTTACATCTGTAACTGTATTGGGCTTGGGAAAATTCATAATGACCTCGAGTTTAGAGGGGTCTATCTTCAACTCACCTCCTCCAACAATGTGTCCCAAATACACTAAATAAGTCTTACTAAACTCACACTTCGACATCTTTAAAAATAACTGTTCCTTTTTCAATACATCAAGTACTTTGTTCACATGCATCACATGTTCATCTCTTGATTCACTGAATATCAATATATCATCTAAGTAAACAATGAGGAAATCATCTATAAATGGTCTCAAAACATCATTCATAACTATCATGAAAGTAGTTGGAGCATTGTTAAGACCGAATGTCATAACAAGCCACTCAAGCAATCCTTGTCTAGTTTTAAATGTGGTTTTCCAAATGTCCTCTTCAACTATTCTAACTTGATGATAACCACTTCGTAAGTATAAATCAATGAAATACTTTACATACCTTAATTGATCAAGAAAATCATCAATTCTTGGGAGTGGATAGCAATTATTTACCGTGATTTTATTCAGTGCATGAAAATCCACGCACATGCGCCAAGTCTCATCCTTCTTTGCCACCAAGATAATCATTGAACCACATGGTGAAGTAGATGGGAATATGATACCTTTGTTCAGCAATTCTTGAATTGTCTTCTTGATTTCCATGCTCTCCATTATCGACATGCGATACATGCCATGTTTGGAAGTGGAACATCTTGTTGCAGTTGTATCTCATGCTTAATTCCCTTCTTGGGAGGTAACCCATTTGGTTCCTGAGACATCTTGCCATGCTGACTTACCACATCAAACAAATCGTATTTTAATTTTTCATCACAACCTTCAAAATATTCATATTCCATATCATTCTTTTTCTTAATCATGAGAAGCACAAAATTTTTACTTGCATTAATTAGTCTCTTCATCTACCCTGCATTAACCAAAGAAATATTCAACATTTTGTGATGAGTTCTTACAATATACTCCAACCCATCCTTGAGCAAACGATATTTGTTCTCATGGCTATAAAATACCTCTTTCCTGTCATACAAATATGGGCTTCCAAAAATAATTCCTGAAATTTCAAGTGGAACCAAATCTAACTCAATTTCATCAACAAAAATTGCAGTAATGGCAAACCTGAATATGTATTTCCTTGTAACCTGTAAATTTGCATTCTTGACTATCCAACCCAAAGGATATGGCTTATGATGAGGTATAGTTTCAAGGTAAGCTCTTTTACCAAGTCTTCTGAGATTAAGTTAGCTTGTGACCCACTATCAAATAATGCATCAATCTTTGTATGATTTGACATCACCTTTCATGGGACAACTCTATACTTGTTTCTTCATTTGGAGTCTTTTTGTGAGAATTTGATGAAATAGTGCTTTCTATGGCTTTTTTCTCTTTGTGACCATGGCAATAATATTGGTATGATCACCGGAATTGGATCCAAGATCATGTTGTGTGGTAGCAGTCATATTTTGTTTCCCATTATTGCTTGGTTTCTTAGGCCTTAGTTTGGGATGTAGTTTCCAACATTGGCCTTCATCATGCTCCTCTTTGGAACAACGTTTGCATGTAGTTTTCTCCACTTCTTTCTTAAAACTTGCATTATTCTTTCCCTTCAATTTTCCTCCCCTCTCTTTCTCCATACCCCTGAATGGCTTCTTCTTGCTACCCTCTTCCTGAATGTTCTTTCCTCTTGCTTCAAGGTGTGTTGCTTGCACACAAACCTCATCTAAATTGCTTGGATTGAATGTAAGGATAGTGTGTCTCAAACAAGAATGTAAACCCCAAATGTATTTCAATAGAGTGTCTTGGGAATTCAAGTTTATTCCTAACAACAAAGCCCTTTTCCTAAAATCCTGGGTATATTCTTAAACTGTTTGACCATTGATTTGGCTAAAGTTTTGCCAACTCATAATGGATTTTCACATGTAATCTAAAGGATAAAATTTTATTTTAATTAAAGAAATAAACTCGACCCAAGAAATGGATATCTTACCAAGGATTCAAATTTCCTCTTGAGTCTTTGCTTCCCACCAGACTGGTGTTGCTTGTTGGCTTGTGACCACTCATAACATGGAGAGCTGGTCCCTATATGTAATATTCCCAAATGGGGAAATGCAACAATATAAATAGTTATGTAGTAAAATAACGTAGATCATCCAAGTAAGAGTAGAAGGCCAATATGAAGAACTTCTAAATGCATTTACAATAGCAAAATAAATGTACAATGAGGCCCATAATATGTACAACAGAAAATAGAAGTCTCTAATGAAATAAATTCCTCAAAAAGAGGTGTTGCAACCATGTATATGAACAGAAACTACCTTGACAACGTTATTTTATTAGGCTGCAACAGTTGTTGAGTACACTTCAGATCTAGAGTAGATCTGTGCGTGAAAAGTTAGATCCATGACAGATCCATACACTAGATAAGCTCTTCTTTCAGATCCCCTTGGGGTTTTCAGCATTCCATCAAGTATAAGTAGTATATCTAATATCTAAGTCTGCAAATGTGCAGAATTCTTCAGATATTCAAAAATGTACAACAATACTCAGATCAGATCTGATATGAAAAGAAATATATCTTTATTCAATGGATCTTCAAAGTAAAGGTCAGATCCCCAACACTTGAAAATCAGTTCTCCAACGTATGTGCAAAAACTCCTTGCAACAGCGCCTACAAGAAAATGCAGATCTGGGAGTAAAATTGCGTTGTAGGGTTTAGATAATGTTTCTCCACATGCCAAGGTCTGAAATTGATGCTCTACTGATCCAATACTCTCTTGCCAGTGGGATAGAAGTCTTCCCCACTGAAAAGGAGCACTAGAATGGTCTACATTTGAGTAGATCTAGCCTCCACTTGCTGCAGCTTTCAAAGACAACCAAACCCTCAACAGGATCTGCGTTGTAGTTGGAAGAAGAAGCTTGGCCTTCAGCCAGATAGTGGACAAGAAATGCAAACTCTTCCAAGAGGCCTCTCAAGGAAAGAGGTGGGATTCTCTATCAGGAACACCCAGTGCTAAATAACACTATTCTCAGCTAAACAGCAAGAGAATGATATACGTATAAACAGACAATATATTCAGAAAATAGAATATCATCAACCACCTTCTCATGTTGCCATCCTCTTCCTTTTATAAGTTGAGAGCTTGCAAACCCTATGTTGGGAAAAATACTAAGAGGGGGGGGTGAATCAGTATTTAGTGTTGACTGAAAACATTTTACTTTTTTTTTCTCTAAAACCCATACACTACTTTACTGAACCCAACTCGCGTATACCCGTGGATATCCTTAATAAAACATGTGTATGACCAGAGATCTTACTATGAATTTAATTCTTTACTTAGATCTTTGCATCATTCATTCATCAGATGTTTAGTTAGCAGTAAGCATGTGTAGTAATAACTTAATAAACCATCATTCTTACAACTTTAACACATGGGTTGCTTATCATAGGCAACTCATCAAGTAGGTTTCCATTAAGGACAACTTCATCAAGTAGGTTTCCATTAAGTACAACACATCGCATCCAACAATATCCCCCTTTCATAGGCAACTCATCAAGTAGGTTTCCATCAAGGACAACTTCATCAGGTAGGTTGCCATCAAGGACAACACATTGCATCATATTGCTAGAAACCTCCCCCTTTGGACTTGATGGCAACCATGATGGTGTTTGATCACCACAACAGATAGATACATTGATTATAACCATTATTCAGACACCCATTATTCAAACACCATGATACTCTCCCCCTTTGTCATCAAAGGCAAAGGGCAGATCAAAACCAAAACAAGGTTTTTCTTCTCTTGTAGAAAGAAGAGCTCTGTAGATCTGATGTGCACTGAAGTTACCATGCTCCCCCTGAGTTCATGCTGAATCTTCAAACATTTTTTTCAATGAAGTACATGACTCTATGACCTTTCCTATCACCAAGGACTCATACTTACATCAATGATCCAACCAAGTGGATTTACATATGTGACTCAAGTACCCAACCAAGTGGGTTTACACATTTTGAATCAACTACCCAACCAAGTGGGTTTACAAATTTGAACAAGTCCTTACATGACTGAATATTACAAATTTCACATCATAGGTCTCAACATGACCTTTTCATCAAATTACAAATATGACTTTTTATAACCAATACCAAAAGGACCTCAAAAGAGAGATCATATTTCAGAACCATCATAATGCCAACAATGCATTACTCTCAGCAAGGCTAATGCTCCCCTTGAATCTGTGCTCCTGTTCTTGAGCCATCTCACTATTTTCCTTAACAGGAAAACATACGCTTCTGTCTCCATTGGAACTCGCGTGTATACACGACTTTAGTTCATGAAACCCACGTATAAAAAGTGAAGTACAGAAAATTTCACACTCCTTCTTCTCCCCTTGAATTTGTACCACCTGTACCTGTCTTCTCTTGTCACATCAGATGCACTGTCAGAAATAAACATAACAGAATTAACAAACCAACCATGGGAATCACCATATATTGCTTCCACTGTGATGATACATTACTGATTCCTATAATGTATCTCACTTTACTCCTGCATTCATTATGAGAAGTAAGCTTTAGAAGCGGATGACTGCAGTAGGATTATTATCCCCTACGTTTTTTACCGATCCTCCTTCTTTTTCTAGCTTTGTTTGAAATTTCTTTTTGTGTGCTGGAAATTATCCCATTTCTCAGATCTATTCATCCTGCATTCTTTTTCTACATGTCCATACTTGTTACAAGCATAACATCTTGTGTGACCAGAAAAGTAAGCATAGGGATCATAATGTGTTTTTCTATTCTTTCTTCTATTGCAATCAGTTGCTTTATGACCAAACTTGCTGCATGAAAAACAATATCCCTTAAAGAAAGTTGTGTGTCCTTTTGTGTAGAATCTGTTTGTTTGTGACTGAAACAATCTACTTCTGCAATTGGCTACAACATGCCCATAATTATGACATTTAAAGCATTCAACATTATTAATCAAAGGAGGGAATGATTTCTTTTGAGAGTCCAAGATTGTCGGTTGACCTTTTGTTTCTTTCAACACTTCAAGTTTTGCATTGATATCCTTTGAATCTTTAGCACTTTCTTGTGAACTAGATTCTCCTTTAATAGTTTCATGAAAACCAAGACCAAATTTAACAGAAGAAGACCTTTGACTACTAAGAATATTGACCAGAATCTTAGTACAATCTTGAAACCTCAAGAGTTTATCTTTTTCTTCTAATTTATCTTTTAGAATGTTTACCTCAACCTCCAATCTTTGGCATTGCTTCTTCATACTTTCTTCGACCCTTCTTCCTTCTTCTACTTGATCATTCAATTTTAAAATCTCTTCTTTCAACCCATTTTCTTGTTCTTCAAAAGTTTGTAAAAGTTCTTCATTCTTCTTATTTGATTTTTCTAGATCTTGTTTGAGAGAGATGATTTATGCTTCAAGTCCTTCTTCTTGAAATGATTGTAGAAGTTCTTCATTCTTACTATTTGCTACTTCGAGATCTGCTTTCAGAGAGATGATTTGTGCTTCAATTATTTTACTTCGATTGGTTACATTATCCTACAGTCTTTGATACATTTCTATCTGTCAATTCATTCTAGAGATCATATCTTTGTAGATAGATTCCTTCTCTTTAAAGAATCTTTGTTGATCCTCAACTTTACTCTTGAGAACTTCTTCTAGATCCATAACATTACTTTCACTATCTTCACCATTGCATGCACAAGAAAGTGAATCACAAGAACAACAATCAATACCTGTTTCATCTTCTTCATTTTCTACTACACATGTTTTCTGAGATATCTCCTTTCTTTGAGTAGCCTTCTTCTTTTGCTTCCTTCCCATTGTGAGGGATCTCCTTCAAGCAATCAAGCTTTTGCAGAAGGACCTGCTCTGATACCAATTGTTGGGAAAAATACTGAGAGGGGGGGGGTGAATCAAAGATTAGTTATGACTGAAAACTTTTTACTTTTTCTTTCTCTAAAACCCATACGCTACTTTACTGAACCCAACTCGCGTATACACGTGGATATCCTTAATAAAACATGCATATGACCAGAGATCTTATTATGCATTTAATTCTTTACTTAGATCTTTGCATCATTCATTCATCAGATGTTTAGTTAGCAGTAAGCATGTGCAGTAATAACAGAATAAACCATCATTCTTACAACTTTAACACATGGGTTGCTTATCATAGGCAACTCATCAAGTAGGTTTCTATTAAGGACAACTTCATCAAGTAGGTTTCCATTAAGGACAACACATCGCATCCAACAATCTCCCCCTTTCATAGGCAACTCATCAAGTAGGTTTCCATCAAGGACAACTTCATCAGGTAGGTTGCCATCAAGGACAACTTCATCAGGTAGGTTGCCATCAAGGACAACACATTGCATCATATTGCCAACACCCTAAAACACCTTCAACGAAATAGCTCCTTTCACAAGAGCCATCTCCATCTAAAACTGCGTTGTGCCTCATTGATGGCCACTCCTCCAAGACAGTGCTGTAGATTTATTCATGGTTGACCCAGTCAAAATTTTCAACCCCTTTCACACCTAAGGGCGCTTACTTACATAGCCAAGATATAGCCTTTTTCACATTTGGCATTAATTTATTTACTGTTTAGGAGTTTTATGATCCTCCTTTACAATTTTATTCATGAAACATAAAAATAAAACAAAATTAAATATTCTCATTATCTTATGACTAATTGGGAATATTACACTACAAGGAAATCATAGGGTAGAGGCGTGAAGGTTTAAGGGGAAGGCCAAGCTATTCAAACACCGGCCGAAAGGATGCCCCACAGTCAAAGAGCAATTCAAGAGTTGGACCAATAAAATAACTTAAGGGTTCTAGAAGAGGGGCAATGGGAAAAATAGGTGGCCCAGATCCAAGCACAGAATTGAAGTGGAGAGATGAAAAATGGAAATTACATCGCACACCGCTCCCTGCTAGTTTTAACCTTTACAACTTAATACTTACCGAAACTTATCTTGCCACCGATGCGGCTTAGTGGGACCCATCCAACCTTTATAAGTCACCCAAATCCGCATGTATTCCACATTTTCCTTACTTTTTTCCTTTTCAAAATTTGCAGCATCTAGCGTGTCGCATGTCACATTTTGCACAGTTTATAATTTACCTCTTAAGTGGCCGCAAAGTGTTTTGTTTAAGTTGCGATGCGGTTGGCCCCACCATAGTAGCTCCACCCCCTACTTCACATCCGTTTGCAATACATATCACATATCTTATGAAACATTATAAAATATTTTCCTTACCGCACAAAGCATTCGCTTATTTATAAACTCCACTGATTGCAGTGGGCTCCATTTATCCCTGTCACATCATCCTCCATTTAGTGCAAATCGCACTTGGAAGTTTTAAGCGTTTACCGTATTTCCCAAATATTAAATTCTGTAATGTGCGATGCGGGCGGGTCCCTCTCCCCACACTTCGCAGGTTTTATATTTTAACTGCCGCTGCTTATAAAAAAACTCTAAGATCTGCGATCTGCGATGCGGTCGAGTCCCACTTCCCCTCCACGTCACTTCCCTCCTTCTCGCGCTTCGCACTTCACACTGTTTAGATTTTATCTCTACTACTTCATGTTAAAGTTTGTGATTTGTGATGCAAGTGGGACCCACCTTCCCTCCACGTCACTTACCTCCCTTTGCGCTTCTCACTTCGCATTTTTTGGTGTTTACCTCCTCGACGCTTAAGAAAAAAAATTAAAGCTTGCGACTTATGATACGTTTTGGTCCCACCATGCCTTCTGCCATTTCCGTCCAGTCTTCACACATCCCATCACTGCCAAGCCCTCTACATCTCTCTGTCACCTCCGCTTCACCCTAATTCATCTGATGGTCCTTAACACATTTCAGAACCCCCCCGCCCCCCCCCCCAACCTTGAAACATTAACCATGGAGGGGAGGGGGTGGTCTGAAATGGGCGGTATCCATTGCCGCTCACTCCTCCATGTGTCTTCCTCTCATCATTTTGCACCCCCTTCTCCGATACCGCTTACCACTTAAGACGTCCTCCAAAATCTCATTTCAGGTTTTCAAATACAGCAAGAGTTTTGGTAGAGCACATGGTTACGGTTTATTCAGTCCCTCCAAGAGCTCCCCACTAAAGAGTTCAACATGCATAGCACAACTGACCGTTCCACAATGGAAATTTGAAATCATGAGAGTTAGGGAGTGGAGGATTCTAATCAGCCGATGGAATTACATGATGAAGTTTGGATTGCTCACTTGTTCTTAGCCACTTCTCACCTCTCCTCTGAAGATTCTAAAATTTTGTTGGCTAACTATTTTGTTTATTTTTATTATTAAGATAGTGATTTTTTTGCTGGTAAAATCCCAATTTTACCCAATTTTGTTTTGATTTTTCTATTGCAAGAGTGATTTCTTTATGCATGCTCTGATAGTTTGTTAGGATATTTTTGTTTCACCTGTCTGGGTCGACCATGACTGAATATTTGATCGTAAACCCTAAAGGAGAACTCTATATGTAGTGAGTTCTAAGATGAAAGAAAGGTTTTGGACTTTTGAAGAAATCTGCTGTAGTTTTGCATGATTGTGCTCCCTGTGCTCTAAGACACATATTCGGGAGAGTTGTTTAAAATTAATTTGATACAGGGTTATTATTTGGATTCCAGATGGAGCAATGAGTAGTATGTATATGTTTCCTTCGGTTATCAGTAATCTCCTTTTATGTGTAATCGTCATTCATGTTATGCTTCTTTGATGGTTTCGTGTAATGCAGCTGGCAGTAGTCTACAATCCTATTCATGAATTCGTGTCTGTATAATGCTCATGTATTAACCTTGCTGCACTCCCTTAATTTGTGCTCCACAAAACTCTGTTGTTTTCCATATCTCATTCATATACGTTTCCTCTAAGTTCACTGGCGACAGATTCTTAATCCTCTTAAGCCTATCTCTTGTGGGTTACTTCTTCGTTCTTTCTCAACACCTCTGCATATTTTTAAAATTTTATGCTCATTGTTTTATACTTTGCCCAATTAAGATCCATCTAGCCTCACAGCCTCTTGAGCCATCTCAGAGTTTGGGGAATTCACATGAATTAGGCTCAAATGGTCTTCTCCTTTCTTGAACCATCCAAACCATTATTCTCTTTACCCATATTTTGTCAGGGCCATTTATGCAATTGTCCACACTTAACCTCTGATTTTAAGATGTCCTAGGCACTAGTATTTTGCAACTCAAGGTTGTCTCTAGGAGCTACAACATATTTTTGGTGTCATTGCGGGGGAAATGAATGAAGAAATATTTTCCCTGGGATACGAAATTATCTTCACCCTTCAATTAGGTGAGCATGAAGGGTTGATATTTTCACATTCCTCACCTTGGCGACTCCACTATAAAATAGTCCTAATCAGAAGTAATCTTGGCTTTCACTAGGCCTCACACTAGATTCAGATGCATCATCTACACCCACCTCTAAATCATATGTTTGTGCCGATTTTCCTTTTCAACAAGTATGCCCCCTTGGCCCTCCCTCAGCCTCTAAATGATATGTCACAAGACTATCTAGAGCAGTTGCCTCGGTTCACTTGGGAAGATAGTAATTCTATGTAGAGACATATTGAAAACTTCTGCGCCTTTGCTGAGAATGTAAATGTTGATCACTTAGATGTGGTATTAAGGCTTTTCACCCAATCCTTGGAGGGAGAATCCCGGAAATGGTTCAAGTCTCTAGCCAACAACACAGTCCACACTTGGGAAGAAATGGAAAATTTCTTCACACTGAAATGGGGAGAAAAGAGGGACCATGGATATGTCCTCATAGAGTTCAATACTCTCAAGAAGAGACAAAATGACAATGCACCAGAATTTATAAAGAGGTTAAATAATATCTATAATAATCACCCTGCCGAGATAAAGCCTCCCCAAGGAGCTGCTAAGGTGGTTTTCGCAGGAGATTTCGAGCCTGATTTTCGGTTCACCTTAAGAGAAAGAAGATCCACATCTCTGGATCAGATCCAGAAAGATGCGTTGGAGGTAGAAGAAAAATTTTCTTCTACTAGTAAGTTCAAGGGGAAGACAGAACATGAAGCTAGAAGAAAGAAGGGGGAGGAGGATTATATCTCAAATCAGGAGAGGGAATTATAAGAGAATAGAATCGAAGAGATGAATAAGATGATCAAAAAACTCTCAAATAAGTTGGTTAAGCTTGAGTTGGAGGTCAAGAACTCTCCTCCCCGTTCCAACCAAATGATTCCTAACTGGGTGTTTAATCCTCAATATCGGAGGCCCCCTTTGCAGTTGTTGCAACATGCCAAGGAAGTCACAAACAGCCAAGAAGATTGATTCCTCGCCTACTCTGATGATGAGGAGGGTGAACCCATCCTGAAAGGAGAACAACAAGAAGAAGTCCCTTTAGAGGATCAAGAGATTGGTAGTTACTGCAGACAATTCGTAGATTTCATGCGGGCTCAACTCCATAAGAAGTATGATCACAGGTTCTCCAGAAAAAGAACCCAGGGGCAAGAACAAAATGAAGAGTCGAAATCAAGAGAACAAGCCCCTCCTAGTCCTACTAGTAAAGGGAAGAAGCTGTTAGAAGAATCAAGCCCTCATAAGGCTACTGCATCCTCTTCCACAAATCAAGAAGTTGATCCTACCAAAGATAATAAGACCTCATCTATACCCTTGGAACCACCTAACCCTCCTGAAGAGCTGTTTGAAGAAGCCATTATAGAAAAAGGGCCCAATCGCTTTAATATCCAAGAAGAATGACCCATGGTGGTTTTTTAACTGAATGCGGAGAATAAAATTGTATCCTATGCTAAATAAGAGGGAAGTGAGCTTACCCTCCATGAAGAAGGAGAAGAGCTGGAGTATTTCCCAGAGGAAAAAACTAAAAATCAATAACAGTCTGGTGATCTAGAAGCAGGGGCAACAGAGCTTAATTATCTAGATCCACAAGAACACCTTCAGCCAGTAGTGTTGTATTCAGAGATTGAATACCCATCAAGTGTTCCCAATGAAAGCTAAGAAAGATCGCCAAAAGATGACCAATCAGGTTTGTTGATTGAAGATCACTAAAATATTCCTTCTGAGTGTGCAGATCTTGAAGAAGATCGTAAACATTCTTCATCATTAAGTTCTTCATGGGGTTTTGAGGAAACACAATATATTGTTATTAGTCAAGATATTTTACCCAAGATGATCGAGAGTTTGCAGCTCCCCTACAAGCCTCCATATGACAAAGGAAAAGATGAAGAGAACACAAAGAATTTTATTATAATGGAAAAGGAGAAGAAATGAGAGTCATCCTTGTAGTTTGAAGACAATCAATGGCAATGCCAAAGCAAAGCAGCAATTCAGAATGAGGTTTGTTTTCTTTTTAAAAATCCTCTAGAAAAACTCATGCTGCATGTTTACCATGATCCTTTGGGTAGTATATTTCAGCCATCAGTGAAGGTGGAATTTTCCAGGTTTATCAATGGAGCTATGAAATTCAACGGAAGAGATAAGTTGCCACATTTTGAATCCATTTCTCTACCTACAAGAATGGGATGCCAATTTTAGTTGAGCACTCATTTTCTTCATTGGTTACATTGGAAGTCTGATTATTATTTGATGGGATAATTTTTTATCAGACTAATTGTAGGTAGGAATGCCAATAAGCTCAGCACTATGAGCATCTTTCCAGTTTAGTTTCAGATTTTTTTGCAGTTTTTATTTCAAGTGTGTTTCAGTTTCCAATTTTAGCATAGTCTAGATTTCAGTATTTAATATTTTCAATGTATGGTAGGGATTTCTATTTTATATATTAGGAAGTGCATAAATCAGTGGTAGTTTCAATTTGGGCTTACAGTATGCATTTGTGACTCCATGAGCCCAATAAGGCACAGGCATTCAGGTCTGCAGGTTCTCAACGCACTTAGAACAACGTGTTGTCCCCAGATGGAGCCAATGTTGGCCTGTGACCACACATAACATGGAGAGTTGGTCCCTATAAGGAAATCACATGGTAGAGGTGTGAAGGTTTAAGGGGAAGGAAAATATATTCAAGCATTGACCGGAAGGAC
This sequence comes from Pinus albicaulis, assembly GCA_034641835.2. NCBI lineage: Eukaryota > Viridiplantae > Streptophyta > Pinopsida > Pinales > Pinaceae > Pinus > Pinus albicaulis. The sequence continues at coordinate 238,799,212 of CM076571.1, forward strand.
GCCCCACAGTCAAAGAGCAGTTCAAGAGCCAGAACAATAAAAGAAATTCAGGGTTCTGGAAGAGGTGCAAGGAGAAAAATAGGTAGCCATGATCTAAGCACAGAATTGAAGTGGAGAGATGGACAACGGAGATTAAATCACACACCACTCCCTGCAATTTTTAACTTTTACCTCTTAAGACTTACCGAAACTTATATTGCTGCCAATGCGACTTGGTGGGACCCATCCAATCTTTATACGTCACCCAAATCCGCATGCCAATCCTTGTATTCCACATTTTCCTTACCTTTCGCCTTTTCTTAATTTTTAGCGTCTAGCGCAACGCATGTTGCGTTTCGCACAATTTATAATTTACCTCTTAAGCGCCCACAAAGTGTTTTGTTTAAGTTGCGATGCGGTTGGCCCCACCATAGTAGCTTTGCCCCCCCACTTCACAGCCGTTTGCAATACATATCACATATATTATGAAACATTATAAAACCTTTCCCTTACTGCATAAAACATTCGCTGATTTATAAACTCCACTGATTGTAGTGGGCTCCATTTATCCTTGACACACCATCCTCCATTCAACGCAAATCACACTTCGCAGTTTTAAGCATTTACCGTATTTTCCAAATGATAAATTTTATGATGTGTGATGCGGGCGAGTCCCTCTCCCTGCACTTCGCAAGTTTTATATTTTAACCCCTGTTTCTTATAACAAAATGCTAATATCTGAAATTTTCGATGCGGTCGGGTCCCACTTCCCCTCCACGTCACTTCCTTCCTTCCCATGCTTCGCACATCACACCACTTAGTGTTTATCTCTATTGCTTCATGTTAAAGTTTATGATTTGCGATGCGGGTGGGACCCACCTTCCCTCCACGTTACTTACCTCCCCCCTGCATTTAGCACTTCGCATTTTTTGGTGTTTACCTCCTTTCGCTTATAACAAAAACTTAAAGCTTGCAACTTGCGATATGGTTTGGTCCCACCATTCCTTCCACCAATTCCATTTGGTCTTCGCACATCCCATCACTGCTAAGCCCTCCGCATCTCTCCATCACCTTCACTTCAACCTAATGCATCTGACGGTCCTTAACACATTTCGAACCCCCCCGGCCTTCGAACTTTAACCATGGGGGGGGGGGGGGGGCGGGGGGGCTCTGAAATAGGTGGTATCCATTACCACTCACTCATGAACGTGCCTTCCTCTCATCATTTCGCACCTCCCTTCTTCGATACTGCTTACCACTTAAGACCCCCTCCAAAATATGGTTTCCAGTTTCCAAATGCAGCAAGATTTTTGGTAGAGCACACAGTTATGGTTTATTCAATCCCTCCAAGAGCTCCCCACTAAAGAGTTCAACATGCACAACAGAACCGACCGTTCTGTAATAGAAATTTGAAATCATGAGAGTTAGGGAGTGGAGGATGCCGATCAGCCGATGGAATTACATGATGAAGTCTGGATCACTCACCTATTCTTAGCCACTTCTCACCACTCCTCTGAAGATTCTAGAATTTGGCCTCTCTGGCTAACTATTTTGCTTACTTTTACTATTAAGATAGTGATGTATTGTTGGTAAAATCCCAATTTTATCCAATTCTATTTTGATTTTTCTGTTGCAGGAGTGATTGCTTGATGCACGCTTTGATAGTTTGTTAGGATATTTTGGTTTCACCTACGTGGGTCGAGCATGATAGAATATTTGATCATAAACCCTGAAGGAGAACTCTATATGTAGTGATTTTTAAGATGAAAGAAAGGTTCTGGAATTTTGAAGAAATCTATTGTAGTTTTGTATGATTTTGCTCCCTGTGTTGTGAGACACATATTTGGGAGAGTTGTTTAAACTTAATTTGATACAGGGTTTTTATTTGGATTCCAGGTGGAGCAATGAGTAGTATGTATATGTTTCCTTCTATTGTCAATAATCTCCTTTTATGTGTAATCATCTTTCATGCTATGCTGATTTGATGGTTTTGTGTAATGTAGTTGTCGGTAGTATGCAATCTTATTCATGAATTCATGTCTGTATAACGCTCATGTGTTAACTCTCATGTATTAACCTCGCTGCACTCCCTTAATTCAAGCTCCAGGAACCTCTGTTGTTGTCCATATTTCATTCATATTTGTTTCCTCTGAGTTCAATGGGGACAGATTCTTAATCCTCTTAAGACTGTCTCTTGTGGGTTCCTTCTCCATTCTTTCTCAATGCCTCTACATATTTTTAAAAAAATTTGCTCATTGTTTAATACTTGGCCCATTTAAAAGTCATCTAGCCTCCCGAGCCCTCTCATAGTTTGGGGAATTCACATGAATCATACTCAAATGGTCTTCTCCTTTCTTGAACCACCAAAACCATTATTCTCTTGACCCATATTATTTCAGAGGCATTTATGCAATTGTCCACACTTAACCTTTGATTTTAAGATGTCCTAGACACTAGTCTTTTGCAACTCGAGGTTGTCTCAAGGAGCTACATCACTTCTCCTTCTAGCCTCAATGAAGCTAACTGGATCTTTATGTCATATTCTTGAAGGTTTTGAATTCTGCAATAAACCTCGAATTGATGAATCCAATTGTCCAACTTCTCTGCACTTACCTGAACATTGTTCATGGGAAGTTCAAACTTAATGTCCAATTTGAGTAAGGGAGTTTTTCCTTTTGGAATTTTTGAGTGAGTATGGGTGGTTTTTGTGGTGGAAGTGGAAGATTATGCTGTTGGTGATGATGAGGATGATGATGAATATGGTGGAGATGGAGGAGGCTTTCCTCCAGCACCCTTTGATTCCTTCTCTTCATCCTTTTTTTATTATGAGGTTCCCTCTCCATGTGGAGACTTAGAATTCTCTCCAGCCATCTTGGTGCTCCTTCCTTCAAAGAGGATCCTAACCCTTTCATTTAGGTCATATAAATCCTTCTTGAATGCTTCCTCTTTTGAAAGACCTTCAGTCTCTCCTACACCTGACATGATGGCTACGGATTCAAGCTCAGCTTCTGGTGCAACTTGTACCTCCTCAATCTCAGCTAGAGATAAAACTTGAGGTGCTTCAAGTGTAGCTAGGAGTGAAACTTTAGGTGGAGATGGTGGCCTTGAGGCTCTCCTTCTTCTGGTCCTAACCTTAGGACTAGAAACCAATAATTTCCCATCTCTTCTGCAACTTCAACCTTGTAAGCATCACAGATTTGTAACCATTAAAAGCCTACTTGCAAAAAACTCAATCAAATCAAGCTAATAACCTTTTCTCTGATACCACCATGATCTGAATTTGAATGTTAGTTTTGTTGTGCTAATTTTATCTTCAAAATTATAAATAATTGCTGATCATTTGCTTCATGGGCATAGGCTTCTTGAGGTTTTTATGAGTGTTAAACAGGTAAATGTATTGAGTTTTATGTTAAATTCATGAGCATAATAACAATAAAACAAAATTATGAACAACAACAATAAAATCTACAGAAAACCATCAAATGATCCATTAACACAGTTTTTTGATGAAGGAGTTCACCCCTCTTGGGCTACATCTCCTTGGTCCAACTTCCATGGCTTGGGCCTCTGTATTAGCTCAAAATGGAAAAAATTTATATTTACAATCCTCTACTACTCCTAAAACCTGCTCCAACATTATCAGAACATCCAAATTTGCTAGGATAGACTCTTTTTGAGCAAACAATGGTCGAAATTTGCAAAAGTTATAGCACAATTAGTTTTTCCTAGGAAAACACCACTAAAACTGGAGCAACTCTAGTTAACTTCACTAGTTTTGGAGTCAGCGCTGAACTTAGCAGACTCTGCCATCTTCTCCGCCAAGATAAGTATGGTTTAATTAACGAATAAGTGTGATTTAATTAATTGATAAGCTTTGTGTTAACGCTAAATACATGTTTAACTCAGAGCGTTGACCACGCTCATAGCGTATGGTTCAATTGTGAGGGGGCTAGCCCCCTCCTCCGCCTGCCGGTCCAACGGTGTTACCATAAATATAAACCAAAAGCATATAGTGCTAAGAACTTGGCGCAAATGTAGTGGTATGGCTTGTGGTTGGTTTGGGGAGGTCACAGGGTCGACCCCGACCTCCGCCTTTCCGTCTGTGTATAAAATTTTGCCCAAATAAATATATATCCGACCTTTGAATAACCAAAAAAATTTGGCCTTGAACATAGTTGGAGTTCATAGCTTGGAAGGGGGCAGATGGCAGCCTCTAGGCTAGCCACGTGTTCTCATGCCATTGGTTCTCTCCCAAACCAATAAAAATGCAACAAATCACCCACTCAGCAACCAACCACGAAGTGACACTTGTCACAGTGTCAATAGAAAAATTGAAGAAATATTCCTAGAATATTATTTTTTGCTAAATAGGCTGCTATGTCACCATTCTGTCACTTCTGCAAAAAATTTAACAGTTTAGGAAAACGAACAACATGCTATAAATTTCACATAAGAATTCGGTTTTTGATGAAACGAATTGCACCAGATTTCTAGAAACGAGAACTTCGTAGTCGTTTAGGTTTCGATCAATTCTAAGCACTTCCATTTTTGAACTTAACATTGAGCACCTGATCATGGCTATTCTTGGCGTGGATGTTGGTGAACATAATAGAGGAGAAAGTTAATTCCAGAGTTTTGGAAGGCACCGCTAAAGATAGCTGGGTTGTGGAAAGGACATGGAAGTTGTTGGAAAAAACCAATAATTTTTTGTTATTGATTGATCTGGATTATTTCCTGTAGTTAAATCAACAATTGGCAATGGATATCTCCACGGGGGCCTATTGCCTCCGCTCCAGGGCGTTGAGGGACTTGATAAGAGCATGTAATAATTTGAGCCACTTGGTGCCAAGACTTGTCTAGGTGGAAGTCAATTTGAAGGGTAGGCCACGTCTTCAAGAAGTGGTTATGAGTCTATTTAATTCCCACGGATACTCTTCGCTTGCGATGGACACTACTGGTTGCAGTGAATTCCCTTGCACAGCTTCCACAACCATTCATATTTTGCAGGATTTCTAGGCCATTGAGGTTGTAGTGAGAATATTATTTTTATTGTATCAGTAATTGGTGATTACGGTAATGGGTTGTGTGGAGATGAAGCGATCCTCTTATAGACTCGACGAACTCATCGAGATATACTTGGCACCACCTTATTTATGTAGACCTAATTACATTTGTTTCTTGTCTCTTTGTTCTAATTCCATTCCCCTCAATATGAGTATATGCAGCGATCCCTATGATGTTTCCATGACCTTTCACTATTATGAAACCAACACCAAAAATAGAAGAAAAGAGAGATCAACACCTTAGGAATCAGCCACTTTGGAAAAATGGATGCACTCGCGAAGAAGCAGAAAGCTCCAATTTGTATGCCATAGTACCAATATTTTGCAACACTTTATAAGGACCATAGTACTTTGGCGATAATTTATTATCCTTCTTAGCTTGCTTAAGGGAAATTTGTTTGTATGGTTGTAGCCGTAAAAATACCCAGTCACCTACAACAAAACTTCTCTCGCTAGGATGTTTATTTTCCTGTTGTTTCATTCCACTTTGTGCCAAATTTAGGCTATCCCTTAAGAGTTGGAGAACTTCTTGTTGATGCTCGATGTGATCTTCTAATTCTTGAACCTTATAATTTTCTCTTAAAGATGATGTGATGGACAATGGATGATATCCATAAAGTGCCATAAATGGCGTCATTTTTGCTGCAGTATGGAAAGAAGTGTTATACCACCATTCAGCAAGAAGTAACCACTTGATCCATTGTGTTTTTTTATCAGATACAAAACAATGAAGATATCCTTCCAAACATTTATTCACTATCTCAGTTTGACCATCGGATTGAGGATGATAAGATGAGCTATGAGCTAATTGAATACCCAAACAAGAAAATAACTCCGTCCAAAAATTTCCAGTAAAAATGGGATCTCTATCGCTCACAATAATCTTTGGGTTTCCATGTAACTTTTGAATTATGTCCATAAATGTAGTAGCAATTATACTTGCTTTAAATGGATAAGATAATGCACAAAAGTGTGCATACTTGGTAAGTCTATCAACTACCACCATGATGACACTATTTCCTTCGGACTTAGGTAAACCTGTGATAAAATCCATTGAAATCTCCTCTGAACATTGACTTGGAATGGATAAAGGTTGTAGAAGATCCGGGGTCTTAATTGTCTCAACTTTATTTTTCTAGCAAACCAAACATTCCGCCACAAAATTTTGATTATCAGATTTAAGGCCATCTCAAAAAAATTCTTTCTTCACCCTGTCGTAAGTTTTTAAAAATCCTGAGTGTCCTCCTAAAGGAGAAGTGTGAAATTCCAAAAGAATATTTTGTTTTAGTTGGGAATTATTACAAAGATATAAGTGATCTTTGTACCATAAGGAATATTTTTTCCAACTAAATGCATCATATGTACTAGGATATTGCTGCAACTTTTGAATGAGTGTCCACACTTCTTCATCCTTCTTCCATTCATCCCTTGCTTCGGTTATCCAATCTAGTTGGATAATAGAAATGGCACAAAAAAATGCTTCCATCTCTTCATTATTTCTTAAGAGTGCATTTGCGGCAACATTTAGCTTCTCTTTTTTGTAGATTATTTCAAAGTCATAACCCAACATCTTTGTGAACCATTTTTGTTGCTCTTTTGAAGATAGTCTTTGTTCCAAAAAGTGTTTAAGACTATCATGATCAGTTTTTACCTTGAACTGTCTTCCAATTAGGTAAGGTCACCATTTCTTTAGTGCATGTAGTATTGCTAACATTTCCTTCTCATAAATAGCTTTCTGTAAATAATTTCCTTTGATTAGACGACTTCCAAAAGAAATGGGTCTTCCTTCTTGCATTAAAACAACACCAATTCCATTTCCTGAGGCATCACATTCCATAATAAAGGTTTTTGTGAAGTCTGGTGTAGCTAAGACCGGTGATAGGCACATTTCCTCTTTAAGATGTTCAAAGGCCTTAGTTGCTTCAGGAGTCCATGAAAATGCATCTTTCTTCAATAATGTTGTTAGAGGTGCTGCTATTCTCCCATAATTCTTATCAAAATTGCAATAATACCCTGTTAACCTGAGAAATCCTCGCAACTGCTTTATGGTTGTGGGGACTTTCCATTCCTTAATGGCTTTAATTTTTTTAGGGTATACCTTAACACCCTCATGAGATACCATATGACCCATATATTCCACCTCTTGTACTCCAAAGAAACATTTGGATGTTTTTGCATATAATTGTTTCTCCTGCAGTAGTTTGAGCACTCTGTCAACATGTTGAACATGATCCTTCCAAGACCTATTGTAGATTAGTATATCATCAAAACATACTAGAAAAAATTCTCTAAGGAAGGGTTTGAAAATGGAATTCATCAACCCTTGAAATGTAGAAGGTGCATTGGTAAGGCCAAAAGGCATGACCAAAAATTCATAATGACCCTCATGAGTTTGAAATGCTGTTTTCGGAATATCTTCAGTCTTCATTCTAATTTGATGATATCTTAAACGAAGATACAACTTGGTAAAATAATTTTCTCCATGTAATTCATCCAATAATTAATCAATCACAGGAATGGGAAATTTATCTTTAATGGTGAGGTTATTGAGCTCCCTATAATCTGGACACATGCACCATGATCCATCCTTCTTGTGCACCAATACTACTGGAGCAGAAAAAGAACTTTGACTAGGTTGAATTTTACCAGCCTCTAACATTTCTGCAATCATACGTTCAATTTCGCTCTTTTGGAAATAAGGATATCTATAAGGCCTGATGTTTGGAGGAACACTTCCTGGAATCAAATGAATAGCATGATCATGATCATGAATAGGTGGGAGTCCTTTGGGAGTTTTAAACACCTTGGAATGATTGTCCAAGACTTGTTGGAGATCTGCAGAAATAGATGATTTTGATGTTGGAACTTCTAGTGAGCATAATTGTGCAATTATGCCTCGTTGTTCTTTATTTAGAAGCTTTGTCATGACATTAGAGCTTATTATCCTTCCTGGCTTCCCTTCAATACCCCGTAATTCGACTTCCTTTCCTTCTGAAAAAAATTTCAAGAAAAGTTCTTGAAAATTAAAAGCTACCGTCCCCAAAGATTGTAACCATTGTACTCCTAGTACAACATCAACGCCTCCCATTGGAATGGAAAGCATTGGACTATTCAATACATATTCCCCCATGGTTAGCTCGATATTATGGAATTTTCCAGAGCAATTTATAATTCCTCCGTTTGCAACCATCACTTGACATTCTGGTGCTAGATATAGGAAACAATTCAATTCCTTGGCTACCTTACAAAGAATAAAATTATGGGTACTACACGAATCAATCAACACTATTACCTTTTTCTTCTTGATATGTCCTTCTATCTTGAGAGTTTGAGGAGTGGTAATTCCTGCCAATGCATTACACGATATGGTCAGACTCATTTCTTCCTCTTCTAGGGCTGGTTCCTGGTGTATATCCTCTTCTTTTGAATATTCTTGTTCATTTTCTTCTTCCTCTTCACAATCTATGTAAAATAATTTCTTCTCAGCACACTTATGACCTTTAGTGTATTTGCTATCACAACCGTAGCAAAGCCCTTTTGCTCTTTTTTCTTCCAATTGTTGTGGTGTCAACCTTGTAGGTTGTGGAAATCTAGGAGTAGCAACACTTCCCTCTTTATAGAAGTGAGTGGTAGGCTTCCTTGTTGCCATAATTTTACATTCAATTTTTCTTTCCAACTTGAATGCCTTCTCCAATGAATCAGGTTCCAAAACGCGAACTTCATGTTGGATGTTATCCTTTAAAGTGCCTATGAAGAGATCAATCCTGTGTTCCTCTGGAATATCAGTTACCCTTATATTCAATTTTTTGGAAGTCCTCAATGTGCTCCCCCACTAAACCCTTTTGTTTGAGATTTATCAATTGGCTAAAGAAGGTGTTGCTCTTTGTATCCTCATAATGTGCTATCATTTCCTCCGTAAAAATTGACCAAGTGACAATTTTTTTACGGGAGCAAAGCCATCTATACCATACAAATGTATTTTGTTCTAAATGTAAAGTTGCAATGCGTACCTTTTGTGTGTTTTGCACATTATTGAGATCAAAATATTGCTCCATCTGTAGTATCCATGTTACGGGATCCTTGCCATCAAACTTCCTCATATCCATCTTTGGAATATGGTGGTTCTTCAATCCAAAATTAGTTTATGAAATCACGGTTAACATTTATTTTTTTCTCATCATGAGTTTCCTTTACTATATTTCCACCATTAGGAATCATTCCTTATATCAACCTTGTCATCAAACCTTCCATGTATGCTTTTAGATCATTCTTCATGTCTTGCATGTTGTCTTTCACTTTTTCATCGATCTTAGCTTCCATGTCATCCATATTAACTTCAATTCCATCCATCTTAGCTTCCATGCCATTCTTCAAACCATCCATCTTAGCTTCCATGCCTTTCTTCAAAACTTCCATTTCATTTTTTGTTGCTCTTTGAGAGAGCAAAATTTGGTGCAATTGCTCTTGTAATTTTGATATGTCATGTAGCACTTCTTCCTCTTCATGAGTCATAGTAGAGCCTTCTAAAGGCTTAATGGGTGTTGAATTATTTTTAGGTGGCATTTTAGAACCCAATACTCATATCTATGCTTCAATATTCCCTTGGAATCACTTCAAACTGATGTTTCACACAAGTCTTATGCAATTCAGAAAGGAAAAAAAAATTACACACCTTTTTCTTGCTTTTACAGAGCTCAAAATTGAAAAATGAACTATCTCTGTGATTTCGGATCTTTAATATCTAAAATTAGGCCCTGAAGTAGCCCTTTGAATCGTATTTTTAATTCCATAGGTCTGACCTCATTTGGATTCTTCAAGGCAAAGTTATGCTCAATCTCCCACAATGACCTAATTATGGACTGGTTCAGTAGAGCAAACTTATACGACTTTCCACGTGTCATTTTTTCCTCCTTCAGCTCTTAAATTGATATACCGAAAACTACAGCCTATGTACTTACGTCCACCTTTTACAGAATTCCAACCCGACACTCAGAGAGAGAGTTATGAATTTTTTCCTATGGTCACCTCTTTGAGATGAAATTCGGGAGCCTGAAACAATCCTAACTTCCACATAGCATATCTCCAAAAATATTGCAAACCAAGGTCTGAAATTTTTACAGGCGGTTCCTCAGAATTTTAGCTTTGCACTGAGAAAATTTAAGCTTCTGAAACTTCGTATACGAAAAGTTATAGCGACAATGCCATGATGACCTGTTTTAGTTGAAATTCGAGAGCCTGAAAAAACCCTAACTTCTCCAGATCATATCTCCGAAATATTGCGAATCAAGATCTGAACGTTTTACAGGAGGTTCCTAAGGATTTTGGCTTCGCGCTGTATAAATTTCACCTTCTTAACCTTTGTAGAAAAAACCTTAATGCGAAAATTCCACGATGACCTATTTGGAGCAGCGAAACCCTAGAATCCAAAGCTCTGATACCAAATGTTATGAAACCAGCTCCAAAAATAGAAGAAAAGAGAGATCAACGCCTTAGAAATCAGCCACTAGAAGGGGGAATCCTCCAATACATTACATAAATGAACAATTCTTGGATGATACAAATGACCGAAACCTCCTTCTATACATAGGAGTCCATGAGGCCACAATATAATCCTAGTCGACTTAACAATAATAATGTAAGGGCACAATAATAACAATATTTGGGTTACAAGGGTACAACAATAACAATAAGGGTGCTACATTGATAACAATAAGGGACTAAACTAGTAATATAGGGACCTAACATTCGTTGATTCCTTAAATTCTAAACCATATCAACATTACCAAGCAATTGAAAAATTCAAAAGGCAATAAACCCATCATCTCTTTTTTCAAACTTTGTTCCGTGGATCTTTTGCAGTCATCTAAACAAAAGTAGTGTTTTCTGGGCTATTTATCATTTCTAAGAGGCCACATGATATGTTAAAACAAGAACACGATGCCTACAAAAGAATTGTGAAAGTGTGAATAATGAGTATTTATATAAAATTATATCATTTTTTTTAATCGAGAGTGTGTTTAGTCCATATGCATAGAGTTATGTGGAAACAATTTTCTATGGTGAATAATGAGTATTTATCTAAAATTATATCATTTTTTTTAATCGAGGGTGTGTTTAGTCCATATGCATAGAGTTATGCGGAAACAATTTTCTATGGTTAATTTTTTAACAATGTGAATTAAGGCAAGTTTCTTGGTAATGTATTTTATTTGCATCACTAATATTTTTAAAGATTTACCTAATTCCTTATGGTTTTGTTTACAATATTCGCTAGCTTTTTTATTATCTGAGTAGCTGTATGATTATCTTGCGAGTAGACATATTTTGATTTCTAGTGTCCCATTATTCTTTTAATTCAAAATTTTTATATAAGATGTTTAAATTTAATTAATTAAAAACATTTTTATATTCATATATGAACCGCTAAGCCATCACCAAAATAATATTTATTCTTAACATATAACCAAATAATAATAACAAAATTTTCAAATTAATATTAATAATCAATAATAAAAAATTATAATTACGTCGAAAGGCGTTCCCTTTGCTGGCTTTGTGTGAATGTCACTGTTCACTCCAGCGAATGAGAAGGCTTTCTCATCACCCTTCCAGCCAATGAAAATCTCACATTTGGCACCTCCTCCTCTTACCAGCTCACAGTTTCTTCCCAGCTCACAGTTTCAAATTTTTGTGTGTCAAACACGCAACTGAACAGCGACTTGAACCCTGCGATGTCTTTGCTCTGTAGCTGCCCTTCTATCCCTTGCCCGCAGGATCTATATATATTTTCATAGGTGCCAAGTAATATCCAGTTTTCAGCAGATTTCAACCAGTTATCAGCGGTTTCCTTGAACATTGGTTTCTTGGTGTGCTCTGGTTAGAACACGACCGCTAGGAAGGGGAAGCCGGGGGTTTAAAATGACCACATCGAACAGAAATGAATGCCACGATATGTTCTGGCCTGGATTCGCTGTAATGTTTGGGAAGAAAAGTTGTTTCAGAGTCAGGCCCAAGGACGAGCGCAAGAACACACAACCATCGGTTCTGTTTTTTGGGGAGAGACGGTTGTTGGAAGGGTTCCATAGATTTATAGATGAGTGGCAGAGTTCTGCTGATTTTCTTCTGATCAGACGTTGGTCGGCCATGGCTTCTAGTGATGATTATGGATTCAACGAGGCTTGGGTATTTGATTTTCTTGTTTCCCTCAATTTAGTCTTTTATTTTGGGGTGCCTGTTTTCTGATTGTCGGGAATGCTCCTTCCTGTTCCATTGATTCATTCATGAAAAATTCCCCCTCTGTTCTTGCGAATTCTGCCTAATTTTGTGTCTTGATTTCAAGATTGAGTCTGCATATTCGCATTTGCAGCGCTGCAATGCTTGCATAGCATTGGCCATTGGCTCTTTCTTGTAATGCGTGCAGAGAAATCCCTGGCCTCAGTGAGGTCGCAAGTTCAATTCTGCATAGAATCAGCCTGGTGGCTCCTGTTGCCCTGGCTGTGACGGGAATTGAATAGCGTCATATCCGTTGTCGAAATCAACTGAAAAACCATGGCGTTGTCGATATCGACTGTGAACGGTTTCTATCGAGGGTTCCGGCGTAGAAAATCGGAGAGTTAAAGAAGAAAATATTGGGTGTCGCGAGGAGGAGTAGGAGGAAGGAGGGGTTATCATGTAATGATTTTCCTGAAGAATGTGCGGGCAACGAGTCTCATGTACCGCCATCATCATCATCGGGTAGCCCTGGCAGAGAGCACTGGCCTTTGTGTTGTAGTGATGGTGAAAGGAGTCGTGGTAGGGATGGTGAAAGAGGTCGTGAAATTGTGGAGGCGAGGGGATTCGAACACCCGTTCTGGCAAGAGAATTTTGAGGGCGAGGGTAGTCAATAAGGCTTCTGGAGGGGTCTCGATCTTAAGGACTGTTCAGCCAACAGATTCGAGCTCGAAACATTTTGTCTCGATCTTAAGGACTCTTCCGGCAGAGGCCTCAGCCCCTCCTCAGTTGTCTTCTTCTGCGTCTTCCCGGCCTTCGAAACGAGCTCGCCATTCTGCTAGCAGTGCACTATAGGGTTTTCTTAGAAAATTGGGCGCAAGTCTCGATGATCTCTTGCCCTCGTCTCTGCCGTCTTCACACTAGAGCAGCCGATTGAAGAGAATTCTGTCGGGGCTTCGGGCCGATGGGGAAGAAGGCCGGCAGGTCGAGGCACTCACGCAACTGTGTGAAATTTTGTCCATTGGAACTGAGGAATCGCTGAGAAGCTTTTCCGTGGATGCAGATATAATGCTTCTTGCAGCCCGAGCCTTGACTCATCTATGCGATGTGCTTCCCTCGTTGTGTGCCGCAGTTGTGCATTATGGCACAGTTCCTTGTTTCTGTGCCCGTTTGCTGACTATTGAGTATATGGATCTCGCAGAACAGGTCTGCAATTTAACCAAAATCATGTGTCTTCCCCCACTTACATTTAATCGCAATTGCGTTAAAAAATATTCAGTTGTATTAAAACTTGAGTTTTACTTTTTTTAACAACTGGATTCCTGCAACCATCAATCCCAAAAAATCAATTTTGATGTACGCAATTGAATAAGTTTTGGATGCTGTAGACGAAGAAAACGTCGCGAACACCCAATTGCAGAACAATCAGGGATCTCTGGCAGCAGCTTCTACAGGCCATGGACACCCACAACCGAATGATTCTTGCGATGGAATGCCAATCTACAGCAATCCCATCAACGCCCACCTTCTTCTTGAATGATCAATGCATTCTATAATCTTGTCTGGTATAACGAATTAGATTTGTCATGTTCTTCTTCCGTCGTGATTCTCTTTTTCAATAACAGCACGGGCCATGATGTTGGAGTAATTATTGGGTATTTATGTTAATATTCTCTCAAACATGATTTACTATTGTATCTTCAAAAACGCAATGGAACAATTCAATGTTGTGCTTTCTCAGTCATGTTTGTTTTGTATTGTCTGTCTCTTTTTCCCAACTTCTTATCGATCCCTGCAAATTTCTCCACATTAGTATTGCATACAAGAGTTTCAAAACTGAGCTGGGGTCACTTCAAAATATGATGTGGGTGCAGGATGAATTTGCCTATTCATTGATTTGAACAACTGTATATATAGAGGTGGGGCTTATCACCCGTAGTTAGGAGGTAGGGGTGACAACCAGACTTACTGGGTTAGGCCACTGATTGGAAGAAAACGAAGAGAACTACTTGCTTGGTTCGTTCAGTAGAATCAGTCAAGGTAGGCGTGGTAATGATGGCATGGAGGTAGAGGTAGCTTCAGTCTCAAGAGTATAGGCTCAGGTGGGCGAGCAATGGTTCTTCTCTTCCTGTGATTAGCTGTTGGTTCAATTCACAATGGTTGTTCCTGTGACTATTGGTTCACGTGACAATGGTTTTTCCAGTAGCAATTGGTTCACGATGCATGCTGATCTTCCACTGACTAAGGGGGAAATCTAAAGGGGTCTTATGCAAGTCTGAATTCAATGAATAAAAGAATCTGTAAAACCAAATTGATGTAAGACATCATTAAAAAAAATGTCTATCACGCTTAAAGGCATTAGCCATGTCCAATTTCATAACCATTCCTTTTTCCTTATTACTTATGCTTGTATGGATCACCTCCAGCACCAATATAATATTGTCAATTCTTTGCCTTTTGTGGATAAAGCCCAAACACCAAATTATTATCCACATTCTTCAAACAATGTTTGGCACCTCGACAATTGCTAGTGATATTAGCATATATGATTTAATTATTTTATTGTTTCATACAATTATTTGAATCTGATTAGATGTTAAGGAAATTTAAATATCTATTCAACTTTATACATAAGAGTTACAGTACAGCTATGCACAATCTATAAAGTAAAAACTTCGTTGATATTGAAGGCCATCATGTCCTGTTGTTTTGTCTAGATAAGTAGGTTTGAGATTCCGCAACGTTGTGTAGATTATATGGACATCCAAGAAAGCAACACATGGTGAGTGTAGTAGCTTTTAGAATTGAATGAAGGGAATGTGAAGGTGTTAAAGTTGTCAATATGGAGGTGTTTTCAGTTTGTTTGGATCTTACAAAATCATTGCTATGGCTAATGATTTTAGAATTTGAAGAGTATGAATGAGAGCACTCACTCAACTACGGAAATCTATCTCTTAAATGTTGGCATGAGAATTTATCATGAGTATGTTTGCCTTAAATAGCAACCACCGATATCATTTTGGCCACAGTACTGCATGGGTACTACTATCAAAGTAAATATCTGATACTGCATTTTCCAAGCATTAGAGTCTACAGCCTAGTGCAAGCTTGTCTTTTTTCTTTTCATGTTTTACTACTATAGCATTCATACTCTACTATAGAATTCATAACGTTGAACTGTTTGACCTGTCGTGGCCCAGGTTTCATGGCTAAAAGTTATAGATTTGACATTGAGATATTTTACCTGCCTTGGGGCAAGTTTCATGGCTAAAAATAAAAAATATGATTGCTATGATTGATATTGGATGAGGGTTTGCACTGTGTTTATTTGCCATTGTTTATATTTTATTTTAGTATTGTTGGAATGTAGTTACTTTTCAATCGACATGTTGTCACAATCATTGGCTGGGTTACAAATTTGAGTTGCAAAGGTAAGCTAGCCTTTTCTTTATCAACTTATCCCAGTGGATATAGTTACAGGTTCACATTTACCCCTTTTAACAGATTGTAGATACACACATGATAACTGTTTTTTAGTTACATGGTCAACTGAAAGGAGAAAATAATTGCTAAGATGTTTAAGAATTGGCATGTGTTTTGTTCTATATTATTTCAGGGTGCTTTATTCCTGTATTTGAGGAGATTGTTGACAGGATTTGGAGTCAGAGTCATAATATCATTCACTATAACTGGGTCCAGCTTGTCTCCAAGGGAAAAAACGAGTATTTGGCTGTTTTCTTGAAGCGATCTATGGAAGTTTGTATTTGAATTGGGTCACAATTTGGGGATTTTTTAACTCCAGGTTCCTGTACACAATGAACACGAAACTATGATATGATTTGTGCGAGCAAGAAAAGTGCTCTCTTCGGAGACTAACTCTGTATCAGAAGGGCATTGATTTTCACAATTATTAGGCAGATGCTGATTTCACCAGATAATAATATGCAAGTGGGCGCTTTCTGTGAGTTGGCATACATGTGGAGGAGGAAGAAGAACAAGTTCTTTGTCGAATGCCTAAAGGCAAACCAAGAAGGCACATGAATTGGAGATGTTCCAACGCTGCTCCTAATGTTATTTAACGAGGATGAAGTATATTACTGTATAGAAGTTTGTTGCAGACACTTTAGGTAACAATGCATGTCATTGCTGAAGTATTTCGTCTAAATTCTTCTTTGTGATTTAAATAGATGGGAGTCAACAGTGATTTTCTAATTCAGTATCGCTGGCATAAGAACAATCAAGATCTGCAGCCAAGGCACTCCATTCACTCTTTATTAAATTATCACTGCCATGTAGTTCCATTGCATCAATACCAGGATGAGTACTCTGGTGATCATGAAGATGATCAGCAGGGAACTGGTAGGTCCCCTTCCCTGCACTGAGATCATCAAAACCAGTTAACTTTATAATATTGTTATGATCATTATAACATGTATTGTCATTGGCTGGCTTGCTATTCTTTGTTTGTTATTCTTTGCAACAATACATTTCTTGTGATGATCACTTGATGGCTTACCATCATAATTGCTTGCGAGACACGGAATCAAGGACCCGAGGTGTAGAAGCAGGAAAATCTTTGTAGCGCTCCATTTGTTGTTCCTAACTTGCAATATTCAAGATATACAGTTGCAAATATCATACTTCAAAAACTAATTTACAAATATGGTTATTTGACATTACTATTTCCTTTCCTTTTATACCTACAAACCAACATCCTCTCCTAACCTATTTTGTGCCTATGCCTTGTTCCAAAATATATGTTCCATAGCGAAAGCCTTTTAACTACTCATTGTCAAGAACGTATTTGCAAAAATTGCATTTGTAAAATTAGTCAAGACTAATAAGATTCATCTTAATATCTAAATTTTAAATCAAATTCTTCAAAAAAGTCGTTTTCAAGCATTGTTTCTTAAACGCTTATTCACACAGCTCCTCCTTTCGGCGTTCCTTTGCACCACAAGTACAATTGCTAGTTTTTAATTTTTATTTAAATAATACTTATTAAAATATGAATCTTTAATAAAGTGCCCATCTAAACCAATTTGATGACATACAATATCAAATTTCGAAATAGTTGGAAGAGCATAGAGTACTCATTTATAATAGAATTTTATAATATTGTTTCACTAACGTCATGATGCTCTTGACAAATCTCATTTAACATTATCCTCTCTTCACTTAACTTTAGGCGTATCTTATATCTCTTCATATAATGTTGATTAACCACGAGACTATTTAACTTCAACCACTAAAGACACTATCTTCGCACACAGTTCATGATGCTGAATCTTTTTCCTTAACACTCAAACATTCATGTACCCACATTTCTGTCACGGCTATTATCACATCAATATATTGAAATCATTACATATAAAAAAAAGATTTCTTCACATTACCACAATACATATTATTCAAGAGAGTAATAGAATTATTTATAAATTTCTGTCCCAAAGTACTACTTACCATACTTATCTATGTACCTTGGATTTTCTGCTTGTTGTTTGACATGACAATTATTAACACGTCGTTCGAACCATACTATTATGGTCTTCGTAATATTAGGTAATCAACACAACTATACATATCTTTACAATAGGAAAATCTTAGCATTAATATGTTAGCAGCATATATTTGTCATTGTATTGGAAATACTTAATAGCGGAGTTGTTTTTAGTGCGACTTTTTGGAGTTTTCGGTATCAAAATTGGGTGAAGTTTTTTGAGGTAAAATCTTAGTTTTTGTTATTTAAATTGCTTTTTTGACTTTATATATCGATTCAGCACCCTAAAAAACCCCTAGAGCACTTTCATTCTGCAAAATTAGCAATCAAACTTCTCTTTTCAATAAATTCCTGCCAGATTTTAGAGAAATTACACTGGAAAAAGCCACCGTAAAAGCCTTCAAAAAGTCGCACTAAAAACTACTCACTTAATTACGCCGAAGGTGTCCCTATTATGAGCTTTGCTGGGATGAACAGTGCTCTCAGCGAATCTATGTGCTCCACCCATCGCCCTTCCACCCTTTCAAAATTCGACACTTGGCAGTCGCTGCACCCTCCTACTGTCATCTCCTTCCCACACGCGTTAGGTCCTTCGCGTCCATGCTAATGTCGTGTGGTCCCGCCTTCGGCGTTCCAGCGGGTCATTGGTTAAAATTATGCTCATAGGCATTTTCTTTGTTCACTTGGGGTGTGGGAAAGCACGGTTCAGAGTTGCCCTTCTACTGAATTAAATTTTGCCATGTGTATTTTTTTTTCTTTACTAATGAAACTTTTCTATTTGTCTAGATTGGTTTCCGCCCATGTTTCCCACAGCTCCATATTTCTGCAGCTCATCCTCGCTCATACCTATTTTTGCACTCGCCATACCTGTTTGTCCTATTTCTGCAGCTCATTTTCCATCCTCCGCCATACCTGTTTGTGTAGGTCATTTTGGTCATTCTGATCTTTTGACTCACGATGTTCAGTTCCTTCAAGTGTCACATTGACGAATCCCTAGATGACGATTATGACCTGGACTCTGCCATCTTCAACCTTAATACCATTTCTTCCACTTTCAACTCTCTGCCACACCTCTCTTCCTCGGTCATCAACCTCTTCTTTCTTCATTGACGAAGATGAAAATTCCATTGACCATGACCACGATACTTGGTAGCTTTTAAACTCGGTTTATTAAGAGATGGAGAGTGGTGATGAGCTTGGTTATAGGATCAATGCCGGAGTTTGTAGCGGTGAGAGAGGCGGGTCTAGCAATGGTTGCTCATTTGGTGAAGGAAGCAACCCATCAAAGTTCTTGAATGATTCTGGTCACAGAAAAATGATTAACCTAACTACATTGGAGGACTTCGGTCTTGGTAGATAGAGTAAAACTGGTGAAGATTCAAAGCGAAATAACGCTGAACTAGGCAGAACATTTCATACTGATATCAGTTCCCATGATTGGGCTCTTGCAGAGAGCCTTATTCCCTTGGGAGAAACTCAGACTGAATGATACCTTTTGTATTTCCCTAAGCACACAACAGGGGATTGCAGGGGTTACAAGGCTGATTGAGAAACTTACAAGAATGGGTGCTCGAGACATCACTCGTGCAGCTCTGAGGACTTATTTTCTTGCTTCATTTGTTTCAGCCTACCGGAGCATGACAATGAGCTTGGTCGACACTGTCACTCTCATGACGCAAAGGTATGGAATATTTTGTTAATTGCAACTTTCATAACTCCTTTCTTTTTTGCTTGGTTCCCATTCTGATTGTCCCTTTACAGCTCAAAATACATATGCATTACAATGGATCTGTCATCCGTAAATGGCCACCAAATCTGGAACAGAAGGTATGTTATGAACTGGGTTAATTTATTGAATGAATTTTTCAATTGGTACTATTCTTTTGATAAGGAAGAAGTATGATTTAAGATAAACATGCTGGTATTATTTACTGCTGCAATACGACCCTATCCCATCCATATCTATTACCGTTCCTTGTTCTCCATCGTGGCGGCTCCGCCCATGGTGGTTGTAGTTGAATATTCCACTCTGTTACGCACATACAGTTTAATCAGATCTCAAATTGTTGCAGCCTTCCTAACCTTAGAAATTAAAATCACTAATAAATGAAAATAGTAATCAATATGGAATTTGCTTCTCAAACAAAATCCATAACAGTATCAACATTATGGAATTGTAGGTTTGATAAAGGGATGAATTTGTACTCGGTAATAACCCACATTTATGTAATGGAAAATATGTTTATAGTTTTTTTTATAAATTTATTTCGCGGCTTCTGCCCCAACACACAACTTTCGTCCAATCATATCAACAACTTTGGCTTCCACTTTTCCAATACTCTGAAACATCATTTACTTACTCCACAGTGAAGGCATGAGAAGCAAACATTTTCTTTCGAACAACCCAAGCAAGGAGGACTCACTAAAAAGTCTTAGTATTTTATTATTAGTGTTGTAGCCTGTGATATAACAAAACTCCAAACAAGAACAGCATAAGATTGTGATTTTTCAACTGAGTGCCAATATAGCATACACCTAAATTTGATGATTGGAATCAGTCATGACTGGAAATAACACTATATGAAAACCATGTTGACAAACTGCGAGAACGTCCTCAAGAGAGAAATGGTGACAAGGGTTGAAGGCCGAAGCTACTACAAAACTACAAATATTCACTGAATGTGCTGTCAAGTGCATTGGCTCTCATTCTCGTAGCCAAGAAAGTGGAGACAGAGTAATGCACAACTCAGCCAGAGCTTTGTTTGCACAAAAGGTTTTGCCTCAGAACTTTTGATCTGGAGATGGCATGTTCTCCAAAATAAATGACAGGGATACATTCTTTGAGGATTCAAAGAAAAATTAAACACAAGTGTTGAAGGTGAGGCGTTCCCTCATGTCAAAGGTAGTGGAAGAAGAGTACACAGGTAAAGTATATACACAGAGTCTGAAAGCTTTTTTTGTATCAACTTCCAGAGAGAAGGTACTGGAAGATTCAAAAGGTGTCGTGAGCCATGGGTTGCTGGAAGCATCAACTATTAATTTTTGTAAAGCAAACAAATTCTTTGCTTCAAGCTTTTCAAAGTCAAAGTCTGGAGTGGGTTTTGTCCCATATGAGCGATGTTCAATGCAAGCAAGAAAAAATGAACTGCATCTGTGATCCCAGAAACCAAAAAATGCGAAGATGTTTTAAGAGAAGGATCCCCCTCCCCCTCTTCCGGGGTTGAAGTAAACCACAAAGCATCCATGTTTGGGATTGAAGATCAAAGGGATGACAAGCATATTAACCTAAATAACAAGGTTGCTGATGATTCACAAGGAGAAATGGTGGTGGCAAATGCTCAGGAAGACAAATCAGAAATCATTCCTACAGCACAAGAGGCAAGTTAGCTGGATCCTCTCCTCAATTCACATGGTCTTTGCAAAGAAAATAAAGATGTCCATCTTCAGCTCCATATTGATATTGTGTAAGCAATGAAGTTGAAGGGTGAATGAACTGCCATCCCATGCCATTCTAGTGTTTGTAATGTAAGACCATTTCAATCCGTGTCAAAGAATACTTTTTAGGATATTCCTTCCCAAAACTCTGGAAGGAATCCCAGCTCTTATTTTGCGCTTACAATACTAACAGGCATAGTATCTGCATGATCTTACCCATGTTGTTATAAGAAGCAGAGTCAAATATCATTGCTCCTGCTTGTAGCTGTTACTTCATTTTAGTCACAGATGTGACAGAAACTTGCACCTTATTGTCTCTGCTTTTTCAACTATCTTTTCAATGAATATCCTGGATAGTCTCTGCTAAGTTTTCTTGTTTGATACTCTTCTCTTTTCTTGAGGATGAATCTGTGTGTACTTTATTTTATTTGAATGATGATATTTAATGGCTTTCTTTCGATTTGAAAATGAAGGAAATAGTTGAGAGTTCCAATAAAACAATGCAAAGCTTTGGAGTTGCAGGGCTTAAACATGAACTTAGACCTTTACTGTTCAATCCTTGGCATTACTCACCTCACTTCTGTTTCTTCATGTTAAGTAAATCTTTCAGGATTTTATATTATTCTATCTAAGGATAGGTTCATGTGTAATGATGTGTCCTGTGGCTCTCCAATACTTTGTAGAATATGGCAATGTACAGTTTGAAACTTGCATTTATCCTTCTTAAGCTTGGATTATAAAATTGAAGATGTAAACCTTAATGTATTTTTAATCCATCTTTAAATGTAATAGATTCAAGGTTACGATCCTACTAACATAGGCTAAGACCATCATCGTTTGTTGGATACTTTTAAACCCGTTTTATAAGAGAGGCAAACCGACCAACTCCAGCCTTCACACAGACACTGGGCTCTACACCTGCTGTGATTTGAACATAGGCTATTTTGATAGTGGTTCTGTGTTCCAACCACTACGCTACAGTTCAAAAGAGATGTTTATTTAAAAGAAATACTAGTAGATTGGTTTATTTATTGTTAATATGGGTCAAGTATTTTGAGGCTTAATTTTTTTTTTAAGTTTTTGTATTCTCAAAAAAGTTTGCATATAACCTAAATCCATTTTATTTTTATGAGATATATCAAGTTTTGAAATAGGTCAAATTATTGAGGTGCAAACTTTATTCTCAAGTTGTTACACTGAAAAAAGTTTACACTTCAAAGCATTTTATCCCTCTTATCATTTGATTTCTCAAGTTATTACATTGAAAAGAGTTTACATCTCAAAAGATTTGATCCTCTTATCATTTGATAAATCTGAGAATATTATAGATCTAAAAAAATTTACACCTCAAAGGATCTATAAATCTAAGGATTTTATAGATGTAGCTTTACATATAATCCATGCAGTTAAATAAAGTAAGCTCTTTTTTTTTTCCAAAATCATTATTGTAATTTTTGAGAGCACTCTTTTTTGTAGTTGCATTCAGAAAACAAGTGTTTTAAGATCTCTCCCCACCCAGGCTGTTCAACACCTGGCTTCTCTGGCACAATGACTTTGGGTTTCTAGTGTTCTTTCTAAATAGTGTGTCTAGCAAAGAATTTTGTTGTGGCATTTTGCCTGTCTTCAACATTGAAATGGTTGCTTTCTTGCTCAAAATTAGCTTGATTACTATTATTCCATTAGCTTTCTTCTTTTTGTAATTTGGGTGGGATCCAATAACACCGCAGATTTGAATAATATGTTTTATATTTGATCTGGGACGGAAAATACTCTCTTTGAATCGATGTAGAATTTGAAGATGGCAAAAGCTATGTCGAAGTGACTCAGGAATTGCTAACCCCTTCTTATCTTTCTTGTTGCATGGCAAGTCAGAGTTTGGATTTGGTGATACCTGCAGTTTTCCTCATATATATTATCACTTCTGGATTTGACAATATTATTCCAACAGAAAGATATGGGTTTTCACCGTGGTACCGTCTAACAAAAATAAAAAAACACAACCAAAATATTTTGGATTTAGGTATAGGGTTTTACAAACAAATGCTGGGTAGGAGATCTCTGTGTCATGTGAAAGAATATCAATGTAATGAGAGATGAAAGATAGAAGTTCAACAAAGACATTAAAAGCGATTGCAAGGTGGTCACTGAGAATAAGATTGAACTCTGAAATTAAAGGGAGAAATTAAATGTTGAGTTTACTGAAGTAAGGATTGATAACTTTAATATGTATATAGTTATTTACAATTTAAAGAAAATGTTAATGGGTGAAAGCAACGAATAGTTGTATGGCCATTTTTGAAGTTATAAAGTCCGCCTTTAGGTTATGAAAGCGAGTTCAAAACTTCATACAAACAGAGCGGTTGATTATGGTATTAAAATGGTTCACGTTTGAAGTTATTTGACATAATAAAAGATCTTCTCCAGATTAGGAATGCTCTCTATACTGAGATTGCCTCTGATGTGTTGCTTACCTACTAGAAATGTTGAAGAATATAGACAAAGATGTCTGAGTAACCTTAATTTGAAATGACCTGAACTTTTTCCAAAAGCTTAGATTCCAAGGACCAATGTATCGACGTTGAAGACTAGAGCAGTCCTAAAAACTGAATCTACTTGTCTGGGAAGGACATTTCAATGATGGCAATAATGTGTACCGTAGAAGAAGCCACACAAGAAGTTATCGTAAAGCAAGGATAATAGACAGAAGACCGCTAAGTATTCCTTTTTATTAATATGTGAAGAAGGGGGATTTGTATACAGGCAAAGCAAAGTATATTTTGAACGCTGGCTATAAAACGTCTGAGAATGATGAAGGCGCAGAAAGTGGACGGGACTCTGAGAATGTTGAAGGGAGAAACACTTCTTTAAGAATGGTGAATGCTCAATGATGTAGAAAATGGTCATCTTTACTTTTTAAGATATGTATCTTTAAGAATGGTGAATGGTGAATCCTATACACATATGAAGGTAATATCAAACGGTACACAAGTAAGGGAAAATACCGTCAATCTATTGGTGTTTTCGTCTAAATTAGTTTACCGTAAAGAAAAGTGCATTAAGTAGGTCAAAGAAGAAGATAAGAATGGGCATGCCCATAAAATTTACTTACTGACAGAGGAAGAAGTCATGCCGACGAAAGATGTGACTTTATTTAATTCCAGACATGATCAAGAGAATCAATTTTGTTTCAGATTGACGGTGTCTCCAGACAATCCGGAGGTTATGTGTTCAATTCGTTAGGAAAACTCAAATGTAGTTAGGTTAACCATTTTTGCACTAGAAGGATGGTCCACAATTTTCACAAATGTTTTAGTAATTGTTTTTTTGTGTTTAGGGATTCCAAATTTCTCAAAAGATTTCAGATTTTATTTTAATTTTTAAAATATTTTAAAAGTTAGATATTTGTGTTTTGATCTGAATATATTTTTTGCATGGCTGATGAAAATCTAAACTTATTAACTACTTCATAAAATATATTTCAGTAAAATTTGAAAATTCTAAGTGTATTTCTCAACCATTCTTAGATAAAAAAACATAACAAGCCGCTATTTAAAAATGGAAAAATATCCAGTTTTGACATGAAAGATTTTTTTTTTATTTGTTAAGATTAGATACTACTATGCCATAATTCTATTGACATTTCCAATAAAATAATGAAAAGAGTTCATTTTTCCAAAGAGAAAAAGCATTACCTTTCTAGTAAAATAATACAAAGATTGCATTTTTCAGGTTCAAAAACTCAAAAGCTATGTCCACAACAAAAATAGTAACACCAACAATTTAAGAGGACGATGGTTCTTCAATCACACATCAAAACAACACATCATTAAACCAAATCTGGTTGCTTTCTGTCATTAAATTCCTTTAGAGACATTTACCTGTGTTGAACCAAATCTGATTGCATTCTGTTATTAAATTCTTTTTAAAATTAAAGGGAAAAGACTTCATACAACATTTGATGTCCCCTTACACTCTTTTCGAGTGCAATAAATCAAGATTGGGCATCGGGAATTGCTTCAAGTGCAATGCAAGGCTGGTTAGGAATGCTGGTTGAAAGAAGGGTTGATAATGTAGTTTCCGTTGCTTGAGAAAGATATTCAACAAAATTTTTGAGGGTGAATATTTATCTATATGGTTGTCTTCCATTATAAATGCACTTTTGGCAATTTAAAAAACTCAATTTCCTCGTTTAAAAATTTTCTTTTCTATATAAATTTCAATTAATTACTACCTTTCACATTTACAAGCTCGTATTATCAGTGTTCCTTTACCCCTCTGTGCAATTGCTAGTAATATTCGTTGTATGCATGTATATCATAGCATTAGAGAATGTATAACAACGATATTCATGCACCTAATTTATGAAACCCAAAGTTGCATTCATTTGAGAAGAGTACTCTGCATTTACTCGCACAATGTAGCTATGCGTACTTGGTGGGTGTTAAGATGGCAATGGCAACGGATCTGATGGACACTTGGATCCTTGATCCACCGTTGATGCGGTTGGATCAAACTGTCCAGAAGTTTACGAGATGGTTAGGTTTTCAAACCTACTCCTCTGCCCCCTTCCCATTTTTAAGTAAATATTATTATTCCAATATTAATAAATATAATAATATTTATATATATTATAAATATAATAAATTTAAATTTATAATAAATATATTTTGTTGTAAATATTTATATTTAAATATGAAAATTTTAGTAAGAGTGTTTAAAAATATAAATTTTTTCTTTTTTTTGAAGTTGTTTTCTAAGTTGTATTTATTGGACTAGGGAAAGTTATAGTGTAGAAACTAATCTATTTTGTCTCCATAATTTGTCTTGTTTGTTCAAGATAAGAGTATAATAAATCAAGAATTTTACAATACTCCAAGATAAATTATGTGGTCATTTACTTATTTGCCTACATTTTCTATCAATCATGTTACTTCTTGCATAATCAAATGTTATAATCACAAATTTTCCATCAACAAATTAACAACAATTGAAATAAAAAGTTTCTCATAAAATTTTCTTAATTTTTTTCAAATAATCTTTTTTCTAATATTTATTCTAGAATTTTCTAAAAAAGTTAAATAATATTTATTCTATCATATTTGGAGATTTAGTTTTTCAAGACAATCTCACGAATTCCGAGACAATTTCTAATTTCATCCGTACTTATAATTCTTTAATTCTTAAGTAAAAACACTCTTGTGGTTATAAATCTTTAGTAAAAAGGGCCTTGTCCAGAATAGCACAATGAGAGGCGTTCTCTGTAGTACCAATTAATTTCATCCATACATATCGTTATATAGTGAGAAGGGTAGTTGTCCACAATTGCACATCTGAGGCGTTCTCTCGACTACCAATTAATTTCTTCCAAGGGTATTGTTATCCTGTCCGAAGCGTTGTTGTATACAATAGCACGATGACAGGCGTTCTTCATTCTAATATTTAATTTGATCCATACCTATCGTTATGAGTCTTGTCCACAATCGCACGATGAAGGGTGTTCATACTAACAATTAATTTTATCAGTTCGCATTGTTATACAGTCAGAAGGGTAGTTGTCCACAACATTTAAGATTAATTAATTTCATGAGTACGTATTATCATACAGTCAGAAGCGTAGTTGTCCACAATATTTAAGATTTCTCAGTTGGATTCTTGAATTTTTTATTTGAATTTATTTGAATTAATTTTATTTAAAATTTTGAAAACATATTAAAATATATATAATATTAAAATATTAGCGCTATATATATAAAGAAGTGAACGATATAATCAAAGTATAACTTATCCAATCATTATAAAACGCAAAAAATTATATATGAAAGAAATCCAAAACGTCACATGATAAATGTTTAAGTACAAAATGTTCAGTATTATTCTCCTAAACGAGGATCGCAGTACCTCCATTTAAAAATAAAAATAGAATTGCTCTTTGGCAGTATGGGGCCGGAGAGAGTGCATGTCCATATATATATGGACACAAAAGGAATCATAGATTGGGTTAAGGAATCATACATTGGGTTAAGGGAAACTCCCTATCTAGCCTTCCTATGCTATTAAATTGAATGAGTTTCCCATCTTATCAAACTGATGAGAAGTATCAGGAAGCATTTGGGCAAGACACATATACAGGAAACAAAATCAGACAGAATATAACATTTGGGAACATATACAGGGAACAAATCAAACAGAATATAACATTTGGGCACATATACCGGAAACTAAATCAGACATTTGATATTCTATCGGAAAGGAGCATCAGAAAGAAGCCTGGAAAGCTATATTTTGCTGCATATGTTAACGACTTTTTGTTGTATGATGAGAACGTCTATTTCTCCTAATTCCGAGTTATTTTTGTTATTTTGAAGAAATTATTGAAGGCCACGGAAAAATCTATAATGTATTTCTATTAGTACCAGAAAAATACAAAGACAGCTATAATAAATTTTGTATCCAGAAACCTTCGAGGAACATATAAAGTTATATATATGATCTTACTCTAGGAACTAAGAGAAACATGATGTTGGAAGTAAGAGAAACGTGATGTAAAGCATGTGGAGATAGAATTCACCACTTTTGTACTCTTTTTTTAATACAACTAGCACAATCACATTTACCAATGTCGTTGATATAGACGATAGGCGTATATGAAATAGATTTACAAGTACATTCACTAATGTATTTGATATAATCATTATATATTTTACCCACCACCCACACATGTATTTTACCGAAATAATCATTATATATTTATGAATACAATTACCAATATATTTTATATATCTACTTGTAATATGCTAATATATAAACTATATTCATAATATATATATATATAGATATAATATTTTATTATTTGATAATAAAATATTATTAAATTTTTTTAATACATTAATAGTTATAACTCAAATTATACTAAAATTAAAACATAACATAATACTAGTATTTTATTACTATTTATAATAAGTATATATCTTACCAATATACAAAGGGATTATTAATATTATAAGTCAAAGGAACTAATAAGCCCAAGTGTCTAATATTATAAACCCAACGAATTGGTGAACCCAAGGGAAAAATATTAAAAAGGTAACACATCAATAACCTCAAGGGGTCCATATTAAAAAGAAAAAAGATTAATAAAGCCTAGGAATTAATATTTTAAATACAAATGAATGATAAACTCACATAATTATTAATATTATAAAACGAGGAGAACAATCAACTTTAGGGATTTTTAATATTATAAACCCAATGATTAAAAAACAAAATGATTAATATACCCAATGGATTGATATTAAAAACCCAAGGGATCAATAAAGCCAAGGGGTTAATATTAAAAAGACACGAAATTAATAAACCATAAGAATTAATATTTTAAACTCAAAAACCTAGGATATTAATAAACCATAATAATCAATATTTTAAGCTCAAAAGATTAATAAACTCAAAAGATTATTAATATTTTAAACCAAAAGAACCAATAAGATCATGGGATTAATATTGTAAACCAAAGGAATCGGTGAACCGAAGGGATAAATATTAAAAATCTACGGGATCAATAAGACCAATGGATCAATATTAAAAACACAAAATATTAATAAACACTAACTACAAAGTTTTTAAACTAAAAAACATAAGAAATTAATAAACCCTAATAAATAATATTTTAAATTAAGTATATTAATAAACCCAAGACATTATTAATATTATAAACCAAAAGAAGTAATAAACCTAAGGGTTTAATAGTATAAACCAAACTAATTGGTGAACCCAAGGTATAAATATTAATATTATAAACCAAGAAATTAATAAACCCTAATAAGAAATATTTTAAACTTAAGAGATTTATAAACTCTAAGAATTAATATTTTAAACTCAAGAGATTAATAAACCCAAGGGGTTATTAATATTATAAACAAAAACAACTAATAAACCAAAGGGTTTGATATTACAAACCAAAGGAATTGGTAAACCCAAAGGATAAATATTAAAGACCTAAGGGATCAATAAGGCCAAGCGGTCAATATTAAAAACACAAAAGATTAATAAACCCTAAGAATTAATATTTTTAATTCAAGAGATTCTAAGACACAAGGGTGGGTTCATATTATAAACGAAAAGAACTAATAAACCCAAGGGTTTTATATTATAAACCCAAGGAATTGGTGAACCCAAGGTATACATATTAAAAACCTAAGGGATCAATAAGATGAAGGGATCAATATGAAAAACTGAAGATATTAATGAAGCTTGCAAATTAATATCTTAAACAAAAAGGTTTGATAAACTCACATGATTATGAATATTATAAATGCAGGGGGGAAATATTAAACCTAAGAGATTAATATTATAAACCTCAAGTATATAAAAACCTTTAGATAAATATTATAAACCGTAAAATAAACATGATTGAGCATGCTTGATTTAAACATTGAGACAATTGTTGTCACAATGCGACGTTGGACGAAGAATGACCATGGTTTGCCATGGTTGATTTTCATATTGAGATAGTCTTTGTCACAATGTGACATTCAACCATGGAAGACCTTGATGGACTACAACTAACTATGATTAACAATGGTAGCCCATTGTTGATTTTCATACTGAGACAATGCTTTTCATAATGTGACATTGGACCATGCATTAATATTAAAGTGTACGACTAATATTTAACACCTGATATTACCAACCCAAAGGATTAGAAAACTCAAGGAATTAATAATCCCTAAGAATTAATATCTTAAACTCAAAACCTAAGAATTAATAATTTAAACTCGAGATTAATAAACCGAATGGATTATTAATATTATAAACCAAAAGAACTAATAAACCCAAGGGTTTAATATTATAAACCAAAGGAATTGGTGAACCCAATGGATAAATATTAATATTATAAACCAAGAAATTATTAAATCATAAGAATTAATATTTTATACTCAATAGAATAATAAACTCAATGGGTTATTGCTATTATAAAACAAAATAACTAATAAAACCCAAGTGTTTAATATTACAAACCAAATGGAGAAGACGATACTCAACATTACCACTTTCTAGAATGAGCTCTGCTAGGGTTTGGTTTTCTATTGCAACACAGAAACCCTAAAAACCTTTGCAGCATTGTTGAGCGCTATTGGCGCCTATCCTCACCACGCTTTGGGGCTCTGTACTTAGGTATGGCAACAACAATGGGGGAAGGCAGCCAGCCTCCCCCTACAAACGAGGAGGGGATAAATGTGACCTCTGACCAAAATAACGGCGAAACTGACAAGGAGCAGGGGAATGAAGCACCTTAGGCACTGGCCTTAGAGAAACGGCCAGACGCGCCGACTGCCACTTCCTCCACATGTAAACCCATCGCACCAGAAAGACCCAAGATCGATTTGCCGAGTCATCGCATAAACGCTAGGATCCAGTACATGAGGGATCATGCTCTCATCGGGAAATTCATTGGCTTCTGTCCAACTGAAAAAGCGCTGCAAGGGTGGATTGCTTCCAAATGGAAGTCCAAGGGACATGTCACACTTTAGCTTGGGCCGAAGGGCTTCTTCACCGCCATATTCAACTGCATCGAGGGTAGAAACATGGTAATGGAAAGAGGACCTTATTTTTTTAACTCGGCTGGGTTATATCTCAGGAACTGGGCTGAAAGAATCAACCCAGATAAAGAAAACTTCAACCGGGCTCCAGTTTGGATACGCTTATACTCACTGCTTCTTGAATATTGGGATGAAGATTCACTCCAAGAGATTGGCAGGGGCCTGGGAGAGTTCATCAAGATAGTGGAGGAAACCAAGCTTCGAAGATACACCTCTTATGCAAGAATTTGTGTTTACATGCACTTGGACAAAGCTCTACCAGATGCGGTAAGTCTGTTTCATGATGATTTTGAATGGATTCAACCGTTAGATTATGAACATGTTCCATTCAGATGTCGGAGATGCCATGCCCATGGGCATCTGTTCAAAGACTGCTCGCTCAACTCTCAGTCCCTGAATAAAGAAGCCGAAGACAAGATGGAAGCAGACGGGTTCACCAAAGTTCCCACTCGTAGAAAGCATAGTAAGAAACCCTCCTCTTTAGGGAAAAAACCTAACCCATCTGCTAATACCTCGTCTACCAGTAATAGCTTTGTCCTCCTATCCCATTCTGACCCCTTGACTGAAGTTCCACCCAACTCCCTTGATCCCACTCCCAAACCCTCTGCCCCCTCGAGTTTTCCCGGCCCTCCCAGCCTTAAGCCAACTCAGAATGAGATGCAAAATGTCGAATCCTCTGGGCCCAAGCCCTCCTAAGCAACAAAGCATGTGACCTGGAATCCCATCATCATGGACATTGATGGACCAACACCTAACCCTAATCCTGCCAGCAAGGAAAACCCAGAAAGTAGTCAGCTGAGTCTCATGGAAGAAGATTCGGAAGGCATCGATCTTGGGGAGCTTGATCTTCTGGGACTAGAGGATGCCTGTAGACGGAAAGAATATGATAAAATCAATCCTCAACAGATTGACACACTTGAAGTTGTCCTCACCAAAGTTCAATAGCAAAAGAAACTGGGCATTCAGCCAGGCAGCCATTGGGATAGCCTGAAAGTCATAAAAGAAACTATGAAGCGAGGTCAAAAACCAGACTAGAAATGCCCCATCACATTAGGGGAGATGCTGGTGGAGTCAGGAAGATACCCCAAGTTAACTCGGTTCTTCAAACCGCTTGCAAATAGTTCTCCATGAAGCTCATCTCATGGAATGCTAGAGGGCTCAACAGCCCGGCGAAATACGGGATGATCAAAAACATGATTCAGAAAGAAAGGCCACATATCCTCTTTCTTCAAGAAACCAAATGTAATAGTGAGGCACTAGGCTCAATCTTATCAAAAGCTTGGCCCAGTTGTCACTCAGTTACAGTTGATGCCTCAGGCTATTTGGGAGGACTTGCGATAGCTTGGGACACTCAGTCTATAATGCTAGCAAATTTTCATGCTATGCAAAATCTCATTCAAGCCACTTTCCATCCTATTGGAACCAATATACATGGGCACCTCTCTAATGTCTACTTCCCCCAGGACCAGGCCAGCAAGATAGCGCTCTTAAACACTCTGGAAATTTTAAACTCTAACAGGACTCAGCCCCTTTGGATCATAGGTGGGGATTTCAACATGATTACTAGGTTGGAGGAAAAAACAGGAGGAAGGTCAAGGCTGGAACCAGAATGCTCCCACTTTAAGGATTTTATTAACAATAGCTAGCTTATTGACTGACCTTTTTCAAATGGTATTTTCACTTGGAACAATAGAATAACAGGAGGTCAGTAGATAGCTTCGAAATTGGACCAATTTCTCATCTTGGATAATGCCATTCATCTGGGGGGAGACATCACTGCTTCCATACTCCCTCTGGTGGGATCGGATCACTCGCCCATCTCACTTCAGTGGCAAAGCATTGGCACTCATTTCAAGCGACCTTTTAGATTCGAAGCCTTCTGGCTTACACATCCTTCCTTCAAAGCCATGGTATACTCTGCTTGGAAGAGCTTCGTCCCACCAAAAGGTACAAAAATGTACCAGTTTCAGCAAAAGCTTAAGTACCTCAAATACCAAATCAAAGATTTGAACCTCTCAGTTTTTGGGAACATATTTTAGGAGAAGAAGGTCCTCGAGCAAAAAATGGCTGAAGTTCAACAGGAGATCATTAATGTAGGAGGATTAGAACCCCTTTGCATCCAAGGAACAGGACCTACAGAGGCAACTGGATGAAGGATACAAACAAGAGGAAATTCTCTGGAGACAAAAATCAATAATTCGCTGGCTAAAGGAGGGAGAAAGAAATACAAAGTTCTTTCATAGCTCTACGGTTCAAAGAAGAATGCAGAATCGCATCGATCACATCATTAACCACTAGGGAGAGCGAGTGGAGAAACATGAAGACATTGAGCTAGTGCTCCTGGAACACTTTAAAGGCATCCAACAAGATCTCCCAATTGATAGACAACTAGCCATTGACCAAATTACTCAGCTGAACCCCAAGTTGGTAACGGACGAGCATAATCAAATGCTATTACGCTCGGTCACCCTCCTAAAGGTCGAAACAACAATGGCACAATCTAAGGATGGCAAAGCTCCGAGCCCGGACGGCTTTACTTCTAACTTCTTTGATCACTTCTGGGATCTCATCAAGTCTGAAGTTTGGCAGCTAGTGGAGGAATCTAGGGTAACACACTGGCTCCTCCCTTCTCTCAATGCAAATTTTATAGCACTGGTACCTAAAGAAGAGCAATCAAGCACACCAGGAAAATACCGGCCCATAGCTCTCTGCAATGTGATCTATAAAGTTATTTCCTAAGTCATAGCCAATCGTCTCAAGCCTCTCCTCCCACTTCTAATCTCGCCTGAGCAAACTAGCTATGTGGAAGGACACCAAATCTTGGATGGTATAATCTTAACTCACGAGATTATCCACTCCTTAAAGGTTTCCAAGAAGGCAGGTATGCTCCTCAAAATTGATCTTTCTAAGGCATTTGACAAATTAAGTTGGAATTACATTCAACAGATTTTGAGTGCTTTTGGCTTTGATCAGATGTGGATAAGATGGATAATGAATCTCATTACTTCCACCTTTTACTCAATCGTGGTCAATGGGGTTCCTTCACCTCCTTTCTCCCCTTTGAGAGGTATCAGGCAAGGGGACCCTCTCTCCCCCTTCATCTTTGTTCTCATGGCTGAAGGCCTCGGCAGGTTGATTCACAATGCCATCCACACCCATCAATTGAGAGGCATCTCACTTCATGATTCCCCAGCCACCTCGCACCAACAATTTGTGGATGATAACATGCTCTTTGGACACCCTTATTTCCAGGAAGCTCGTTCCTTTAAGGCCATTCTGAACCTTTTCTCTAAAGCCTCTAGTATGTCCATCAATGATTCCAAATCCTAGATCTTATTTTTCAATACTCCTTCCCAAACCCAAGCTAATATTGCTCGTATCATGGGATTCTCTATCACGTCTCTCCCTGCTAAATACCTAGGAGCACCCCTCATTGACTCTGCCATCAAGCACTCTTCCTGGAACCTTCTCCTAGAAAAATTGGAAGCCCGGCTATCCTCCTGGACCTTTAGGGCTCTCAATCTGGCGAGTAGGCTCACTCTCATCAAAGCAGTGTTACAATCCATGCCCCTTTATCTCTTCTCAGTTCTAGCTGCTCCGAAATGGGTCCTCAAAAAGATAAAAACCTTACAAAGTAAGTTCCTTTGGGGGTCCTCTGGCCAGAATCGACAATGGGCTCTGGTCAATTGGAACACGGTTTGCACTCCAAAAGAAGTGGGGGGTCTCGGACTCCGAAACCCAACTCACAACAATGAAGTCATGGGAGCACACATATGGTGGAAGTGGCTATCAAATCCACACACGCCATGGGCCAAATTATGGACAACCAAATACGCCAACAACAGACCCCCTGAGGATTTGATAAGGCTCTCCCCCGAGAGTGCAGGCTCACTTGTCTGGAATGCCGCCAAACAACACTATGTGCTTATACAACAACACAGCTTCTGGGAAGTTCGAAATGGAAATACGACTAGATTTTGGGTGGACTCCTGGCAGCAAAACCCAAAGCGTCTAGATACTCTCACTCAAATCAACAACGGGAACAATATCGAGGTTGTGGAAGACAAGGTTAGCTAGTTCTGGCTATCCACAAGTAGCAATGGGTTCAGGCAATGGAAGCACCCACCTCATATAGCTCGTTTAGCTCAGAAATTCACCTGGGAGGCCCTCATCGAAGAGCTTCAACATAGGAAAATTAGATGCTCGGAGGAACCAAACATTCTTAGATGGGGATACATGACAAAAGGTATGTTCTCAACAAAGGAGGCCTATTCCCTGATGCATCCTGTGCCTTTCCCCCGTGATCACTCTGGCAACTAATTTGGGCTCCAAGCATTTGGCCAAAAGTCTCTACCTTCCTTTGGTTACTCAGTCACAGAAGAATACTCACTTGGGACAACCTGATTAAAAGGGGCTTCCTTGGACCCTCTCAATGCCCCAATTGTAATCAAAGCAATGAAACTATACAACACCTCATGATGTCCTGTCCTCTAGCCAACACTCTATGGGAGAAAATTAGTTTCCGATGCCAAAGAAGTAAGCCAGCTGGGGACATAACTAATATCATACGCAAATAGCCCAGACATCCTTATAGCAGTTCCCTTCTCAACACCCTTTGGCTTCTCATCCTAGGTCTGCTCTTTTGGTCTCTTTGGAAGGAGAGAAACAAGAGAATTTTCAAAAGTCAATCCACTCCTTTGGAAAAAATTTGGAGCATCTTCAGCAATAATCTTCAGGAATCACTTGCTCTACACTCTTGGCAGGAAGAAGACCCCCCCAAATAGCCAAAGGAAATCACCATATGGGAGAACTGGCAACTTAAAATCACACCTACTCCCACATTCAAAAGAAGGAAAACCTCTGAAATTCCTCTGCATTGGTCTCCTCCACCAACAGAGGTGGTCAAACTAAACTTCGACGGAGCTTCCAGAGGCAATCTCGGACAAGCAGGATTCAGAGGCATCTTCAGGGATTCTAAGGGGGACACCCTGGCTATTTACTATGGATCAATAGGATGGGATACCAATAATTCAGCCGAACTGGAAGGGCTATGGCAAGGATTGTGTCTTATTTAGCACTATAATTTCTCCCCCACCATAATTGAAGGGGATTCACAGATCCTCATCAATATGGTCAGTCAACTCCTATGGGGCACCAACACAGCTAAGGTGGCCAATAGCTGGCGTTTAGCTGCCAGGATTGATCGGATAAGCAACTGCTTGAAAAATAACCAGGCAGTTTCATTTACCCATGTCAAGCGAGAAGGAAACAAAGTTGCAGATCTCTTGGATAATCTTGGAACATATAGCACCAACACTCTCAATCATGGCCCCCTTAACATTATCCATGAAAGAGACATTTTGCAGAATTGCACCATGCTGGTGCACAAAGATTGCTCATTTCTGGATGCGGATGGAAGTTATGGTTGATGGGACGTCAGTCCCTGGGCGACTCCCGATGGAGCTCGCGTGGGGTGGCCATATGGCCCCATGCAGATCCATTAACGCTGCCTTAACTCTGCTAGCTTGCATGTCATTAATTCCTCTTGCTCGGCTTTTACATCACCCCGCTCTGCTCATCTGGTCTGCGATGGCTTTTGTCTTTGGTTGCTCGGTTTGCTACTGTGATGACTGCAGGTCCCCGCCTCCTCTATGTGGAGCCTTCCCTCCTGCATGTGCTGAGCCTAGCATTCGCACACAAACAGGGCGATGCTACACGCTGCTTGGATGCCTGGAGATGTTGTTGGGCCATCACTTCACCTAGAGTGTTTTTTGCTGTGCTAATTCCTTTAACCATGCTCAGTCTACTGATTTCTGTTGGTCGCATTCGCTCTCTGCCTGCTCTCCCTGCCAAAGGCATTACCAGCTCGCCTCTTCATCCATGCCACCACTTTGCCACAGGATGAGATGCCGGCGTGGCACTAGCAAAGGCCGTGTGACCTGCTCTCAACCCTTAACCAGCTCTGATTCTGATTCCTCCTCTGAGGATGTCGCGTGGGGTCATTACTCGGAAACGCGCAGCATGAGGGGCTAAGCCAGCCAAGTGGGGAATGTGCATTTTTCTTAGCCAATCCCGCCTCCCTTTGTTGACCCTCCTAGACCTGCCATTTCCCCTATCTCCCGTACGTCTGCAAGTCTTCCC
This sequence comes from Pinus albicaulis, assembly GCA_034641835.2. Taxonomy (NCBI): domain Eukaryota; kingdom Viridiplantae; phylum Streptophyta; class Pinopsida; order Pinales; family Pinaceae; genus Pinus; species Pinus albicaulis. The sequence goes on from CM076571.1 coordinate 238,836,135, forward strand.
CTTCGTCAAACTTCTCAAAGGGTGGAATTCTGCTTCGAATGCTCTCTCGACAAGCCCGTTTTAATTGATTTTGTCACTGTGACCCTAAGAGAAGAGTCTGTTAGCCATGTCCCTTCCCCTGCGCCCTACCCCCATCCCACTCTGGTCAAGAACGATGCTTTGAGCTCAGAGATGCCTACGGGTATCGTGCAATCAGCCCAGTGCAAGGAGCACAAGCAGGAGGACGCTGGCAACAAGGACGACGTGCCCAATGAAGACAAGGAAGACAGTAGGGACGAGTACTGGTATATAATCATGGAGGAGCCGCCATCCCCAGCTCATGATCAGTGAACCCCACAGCCTTCGGCCTACATTGGTACTGTTGTTCAATCATCTCCAGAAATTTTTTGTTTCTTTGTATTACTCCTCAGCTGAAAGTGCTTAATGCTATTTTAGTACATCTTTTTCTACTATGTTAAATTGCATGGACTATCGGCCGGTTTCCCTTCCAAGGGCAGCTAAACTGCTTCTTAAAGGGCTGGTTTCCCACTCAGGGCAGTCTAGATTTTTTTTTAAACCATGGCTATCAAGCCCAGGGTTCAGGCTCTCACAGCTGAAGCTGAGCAAGTTTTGTACTAGTATATTATATAAATAGAATTAGCATTATTCAGAAAAAAAATAAAAATAAATAAAAAATTAAAAATAAAAATAAAATAAAAATTAAAAAAAATATTACAAACCAAATGAATTAGTTAACCCAATGGATAAATATTAAAGACCTAAGGGATCAATAATGGCAAGGGATCAATATTAAAACGCAAGAGATAATAAAACCTAAGAATCAATATTATGAACCAAAATATTATAATTCGTGTTTTTATAAACTCTAATATTAAACACAATATTATAAACCCTAATATTAAACCCAAATATTATAAACCCAGTATTAAACCCTAATTCTAAGCCTTATATATCATAATCTATATTATGACCCAACGCATTACGCCATAATGTAAAGCATAATCTTAAAACTCAAAAGATTAATAAACCCAAGGGATTATTAATATTATAAACCGAAAGAACTAATAAACACAAGGGTTTAATATAATAAACCAAAAGAATCAGTGAACCAAAGGATAAATATAAAAAACCTACAGGATCAATAAGACCAATGGATCAATATTAAAAACAAAAAAATATCAATAAATCCTAAGAATAAAAATTTTAAACTCAAAAACTTAATAAATTATTAAACCCTAATAATTGATATTTTAAATTAAATAGATTAATAAACCCAAGACATTATTAATATTATAAACCAAAAGAAGTAATAAACCCAAGGGATAAATATTAATATTATAAACCAAGAAATTAATAAACCCTAATAATTAATATTTTAACCTCAAGGGATTAATAAACCTTAAGAATTAATATTTTAAACTCAAGATATTAATAAAACCAAGGGTTTATTAATATTATAAACAAAAAGAACTAATAACCCCAAGGGTTTGATATTACAAACCAACGGAATTGGTGAACCCAAGGGATAAATATTAAAGACCTAAGGGATCAATAAGGCGAAGGGATCAATATTAAAAACACGAGATAAATTAACCCTAAGTATTAATAATTTTAACTCAAAAACCTAAGAAATTAATAAACCATAAGAATTAATATTTTTAACTCAAGAGATTTTAAGACCCAAGGGTGGTTTAATATTATAAACGAAAAGAACTAATAAACCCAATGAATTGGTGAACCCAAGGGATAAATATTAAAAACCTAATGGATCAATAAGGTGAAGGGATTAATATGAAAAACATAAGAGATTAATAAAGCCTACAAATTAATATCTTAAACAAAAAGGTTTGATAAACTCACATGATTATAAATATTATAAACTCAAAGGAATAATATTAAACCTAAGAGATAAATATTATAAACCTTAAGTATATAAAAACCTTTAGATAAATACTATAAACCGTAAAATAAACATGGCTCAGCATGCTTGATTTAAACATTAAGATAATTGTTGTCACAATGTGACGTTGGCTGAAGAATGACCATGGTTGATTTTTATATTGAGACAATCTTTGTTAGAATGTGATATTCGACCATGGAAGACCTTTATTGACTACGACTAACTACGTTTAACAATGGTAACCCATGGTTGGTTTTCATATTGAGATAATGTTTTTCATAATGTCACATTGGACCATGCATTAATATTAAAGTGTACAACTAATATTTAACACCTAATATTACCAACCCAAAGAATTAGAAAACTCAAGGGATTAATAAACCCTAATAATTAATATCTTAAACTCAAAACCTAAGAAATGAATAAATCCTAAGAATTAATAATTTAAATTCAAGATATTAATAAACCAAAGGGATTATTAATATTATAAACCAAAATAACTAATAAAGCCAAGGGTTTAATATTATAAACCAAAGGAATTGGTGAACTGAAGGGATAAATATTAATATTACAAACAAAGAAATTAATAAAGCATATGAATTAATATTTTAAACTCAAGAGATTAATAAACCTTAAGAATTAATATTTTAAATTCAAGAGATTTATAAACCCAAGGGGTTATTAAAATTATAAACCAAAAGAACTAATAAACCCAAGGGTTTAATATTACAAACCAAAGGAATTGGCGAACCAAAGGGATAAATATTAAATACATAAGGAATCAATAAGGCCAAGTGATCAATATTAAAAACACTTATGAACTAAAATATTATAGTCCCCAATGTTATAAACTCTAAATATTAAACACAATATTATAAACCCAAATATTAAAACTAAATATTATAAACCCGATATTAAACCTAATTATAAAACCTATATATTAGAATCTATATTATAACCCAACATATTACGCCATAATGTAAATCATAATATTAATACCAAATATTATAAGCCCTATATATATTAAACGCTGAATATTATAAACTATAACATCAAACCCAATATTATAAGCCTTATTATTAAACCCAATAATATAAACCTAAACCTATAAACCTTAATATTATACCCAAATATTAGAAACTCTCATCTTATAAACCACAAATATTATAGACCCAAATGTTATAAAAGTTACAACACCCACATTAGTAAATGTGTTTCATACATGTTGATTAGTGTATATTAAGCACACTCATAACCCCAATAGCCAATGTTCTTGCTCAATTTATAGTAAATACTATATTACAAAGTGAACTATATTATAAATCTAATAACCCAAAGGATTATTAAACTTAAGGGATCATATATTAAGCACTAATAGTATTGACATATTAATATTATAAAACCAAGGCATTAATAATCCAAAGGCATTAACATTATAAACCCAAGGTATTATTATTATACAATGAAGGGATTAACAAACCCAAGGGTGATGCAGGAGCATCAAGCACCTAGCCAGCAATGTGACATCTTGGGCACATGTTGTGGCTAGTTAAAAATAAATTAGACTTAGAAATAGTTTAAATAATGTATTTTATTAAATTTGTTATTTATTTGAGGAGAATTGTTAGTTTGTTTTATATTTAATTAAATATGGCATAATAATAGAGTTGGTTCCTTTCCCTGTGTGGAATAGAACCAAAATAGGGATAAATGCTAAATAATAGGGAGGTATTAGTTTGTTGAGAAACTCTAGAAGAAATCTATTCTGAGAAGAATAGTTTCTCATATTTGTATAAATTAGAGAAAGGATGAAGGTGTGAGGGGCGTGAGTGTGAGTGTGTAAGAGAATTTGAAGTATGTATTGAATTTCAGAGAGGGGCAGCAAATGTTTATGAGCCCATGCAATATTATATGGTCTGTATAATTCTGAATACAATTCGATTCTGGTTGTTTTGTATACATGTTTGACATTGCAGGTAGCAGGCACGGTTATGAATTTATGACAGCGCTCATCTGAGAATTATATATTACAACATCGCGGTGGGCTCATGAGCGTAAATCCCCAGCACTTTGATCACAGGATTGGAGCATATGCAGAAGAAAACTCTGCGTTGAATTAGAGTACGCACAGAACTCTGCGTTAGTAATAAATGGATCACACGTGCAACGTTTTATTGTGGAGGCCTGTGTTAGAAGGGTGTATCAGTGTGAATGGCGTTAAACCCAACGTTAAGCAGTGACAAATTTGTCAGAAGCTGCGTGCTTGAAGTTTTCAAATTCTTGCTGTGATAATTGATACAGGTTTGGTCTCTTTGCGTGATGATTGATAGTATTTAACATATATTTCAAAGTCCGATCGATTGTGGTTAGTTTTATTATAAGAATCGATGCCAAAGGGAATACAGATTTTCAATTAGCTCTGGTTGATTGCTGGGCGTTCAACCAATCACTGACTTGGGCTTGCCCTATTATATATTTAAACAAGTCTGCTTACAACAGTGTGGAGATCGATCTGTACATTGGGTGTTTGCTGTGATATGTAACTATGAAATTTTGAGTGATGCCATCGATATTTCAATAATGATTGTGTTTTCACGTGCGCTGCATAATTTTTAATCGAATTTGAATCGATTCACACGCTGTGTGGATACATTGTGGGCGTGGCTACATTGAGTTATATGAATGTGAGTTCAATATGTTCGGTGGGGCGTTTGTTCTTGAACAGATTTGAGTTTCAAACAGTAAGCTGCACATACATTCTGTTGAGAGGCATATATGTTAATTATTCATATTCATGGTGATGGCTCATGCCATTGGGAAGAAAGGATAATGTGTGTTTAAATCTTATTTGGGATTGTGGGAAACTAATTGGACATTGTCATTAAAGGGTGAATGAAGAAGAAGTCAAACAAAATTCAAGCATGAACTTGGCATTAGTAGAATTTCACATTTTACTACAAGGATTAGATTGGTAGGAATCGTGTGTGTGTTTATTCCTACATCATTTTTGGTATCACATGTGCACCGATTCCAGAGCTATCAACAAGATAAAAAAAAATCCTATTCTAGCCTTACCAAATTTCGAGAAAGTCTTTCAAGTGGAAACCGATGCAAGTGGAGAAGCAGTTGGTGTGGTGCTAAGCCAAGAGAAAAGGCCGATAGCATATTTTAGCGAGAAGTTAAATGATGCAAAGAAAAAATATTCTTCTTATGATAAAGAATTTTACGCTATTGTGCAGGCATTAAAAAAGTGGAGGCATTACTTGCTACCGAAGGAGTTCATCTTATATTCAGACAACCATGCTTTGCAGTTTATTAATAATCAGCCAAAGCTAAGTCAGAAGCACGCCAAGTGGGTGGAATTTCTGCAAAGTTTCACTTTTGTAATAAAGCATAAAAGTGGTAATTCTAATAAAGTGGCGGATGCATTAAGCATAGTAAGTTTTCTTTTGCAAGAATTTAAAGTGGGTGTTGTAGGTTTTGATGAAATGATATAAATGTATAAGGATGATGAGGATTTTAAAGACATCTACACAACAGTGCAGAATCCAGTGAGCCATAACAGAAGATCATGAAGGCAGTTCCACTAAAGAAATGCAGTGAGTAGAATTGATAAGGACCAGGAGAAGTATATGACCAGTAGGTCATAATTTTTTTTTACCTCGGGAGTCTGATGCAGGAGCATCTAACCCCTCCTTAATTAAAGAGGAATCCGAAGCTAAGCAAGGAGGACGTGGATAGCGAAACTGAACAAAGGGAAGATCTGCTCTTAAATTGATTTAAAATGAGAGATTTAAGTAAGTTGTTGAGTGATTTCAGGAGGGATTTTGTGGATCTTATTTGATTTACGCGTTTGTAAATGCTTGATAAACAAGTCTGTATGCGTGAGATAGAAAAAGAGAGAGCAGCAGATAGACAAAATGTAGCCAGTGGAGAAACCGTCCTAAGGCTGTGATGCCTTAGCTTTGTAACTGTTCTGTATATAATGATAAAATGCGCATTACTGTTGAATCGTGATTGTGTTTTTGTTTAGTTATATTATATATATGTGTGCGTGAGTTAAAAAATCCAATTGTGAATGTAGCTGATCGACCATCGACCACTGTAGGGTCGATGACAATCCATTGAATAGTGAGATATTGTTATATGTGATTGTTTGTTGAAGACAACGTGCAGCGCAGAGGAAGACCCGGTTTGAGCAGGTTGAACATGTTCTGGCGTGGAATTGAAACTTTGTTGACACAGAGTAACGACTTCACAGGAATTTGAATGAAGGCGAATCAATATATGTATTGGTCTTGTATTAGATCAGATCCAGTACAGTGATCGAATACCCGAGCCATACACATTGAAATCACCATTGAAATCATTAATATCAGCGTTAAGGTTTGAATACCCGAGCCATACACATCAATATATACAACCTTCCCATAAACCTCGGTGGTCCACAGCTTCGTTTAACTCCGATTCAATACGTTCTTCACCGCTCCGATCCATCGACGATAAAAGCACCATGTTTCCTATAACATCTGAAGCTACCAAACCCCAATCATGTTTCTCTCCACTGCAGTGGAAGTAATCCCAGAACAAAATTTATGATTCAAGCTATCAAAATTCCTTGAACCTATACAGAAATTTCAGAATCACCCACATCACCATTCGAGCAAACAAAGACTAATTGCTGCACTGGATTGTGGGTGCATGCAAAGCGGTAAAATCGCAGGAAAATAAAGATGGACCTATTATGCTGTTGACATGCATGCATGTCAACACTAATATATAGCTTCCCGCAGAGAGGACTATGTTACAATGCAATTTAAATCGCCAGTCGGCGATTGCGACGCGCTCTCCAAGTTTCAACCCAATCGGCGATCGCAATTCAATATGGCTTTGATCATCATTGACTTTTATTAATTGTGGTTGACCATGGTTGATAGTAGAGACATTGTCCATGGTTCACTAAATTTAGCCATGATTAACCATGATTTACTGTGGATGACTATAGAGATATGGATTAACCATGAATAGGGAATTGTACCATATTCAACCACAAATATGTGCATTTTTCACAATGGATGGCCATAATCATGCATAGAAACCTTGGCTGACCATTATAAAAATCATTGACTATGGTTGTCGATGAGGATTCTATAGAACATGAAATGTTCTTTATCAACCATGGTTGACCAAGCATGACCATGTTGATCATGGTTGACCAAATTCAGCGATACAGACCTCAATATTGGTTTACCATAGTTGATCATGGTTATCAATATTCAACCATGCATGATCATGGTTGACCATAATCAACCATATGGACCTGGATCTTGGTTGACCATAGTTGATCATGGTTGGCAATAATCAACCATGTTCGACCATGCTTGACCATTTTTTTATCATGGTTGACTATTTTTATCATGTTCTATCATGGTTGGCCATGGTTAACCATAGAGACAATGACCATGGTTAAGCATATTTAAACACGGTTAATCATGGTTGACCATAGAGATATTGGTTGACATTATATCCATGGATTATGATGCGTGACCATGGTTGATGGTGGTTCAACGTTGTTGTTCATCGTTGACAATGGTTCACATTAAATGACCATGGTTGATCATGGTTAACCGTGGTGATCGACCCTGCTTGACCATGGTTGATCATGGTGGACTATTTTTATCATGGTCTATCATGGTTGGCCATGGTTAACCATAGAGACAATGACCATGGTTAAGCATATTTAAACACAGTTAATCATGCAATGAGCATAGAAATATTGGTTGACCATTATATCCATGGATTATGATGCATGACCATGGTTGATGGTGGTTCAACATTGTTGTTCATCGCTGACAATGGTTCACATTAAATGACCATGGCTGATCATGGTTGATCATGGTTAACCGTGGTTGACCAAATTGAATGAGAAAGACCTTAATCATGGTTGACCAAATTCAGTCATGATTAATCATGGTTGACCATGCTTGACCTTGGTTGATCGTGGTTGATCGTAGTTCACAATAGAGTCATTTTCCATGGTTGATCATGGTTGGTCATAGAGACAATGATTAACCATTAATAGGGAATTATGTTTGACTGAACTTGAGGAGTGATGACTACCAAACATACTCCAAAATAGTCAATTGTATTAGTAAATGTGTTTGACTAATGTAGTAATGTTGCATTTTGACGTTGGATAAATTGCAATGTGTAACATTGTGATAATGTTTATCACATTGCAATGTTTAATAGATTTCTTTACCATTCGAGAATCACAATATATTAAATTCTCAATAAATAAATAATATTAATAGGAAATTACTTTTCACCAAAGTTAAAGATTGTTGATTGTTAAACATAGTCAAACATGGTCAAGGCGTCACCCACATTCTGAAACGTGGTTGAACAAATGTTGTAATGCCACATTACGATGTTAGAAACATTTGATTTACAATTCCAATTGTAATAAATTTATATTAACATTAATATATTTATTTAAACATTTTTAATTTATTGGTTAATGTTATTATTATGTGTGTGTGTGAGAGAGAGAGAGAGAGATCATCTAGACTTGAGGAGCCACGATCGAGGGACATCTAAGTCATCAAAGTCAGTTCGAGATCACACCCGGCATGGTCCATGAGAGCCCTTAGCTCCCTTGATTTTTTAGCATGTATGTGTGTGTGTGTGATCCTCTAGACTTGAGGAGCCACAATCCAGGGACATCTAAGTTGTCAAAGTCACACGGGAATCACACCCGGAATGGGCCATGAGAGCCCTTAGCTGACTTGATTTTTTAGCATGTCCCCTCCAACTAGCACATGACATATCCACCCTCGCGAGGTTTCATCTTCGGTCACCTTGCTAGCGAACCCGATCCTCAACTTGTTGTGGTAGTGAGACATAACTTTTATATTTTAGTCAATATATTTTCAAGTATTTTAATTAGTTTTATTAAATATTTTTAATTAACTTAATATTATTATTAATTAATATGAAAATAGTAATTTAAAAATCTAAAAATTAATGTGTATTGTAATTGAACATTTTTATATAAATGTTTTAATTTATGTTCTTAAACATTTTAATGTCTTTATTATTGTTATCAATGTTTTGTGTAATGTTACAAATAAATTAATTAAGGTTAACATTAATTAATGTTAATGTTTTAATTAATTAATATTTTAATTATTTAATTAATTAATATTTTATTAAATGAGGACTACTTTGATTGAATAAGGTCGATTATTGTGAAATAAATTACACATATTGTTGATCTAGATGTGGTAGTATTTGACTATAGTTGACTAATGTGATTACCAATTTATAATTATGTATTAATGCTTTAATTACTATATCAATATATTAATGACAATAAATTGGTAAATTAATGTTATTATTAATTAATATTAATTCATTTCTTTGAACATGTTTAAATTAATGTCATTAAACATTTTAAAATAAATGTTTTAATTAATATATTGTCAAAAGTTTTAATTAACGTTTTAAAGCTAAAAACATTTAAATACAATTCCAACATCTTATTATTATTATTAACCAAATTCAAATATATTTATGTTTAGATATATTTGAATAATGTAGTTAAGTATAATAATTTTGTATTAATGATTCAATTAATCTGTCAATGTAATAATTGTAATATAATAATTATTTAACTTTATTATTAATTAATATTAATATATTTTTTACATATTTTTGAATTAATGTTTAATGTTATTAAACATTTTTATATAAAAGTTTTAATTACATATTGTAAAATGTTTTAATTAATAATTTTTAATGCTCCAATTTATTGATATTTTAATGTTTTAAATAATGAATTAATTAATGTATTTTAATTAAGAATTGCATTATAGTCAAATACAATAAATATAGGGTTGAGAAAGTCTTACTATAATTATATTTGGTTATGTTTCACTAATGTGGGTAAATATTATATATTAATTAATAATGTTTTAATTAATATATCAATATATTAATTTTAATAAATAAATCAATTAATATTAAACTATTTTTAATCATATTTAAATTAATTAATTAAATGAATGAAATTGATTAATTAATTAATTAAATTAATCATTTTAAATTTGTTTCATTAATCCTTGTAGATTTGTTTCTATACATGGATAGGTTATATAAGGAATTCTAAATGGGTAGCATGGAGCTTTCAATACCCCATGAACAAGAGTTTTTTTAAAGTAATAAAAAAAATAATAATAAATCAATCTACCACAACAAGAATAATTTAATAAAATAATATTTTTTTCTTTATATTAAATTATGAGCAGGCATACATTTGAATGGCATGCTTGTGAAACAGCTAGTGTAATGGAGTGGGGGAAATTTTTTTAAATGCACAATTGCCAAGTGGTTGAACGAGGTATATGTTTAAGAATGAGAATAGTCAAAATTAATCCATGTTGCAGTGCAATGTTTTATAAGTTTTTCTTTTAAATTTCATTTCTAACTAAGTAGCATACTTGGTTATCAACAACAGGCACATGAATTATTTAATCATGTTTTGTAAAAAATTAATTTAAATATGGTTTAAACATGGGATTTAGATATGCAAGGAAGTTATCACATTTAATTAGATTCGTTGATGGAGTGGAAACTACGATAATATACTAGCATCATCCAATTTAAACCATCCAATCAAAAAGATTAATTAGAAAAATGATTAAAGTAGCAAGTTCCAACACGGGTGACGCCTATCGGCGTAATGAAAAGACTGTTGTTTTCTGCTAAAAAAAAGAGAGTGTTTTGGAGTACCTCTACTTCCGGTATTAGGTTTTATTAATGTGGAGAGTCCATGACACCATGTCCAGATGGGTGGAGGAGAAGAGGTTCTGTAGGGAACCATTTTGTAAGATCAGAATTTACTTATGCCTCACGGTGTCCTTGGGACTTTGTCATTGCGTAATATTACAACTGATAATTTTCGTCGAAAGCTTGTGCATTGACGGCAACAAGTGTCATACTGGTCCTCACCGTGTTGCAAACGATCTTCACAATTATATCGACATATAAGAAGTAGCCCCTCCCCTCTTTATTACCTTCGAAATAAATAATACAAGTGTAAATCATCTGTACTCGGTTGTGTTGTAATCCTACGGGAATCCTTAGGGTTTTTGTTCAGTTAGGTAGTTAGGAAGTTAGTAGTTAGTGATAACTAATTTCTCAAGTATAAATGTAATCTAGTTCAATGAATGAACTACATAAATCACATGGTTATTATTTAACAGTGGTATTAGAGCACTTGAGATCCCAGGAGGTTGGTGGGAGCCTTGATGTTAAGGGAGCAGTAGATTGTTTTCAATTTGTGACAACACTGCCAGTGGAGTTTGTTTACCAACATTTTCCTTTGATGCGTTTGCAGCATTTGATTGACAGAAACCCTCATTTATGTTCCTGTCACGAATCTGCCAGCATTTTTTTTTAATCAGATTTTTGTAGCAGATAAATATGTAAGTTTAAATCAATTTTGTTTTGGAAAAAATTATCTCTGGAGCTAGAGAAGTGCCACTTTCTGATTCTATAAATTTAAAAACAATTTTTTTATTTTATTTATTTATTTATTTCTGTGCGAGTAGTAGTGGTTAAAATAAAGGCTTTTTTTTTTTATAAAAAAAGAAGAAGAGAAATTTGTGTCTTTAATTTCTACTAAATCTGCAAGATTAAACAGAGTATTTTTTAAAGATCGGAGTATTTATAAGAAGAATTTGAAGTTTTGAAGTGATTAAAACAAAAGTTTATTTTAAGGGTGCTAGTGATTTAAACAGTATTTTTTATAAATATGAACTCCTTGGTGTCTTTAATTTGGGTTGTCCTTTCCGGAAAGGAAAATTACTAGGAGTGGTTTAGGAAAGTTAAAAATACTCTTATCTTTAATGATTTATGGGATGGAGTCTGTGAAGGAGAAGGAAAGAATGCACTAGTGCAGCCTGATGATCGAAAACAACTCACAATCTGGAAAAGTAAGGATAAGAAGGCCTTTTCCTTAATATCTGCTTCAGTCTCAGTAGAGCTAAGCAGATACATTACTCAGAGTAAAACAACTTATGATGCCATAGAAAAACTAAAATAGCTTTATGATTCACATTCTGAATTGGAGATAATTCAGTTATTGTTAAAGTTATTTAATCTGGAAATGAATGATGATGATCCTCTAAAACTTGCCTCTGAAATTAAAGCCATCAATAATGAAATTGAATGTACTAGAGTTCAAGTTGATTTTCCGCTTACTGCCTTTATGAAAGCTCTTAACTCTAGTTATTCACACTACTTGGAATCTCTCCAAGCTAGTGGGCAATTAAAAGATATAGATTTTGACAAATTCATAGGGAAAATTGTAGAAAGAGAGAAGGCTTTTGGCAAGAAAGAAGCATCACATAGTTTTAATACTGAAACCCTATGTCTTGCTCAAAAAGACCAAAAACCTCAGGAGGAATCTTTCAAAAATACTAGAGGTAATAGAGGTCGAGGTAGGAAGAATTATAGAGGCAGGGGGGGGGGGCAGAAGTATTTAGGGAGATAGAAAACATAATGAACATCAAAGAAATTATTCTGGTAAACCAGCTATAAAATGTTTTAGATGTGGTAAACTTGGACATACTGCTGCAAATTTTAGAATTCCCTAGGATAAAATTAATGAAAAAAGAGAACAATTGCTTGAAAAGAAAGATCATTTAATTCTAGACAGAGGATAGTCTTCTGAGAATGCACATTATGTTGTCGCACATTGTAATTTCCACATGGAAGATGTTTTTAGTACTTCTTTTTCTTCATGGTATGACAGTTGGGTTCTAGACACAGGTGCCACGTGTCATATGACCTTTCGAAGAGATTTTTTTGATCAATTCAGTGACAATATTGACGCAATAGTGTATTTTGCTGATAAGTCCCAAATCAAACCATCAGGGATTGGTTCAATTTAGTTAAAGATTCCCGGACTTCCAAATTATATTTCGAATGATGTTCTTTATATTCCGCAGTTCCAAAGAAATTTTTTATCTCTTATACAAATAAGACAACAAGGACATTCCATTCACAAATTTGATGGTAAAGTAGAAATTAGAAGAGAAGCTGACAATAAAACTGTAATGTCTGGTGTGGAAGAAGATAAATTATTGAAGTTGCATGGTATGTCATCTGTTGCATTGAACACAACTTATTTGGTTCAACAAAATGATAATCTGACATCTTCTTTATTATGGCATGCACGCTTTGGTCATGTTAATTATGAAAGTATTTGAATTATGAAACAACAGGGGATTAAGGGACTTCCAACAGTTCCCAGAAAATTTACCCCATGTAATGCTTGTATATTGGGAAAGCATCACAAACAGTCTTTTCCGAATTCTAAGTTTAGAGCTACAAGAAAATTAAGTCTCACACACTCTGACTTATGTGGTCCAATGCCTGTACCAACTACAAATGGAAATAAATACATACTCACTTTTATTGATGATTATTCGAGGATGTGCTGGGTTTATTTGCTTAAAGAAAAATCACAAGTTTTTGATGTGTTTAAGAAATTTCATCTCTTGATAACAAATGAAGCACAACTTACTATTGGTACTATAAGGACTGATAATGGAGGATAATATACTTCACATGCTTTTGAAACATATTTGCAAGAGAATGACATCAAACACCAAACCACAATACCATATAATCCACAACAAAACGATGTCACTGAAAGAATGAACCAAACATTGCTTAATATGGTAAGGTCAATGATGTTTTTTAAGAATGTAAAATCAATGTTTTGGGGAGAAGTCGTGCTCTGTGCGGCATACATTAGAAATCGGTGCCCTTCCTTTGTCACTAACAATAGAACTCCATATGAAATGTGGTACAGTCATCTTCCTACTATTAAACATTTCCGAATTTTTAGTTCTCAATGTTATGCTTTGATTCCCAAACATCAGAGGAATAAGTTGAGTGAACGAAGTAGAAAATGCATATTTTTAGGGTATTCCATGACTTCTAAGGCATACAAATTATATGATGAAGCGAACAAAAAGTTTATTTTGTCAAGAGATGTAATTTTTCTTGAAACTGATAAATATTCCCTCACCGTTGAAAGACAACTTAATCAAATAGAAAAGTTTGTGCCTCAAAAGTTTTATTATGAATCAGATAATATACTTCCCCATCCTGAAGGGGGCATTCCTATATTAGATCAGTCTGTGGAGTTTCCTTCTCTCAATGATAAGAAATTGATTATGGTTGATGATGAGAATTCCATTATTGCTGATGAGGAATTAGTTGATGCAAGTGTTTCTACATAAACAATGACAGAAATGGAAAAAGCTGAGCGAGATGAAGAAGATGAGCAACTTCCTGAAAAACTTCCTACACAAACTTTGCGAAGGTCAACTGGTATTCGAACATTTCCAAAGAAATATGATGAGTTTAAGGCTGGAAGTTCCTCAGGTAACTATTCTCATTGTGAATTTAATTTTTCTGTGGATTGTGAACCTACTTGCTTTGAAGAAGTTGCCAGTTATGAATAGTGGAAAGATGCAATGCAAAAGGAATTTGATGCTCTCATAAAAAATGGCACATGGAGGCTGGTGGATCCTCCTGTTGGCATCAAACCTATTGGTTGCAAATGGATTTATAAAACTAAGTTTAATGCTGATGGTTCGCTAGACAAGCACAAAACAAGACTTGTAGCGAAGGGATATGCATAGAAAAAGGGTATCGACTATACATATACTTTTGCTCCTACAGCTAAATGGGGTACTATTAGATATTTTTTTGCTATTGTAGCTCAGAAATAATGGAAAATTCATCATATGGATGTCAAAAATGCTTTTTTAAATGGAGATTTGAAAGAACATGTTTACATGTTTTAGCCATAAGGTTTTTCGATTAAAGGGAAAGAAAAAAAGGTTTGCAAACTAATGAAGTCTTTGTACGGCTTGAAACAAGCGCCACGAGCATGGTATGAGAAGTGAATTGAACATATTCTTAAATTAAACTATAAACATTTTGACCTAGATGATGCAACTCTTTTCGTTTAGAAATTTGGTAGATGAGTTTTATATGTTGATGATTTGATGATCACGGGAAACAATGATGAATATATATCATCTATAAAGAAGGAATTGAAAAACGTTTTTGATATGACAGATTTAGGTTTAATTCATTATTATCTTGGAATTGAAGTTGATCAAAAACCACAACTTATTTTCATCTCTTAGAAGAAATATGTTGATAAATTATTGAACAGATATAGAATGACGGAATGTAATCCTGTTGCTACTCCAATGGAGCAGAATTTGAAACTCACTTCCAAAGAAGGAAAGTCATTTGAAGATCCAACAAAGTACAGGAAACTTGTTGGAAGCTTGATTTATTTGTCTATTACTCATCCTGATATAACCTTTGTTGTCAGAATACTTTCTAGGTTTATGCATCATCCTTGTGAGGGGAATTGGGTAGCAGAAAAAAGAGTTTTGAAGTATTTAAAAGGAACTCAAACTTACAACATCAAATATTCCAAATTTTTAGACTTCCACCTTGCTGGTTATTTAGATTCAGATTTTGATGGAGATAAAGAAAATGGAGTCTCAACTTCTGGATATTCAATGAATCTTGGATCAGAAGCCATCATTTGGAGATCGCGCAAGCAATCTGTTCCTGTTGATTCTACCACCGAAGCCAAATATGTTGTAGTAGATCAAGCCATTAAGGAAATTACTTGGCTTTGAAAAATACTCGAAGATTTGCAGGAGAAACAAAGAGCTTCAACTACTCTATTTGTCGCCAACTCTTCTGCAATTCAGTTGGCCAGGAATCTGTTGAAGGTTGAAAATGTCTCGCCAAGAGTAAGGGGATCTACCCAGTGTAGAATCCCAATTAGATTCTACACCGTTTGGTTTTGGGATGCCATCCAGTATGTAGGCCCGATTGCCATTAAATTGGTGAATAGATTTTTTTTTTTCAAATAGAGAGGGGACTCACTGAGATGGAGAATACACTGATGTTGAACGAATACAAGTCAGTGATTGACGAATGCCCTGTGAAACATAATACCATGAATAGCAAAGTGGAATTTAAAGCATGAAACTTAAGAAAAGCATTGTTAGCAAAACTTTACCAAGATCATACTTATTACAAGATTCACTTAACAAACGAGAAAAAGTTCACAATCGTTAAGTGTTTCATTTATCAACTATGCACATCCCAATAAAGATTTAAAGAAAATATCGACAATGTAGTTCATCAATATTTCTTTAAGTTAGAACTATATCATCCACATGTTGCAAGAAAGATCATAACGCAAGGGAATACATGAATAGAAATGCGCACAAATATTTGAAAGAAGCATTCATTCATTCGAAAAGACAATATTCATAGCATAACCACACAGGAGACTTCCATCGGATTCAATAGTGAGATCCAATAACACTTCTTTTTATTCATTAAGAGGCATCCATTCAATAAAAAGCAATGTGTCTCTCTCCAAAGTCCACAACCCAAAAAGTTCTTTACAAAATCACTAGAAGATGTACATATAGGCTGAGGTGAGTCTTGGGTTTCCCATGACCTTTGGTCTTTCCCGACTGTTGGTATTAATTGCGATTTTGTGACCTTGCGACATTGCGACCTTGCGACCTATGTGACTTTGCAACCTTGCGACCTTGTGACCTATGTGACTTTGCGACCTATGTGACTTTGTGACCTATGCAACCTTGCGACCTATGCGACCTTGCAACCTATGCGGCCTTGCGACCATGCGACCTTGAGACCTATTTGACTTTGCAACCTTGTGACTTATGCAACTTTGCGACTTTGCGACCTATGTGACTTTGTGACCTATGTGACTTTGTGACCTTGTGACCTTGTGACCTATGCGACTTTGCGACTTTGCAACCTTTGTGACTTTGTGACCTATGCAAATTTGCGACTTTGCGACTTTGCGGCTTTGCGACCTATGCGACTTTGTGACCTTGCGACCTTGTGACCTATGCGACCTTGTGACCTTGCTACCTATGTGACTTTGCGAGCTTGCGAGCTTGCGACCTATGTGACTTTGCAACCTTGGGACTTTGTGACCTATGGGACTTTGCGACCTTGCGACCTATTTGACTTTGCGACCTTGCGACCTTGTGACCTATGTGACTTTTCGACCTGTGAGACTTTGCGACCTATGCACCTTGCGACCTTGCGACCTTGCAACCTATGTGACTTTGTAACCTTGTGACTTATGCGACTTTGCGACCTTGTGACCTATGTGACTTTGCAACCTATGAAAATTTGCGACCTTGCGACCTTGCGACCTATGCGACCTTGTGGCCTATGTGACTTTGTGACCTTGCGACCTATGTGACATTGCGACCTATGCGAGTTTGTGACCTTGCGACCTTGCGACCTATGCAGCCTATGCGACCTTGCAACCTTGAGACCTATGCGACCTTGTGACCTTGCGACCTTGCGACCTATGTGACTTTGCGACTTTCCGACCTATGTGACTTTGCGACTTTGCGACTTTGTGACCTATATGACTTTGTGACATATGTCACTTTGTGACCTATGCGACCTTGCGACTTTGCGACCTTGCGACCTATGTGACTTGGTGACTTTGCGACCTTTGCAACCTTGCGACCTATGCACCTTTGCAACTTTGCAACTTTGCGACCTTGCGACCTATGCGACTTTGCGACCTTGCAACCTTGTGACCTATGCGACTTTGTGACCTTGCTACCTATGCGACTTTGCGACCTTGAGACCCTGCGACCTATGTGACTTTGCAACCTTGCGACTTTGTGACCTATGTGACTTTGCGACCTATGTGACTTTGCAACCTATGTGACTTTACGACCTTGCGACCTTGCGACCTATGCGACCTTGCAACTTATGAGACCTTGCGACCTTGCAACCTATTCAACCTTGCGACCTTGAGACCTATGTGAATTTGCAAAATTGTTACTTATGCAACTTTGCGACCTTGCAACCCATGTGAATTTGTGACCTTGCGATTTATGCGACTTTGTGACCTTGCAACCTATGCGACTTTGCGACCTTGAAAATTTGCGACCTTGCGACCTTGTGACCTATGTGACTTTGTGACTTTGCGACCTTTGTGACTTTGCAACCTATGCAACTTTGTGACTTTGCGACCTTTCAAACTTGAGTTTTATCCCTTCTGCATTCCTCTTATGGTGATCTCTATTTTTCACAGCAAGATGCCTTTTTCCTGCATATCAGTCTTGTGCAAGTGACTAGGTGCCTCTGAGTTTAAAGTGAGGCTCTTGGGGATTCATGAGGATCCACCTTGCTTTGAAAGGGTCCATTTGCTTGTTGGGAAAACCCTGGCTCTTCGTGCAAACCAATAGCTTCCACATGGACGGTTAGAACCTCAGCTTATAGAGTATTTTAATGGTGTCGTGCCAATGGAATCTTAATGAACTAGATACGTTGTTCGATGTGTACTGATAGCACCTTTGACCAATTTCCTGAAAGGAATAATATGAGAATGAGTTATCTCTCGGTAATAATGAGAAAAAAAGTTACTAGGTAAAATAGCTCATTCGAGGAGTAAGAACATTGAAATATCCAACCTAAGATATTGTAACTTATTTCAATTGCTTGTGCATCTCTAAGTTTGGAAACCAGCTTAAAACTTATATACCCTAGCACAGTCGAGAGACAGCAAGACAAGTGGCTGAGGTGACAGGGCTGGGCAGAAATAGGTCATGAGGATATTACTGACTGAAGGCCGAGTCAAAAAATTAATGGGTTGAGCAAGTAGAGGGGAGCTTGAAATTTTGAATATACCCAATATTTTGGGTGGTGTTGTAGCGACTACAAAAAATGGTGAACCACTAGTAGAATCCAAAATCTTTGTCAAAATCCCAACAATAATCTGGGTCTGGATAGTGATGCAAGGGAATATTGAGCAAGTTCTGCGGGTACCCTTTATATTACTTTAACCTTTACAGATATGCCCAATCCTTGTGCCTCAGATAGGTCTTGTTAATCAGAAAACTTCAAAGCAGGAGTTCACAGATGCCAATAGTTTGATGATGATGTGGAGAGCAAGGCAACGGGCTTATTATATTCAGAATTTTAAAATAAGTTTGCAGTGTTTCTCCGTTGCCAGCAGGCCTGGACACTACCCCGGCGGAGTCACTTCAAGAAATCACAAACGTTGCTCTGCTGCGAGTGAGCCTGGTCAGTACCCCAGTAGAGTCGTTACGTTACCTCTCTGTGTAGGAAGCCTTTCTCAATCCTTTACCCTTATTTGTTTCATGTGCTTGTAGCACTTATTTTCATGTGCTTGTGGCACTTATTTTTGCATGGACGAATGAGGGATCCCGACTTATTTTATGGGCAAGAGAGGTTGTTTCTTGTTTGACAGAAACTCAAAGGTATTCTGATTTGGGTTTTCCCTCATGCCAAGCGTTCACATCCCATCTACCACCCACAGGAAAAACATGCAAATATCATTAAGATGTTTGAGACTATGCTGGGCACAAGGCTCAGGTGACGGGTATAGGCCATTCAAACTCGTTATGGTTCCCCATAAGCAACCGACTCATATCTCCCTGGCTAATGAATTTAAACTCATAGGAATTATGTTGAGAACATGAATTTGATGACCTATTTTGAGAGAAGCTGCCTCTTGAGGTAACCACCACAACCTTACGCAAACAATGGAGTTTGGGTTTCAGCAATCAGGGCAAAACAAGTAATAAATATCATCAGGATTTTGATTCGTGCAAAGAGGTAAAAGAAATCCATCCAGCTTTAAACCCACGCAAAGGGGAGTAAGAAGGCTAGTCTGGGCACCGAGGGTTTCAAGGTCGTGGGTTCAATGAGGGCTCATGCAGTGGTATGCAATGTACACAAAATTTCACAGCTATCTCAACAACCAGTGCAAATTATGTGAGGAAGAAAGCATATAACACGATGCAACATACGAGGCTTATGACACAATGCAATGCCATGTGCAAGAAATATCAACTATTTGCAGTTGGAAAAAATAAGGCAAAGCACATGCAGTGGTTATCAGAACATTACGCAGCAATAAGAAAACTGAAAGAGAAATGAGTGAAAAATAAATGGAAAATTGTAATGCATAAAGCTACTGACCGAAAGAGAAGACAACGAAAATAATTTTAAACCATAAAGCAAAACTTTCGCATGTAAACCTAATTAACAACTTGAACTAACAAACTTTTATTAACAGATCCTAGCTAGCCTAAACCTAAAACCCTAGTTTAACCAAAGAAGCGGTCGAGTTATGTGAAATCATCTTTCCAATGTGGCCACCACATTAGTTCCCGTCCTGTAAGAACAATAATTTTTACAATCAAAGCCAACATACAAAATTGTGCACCAAAAACAAGACTTACCTGAAGAGCATGTGCAATAGCAAGAAGGTCATGGCTACTTACCAAAGAACATGCTAGAATGGATTGTGCTAGCTAAATTTCACTTTCATCCTGATACATAGAAATATGTATTTGAGACATAAAATCATTTATAAATGACACACATCCATCCAGCACAACCTTAGGTCCGACGAAAGCGGGGAAAGGCATTGCCTATTTGTAGGTATATTCATTAGATAGGATTCGTCAAATGAGCCGGGAATCTCATCATCATTTTGAGGATGATCACTTTGACAGAACGGAAAAAATAGGCATCCGCCAAGCGAATTTGAGGTGCTTGCGAATCCACTTGCAGAAACCCTAATTTTGAAAACCCTAGTTTAAATTTGTTCTCGGGTTTCGCCGAGGATGTGAGAATCTAAAGTAACTGTCAGCGAAGGCTAAAATGCCTCACCGTCCTAGACCAACTTTGGGCCTTCGAGCGGGGGGCTTCCAAACTTTGATGGTTTCGTGAGATTAACTGGTGAATGGATGTGATCATCAATTGTAGTGATTGGAAAAATGTTAGTGGGCTTTATATCAATTTGGCCAAATGTTTGCGCACTGACAGATTGACAATCCAATGTGTGAGATTCTTTAGATTTCCCAGGATGGGGTGAATTGACAGGAAGTTTTTTAGGTAGTAGAGAGGTTTGCCAAACATCACACGCTTGCGCCTGAGTGCAACTGGTACTGGCTAGGCAATAACTGGAAATCTTAGAGACAATGGCCAGTGTTTCCCTTCAAGTGAATAAATTAGGGTATATCGGTTGTTGCATATCGACCGTTAGGTAATAGAGATCTGTGCTTAGGGAAAGATCACTCGAATGGAAGACCTACTCGGATGAGCTGACATCCGATGTGGTTATGCTGAGAGGAGTGTGATATGTGGGAACCGTCATTTCAGAAACCCTAATTCAAGGAACCCTAGTTGGACTTGTTTGAGGGGTCTTATCAAGATCGTAAGAACTTGAGTTAACATCCAGCAAAAGCTGAATTACTTCGATTTCCTGATGGGTCCTTGAATCTTCACAAAGTGGATCATAAAATTTCAGAGGCTTCATATGGTCGACAAATGGATATGAATGACAATCCTCAGAGGCATGAGTGAATATGTTTTCAGATAAGCAGTGATCACTAGATCCATCAAGTTGATTAGGTTGGGGACCTAACATGTTAGGCTTCCCAGGAGTTAACGGTTGGGATGAATCGATTAAAGAAACGTCTTGAAGTTGCCCAAACAGGTAGTCGCTCCTTTTTCTATTTAAAGATCTTGGATGAAAAATATCAGACATAAGGGATTCATCAATTTTGTAATGTGATTGTGAAACACCATTCGTATGTTCGTGATTTTCATCAATACTAGTATAAGATAATTTTGAATGACTTGAAGAAATTACAGAAGTGGTCGAATCATGAAATAAATCAGGAAAAAATGAAAGAAAAGATTCAGAAGCAGGTGTATCAACTGCACAAGGGCCTTTCTCACGCACATCAGTGTCATTCGGAGAGGCCGATGATTTCCCATGCCCATCACAGTCCAATGATTTTGCAAGGAAATCATCTTTGCCTGGGACAAGACTCAATTGATTAGCACTATGAGAATGATATTTAGAATCATACCCAGGAAAATATTCAGTGGAATCGAGATAGGTTTCATTGACAGGGGGAGATGTTAGGCCAATATGATTTTCAAGCTCCGATTTGACAAGGTATGTGGAAGATTTCAGGACAAAGTCTGCATAGTTGGAAAATTGAGGTTATCATCACAAATATCGGGATCACGCTTTGTTGCCGATTGAAATTGTTCTAGGGAAACAAAAATCACCTGTCGAAACTGTTCAATTAAATATGTCCAATCGACATCCCTTTCAGGGAACTCTAAACAAAAATGAACAAATATGATAGAAATCTCCTATAGGGATTCTTGAGGTTCCATTCTGATCTCATTTAACCTTGTTAATACATTTTAAAAATCGTACCTGTGAAAATCTTGTTGTAATTCACTGGCAAGCTGCTCGAACGAATGGATGGAAGGTGCCGGTAATGTGCGGCACCATTTCTCAGCGCGACCTTCGAGAGTGAGGGAGAAAAGCACACAAGCCAACTCCTCGTCGTCAAATTCCTAACACTCACAAAACTCACAGAAATCTGAGAGGTGCTCGGTTATGGAAACTACGTTTTCACCATCGAATTTTAACTAGGACAAGTGATACATAGGTTCATCAAGGATTGAGCATCGAGAACTAGATAAATCCAATAAAAATCTCGAGAGAATGATTTGGGGATGAGCCATTATAGATATGAGACTAACTGCAAGTTCGGAGGTTCAAGCCCTCCTTCTAGTGCCAATTCTGTTGTCGGTTGAAAATGTCTCACCAACAGTAAGGGGATCTCCCTAGTGAAAAATCCCAATTAGACTCTACACCGTTTGGTTTGGGGATCCCATCCGGTATGTAGGTCCAATTGCCATTAAATTGGTGAATAGGTTTTTTTTTCAGATAGGGAGGGGACTCGCTGAGATGGAGAATGCACTAATGTTGAACAAATACAAGTCAGTGATTGACGAATGCCCTGTGAAACATAATAACATGAATAGAAAAGTGGAATTTAAAGCATGAAACTTATGAAAAGAATTATTAGAAAAACTTTACCAAGATCATACTTATTACAAGATTCACTTAAAAAACAAGAAAAAGTTCGCAATGGTTAAGTGATTCATTTATCAACTATGCACATCCCAATAAAGATTTAAAGAAAATATCGACAAAGCAGTTCATCAAAATTTCTTTAAGTTAGAACATCATATATCATCCACGTGTTGCAAGGAAGCTCATAACACAAGGGAATACATGAATATAAATATGCACCAATATTTTAAAGAAGCATTCATTCATTCGAAAATACCATATTCATAGCATAACCACACAGGAGACTTCCATCGGATTCAATAGTGAGATCCAATAACACTTCTTTGTATTCGTTAAGAGGCATCCATTCAATAAAAAGCAATGTGTCTCTCTCCAAAGTCCACAACCCAAAAATTTCTTTACAAAATTACTAGAAGATGTTCATATAGGCCCAGGTGACTCTTGGGTTTCCTGTGACCTTTGGTCTTCCCCGACTGTTGGGATTACTTGCGACTTTGTGACTTTGCGACTTTGTGACATTGTGACCTTGCGACCTATGTGAATTTACGACTTTGCGACCTATCTAACTTTGTGACCTTGAGACCTTGCGACCTATGTGACTTTTGTGACCTTGCAACCTTGTGACCTATGCGACCTTGCGACCTTGCGACCTATGCGTCCTTCTGACCTTGCGATCTTGGAGCAACAAAGCTATAGGCTTGTTGGCTTAATTGTGAGATACACAAGAGGTATTCATAATAATAATATATTATATATAAAATGTATAAGAGATGATTGAATGTTACAATGAGGCCCTACTTATATACCCACGCAAGTGGCCTTTCATAAATGGGCATGTCTTTTAGACATGCCCTTTCACTAACTTAATGAATACTTACATAATCCATATTTAACTATTAATAACTATATTAAATTATATCTGTTATGAATTATATTCATAACATTGCCTTCCTCTCAAAAAGCTTTGTCCTCAAAGCTTAATTTTTCGACAATTTTTGTCACTTGGAATTATCTGCTTGGCATGTCATTAAGCACTGGTACCCCACCTTTGTAGAATTCTCTCTCGTAATGTTGTTTTTGAAAACTAAGGATTTTGTTAATTATATATATATATATATATATACATATATACATATATATATATGTATATATATATTAGTTTAATTAATTAATATTAAATTAATTAATTAAATTAATATTTAATATGTATGTTTTTAATATAAATATATATAATTATAAATTTATATAATATATATATTGTATAACTATAGAGCATATGGGTTATGAAAACATAAATCCAACTTAACCTAACACACCATCCAATGAAACACTACATCTTATCAATCCGAATGGAAGTAATTGTCCATCATTTTTAATTTCACCACTCCATATTTGGATTTCCCACGCTATAGTTTTTTGGTTATGTAACTTTGAATTGTTCAACATCCATTGCAGAGTCAGCTTGTCATGTGTTTCTTTCACGGCTCTGTAATTAAGAATGGGGACAACAGTGTCTCTCTGGTAGTTGTATTTAGCATAGCACCTCACCTAGGATGACAGCTAGCCAGTGAGCATTGTCGATGTGTCCATGAAACAGTCGAGATTCTGATAACTGCGATACGTTGCCAAGCTGTCGGTGCTGATGTGATCATGTAGATGGTAGTTTCCCTCATGGATAAGTCCATGGAGGAGTATGAGACACTTGAGTGCCACCACCCACTTCTAGATATTCCTTAGCCGCCTTCTCAGCTGCGATATGCAGAGAGACATTAAATATGGTGGGGTTTGATATCTCACAGACGCCACTAAAATTAGCTCCCCGAAAAGGTGGAAATGCTCCAGATTAGGAAGCCTCGAAAACAGGTTCAATGATCTCAACATTCCCACTAATTCAAGAAATCTCTTGGCGGAGGGAGTACTGTATGTTGAAGACCATCTTGAATCCAATGATAAGCCAATCAAATTACTTCCGAGCTCCATTTCGAGTCCTGTAATTGATGACGAAAGCTCTTGAAATTCGATTACATTCACTTTCAGGTCATTTGTGGTAGTATTCAGAGTTTTAAGGTTGGGACAATTCACTGTCAATCCCTATGCATCACAACCATCTACATTTTTGCCATTAATAGCTTCCTCATTATCAATACACTGATTGTTACCCTTAGTTATGTCTTCTAAGATCTCTCTTACTTCCGACGTTGTAATGGGACCTTCGGTCTTCTCAGCCACAACAATCTTATCTGATTCTGCAGTTTGTCTGATGGTGTCCTACAATTTATTAGAACCCGCCTGTTCAATCAGCATGTCAAGCTTCTGTTGCAATGTAATAAGTTCTCATGCCACAGATTTTCTCACATCTCTCGCAACTAGACATAAGCACTGAATTGTATCCAGCTGAAGTAGCAGGCCCATGAGAGTCTCATTAAATTTCCTTCTATATTTAGAATCTCTGCTCATCTCTTTGACGATCTTGAGACTTGACATTTGATGTCTAAGACGTTCGACCCCTCCTCTAATTTTCATAATCTTGCAAAGTTTTGTCAGAGGCTGAAACTTTTGTACCAGATATCCACGATAAGGGGCTTGAATTTTAACGGTGTCTTGGTCCTGACCGATCCCTATTTTTTTGTCACCTATTTTTTACCTTTACCTTGCAGATTGGTTTGCTGTTCAATATTTTTGGTTTCCTTGTTATATTTATGGAGTTTCTCATTCAACTTTCCATTTATTTTTCCTCATTTTCACCCCATACAAAGCCTGAAAACTCCAAGACGTTATGTTTCATATGAATAGCTTTCCCCTTGTTCCCATAAAGAAGCGCCTAAACAAATTTTATAATTTCGTCTGACATACTCATTTTGTGTACTTTGTATACGACAATTGTGATATCCTTGAGAGGTGTCCCTCCTCCCTTTTCAACAGTTAACTTCTTAGTGGGCTCCTTCTTTTTAACACTAGTATCAATGAAATGCTCAACTATCTTTCTCAGCCGAGATGGTCGACTGGCTATAGGCCTAGAAACTTCAACATCCATCTTACGTACTTCAACCTCATCCTCTAGAACCTTCTCAATAACTTTGAGATTCTGGTCAGCAGATGAGCCAACGGTGACAACTTCCATCACTGTCTCTGTCTACTTAAAATCCATTGTATTGGGTATGTTCTTAACTAAATCGTAATCCACTTTCTCTTTCTATAGCATGTTATCTTCATAATTATCTTTATCTGAATCTAAAATTTTCATAACTTTATCTTCTTCAGAATGTATTGATTCTTCATGATTATTTTATGATTTCTCCGAATCAGCTAAATTGTTCTATTGACTATGTTAAATATTCGAGAATACTGGTTTTTGCATTAGATCTATCTTGTCCAAAATGGCGTTCATCTTCTGCATTGCCTCTTTATGATTGTCTCTGGACTCGCTACGGATTTTCCACATTTGTCTTTCTATCAAATTTTTCGTGTCTTGAAGTTGTTTGATGTCGTCAGAGTTTCGTGTAACCTTATCCTCAAGATCGACTAATCGTTTCGTGAATTTATCAGAATTTTTATTGATATTACTCTCAAGTTCGATCAAATTTTTGTTGAAATTGGCCATCATCATTGATGAAGACATCGAGCAGTAACAATTTCGAGGAACAACATGTAACAGCTGAAGGTAGCCAACAGTGGCATAGGTGCTTCCTTCCAGGCGAGAAGATCACTGCTCCGATGAAGGTGAGGGTGTGTGGGGGTTGATAACGGTGTTTTGGTCGTGATAGGGTAATGAAACCGAAAAGCAGGTGGCAGCAATAGTGATCACACAGATCGTGAAGAGCGACTGCTCCGATACCAAATGGAGCAACAAAGTTGTACGCTTGTTGACTTAATTGTAAAATACATAAGAGGTATTCATAATAATAATATATTATATATAAAATGTATAAGATATGATTGAATGTTACAATGAGGCCTTGCTTATATACCCACGTAGGTGGCCTTTCATAAATGGGCATGTCTTTTAGACATGCCCTTTCACTAACTTAATGACTACGTACATAATCCCTATTTAACTATTAATAACTATATTAATTATATCTGTTATGAATTGTATTGATAACAGACCTTGTGACCTTGCGACCTAGGTGACTTTGCAACCTTGTGACTTATGCGACTTTGCGACTTTGTGACCTATATGACTTTGTGACCTACGCAACTTTGCGACCTTGCGACCTATGCGACTTTGCAACTTTGCGACCTTTGCGACTTTGTGACCTATGCAACTTTGTGACTTTGAGACTTTGTGACCTTGTGACCTATGCGACTTTGCGACCTTGCAACCTTGTGACCTATGCGACTTTGTGACCTTGCTACCTATTCGACTTTGCGACCTTGCGACCTTGCGACCTATGTGACTTTGCAACCTTGCGACTTTGTGACCTATGTGGATTTGCGACCTTGCGACCTATGTGAATTTGCGACCTTGCGACCTATGTGAATTTGTGACCTTGCGACCTATGTGAATTTGTGAACTTGTGACCTATGTGACTTTGTGACCTATGTGACTTTGCGACCTATGCGACTTTGTGACCTTGTGACCTTGCGACCTTGCGACCTTGCGACTTATGTGACTTTGCAACCTTGTGACTTATGTGACTTTGCGACCTTGCGACCTATGCAACTTGGTGACCTTGCGACCTTGCGACCTATGTAACCTTGAGACCTATGTGACTTTACGACCTTGCGACCTTGCGACCTATGTGACTTTGCGACCTATGTGACTTTGCAACCTTGCGACCTTGCGACCTATGCGACCTTGCGACCTTGCGACCTATGCAACCTTGCGACCTTGCGACCTTGCGACCTATGTGGCTTTGCAACCTTGTGACTTATGTGACTTTGAGACTTTGCGACCTATGCAACTTTGTGACTTTGCGACCTTGCAACCTATGCGACTTTGCGACCTTGCGACCTTGCAACCTATGCGACTTTGCGACCTTGCTACCTATGCGACTTTGCGACCTGGCGACCTTGCGACCTATGTGAATTTGCAACCTTGTGACTTTCAGACCCATGTGACTTTGTGACCTTGTGACCTTGCGACCTATGTGAATTTGCGACCTATGCGACTTTGTGACCTTGCGACCTTGCGACCTATGTGACTTTGCAACCTTGCGACCTATGCGACCTTGCGACCTATGTGACCTTGCGACCTTGCGACCTATGCGACCTTGCGACCTTGCAACCTATGTGAATTTGCAACCTTGTGACTTATTATACTTTTCGAATTTGCAACCTTGTGACCTATGTGACTTTACGACCTTGCGACTTATGCGACTTTGTGACCTTGTGACCTATGCGACTTTGTGACCTTGCAACTTTGCGACCTTGCGACCTATGCGACTTTGCGACTTTGCGACCTTTGTGACTTTGCGACCTATGAAATTTTGTGACTTTGCGACCTTGCAACCTATGCGACTTCATGAACTTACGACCTTGAGTTTTATCCCTTTTTCATTCCTCTTTCGGCGATCTCTGGTTTTCACAACAAGATTCCTTTTTCCTGCATATCAGTCTTGTGCAAGTGACTAGGTGCCTTTGAGCTTAAAGTGAGGCTCTTGGGGATTCATGAGGATCCACCTCACTTTGAAAGGGTCCCTTTGCTTGTTGGGAAAACCCTGGCTCTTCGTGCAAAACAATAGCTTCTACATGGACGGTTCGAAGCTCAGCTTATAGAGTATTTTATTGGTGTCATGCCAATGGACTCTTAGTGAACTAGATACATTGTTCGATGAGTACTGATAGAAACTTTGACCAATTTCCTGAAAGGAATAATATGAGAATGAGTTATCTCTCGGTAATAATGAGAAAACAAGTTACTAGGAAAAATAACTCATTTGAGGAGTAGAAACATTGAAATATCCAACCTAAGATATTGTAACTTATTTCAATTGCTTGTGCATCTCTAAGTTTGGAAACCAGCTTAAAACTTATATACCTTAGCACAGTTGAGAGACAGCAAGACAAGTGGGTGAGGTGACAGCGCTGTGCAGAAATAGGTCATGGGGATATTACTAACTGAAGGCCGAGTCAAAAAATTAATGGGTTGAGCGAGCAGAGGGGGACCCGAAATTTTGAATATACCCAAATTTTTTGGTGGTATTGTAGCGGCTACAACAGAATCCAAAGTTTCATGTTTGAACCAAACATATCAACACCAAATGTCATTTGATTCGACATCATGTAGAGGCCAAAACAAT
The DNA here is from genome assembly GCA_034641835.2 of Pinus albicaulis. Lineage (NCBI taxonomy): Eukaryota > Viridiplantae > Streptophyta > Pinopsida > Pinales > Pinaceae > Pinus > Pinus albicaulis. The sequence goes on from CM076571.1 coordinate 238,865,341, forward strand.
TCAACTAACACATTGTCCAACTTCTGAACAAATTACAGATATTTTTACCAAAGCATTAGGATGTGAACAGTTCGAAAAATTTAGACCTTTACTTGGTATGTCAGATGTCCCTTTGAATTAAGGGGGGAAATGTTGTAATCCTATGGGAATCCTTAGGGTTTCTATTCAGTTAGGTAGTTAGGAAGTTAGGAAGTTAGTAGTTAATGATAACTAATTTCTCAAGTATAAATGTAATCTAGTTCAATGAATGAATTACAGAAATCACATGGTTATTATTTAACATGTTGTAATAGCTAGGATATTTGAACTTTTCACGATGATGGTGTGTCACAGTTTGAGTTGTTTTAAGTGGTGTGTATTGAATATAAGATAGGAGGGAGAGTTTTGTGTTGGAGATATGATTATTTTTTATAAGTATAGGGATGATGAGCTTTGTGTGAAGATGTTAACTTGTACTTATTTTCTATTATTGTAATCTGAGATGTTTGATTGGGAGATTGTTAATTATTTTTTAGATTTAAGTGTGTTTAAGATATTATCTCAATCATTTAAATTATTCAACTAAAATGATTATATTATTTTAAAATTATAAATAAATAATATTATATAATAATAATATACATAAATTATTTAATGTGTAAAAATTCTATTTTAATGTGACTATCTCAACGAGAGAGATCGCAAATTTCCTAAACCATGTCTAAGCCATCAAGCAGCTAGTAGAATCCAACATTGTCCCCGGATATCTGTCTTAACATGAGAGATCACAAATTTCCTAAACCATGTCTAAGCCATCAAGCAGCTAGTAGAATCTGACATTGTCCCCGGATATCTTTCCCAAACTCACAATCTTCACATTCAAGTGCTAGGAAACTGCGTGAATATATAATCGAGAAGGAGAAGTTGTTAGCAATTTGGATGACCGTTGTGTGAATGTAATAAATATTTTCCGTGATGTGAATTGCATGTTTAATGGTCTCAGCTATGTTAGATCGAGGAAGACATCATAACATTTTATTGCGAATTTTTTTTGGACTCTTTGATTAATATTACACGAATACGAAATTGTATGAGGAAGATAGCTAATAAGAAACTCGACTACACTGCCTAATCCCAAGGGGACAAGAAAGTTAAATAAATTAATCCATGAACTCTTTGTTGGAGAAAATAATTTATGATTACCTTTAAATCAATTGACCTAACCTTTATGCACAATGTTCTTGAAATTATATATTAATCTATGCATAGAGTTTATGATAAAAAAATGTGATATTGAAATATTTGAGACATAGTTACATGAAAGTGTATATGTTATATCTCTTTCTTTTAAATTAGAATAAGCACCTTCTAAACTACCACGTAAGCTTACTAGGTGATCTACAACTAAATATTAACATGGGCTTCTTGGAGACCGCAAGTCCTAATTTTTTTGCCCTAATTATGAGGATCTTTTCATAATAAAACAAGACAGGTTTAAGAAAAGAAAATTCATGTTTCACAATAACAAGGATGTGAGAAGATGGCTTTATTTTCATTCAATTTTTTCGTTGGTTGTTGTAACATTTTCTCTTTCATTCTTTCAAATTTTTGGACTAGATTTTATGAGGTTTATATTTATTAAATTTTACAAATTTAAAATAAAACAAATTTGTTTTATTTATTATTTATTTTTAAATGTTATAAATATACAACATATTTTTTTTTGTTGGAAGGAAATTTATCAAATAAAAAAATTAAATTTATATAAAAAAAAATCTATATATCTTTAATAATTCAATTTTTTTTTTTGAAAATATCATGATTGTTAACCAATATTAAAACATCCAAACCAATCTGCTCCATACATTGACCAAATGTTCGTCTTCCTACATGGGTTGAGGCTAAATAAAATATTATAGCAAGTGTAATTATGACCTACTTTATATGGTGACCATTTCATTGACATCATATTCACTTAAAATTGCAAGCACAATTTCTAAGTTATGTCTTATTAATGTTATACTCAAACTTTTATATTTATATTATATTTTTTATTATATTATTTAATATTTTAATTTATAAAAATATAACAAATATAGTAATAATAAAAAAAAAATATAATTGATACAGAGAAAAATCTCTTTTATTTAAAGATCAATAAATTTTCATTTCTAATTGGCTTCTTGTCATTCTTCATAAAAAGTATTATAATTCAAAACTAAAAAAAGAAAAAATTCAAAACCCAAATAGAAAAAGGAACATATAATAACAAATTTGTCTAATTTTATTTTAAAAATAGCATATCCACTCTATATGACTTTCACATAGAATTTCAAAATATGATAAAAATGGCAGGATCAAATTTATTAAAGAAATATTGGTTAGCCCTACTATGAGAGACTAAACCAAAGAAATATTGGTTAGCTCTACTATGAGAGACTACACCATGAGGGATTGCATCCACAGGTTGCTCTCCATTCTCATTACAATACAAACAATATATAGCTTACATGCATATAGGGAAGCTAGAACCAATACCTAAGAAATAGGAACAAACTCCTAATCTAAGGTTCTGGTGAACCAACTCCCTCTAATTAAGTTTCTCCATTATCTTCAACACCCCCCCTTAATGGAGAAAGGGTTCACAAAATATTCCTAACATTTCCCTAAGCATTTCAAATTTAATTCTACCAAGAGGCTTAGTAAAAATTCCTGCAGCATTATCACAAGTATTACAATATTCGACGTTAATTTCTTTTGACTAAACTTTCTTTGTGACAAAGTGAAACTGTGTATCAATGTGCTTAGTGTTTTTATGAAACACTGAATTATTTTCAAGTTTGATGGAGCTCTGGTTATCAAATCTGATAACTATTGCAGCTTTATGTTCTTCTCACACATCTTGGAGAAGTCTCATCAACCAAATTGCTTCACACGTCGTTGCACACATCGCTTGATACTTAGCCTCCACTGAAGGCAAGGATATTATGTTCTAATTTTTGTTTCTCCATGCAATGACCCCAGACCCAATGCTAAATGCATAACCTATTATGGATCTCCTGTCATCTACATTTCCAGCCCAATCGGAGTATGAAAAACTTGTCAATTTAACATCACAAGAATTAATATATATAATGCCATAGTCTAAGGTTCCTTACAGATACCTTAAGACACCTTTTGCTGCAATCAAATAGCTCTCAAGTGGATTGGAAATAAATTGGCTTAATGCACTAACTGCATAAGCCAAATCTAGTCTAGTAGTGGTCAAGTAGATTAAACTCCCAACCAACTATCTGTACAATGTTTCATATGCCTCCTTAGAACTGTCATCACTCTAAATTTTGGTATTTTGCTGTAACGACACTGCTTCAGCTTACACTGATACATCTTAAAAATTTTCAGTAGAATCCTAACATACTTACCCTGTGATAGAAATTTTTGTCCTGAATCTCTCCAGATCTCAAGACCCAAACAATAGCTCACCGAGGTATTTCATATCAAACATTTGTGAAATCCGCTCTTTGATTTCTTTAATGAGTTTATCTACATTTCTTGTAATGATAAGATCATCTACATATAAATAAATCAAAAAAAAATTCCCCTTTTCATTAAACACAATATAGAGATTGGGGTCATTTTTTCTTCTTTTATAACTGTGCTGCAAGAAAATTGAATCAATTTTATCATACCATGACCTTAGAGCCTGTTTTAGTCCATATAAAGCTTTATTTAATCTACACACTAAATTTTATTTCCACTACTTAACAAATCCCTTAGGTTGCCCTAAATACACTTCCTCTTTTAACTCCACATTTAAGAAAGAATATTTAACATCTAGCTGGTGCACCATCTAGTGATGTTTAGTAGCTAAGGAAATTAACATTCTGATTGTTTTAAGTTTAGATACAGGGGCGAAGGTTTCCTTATAGTCTATACCTTCTTTCTCCAAATACCCCTTTGCAACCAACCTAGCTTTATATTTATCTATACTCTCAACTTCCTTAAATTTAGGTTTGTAGAGCAATATGCAACCTATGGTTTATTTGCCCTTAGGTAACCCCACTAACTCCCAAGTTTTGTTTTTAAGTATTGATTCATGTTCCTCTGTATTTAAGTATTGATTATCCCTTAATGGACTTGGCTCAATGATTTTTTTTGTACCTTTTGATTCTTCATTTTTTTGCTGCTACTTCTACTCATGATTGTCTCCTGTTTCATTATTCCCTTCTTCCACCAACAAAGGAATGTCCCAATATTTATTTCTATTTTCGTTGTTCCCATCATGAACCTGCTCATCAAAAACTACATCTCTACTTGCAAAAAATTTATGAGTAGAGGGATCAAACAATTTGTAAGCTTTAAATTCAATGCAATACCCAACAAAAGTGCATTTGATGGCCTTTGAATCCAATTTCTTTCTATCCTCCTTTGGAACATGAGAAAAGGCTTTGGATCCAAAAATTATTAAGTGTTTAACTATAGGGGTTACACAATATTTTTTCACCATCCCTGAAATCCCCATCCCAAATATTGGCAGACAAGTTTAGTGACTTATGCGTATTGACATACCTTACAAAAGGTGTCATTGCATCCCTTGGCATGTCAAGAACATTTCCTCTGTTAATCATTCCTGGAGCAGGCTCTCAGACACACATGATTTTGGGTCGGTGCTGGTAGGCAGTTATGGCCTCGCGCCCATAGAGAAATTAACACCGGGCCTTTTTCCCATTGGCACTTTGTCTCAGTGGACTACCCACACTGAGTTGTTTTTGGAATTTTTTTTAAAATTGAAACGAAGTTTCCATGCCCAACCACTTCATGAGCGAAGTCATCATGGTTTTCTCGACTGAATAATGTCGAAGTCCTTCCTTTAGCTTCTTGTTTCCTATAATTGAGCAACTCCCCAAAGGATAAGGCCTCCTTTCCACCTTATGAGGGATCCAAAACCACCTCCTCCTCTCCTATAAATATTTTCTTCTCACAGAGTTTCAGCTGCATGAACAGTCCTTTCGATAGCTAGTGTAAAGAATAAGGCAGAGAGGAATCCATTTTCAAGAGAGAGTTTAGGCCCATTGCCTCATCAAGTTTGATCCCCGACGAATGCTTGAGACGCGTTTGACTGAACCCGTGGACGAAGGCTACAATGTCAAGGCTTTAAGGTTCTAAAATTATTTTCTCTGTCATTAATACATGATTGGTTTTTTGGTTCCAATTTTGTGTTCGATAATATGAAAAATGTTTGATTCTCCTTGACCAATTGAATAGTTGTGAATGAAAGTATGTTGTTGTCACTATTCACTTGATCCTTGTACAGGTACACGGATGTTATCACTGAAAGGTCGCGACGTGTTAAGACAAAGATCAGCGAATCATTTCTGCAAACGACAACAAAAGCGTTGGATCAAGGTAGGTCATCTATCCCAACTCGTTTGCATTTATAAGATAGGAGTCTGAAAGACGAGCTTGTTCCCTTGTTTCTAGACCCACCCTTAAGCTAGAGGGATTGTCTCTGTCCGCAGAGGGGATCTACCTGCTCAACAAGTTGGCAACCATACTGGACATCAGTGTGTTTTTCATCTCTCATTGTTCATCTAGTATTCAGCTTTTCTATTCGACTTTGGTTGTTTTATTGTTTTTCTTCTTTGTTCTTCCTGTTTGACTGTTTTCAGCCATCACGTTTAGCCTGAGAGTGTCAATTCTGACCTATACTCAGTGGATTTTTACTTTTTCCATATTTTTTTGGCTTGACATTGTTGTTGCTTGAACAATCGCGCTGATTGGCACTTGTTTCCTTTGTCATAGGTGCAACAACCTCTGTTTAGTGTGGATTACAGCTAGACAGATGCGCTGAATCCTGTAGGTTAAAATTTTAGCCTTTTCCTTGAATTTTGTTAGTATTTCTTACCTCTGGGTTAGATTTTCATCTTTCAATTGGTCTACTGGAATTTCCTTAACTCTCTTGTCTCGCTCTTCTTAGCTGTTTGTCCCTCATCTAATCAGTGGAGTTTGTCATCCTAGTGTTTCTGGGTGTCTTCTGCAGCTCATTTGGCTACCTCCTCACTAAACCTTCTGAGTTGAATTTGAGTCAATTTGGTCTTTATCTTCTTAGTTTGTTGACTGATTTTCTTAGTTTTTCTTTCGGTTCTACATGTCATTGAGTTGTTGAATGATCATCTTCGTGTTCGTTTAGCTCTCTATCTGTCACCCTCAACATATATTACATTGCTTGCTGAATTGGTTTGAAAGCCCTTTTTTGCTTGAAGGAGTGCATCTCTGTTTTGAGTATGTTTGATGTTTGTCTTGAATTGGTCTCTTTGTTTTATATCATTTTATTTGCATTACTCAAAACTAGTGTTTATTTTTCATTTTAGTGTAGTAGTGCATTTTTATTCTCATTCATTTCAAAAGACAAAATTTTCATTCTTTCTCTTAGTTTGAAAATGAAAAACGTTATTTTGCATTAGTAGGTTTTAGTGAACAAGGAAAGAGTTTTTTGTTTTCTTCTTTGGTTGTCTTAGATGCATTAGGGAAGTTTCTTCTTATGTTCAATTGATTGTTGCTTCATCATGAAATACTATCCCTCTCTTAGCTAGTTATTCATTGATTTGGAATGATTTTCTTTTGCATATAGTTGTGCATTAAGGATTCGAGATTACATTCAGTAAGGCCTTGAAATTGCAAAATTAATTCAAGATCAACTTTAAAATTAATTCAATCAACCTAAGGAATCATTGAAACCTAATGCACACATTTAGAGGTGTAGGCTAGTGACGTGTTCCGATGTCATTAAACCTAGTAGCTGTCGTTCACCATCTGGCATTAAACAACACTAGCACGAACTTGTGCTCTCCGTACTGTCAAATATATAAAGGGAGACCCCATAGGTTGCAATCCTTTATCCATAGGAAGCCGAGTCTGCTGCCCTGTAACCTTGATACACTGAACACAACATTCAGGGAGACTGCCTACATGTACGTTAAGTCCTTGGCCATTTCTCTTTCATTTGATCACCAAGGTGTATATTGCAGTTCATGGAAACTTGTTACACCCTCTTGCCTAGTTTTCCTAAGTAGTAATTTCGGTCGTTTCGTGAATCTCTAAAATTGAAAAGATCATCGAGCACTTTTCCTTTCACACTCGTTCAACCTGAAAGTGACTAGAGTCACCTTTTGCTTATTTCTTGACTCTTAAAATATGAAAAGGTAGAGTTTTGTTTCAGTGTCATAAGATCCATTGCTTAGGATCACATGCCCATTAAATATATTTTCTTGGATTGTTCTTAATTAATTCATTAGTGTTTGATATTGAAGCCTCAAATCGGTCATCTCGGTTCTCTCCTATTTTTTGAGACAAAGTCACGATGGCAGAACCATCAGTTTCGTCATCCCCTTCATTACCTCCTAGTGGAGATCCTTCTCCTGAAGTCTCTTTGGGAGCACCTCAGCCCACTAGGCCTTTCAATTACTGGCATTCTATTCTTCTGAGTATCTTACCTCTTGCTACCCGATCTCCTCCTCAGGAGCCATTTGATATCAATTCCTTAGGACGCTTGGGCTGGTTTTGAAAATGAGGAAGAGTTTCCTCCTCTTACTTTGGAACCATCGTTACTTGAAATTGCTTTACTTGCCACTTCTTGTCACCTTTTCTACGATACCATGGCTTCATCTAACACAGATTATTTGAGTCCCATCAGTAGTGAAGATATTTATGTTTCTATAGGAGATTATCAACTCCCTCTAGAGAGTTATCCTTATGTCTCAGGTCAACCTTCCTCCCAGCCAGATATCTTACGTTGGGTCAGATCATTTCTAGCATTGCATCGTTGTATCAGAACCCAATATGGTCAGGTATATCGACTCCCTCGGGAAGCTCGTTTGTCACCGTATCGGGGGCATCACCCTCGAATCCCATGTCATTGAAAATTGTTACCTCTGTCCTAGTCCGACCCACTATCTGTGTGGCTTCATCCGCACCGATTGTTAGTATTTCTCAGTCATTGTCAACATCTTCTATTATTCAGCGGTCGATTCCTGTCGCTTCCACATACTCATTGGGCTCACTGTGAGTGGATCACAACCACACGTGTTGGGAATCCAACCTATTAGTAGTGTGCATGTCGCTTCTACTTCAATTCCTGGAGGGTTGACGTTCGATCAGTACATGTTGGCCATTCAACAACATAATTATATTCCTTGGGGTTCTCAGTAGCCGTAAGCTCCCATTAATCCTCCACGTCATTATGACGAGTACGAAAATCTCATTTATTTTCCTCCGATCAACCCCAACCAGTTCACATACCTACCAGGACAACCCTATGGTCCATAAGGACAACCCTTTCAGGGAAAACCTTCGGTCCAACAGGGACAACCCTATGGTCCATAGAGAAAACCTTACGGTCCACAAGGACAACCCTTTCAGGGACAACCTTTGGTCCAACAAGGAAAACCCTATGGTCCTGCTGGTCAACCTTATGTTCAATAGGGAACACCTTATGTTCCCAGGGGGAAAATCTATCGACCACAGGGACAACCTTTTGTGCAACAGCACCATCCTTACGTTCATCAAGGCCCAACTTTTGTACAACAAGGTCAAACCTCTACTGCTCACCTGGTTCAACCTAGTCCTCAGGGGAAACCTAGCATATCCCAACCATCAGGCCAACCTTTTCCATAGGGGCAACTTGGTGGCTCTCAGTATTCAGGCCAACCTGCACTACATGGACAACTTTTTCAACCGCAACATCTGGGTCAACCTGTACCCCAAGGGCAACCCGCACAGCCTTAGGGAACTACTTACATTCCTCAAGGTCAATCTCAGGTAGTGTACAGTGCACCCCAGGGCACTACTTTTATTCCTTAAGGCCAATCTCAAGTGTTATATAACGCACCTCAAGGCACTGCTTACATTCCACAACAAAATTCATATGTTTCTCAGAGAGGACCTCAGTGGTTCGCTTAGAAACAATATCCTGATCCTCAACCGGTGTTATTATCAGGCTTATAACCCCTAGGGACAAAATCCTCTATGAAAGAACATAGGGGGCATAATTTCTCCCAACTTGGTTGGAATCCCAATACTGGTCTCTATCAAAGGCATACTATGCCTTGCAATCCGAAATTTCCTTTTCTCGCTACGTTGGAACTGCCCGATGTGTTGAAGTTGACGAATGATCCTATCCTTCATAATCCATATTGGCCTCCAGTTCCAACTAATATCCTTGGCGATTGTCCCAAATTGGAAGGAAAGTCTGGAGAAGACCCCCAAGCACATCTTATGACTTACCATCTTTGGTGCTCCTCTAACTCTTGGGTTGATGATTCAATTCGGCTATGTCTTTTCCAAAGGACTCTCATTGGTGATGTTGCAAAGTGGTACATTGAACTCTCCCATCGTATCTTTCAAGATTTCAACTCTCTTACTATGGAATTTCTCACACACTTCCAGTTACCAGCTCGCTATGAAACTAGGATGCACTTTCTCACATCCTTGAAATAGGATAGAGCTACTCATATCTCTGATCATATTCATGAGTGGAGGTGACATTGTCGTTTTATCAAGTTTTCCATTCTTGATCAACTTCTAATTGATTGGTTCACTACCTCCTTTATCAGTTTGATTTCTAAGGACATTGCTATGGGGGCATGTGTTACAGAGGAACAAGCCATTGTGTGTGCCCAGTACCTTCATCTTGTGTACTCTCAGTCTGGCACGTTGTACGAACTGTTGGCTAATGCTCTGCGTCATGGCACTACCAAAGCATCGATGACACCATCTGTCGATGGTATTATTAGTTCTATGTCCTAGACTTCTCAAAAGTCTTCTCCAAACCCTGCGAAGAAAAATTCCACTCCTTCTACTGATACTGCTTCTCGACCACCTCCGAATTCTGGTAAAACTATGGAAGTGAATGTCGTCCAGTGTAGTCCAGTGAATAAAACTTCCATGGGTAAGAGGAAGGGTAATGGTAAAGCCAAAGCCGATACCCCAAAATAGGATTCTCAGAAATATAGTACTGATGATGGTTCAAAACACAAATCGAAGTACCCTTGTTTGATTTGTCACGAAGAGCATTAAACCAAGGACTTTCCATGATGGGTCGAGGTGAATCGATTGCTCAAGGGCACCGAAGGCACTCTGGCTATTCTTAAGGAACCTTTCCCATCGCAACAAAGTCAGTTTTGTGGAGCACCCTCAGTCCTCCACCCCACTTCGCTCTCAGGTTTTCATGATGAACGGACCTCCACCCATCTATATTTCTACCGAATCGAAAGATTATACTGAACCGCGTCAAGTAAATTGCTGATGGTCCTCCTTCCTCGCCTACTTCTTGCCCTCTTCATATCGAAAGGCCTAATACTGAGCCCATTGTTCGGCCACCTTCTAAAGGTGTACTTCGAAAGTCTTCCTACAATCCCAACACCCGTGCTGCTCAAAATTACAATATTGTTGAGGATTTGGCTTAGGCCCCATCTTCTATGTCTGCATTGGAGGTACTTCAGAGTTTTCTATCGCAATGGAAGGTTTTATTATCTGCCATCGGAGGGATTGATCCCGCCGATTCTACTGTTATCGCTTTCGATTTGGAAAATTTCGTCCCATGTCTCCCTCACCAGCTTGCACTAATCATTCAAGTTGGGATTAATGGAAAGAATATCCACCGAACGCTCGTGAACAAGGGTGGATCTACGTGTGTTATGTCTTCTGTTTGTTGGAAAGCCATCAGTTCTTCGGCCCTCAATCAATCTCCAAAATATTTAGAAGCTTTTGATGGAAGGGAATCTTGCCCTCTTAGTGTTCTCGCTAGTTTACGTACTATGTTATAAGGGAAAACAGTTAACATTGAGGTTGAAGTTGTTGATGCCAGGCTCAATTACAATCTTCTCCTCGATCGCAGTTGGACTCATGCCATGTTGTGCATCCCGTCTACTCTCTTTCGTATTCTTTGATTTCTGCACGAAGGTAAGATTATCATTGGTGATTAATTGTCCTTTTTCACTTCCTTGTCTTCTGAGAGCAACATTCCATATGTCGATTGTATTCCTATGCCTTATAAGAGCATAGGACTGGGTATTTTCAAGGATCCTACCCTCATGGGTAATTTTTCTCTTCCTCCACCCAACACGGCTCAGGTCAACATGATCTATAGGTATTTTGATCCGTGGATCATCCCTTCACCTGAGCAGATTGATTCATTTGGTGACTCGATGTTGTTAAGCCCAATAGAAATTTATTATTGTGAACTTATTTTGGATGCGACTCCTCTGCTCTCTGATCATGCTCCTTTGAGTATGTCTCTTGACACATATTCTCAATCTCCTTGGCTCGACACTTCAGATTTTCTTGATCCCTTAAATGAGATATTTCCCACTGATGAGGCCATTGTGGAAACTATGTCTCTCGAGGATCCTCCTTGGGATGATAGTCATCATCGTTCCTCTTTCATGCCTGGTCTTGGAGCTATGTCTACTTGTATTGAGAAGTTAGCTTCCCAAGTTCCTTCTCATTTGCTTCAAACACCCATCCTGACACATGAAGTCTTTGCAGAAGGTAACTTTGGATGCATCACACAAACGATGCCTGTCGACATATCTGTCAAACCAGGGGTTATCGATAACATCCACATTGGGGTGACCTATTCTCCTAATGAGATCGAAGTTTATACTAGTCTCTTCTGCAAGTTTCGTGATGTTTTCTCTTGGTCTTATGAATAAATTCCAGCATTGATCCAAGTATAGTTGTGCATGAGATTCCTACTTATCTTGGTCTGAAGCCTCTTCGTCAACGTCTTCGTCTCGTGCACCCTAGAAATGCAGCTGCCATTAAGGGAGAAGTTGAAAAACTTCTTAAAGATGGATTCATTTATCTGATTCCCTTGAGATAATGTGTTTCTAATATTGTTCCTGTGGATAAGAAGTAGGGTACTATTCATATCTGTGTAGATTACCATGATATCAATTGCGCTTGCCCTAAGGATAACTATCACACCCCTTTTATTGATTAAAACATTGATGAATGTGTTGGGAGTGAGATATTTTCCCTTATGGACAGGTTCTCTGGGTAAAACTGGATCAATATTCTTCTAACCGATCAACACAAGACCGCCTTTATCTATCCCTGGGGTACCTTCACCAATAAGAAGCTCCCTTTTGGTCTTAAGAATGCTGGGGCTACATTTCAAAGAGAAATTTCATACACTTTCCATGATATCAAGCACATTTTTCAACCTTACCTAGATGAACTTCCAGCTCATTCTGCTAAGCATAAAGACCACCCAGATCATCTCCGTCAAATATTTCTTCGCTATAGATGCTATAAAATTCGGCTCAATCTGCATAAGTGCATCTTCTGTGTTGATTCTGGTAGAATCTTAGGGTTTCTCGTCTTTAACACGAAATTCGTCTTGGTCCCCTCAAATTTGAAGCTATTGTCAATCTCCCCTCTCCTTCTTCTTTACATCAGCTGCAAATTCTACAAGGGAAAGCTAATTTCCTATGCCGTTTTATACCAAACTATGCTGAAGTGGCCAAAGGCTTCACACGATTACTTAAGCAAGGTGTCTCGTTCCTCTGGGATGATATCACCCAAAAATAGTTCGATGCACTTAAGACATTGCTTATCAATGCTCCTTTGTTGCGTCCTCCCAATTATCATCGCGACTACTCCCTCTATTTGGTTGCCACGTTTAGCACTATCACCATGTTTCTGGTGCAAGATGACAATGATGGTGAAGAGCATGTCATTTATTACTTGAGCCGCAATCTTCTCGATACCAAAACACATTACACACATGTCAAGAAATTTGTGTTGGATATTGTTCAAGCTGTCCAACGTTTTTGCCATTATATTCTACTGTGCACAGTAATCGTGATTTTTTTATTGAAACACCATGACCTACATATTGACTCGTCAATTGCTGGGGGGGAAATACTGAAAATGGATTGTTATCCTCCAAGATTTTAATTTGGATTTTACTACTACCAAATCAAAGAAATCATTGGGTTTTGCCAATATTATTTTCTCTCTCCCTTTTGATTATGCTCCCTCTGGTTCTGAGGAATGCATCTAGATGACACCCTTTTTCTCATTAGCACCCTTGATCCTTGGTACGGTGATATCATCGTATATCTTTAGACTTCTACCTTCCGATCTGAGCTGACAAAGGATGCTCATCGACACATCCGCCATCATTCACAACCTTATTGAATAGTCAGAGATAATCTCTACCGCATCGGAGATGATTATGTTCTCTATCAGTGTTTAACTCTCGAGGAGGATAAAAAAGGCCTCAATTATTTCCACGTTGGTGCCTGTGGTGGTTAATTTTTTGGATATGCTACTGCACAGAATGTTATTCATCAGTAAATTTTGCTGATATCCAAAATATGACTAAGTTCTAAATCCTACATTTCTAGAAACAATATCTGAGAGACATTGTGAGTTCTAGAAATCTCACTACCTTCATCATCCTAAATTTAACTAATTCACTCAAAACTTCATATTTTCCCTTCTCAAGGTTTGTCTTGCTGCTCTAAGAGAACTCCATTTTCTAGGCCCATTTGCCTCATTATGTCATCACACCCACACCCTCATTCATCCCCTTTCCCCTATAAAAAGCCAATTTTGTTTCCCTAAAAATCCCTCATAAGCCCCCTTCATTTATCGTTTATGTCTAAAAAACCCTTAAACAATGAAAAAATACTTTTTACATTGTTTAAATCTAACTTCTTAAAGCTATCAGACCCTTCAAAAATTATAAAAGCTCTATTTTTTATGCAAAAAGCTGCATTTGTTTGCATAAATTGAGCCTTTAGCCCCTTCTTATCTCAGCCCCAGTCCTCTCTACCCCCATAAGACCAAGGCCTCCACCTGCTTTCCCAACCCCTTCCCGATTTGAATTAAGCCCCGTCACTTTTTATTTTTGTTAACCCCCAAAAACCTTATTAAACCCCCCTAACCTTCGAAAAATATTAAGACGGACCCCTTTTTACTTCATCCAGCCTTCTTGTTTTCTTCCAGAACATCTTGACCATTGATCAAAGGCTCTCGGCCCTAATCCAACGGTCATCACGTCACCGCCCATCACTCCACCCTTTCATTATGTAACCCTGCACTACCCTAAAAATCCCGCCACGTCATCACGCCTGGGCTCCACCTCCCAAACTTGTGCCTCGGTCCCCAAAACCTCCTGCATTATTGATCTCACTCCTTGAGATCTGACGGCCCAGATCAAATATCCAACAGGTTTTCGTGATAGGGTTTAACAACACCAAGCCGGGCGAAATGGGCGATTCACCTTGGACACGTGGAGATCGCCTAGTGGAATCATGTCCAATAAGCTCAAAAGCACCTACCGCTCATCACTCACGCGATAAACCACCCCGATTTTCCGAAGCCTGTTTCTTCTCCCTCGCGCCAAAATTTAAATTGTTTCGCCTCTGTTCAAAATTTTCCATGTTCCACCTCTGGAACCTTTCCATATACATCTTCTCCTCCTCTAAAAGCAAGCCCTGATGTTTCAAAACCCAAAAAAACATAGATTCTCCACTCCTGCAGGTTTTAAATTAACATTGTTTTATGTCTTTGTGCATGTTTTTTGGCGGTGGGATGCCCAGGAAGCATTCCAATAGTCAAGAAATGATGAAACAACCTCTGGATGATGATCCGAGAGGAAACATTCATATGACAGAACCAGGGGTTTACATAAAGGCTTAACCCTCGATGAATCATGATCATCGATGGGTTATAAAACCCTCGAGCACATGAAGACCGCATCCCTGCACCTAGAAAGCACAAATAGATCAGACAAACAAAAAATAATGAAGAACAGAAGGATTAAAGGGATAAATCAAGATCAAAGGATAAAACAGAGGATTATCCCTTTAGACAGTGATTAAAGGATAAAAGCCACAGTTTAAAGACAAAGGATAAGTGAACAAAACAGTCATAAAGAAAAACCATAGAATAAAGTGAGACAGAATATGAAGACTAAATCAAGGTTAAAAGGCCTAATTACTGAGTTTTATGATTGATACAAAGAAATATAACCCAAAGGTAGCTTCAAAAAAATCAACAAGGAAGCAATTGCTCCTCCAAAGACTAAACTGCCACCTACAACATAAATTCTTTCCATAAAGGCAGTGGGAAGTTACTCCACAGTCAAAGATATTTTATATCTATCAAGGCAGTTATTGTAAAGTTATTATAGGCCTTAAAATTCAAACTTTTTGCCTCTTTTTCTTTAGAAGTTAAGATAGGAGTTATTGAAACAGAGAAATAGCTGCGGATATTTCTACCTGAAGCCTTGCATGGTTTTCAAGGTTAGGAATGCATTTACTCTGTCATTAATGACACTCAAACCCTATATTGAGCTCCACCTCCTCATTTGCAACATAAATACTGCATCTAAACTCATTGTATTGTTGGCATTTGATGACTCTTTGAAGTAATACATAGTCTCTTGAAGTTGAAGGAAAATCGATGTCTTGGATCTTGTGGATGCCCTGGTTTGTTTGTTGATGGAGGGGGATAGATCATTGGATCCCTGAGCTTGGCTGTTGGTGAAGTGCTTCTATCTGTTATTGTTATTTCCTATTTTCATTATGTTTTCATCTTTATTTGTTACAGTAGAGTAAAAGTTTTAGGCTAAGAAATGCCTTTTGAAAGCACCTTAGTTCTGTTTGCTCTTCAATATCTTGATGTTTTCTCCTGCAAGGTCTGATTGGAGGATTCTTAATTACCCCCCAGTTCCATCTAGCTTGTTATTTTAGAAATAATTCAATAGAGTATAACCAAGGATTTTCTCTTTTGGTAAGTCTATGTTCCTTTGAGTACGGATTGAGAGGTTATTTTTAAGGAATGATTTCAATAGAGTGAAACCAGGAAAATTAGTGGTGAGTCCATGCTCCTTTGAGTAAAAATTGAGAATTGTTTCTAAAACTTCTTTAAAGGTATGCTCAGTAGAGTCTAAACCAGGGAAGTCTTTGGTGTGCCCTGTCGTTTGGACTGCTTCAAAAGGTTGCTTTAAAGATCCCTAGAGAGTTAGTCAAAAGTAGATTAGATTACTTTTGTTTGATCTTAGACTACTCTTACTGTTATCTTATATGTTTTCTTTATCTGAAAGTAGTCTTTTGATTGTTGGATTGTTCTCTGAAAGGTTTTCCTTTTAAAATTTTGTCCAAAGAAGTCTATGGTTAGCCCTATCCTTTGGCTTGCTTCAAAATAGATACCTTGAAATATTTCTCTTGTTTAGAGTACATGATAAACGAATCTTAGTTTCCCTTTGTCATACTTTCATTCTTATCCTTAATCTTCATCTCATTATTCCAAAAAAATTGAAGATCCACTGGCCAAGTTAGATTTTCCCTATGATACTCCCCGATCCTTTTATAAACTTATCATGACTTCCATTTGACCCCATTTCCCAATGAATTAGATATTTCCTCATTCTACCTATGCTCTTTGATCATCATAGCCAACCAAAACAATCAAACAAAGTTTGTACTTAATAACTAGCCTAAAATCAACCCTTAAAAGAAAAAGCACATATCATTTGAAAACAACCTGAGAGATCCCTCTCTGAGTCTAGGAAGGCTAGGTCCTAGAACTCTAAAGACTGGTTCCATGTTGCCTTGTCATTTGGTATGCCAATCTGCCAAATCATAGGACCCCAAAATTCTGGCAAGCATGGTGGGAACTTCTGAGTAAATTGATGTTTAACACCCTTAATAGATTCAGAAACCCTTGACTAATAGCACCTAGTGATAAATTTACGACCTCATCACCAGAAAAACATTCTGGCAATCACGGTGGGACCTTCTGAGTCAGTGACAAACTAAGTACACCTTAGGACTCCAGAAACCATTATCAATCAGAGAAAACTCAAAAAACCCCCAAAAAATTCTTAGATTGGTTTGTATTACTTACTTGGTGGTGGACCATGACACATTTTACCTTCAAAAAGCTAAAAATTTCTATCTGGTGACTCCACTAGCCGCAGTAGGCCGATTTCTCCACCAAGTTCTTTTAGATTCCCTTAATATTGTATCAAATCAGTCCTAAAGAAGTCTAGAAGCCTAATCCCATATTCTAGAAAGGTATTACACACTAAGAGAGGTCAAAACTTTTGAAAATAGTCCTTAAACTTTCAACCTATCTAATTTTTGAACTTGAAATCTAGCTTCACATAGGATCAATACCAGATCTCATCCAAACCCTAATCCTCCTAAAATAGTTGATGATCCAGAAAATATTTTGTGGAAAACTTCTAGAGCTGGGAATTTAACTACTGATAGGACCATCCAAAGAACAAGATCTGTCCCTGAAAACCTTACAGTCTTGAAAGATCCTCACTTTGACTTGTCTCATACAAAAAACTTATTTAGAACCAAGTCATATAGTGATATTTACCAATCTGACCTTGAGCCCTTAGATTTGCAGTAGAACTTTAGCAGAGAAGTATCTCCTTCAACTCCTCTTGATTTTTAGCTTCTCCACCACTTTGGTTCTTTCCATAACAAATCTCCTCATAATCAGCTTGCTGGTCCAAGCACTTCCATCACTCCCTTCCACACATCCATTGTTCAAAACACCCCATTCCATCCCACTTTCCCTTCCACAAATCCACCTCTTGTAAATCCTCCATTTACTCCCACCATGGCAGCATGGTATGCCCCATTAGTCTTACCACAACCTCTGGTTCCTTTACCAAATTATTATCAATCTAGAATTCCTCATTTCATTGGAACTGAATCTACTACTACCCAAAAGCATGTAGATAAAATGGATGATGCCTTTGATTACATGGAAATAGAAGAAGAGACCATTAAGATGAGAATATTTGCCCAAAGTTTAAGAGGAGAAGCCAAAAAATGGTTTAAAAGCTTAACTCCTAATAGCATAAATGATCTCCCTTATTTATACCAAACATTCATAAAAAAATGGGAAATTAAAAAGAATCATCTCCGAATCCTTTCAGAATATAGCAACCTCAAAAGAAACAATGGGGAAAGCATTTAAGATTATTGCACTAGATTCAAAAGTGTTTACAATGCACTTCCCCCAAACATGAAACCTCCATTAGGCTTAGCCTTAGCTAAATTTCCTAAAGGCTTTGATCCAGACATGGCCTGCCAGCTAAGAAAAAGAGACCCCTTGACTTTAGAAGATTTGCAGAGGGGGGCTATTAGTGTAGAAGCAAATCTAATTGAGAAAAGAGCTAGATTGAAATCAGAGAAAATTGTTACATATAAAGATGAAACAATGGCATCAATCTCATCATCTGATGCCAAAATTGACAACTTAGTGAGGGTAATGGAAAGAATTCTTGAAAAGATAAACATAAATTATAGAGTACCTCCTAGAGAAAACCAAATCAATCCCCAAAATAGAAATAGAAATCCCAATTTCAGAAGAGATCCTATTCAAAATAGACAAAGAGATAATGACCAACAGATTAGACCTCCCTTTCAAGAAAACTATGTAGATGAAGAAGAAGAAAGGGAAACTGAAAGATTAGAAGAAAATCATGTGAATCTGATAGGATATGACAATGAGATAGATGTTTTCCTCACTGAAGAAGAACAAGGTTTCTTCTCCTCAGAACAAATTGAAAATAATCATGACGATTCTGAAGATTACCAATTGGGGTTTGAAAATGCAATAATGGAAGTGCATAGACAACATGATCTTAGAAGCAAAAGGAACCCAGAAATTTCCAATGATGAAAACACAGATACTGCTGTTAGGAAAAATTCAGAAAATTCTCCTAAAAAGACAGCAAATAGAAATAACACTTTGACTAAGAAAACTAACTCAAATAAGGACAAAACCAATTAGAAAACTGTTGACCCAAGATGCCCTATTACTTCTGCTAGTGGCCCTGAGAAATATGTCCTAAATAACAGTCCTAATAAAACTCAACAAATCAAAATTACTGAAAAGACTATGCTTGAAAAAATAGATGTAAATATGTCAAAAAAATTAGTCCCTTTCAGCCTTCAGGGTGAGATTTCCAAGATCGAAATCAACATACCCTTAGCTGAACTAGTAACCCAAGATGTATATAAAAATCAAGTTTTGAAAGCTTTGAATATAGGCAATGATACTGATACTTTGAACTTGACATATGATAAACCAGAGTTGTTATTTGGTCCTAAAGTAGAAGGAAAATACCAAGAAGGAACCATTCCTCCATTTTATGTCAGCTTAAATATTCACGATAAGATTTTACACAATGCCATTTTGGACTCTGGTGCCTCTCACAACCTTATGCCAAAAGTGGTGATGGAGAGATTAGGCCTAGAAATTACTAAACCTTACAAGGATCCATATTCCTTTGATTCAAGCAGAGTCAAGTGTTTAGACCTAATCAAGGATTTATGTGTCAATTTGGCACAAATTCTTGTTAAGGGGATAGTGATGGACATAGTTGTTGCTGACATTCCCCCAAAATATGGCATGCTTCTATCTAGATCATGGGGAGCCAAACTTCAAGGAAGCCTTCAAATGGACATGTCTTATGCTACCATTCCAGTTTTTAACTAGACTAGAATATTATACAGAGAATCTCATATGAAATTTATGGTAAGCAATATAGATAGGCCAAACAACACTCCTGTTTATTCTATTCATTCAGATTTAGACTCCTTTATCTTGTACAATGAAGATGAAATCAACCAACATGAAAAGGATAATAAGATAGGATTAACTCCATCTAAACAGTCAAATCAGTCCCTAAAAGAAGAATCTAACAACCCTAACCTTAGCAACCTTGAACAGCAAAGGATAATGAGCATGAGATAGAAACACCGTGGGAAATGAGCTTTGATGGCTCTTGTAGCAAAACAAGTTCTAGAGCTGGTGTATGGATACACAATACTAATCAAGGACATTCTTATAGACTTGATTTCCAATGCACCAATAACATTGTAGAATATGAAGCCCTCCTCCTTGGCCTACATTTGCTCAAAAATTTAGGAGCCAAGAAAATATTAGTCCAAGGAGATTCAAAGATGATCATTAGAAAAATAAAAGGGGAGTATTCAACCAAAAACCCAAGATTAAGAGAATATAGGAATGCCGCCCTAGAGCTCCTAAAAACCTTTGAAAAATATGAACTCATTTTCATTCCTAGAGCCCAAAACAACCTTGCAAATGAACTTTCCTTCACTGCCAGCAACTTCCAAATTCCCCATGAAAATGAACAATTTACTGTCAAAGTGAAAAATAGGCCTACAGTCCCTGACAATGAAGACTATTGGCAAGTGTTTGAGGGAGATAAACACATTGATGATTGAAAATGATTTTGTTGAATTAACACCTAGCTCAAGCCATGAAAAAGAATGTTTTGATGAGAAACAAGTCCATAAAACAGAGTTGTCCTCTACTGTTGATATAAATCTATTTGAATATCTTTATACAACAAAATTACTCAACAAAATAGATCAAAAAGACCTTGAAGTTTTACAATTTAAAAATGATTCAATACCAAGGGGTCTTACACCATTAGAGGAGCTTTTTGATTTCAATGATGTAGCTCAAAAACCAAAGATGGAGCCTACATAAACTAATGTAGAAGAACATAACATAGGCAGCATAAATGAACCCAAAATGATCAAGTTATCTAGCACTCTCCCTACTCATATAAAACAGGAATATATTGAACTTTTCAAGGAGTTTGGAGATGTGTTTTCATGGGGGTACAAAGATCTAAAATCATATGATACCAGCATTATTCAACACAAAATTCCTCTTAAGGAAAATCAGAAACCTTTAAAACAAAAACTAAGAAGGATAAATCCTGTTTTATTACCTTTAGTTAAGAAAGAGATCAAAAAGATGTATGATGTTGGGATCATAGTTCCCCTCAGATACTCACAGTGGGTGTCCAACCTTGTGTCTGTTAGGAAGAAGATCGAGGAAATTAGGATGTGCATTGACTTTAGAAATATGAACAGAGTCTCCCAGAAAGAAAATTATCCCTTGCCTAAAATGGAACACATACTTCAAAAGGCGTTTGGATCTAAAATAGTATCACTGTTGGATGGTTTTTCAGGCTACAACCAAGTGCTAATACTCCCAAGTGATCAACACAAAATTGCTTTCACCACACCTTGGGGTACATTCATGTATGTTAAAATGCCATTTGGTTTAATGAATGCAGGGGCCACATTCCAAAGGGCCATGGACATATATTTTTCGTAAGACATAGGCTATTTCAAAATCATTTACCTTGATGACATTACTGTCTTCTCCAAAACTGATAAAGAATATTTGATTCATCTGAGAAAGGTTTTTGAGAAATGTAGAAAATATGGCTTATCTTTGAATCCCAGAAAGACACTCAATGGTCTCCAAGAAGGAAAACTTCTTGGACACATAATTTCTAAATAAGGAATCAAAGTAGACCCTAAAAGGATTTAAGGCATATTGAAAATCAGGCATCTTAGAAACCTCAAAGAGTTGCAATCTTTCAATGGGAGGATCAATTTTTTGAGAAGGTTCATCCCCAACCTTGCTGAAATTTTGAGAAATATCACAAACATGCTAAAAAAGGAAACAAGGGTTAAATGGACCTTACAATCCAAGTGGTTATTTGAACTAGTAAAACAATCTCTCATTCAAACACTAGTTCTTATTAGCCTTGATTTCACTAAGGATTTCTACATTTTCTCATTTTCCTCTAAATACACCATTGCTGCAGTCTTGTTGCAAAAGAATAACACAGGCCAAGAACAACCAATATCCTTTTTTTGTAAGGCCTATTACAGGTCAAAATACCTCCTCATCAGCTCGGAGGAGAAGATAAATATGGAAGGAATACAAAGACCTAAACTAAACCTACTTCTACCAAGGTAACGCACCACTATAACAACACAAGAGTGTTATAATGCATCTGATCAATGAATAGGCCGTGTTAGTGGCTAGAGCAACACTCTGTTTACACTAGAGGGCAGTGTTACCCGTGTTTTGAGTTTGAATTGGGAAAAACCCGCAGAGAATGATTTGAATTTCTAGTTTTTTCTCTCAAGAGAGTCAGTACAAAATAGAAACTGCAAAGCACTAATCTCTTATTGGGCCTTGCCAAAAAAAACTGAACTCTTAAAGAAGGAAAAAGCATAGAATTTGAAGAAACATATTGGTTTTTTCTATTTAGAACTGGTGGAAGGAGAAGGGCAATGATTGCTCTCTCCATCTCCTATAAAATGGAGCTGAAGGCTCTTGGTTCAAGGTCGAAGGATTATCAAAGTTTTGAATACTTGTGAAGTAGAGCATTATTGCTGTAGTGTGAAGATCAAAAGTCAAAGAGGTTCATTGAGAACTTGTTGACCAAGACATCACCACATTGAGAGATAGAGAGATTGGAAGGCTGAGGAGGGCTTGGTGCAACCGATGGTTGTAATCCTCCTTTTTACAAATTAATAGAACTGTATCTATTTTGTCCATTCTATGCATTGATATTGTCATTGTTATTTGATTATTTACATAGCATGAAATGAATGGCTTAGATGTGCATTGCTTAAATGTTTATCATATATTGACTTAATTGATAGGAAATGTATGTTATCATAGAGATTACACGGGTGCTTTGATTGATTGTAGGGTCGAGATTTGGAGCTGGTGAAGAAGGATCCCTGCTTCGTTGTTCAACGCTCTCCAAAAGACTTCAAGATCATTAAAGAGGTAATCTTCCATCTTATTCCATCAAGTTATTTAATTTGATTTGAACATGTACATGCATTCTTTGTGAACTATATAGCTAATCTTACCGTTTGCCTCAGGCACCGGAAAGCCCTGAGAGGGATATTAGAAAACCAACAACCCAAGAATTTTACCCTATAGCAGAATTGGCAACTCTGCTGGGGATTGCCCCATAGTTTCAAGACTATCTCTTTCCCCCTTTCTTCTTTCCTCTGTACACAGACCCTTCTAACCAGTATTTATGCCCTATAGACATTTCAAAAGCTCGTAGAGTTCAATCATGTTTCTGTTTGACCATCTGAAGAACTTTACCCTGGCTAACGCTACCTCTGTTGGTGTTCCAGTGTGTTATAATGCAGGCTCTACTTAAATATAGTGCGTTAGTCTCTGGATTAACGCCATCTTTACTCAGAGACAGTGTGTTACTCAGCCAAAATTTGCTGTTCACTTCTGTGATTGTGTTTTGGTTGTAGAGTTTTTTGGACATCAGTATCTCTCCTTGACTAAATCCCTATGCTTGTTTACTAAGTTGGCATTTATGTTTATTTTCTCTTGTTTGAAAATTTAGTGTCAAAATAATTTACTTTTTAGAAAAGATTTTTTTTTTTGTTTTTTGTTTTTCTGCATCTAGCTAAATTAATTTTGAAAATTTCAGTTAAAAGATTTTTAAGATGAGGAAAATAGATGTCTGAATCTTTTAAGGTTGAACTTTGATATTTGAATGTTAGTGCATGGATGTTGAAAAGAAACCTCTCCTTGTAGAAATACTCTTCATCGAATTGAATATTTAGAGCATATTTTTTCATGGTTTCTTGAGTCAGAGTCTCATTACATTTCATATGTCCACTCCCCCCCGCAAGACTAATAATCAAGTACACTAAGAATCAAGCGATAATAAAATCAATCACATTACTCTTTTTGAGCTCACACCAATAGTAGTTCAAGCTAGGATCTTGGGTTAGGAAAAGTGAGAAAATCACCCAAGATCTCAAAATTTGAGACTAGAGTCATTAACGAGTGAAATCCTACTGCACTCATATTATCGGGACCGTTCCTTTACCGGAGCTCAGCGCGAGACAACACTTGGGTGCACAAGAAGGTAGCCTGCCTTTGACTGCATCCTATGGGCATGCTATATATTGGGGTTCCCTTCGGGGATGTTGAAACTAGATCAGGGATCTAGGTATTCTGCCCATATAGCATTCTGTCCTTGACCATGGACCCCCCCGATGATGTCTGTGATTTGAGCTATCTTTAGTGAACATAATTTTTAGGAACTTACACAAGGTGACTGGGAAGGGCTGTCCTAGTACCTGAAATAGATGGACCCACTCTGTATTCGGTCTTTAGGAGGGTACTCGTCTTCACGAGAGTGCTTACACCTATCGTCTGAGGTTTGGGCGAAGCTCTAGAGTGATTGTAAATGTACTTTCAACCAACCCTCTCTGTATACTCTTGTGATACTGGATTTCATCACTAACAAATGGTAGTACTCGGACAAGGCACCTTATTATGGCTGCTTGCTGATTGATTTTAGAGAGTCCTTTTTTCTTTTCTCCTTTTTTAGGTGTGTGGTTACTGTCATTGAGACTTTATAATACATCACAATTTATTAAAATTTGTTAAAACTAAACAAGTCACCATGGCGTCATCTGACCCACGCCGTCTGTCTCGACGACAATAAGGTCTACCTCCTCTGACTCTTGAGGAAGAACTGAACCTTGGTGAACCTATGCCTTCTGTGGAAGAGCAGTCTCCATTGACAAACCCTGATTTTCACATAGCCTCATATCATACGTAATTTCTAGAGGACCCTTTCATAGAAGGTTTCGTACCTCATTAAAATCCTCCACTCACTGATCCATTGGGGTCTATGATAGTTTAGATTCCACCACACACTGACATGTATTTAGCCACACAAACATCCATTTCACAACCGGCATCCACAGGGTCGATACCAACGGCAACCATCCCAGGTTCGCCACCATCCTCCCCGCCAGTTGTCAGTTCTATGCCATCACTTGGTAACCCCAGTAGTCAACATATACCTAATCCCAACCCTATGGTCATCACAACTGTAAGTAACTCACTAAGTCCTTCGGGATCTACTCCTACCGTGACCACGTTGGGATCTATGGTTGCTCCTCCCACGAGTGTGACTAATTCGGTTCCTTTTAGCAACCCTTTCGTTTGGAACCCTTTGTTGAGTTCAAACCCCTTGGCCATTATACCAAGGGGCAGTGTCACTAGCACGCAGATCATAGGGAACATTTCACTACCCTGGAAATCATTAGGAAAAATTGGACAACCTATTGTTAACACTGTTCCCTTAAGTGGTTTAAATATCTGTGTAGGGTCTATGCCATTGCCGAACTATGCAAGTAGTAGCATGCCTCCTGGAAGCTCTATTGCATCCATATGGACTAACCCATCCCAACCTCCATCTGGAATGGGAGAGCACTTTTACATTGGGGACAACCAACCGTTTTCCCCGCAATACAATATGCCCTATGGACAGCAACCATATATCCCTACCCCTCCACCTATAGGAAATTTTTATCAAAGTCCTACTTATCCTACTGGTAACACATTGATGGGAAGACCCTATGGTCCATATAGTCAACCAATACTTCCTTGGTTAGATTCAGGGGCAAACCCACAATTGCCATTTCTGGCAGCTCTAGACATTCTCGACATCTATAAACTGACTAATGACCCCATTAATCACAACTCGCTCTGGCCTCCAGTACTGCACAGGGTTCCTTCTGACATCCCAAATTTCGATGGGAAACAAGGGGAAGACCCAGCCACACACATCACCACCTTTCATTTATGGTCTATATCTAATTCCATGGTGGATGATAGTGTCCGGCTTCGACTGTTTCCCCGTACCCTTACAGGCAATGCCACCAAGTGGTATATTGAATTTCCACGCGCCGCCATAAACACTTTTGGCACTTTAGCGACGGAGTTTCTAAAGAACTTCCAATTACCAATCAGATTTGAAACTGGAACGGAACTGTTAACCTCGTTGTGCCAAGACACCGCCACCCACATCTCTGATCACATTCATGAATGGAGACGTAGGAGGAGGCTAGTCAAAGCACCAATCCCATATCATCTCTTATCTAATTGGTTTTGTAAGTCTCTCTTACCCCACATCTCTAAAGACATTGGCCTTTTCGATGCGGTCACAGAAGATCAATGCATTCGTCGTGCCCAACATTTGGATTTAATCTATTCAAAATCTGGCACACTATATGTTTTACTCCCTAATGCCCTTGGTAACCCAAATCCTCCAGCTACTCAGAAAACCAGAGCTCACGCCGACGGTCTCGTTGGCACAATCTCTGGTGTAGCCAAAAAACAATCTCGGGGGCAAAACTCCCAGCCATCCTTGGCTGCCACCGCCCCTAACCAAATGACTACTCTTCCTGCCGCTGAGGTAAATTCTATGAAAAATTCACAATAACCTAGTGGAAAGAATAAGAAGAACAAGAAAAAGACATCTTCTTCGGAAGAGCAGTCAGACAATCAGAATAATCCTAATCAGAAAAACACTGCTAAAAATGACAAAGGGAAGGATAAACCCATGAAATTTCCTTGCAAGGTCTGTGCGGAGGACCACTTGACGTACAAATGTCCTCGACTGTAGGAATGCACCAATTTTATCACAAACAAGGATTTTGGTTGACCACCTGTCGTTCTTCATAATCCTTTCCCTAATCAATAGCAGCAACACCAACACATGGTTGACAACCCGCCACAACCCCAACAATGGGGCAATGGTGGTTCACATCCTTCCGGTGAAGGATCATCCGCCATTTATGGCATTGAGAGTGTTGAACTTCAAACACGAGCCAAGCCTTATGGAAATCCTACCATAGATGCTCAGGAACCTGGTACTAGTTCAACCCCACCGCCGACCAATGATTTGCATATTGAATGGCCTACTGCTGATCCTGTGATTCGTCCCCCCAAAGGGACACTTCGAAGCACGACTCATAACACCTCTGCACATGCAGCCCAAAACTACAACATTGTAGAAGATTTGGCACAAGCACCATCAGCTATGTCTGCTCTCAAAGTATTGCAAACTTGTCCAGTACAAAGGAAGGCCTTGCTTTCGGCCATTGGTGGAATAGACCCCCAGGATTCCATGCTAGCTATCTTTGATATGGAAAAATCTCAGAATCACCTCTCACACCAACTCGCATTCCAAGTGTAGGTTGTGTCGAAAGGGAGACCAATCCATCACACTGTCATTGACGAAGGTGCTTCGACCTGCGTTATGTCACAAGCTTGTTGGCTCGCTTTAGGTTCTCCTACCTTAACACCGACGTCAAATTCCCTCAAAGCTTTCGATGGCCACACATTCCTCCCAAAAGGATACCTTGCTAGCTTTCCCATCACTCTGAGTGGGAAAATGGTAACCATGGACGTTGAAGTCATAGATCGCCATCTCCACTATAATCTATTGCTCGGTCGCAGTTGGTCTTATGCGATGAACTCCATTGTTTCTTTGGTCTTCCGACTCATCCTATTTCCATTGGATGGGAAAATAGTCACAGTGGATCAGTTATCCTTCTCCACCCCTAATTATTCCACGTTACCAAGTAGCACTGTAGCTCTAATAGGAGGCTTTTTTGACTCTTACGTCACTATTGGTACCGGTTTTCTGTAGGAATCTTCCCTACTGGGTTGTTTTCCTGTCCCACCGCCAGAGTCCCAAATACGGTTGCAATGATATCCACCACTTTCGATGGCTCTATCAACCCATGGATCCTCCTAGCACCTTTAGACATTGATTCCTATGGAGATCAGATGCTGCTCTCACCAGCCGAGTTGGCCTACCAAGCCATCCAAATTACATCTGAACCCGCCACTGCTATGGTTTCGACCAAAGGTACAAACCTCCCACCCATCACAGTTCTCTCTAAGGATCTCCTGAATGAAGTCTTTCCTACAGACGAAGCTATTCAAGAGATCATGTCTCTAGAAGAACAACCTTGGGGAGAGTTTCACCATTGCGCTTCGATGATCGACTCAGATGTGATAAATACTGAAATCCCATCCTTTGACCCACCTGAGATGGTTCCCTCCACTTACACAATTGTTCAAACTATCGGTTCATAAGGGAACATGGGTAATATTTCTAAGACAATGCTCATTGATGTCTCGGTCAAAACGGGTATCATGGAAAATATTCAGATTGGAGCAGATTGCAGTCCTGAGGAAATTGCATGCTTCACATCCCTTTTCAAGGAATTCTGTGATGTGTTCGCTTGGTCTTATGATGAAATTCCTGACATAGATCCATCTATAGTCGAGCACGAAATCAAGATTTATGACAATGCCAAACCTGTTCGGTAGTGACTCAGACTTGTCCACCCGCGCAAAGTGGCCACCATTAAAATTGAGGTGGAAAAACTTTTAAATGTTGGTTTCATATATCTCATTCCTTTGATGGAATGGGTTTCCAATCCGGTTCCCATCAATAAAAAACAAGGCACCATTCGAGTTTGTTTTGACTATCACGATCTGAACGTCTCTTGTCCCAAAGATAATTACCCTACGCCATTCATAGATCAGATTCTTGATGATTATGCTAGATGCAAATCTTTTTCCTTCATGGATGGATTCTCGGGCTATAACTAGATTGTGATTAAAAAAGAAGACCAGCATAAAACTGCCTTTATCTATTCTTGGGGCACATTTGCGTATCGTAAACTCCCATTCAGTCTAAAGAATGTTGGAGCAAATTTTCAACGGGCTATCGACTACGCTTTCCATGACATTTGACATATTGTACAGGCTTACTTGGATGACCTTTCAGCCCATTCCAAGAAATGACCTGATCACCTTGCTCATCTAAAAGAAATTTTTGCTAGGTGTAGATTCTACAATATACGTCTGAATCCTCATAAGTGCGTATTTATGGTCGAGTCTGGGCGTATGTTAGGTTTCATTGTCTCCAAGCATGGGATTAGGGTTGATCCCGATAAGGTTAAGGCAATTGTTGAATTTCCGGCACCACAATCCATCCTTCAACTCCAAAGTTTGCAAGGGAAGGCAAAATTTTTACGTCGATTCATTGTTAAATATGCCAATATGATGAAAGGATTTATGCGATTATTGAAGAAAGGAACACTATGCTTGTGGGATGACCAAGCTCAATGGTCATTTGATGCTTTAAAACATGCACTTGTTTCAGCCCCACTCCTTAGTGCCCCGAACTACTCACACGAGTTTCTTCTCTACCTGGCAGCCTCACCATCCTCACTTGGAATGGTTCTAGTTCAAGTTCACAGTGACGACAGTGAACATGTGATATACTATTTGTCAAAAGGTCTAATCGGACCTGAAATACATTATTCACATATGGAGAAATTTTCTCTGGTGGTAGTTTTTGCCGTCACCCGACTCCGACACTATATATTGCTGCGATAGACTACGGTTATTGCTTTGGAGAACCCCATGCGACACATCCTGTCTCGAAAAATTATTGGAGGAAAATATTCGAAATGGATCATAATCCTCCAAAAATTTGATTTGGTCTTCATAGCTGCCAAAGCAAAGAAATCCCTCGTCTTCGCCGAATTATTATCGGATCTTCCCAAAATCGACCCAGGAGAAGTACCTCACGATCCATTTCCTGATGAATCTGTATACTTAGTCGATTCTTCAGACCCATGGTATGGAGACATTTTGGTCTACCTACAAATCCAACGCTTTTGCCCAACTCTCACGTCTGATGACCGTCGTCGTATTCACCACTAGGAAAAGCACTACCTCATGCTAAATGATACATTATATCGCCGTGGTATTGATACTATTCTTCAGCGTTGTCTCACTTTCAATGAAGCGGAACGCGCTTTGAATGACTGCCACGCAGGGGAATGCAGTGGTCATCTTTCAAGCATAGCTACTACCCAAAAATTCCTGCGTACAGGTTACTATTGTCCTACTTTGTTTAAAGACTGCATTGCAGCGGTCCAGAAGTTCCATCCATGTCAAATTTTCACGAAGAAAATGCGTGCTCATCCTACTTTGGAAAATGGGCACAACTACATCGTGGTTGTGATCGAATATTTTACGAAATGGGCAAAAGCCATTCCCACTTTTAAGGCCGATGGCGAAAGTGCCGCTCTCTTCCTGTTCAATCAGGTAATATGTCGGTTCGACGTACCCCTATCTATTGTCAAAGATCATGGATCCCACTTTTAGAATCATATGATGACCGAATTAACATCCATGCTAGGTTTTCGTCAAGATCAATCTTCGTCTTATTATACTCAAGCTAATGGTCAAGTCGAAGCCGTAAATGGCGTCCTCAAAACCATGATTCGTCAACTGGTCATAAAACATAAAACCACATGGGATCAGAAGTTGTATTCTGTGTTATGGGCATACCAAACGTTAGTCAAAACTATCACAGGCTTCACGCCATTTCAACTTTCATTCGGCCTAGAGGTAGTACTTCCAATCGAGTGTGAAATTCCATCACTCAAACTCGCTGTTGAACTCCTGCCTGGCACCACTGCCACAAAAGAGCGCTTGCTCTCACTCGATCATTTGGACAAAAATCGTCGAGATGCTACACTAGAACTCGAAGCTCACCAGCACCGAGTCAAAGCTCAATACGAAAAATTTGTCAAGCCTCGTTCTTTCCAAGAGGGTGATCTTGTTCTACTCTATGATTAGAAACATGACCTCTTGGGGGCAGGAGCACTCCAACCATTATGGCTTGCTCCTTACATCGTCACTAAAGTCCTCTCAAAATGGGCTTACGAACTTCAGTACTGTAATGGAACTCCACTCGCGGAGCCCCGCAATGGGCTCTATCTAAAGAAGTATTTTGCCTATTTTTGCACTAGGTGCATGCTTTGTAATTTTATGTATATAATTTTTGCCTATTGTTTTGATGTCTCAGGATATTTTTTGGTTTTTGAGGTGTTTTTCTCATCTACAGTATTTTTTCTTTCACACAGATGCCGTCATTCTCCTTATCATACATCGGATATGCGGATGGTGCTAGTCGTCACACTAGACACATTTCTTTAGCTTCTTGGGTTCTCTACACTCCTGAGTCAAAACTTCTTGGTTCTGGGGGAATTTTGCTAGGTAGTGCCACCAATAATGTTGTTGAGTACATGTCAGTGATCCAACTCCTCACGGAGGTGGCGTCTTGTGACATCTCCAATTTAGTGGTTAGGTTATATTCCCAACTCATCATTATGTAGTTAAACAATCATTACCGTGTCCGTCATCCAGTCTTGTTACGTTATTTTTTAAGGGTGCGACTTTTAGAACATCAATTTCAAACAATCACATTTGAGCACGTTCTTAGAGAATTTAATGCATTAACTGATTATTTGGCAAACTATGTGTTATGTTGGCATTTGTCACATTTGTTATAAAAGATTTACAAATGAGTATATATATTTTTATCCCATTGAAAATACATAAAAAATTAAAAAACAAAAAATCACCAAAACGTATGTATATATATATATTTGTCATGTCCAATACAATAGTTACATCAAAAAATATTCCAAAACTTAGGTGTTTTACAAAAAATTGGCTATACTAAGCCACGCTCTGACACTTATACATCCGCTCCGCCAGATAGGCCTGATGATCATGATAACATACAACTGCTCTAGCTATCCTCCTCAGAGGCACCAAGTATCTCTCCGGCACACCTACGGTATGTCGCTGCAAACGAACTGGAACCTCATGCTTAGGAAGGGGTAGGATACCCATACTTAAACCCTCCAGGTTTCTGGAGAGTTAATGTAAAATCTGGGCATCATCATCCCTGGCGACTTCTACATCCTTAGCTGGTGCGCCAACCCCAGGTAGCTGCAGTCCTCGCCGTGCATAGCGAGGGGCCCCAACTGGGCAGACAGGTTCCACATCTGTGTCAAGCAAACAAAGCTTCATGTCAAAACATAATTTTCACCCTATTTCAACAAAAAAATTGCATAAACATTCAAAAGACAAAAAACAAAGTACTTCCTAGAATACACTGATCATTTCCTTCTTACCATCGAGTCCCCACTGGGTGCCAGGGGCAGCACTAACTCCGGATCGCCTATGAATTTCATCCCTGCATAGGGATAATCCTTAATCATAATAATCTAGGAGTTTAGCTAGTCAAAAAATCCATTATCAAAACAGTGGCGGACAGGACCCTCTCTAGTCCGTAGAAGCAAAGCTACCCATCGAGCCTACCTCAGCTCACGTGGGCCCAATGACGCTGTAATGATCCTGGGCCTCATCAATGGTACCCGCTCTAGTAGGAAAGAAACAATAAATGTGTCGTACCCAAACTCTCTCTGGGTAGGGGTCTTGCATGTTGTGAGCTCTGCTCGGACCCGAAGGACAACTCCATCACACTAGTCAAACACCTGAGGTTGCATACAATCCAAGGCTAGTAGCATTTGGGCCTTGGTGGCCACATGATGACTCTTGGCCCCTGCCAAGCAAACAATCATTCATAATATAGACCTCAATGGTCTCAAATCTACCCGTGCAATAGGTACCCGGTTTCTCACAGCCTCTGTGTTGCGTATGTAATGAGTGAGAATGAGATTAGCAGTGGAACGCAGATCCACTCTGGACCCTGTCAAGTTGGGCCTCAGTCCATGACATGACAAGCCGGTCAAAAAGTAAAAATCATCTTTCTCAATTGAGAGCTCATTGCCCCCAATCCGAAAGACGTGGTGACATTCATCCCACTGCTGAATCAACCACCTTAGGAGGTCCTCTTGACCCCTCATCAGTTCTGAACGTGCATATTTTAGCAAACCGCATCGGCGGAGAGCCATTAAACTTGCAGCATCAGTAATCATATCTCTTTCTTCCCGTTCATGTTCTCTCTCTCTCCAGATACTCATGATTAACACTGAATACGTGCAAATGCAACATTTTCAACTGATTAGAAATTGTCTGGACCACTTCAAAATGTTTATAAATGAGTTCCTAAAAAATGCGTTGCACCTAACGCTAGCTATAGTGCAAAATAGAGCACGCTAACACACCCTTCATTCACGGGAAGTGCGGTTAATGCGGCTCCAGCACTACTGGCCCACGTTAGCCACTAATTTTTTTTAGGGCCTGCCAAATTTCCCATTTTTAACCAGCAAAACTTCACAAAAATACAATCAAATGATAATAGGAGGTTCTAGCTCTTACCTATATCTTGCGAGAAGGAAAACCATTGTCCAGATTTATCGCAATCATTAGCTGAATTTTTCACCCTTTTTCACCCCAGAGCTCCTTCACAGCACTCAAAACAGTGAAAATGAAAGTCTTCTGACGTTCTTATAGCCATTTCTAGGGCATGAATCTCTTAGCTAGTTGGCAAAAAGTCGTGAATTCTTGCTGCATATGTGTTGCAACTATTGATATTTGTTACTGATGTTCTGATGAGTGATCAAGATTTATATGCAGACATACACATGTTTTGACCCTTTTACCGAGCATTCTTTTTACGGTATTTTTCTTGCTCGTTAATTTGAAAAACCTTTAGTTCCCTTCTTCGAACTCGTTAAACTTATACGAAGTCGATTTCAAGCGTTCTTTTTATGGTCTTTTTCTTTCTCGTTAATCCGAAAATCCTGGAGTTCTCTTCTTCAGACTCGTTAAAACTGATATGAAGAAGCACTGAGCTTTCTTTTTAGGGACCTTTTTCTAGCTCATAAAACTGAAAAAACCCCGAGTTGCCTTTGTCGGGCTCGCTAAACTACCATGACAAAGAGTAAGGAGCCATTCTTTTCCTCTTTTTCAAAGCTCTTTAAACAGGAAAAAGTGACCTAGTTTTCAACGCTTGACTCGTTAAAATTTCACGGAGAGCACCGAGTTTTTCTTTGTTGGACTCGTTAAAATTTCACAAAGAGTATTGAGTTTACTTCATCTCCTCGTACTCATAACAAAATGAGGTAGACATCCATCGAACATAGATTTCTCACTTTTCTGGCTTTGATGGACTAACTCACGCAAAATGAACTATTTTGGGCTTACTATTCTCCCTTTTTCATGCCTTATTATCAAGACATGACAAAGGTACCCCAATGAAGTTGTCTTTTACGAAATTTTTCAGACTCTCTAAACATGAAAAATTCATCGAGTTTACTCGTCTGGACTCATTAAAACTAATCAGACGGGGCATGGAGTTGTCTTTTACGATATTTTTTAGACTCTCTAAATATGAAAAATTTACCAAGTTTACTCGTCTAGACTCGTTAAACTTAATCAGACGAGGAAAAAAAAATGTATACTACCTCTGTTACATTTCAGAAAGGTCGATTTGGTAGCAAAAATCTTGAACATGGAACTTCCCAGAAAACTCTTTCACAGTTAGCTGAACCCTACCATCTATAAGTATTAGCCTTCATCTCCCAGTGTCCCTACACCGGTAAAATCCTAACACACTCTTTGGTGTTAATTAAGCCTCAGTTGCCTAGTACCCTGTTACAGTGGCTTCTATTGTTCAAGTAGATCTCGCTATCGACTGCTCCTCTTATCAACCAAACCGCTCATTATGCCAGAAATTATTTGTCGTCAGACATCCGCATTTGATATTCATTATCTACATCACAAAAAAAATCATTTGGTTTCCATTTCGTGTTGACTGATGTAGGACGCCTCAGTGCCTACCTTTCAACAAATCTCTTCCTATCGACTTCAACATCTTATCTAGGAATTTGATCCAGAAACGCATCAGTACCTAGATAGTTGCAGACATCAGTGGCAGGTAGTCTTGTGTTTGATTAGGAGTCTTCATCATTGGCTCCTGATCGAATGATTCTACCAGTGTTCGACTTCAACTCTTTTTATTCACACTCGCTAGATTGTACTGTGCATCTTAGGGACCAGCATCATTATCGGTGGCCACCTTCGCGTCTATTAACAGTTTTCATTATCGACTGGTAATCAGATGATTTATCACATGGTCAACGACAGATCCTTCATTCACATGTTGAGAAATATGCAGTTTAAGTGAAGCAGTGGTCAAGACCTTGGGGCAATGGTTACATCATTAAAGCTATGTTCCCTTCCCCAAGTTGCCATATTGTTTATGTAGACAACTTCTTCAACCTGATCCTATTATGACAGACACTTCCACATTGTGCTTTTCGGTGGACAGATTCTTCATATCTCTGTTCTAGAGAAATCATGTTAATTAAGCTACTGAGCATGGGAATGCCTGACTCAAGGCAGATACTATATTTTTTGACATATGTTGTTGTTTCAGGTTTTACTCAGTCTTTCAATCTCTTTATCTCTACTACACACAATATAAAGTAT
This sequence comes from Pinus albicaulis, assembly GCA_034641835.2. Taxonomy (NCBI): domain Eukaryota; kingdom Viridiplantae; phylum Streptophyta; class Pinopsida; order Pinales; family Pinaceae; genus Pinus; species Pinus albicaulis. The sequence continues at coordinate 238,900,333 of CM076571.1, forward strand.
TTTTTCCATCGTCTTTGTCTCTGACCTCACACTTCAGGGGGCATCTGTTACAGGTCAAAATACCTCCTCATCAGCTCAGGGGAGAAGATAAATATGGAAGGAATACAAAGACCTAAACTAAACCTACTTCTGCCAAGGTAACACACCACTATAACAACACAAGAGCGTTATAATGCACATAATCAATGAATAGGCCACGTTAGTGGCTAGGGAAATGCTTTGTTTACACTAGAGGGAAATGCTACCCGTGTTTTGAGTTTGAAATGGGAAAAACCCATGAAGAATGATTTGAATTTACAGCTTTTTCTCACAAGAGAGTCAGTACAAAATAGAAACTGCAAAGCACTAATCTCTTATTGGGCCTTGCCAAAAACAACTGAACTCTCAAAGAAGGCAAAAGCATAGAAGTTGAAGAGAAATCTTGGTTTTTTCTATTTATAACTGGTGGAAGGAGAAGGGCAATGATTTCTCTCTCCATCTCCTATAAAATGGAGCTGAAGGCTCTTGGTTCAAGGTCGAAGGATTGTCAAAGTTTTGAATACTTGTGAACTAGAGCATTATTGTTGTAGTGTGAAGGTCAAAAGTCAAAGAGGTTAATTGAGAACTTGTTGACCAAGACATCACCACATTAAGAGATAGAGATATTGGAAGGCTGAGGAGGGCTTGGTGCAACCGACGGTTGTAATCCTCCTTTTTACAAATTAATAGAACTATATCTGTTTTGTCCATTCTATGCGTTGATATTGTCATTGTTATTTGATTATTTACAAAGCATGAAATGAATGGCTTAGATGTGCATTGCTTAAATGTTTATCATATGTTGACTTAATTGATAGGAAATGTACGTTATGGTAGAGATTACACGAGTTCTTCTATTGATTGCAAGGTCGAGATTTGGAGCTGGTGAAGAAGGATCCCTGCTTCGCTGTTCAGCGCTCTCCAAAAGACTTCAAGATCATTAAAAGGGTAATCTTCCATTTTATTCCATCAAGTTATTTAAGTTGATATGAACATGTACATGCCTTCTTTGTGATACAGCTAATCTTACTGTCTGCCTCGGGCACCGGAAAGCCCTGAGAGGGATATTATAAAACCAACAACCCAAGCATTTTACCCTATAGCAAGGCCCTAAGAGATGCTCCACTCAAATATAACATCATGGAAAAACAAGCCTTAGCCTTGGTGAAAGCATTGAAAGACTTCAGAGTCTACATTTTACACTCACATATCATTGCTTTTGTCCCACATACAGTTGTTGAGGACATTCTAAATCAAGACCCTTACGGTAAAAGGGGAAAATGGATTGCTATTATCTTAGAATATGATTTAGAAATCAGGCCTACCAAGTTGATTAAAGGACAAGGATTAGCAAAACTCATGGCAGAATCAAATTTCCAAGCATTAGACATGAATATGGTTGATGTTTTAGAAGAACAAGAAGAATTCACACCTCCATACATTGAATAAATATTTTTGAATTTATTTCGGTATGGTGATATCATTTATGTGCTTCTCTATCTTAATGCTCCTCCTTCTCTATCAAAGACTAAAGCTAGATTCTTGAAACAAAAACCTTTAAATTACTGCACTTTAGATGGAGTGTTATATTGGAAAAATGTTGTTGGAATATTGCTTAAATGTTTGCTTGAGGATGATGCAAGAAAAATCATGCATGAGCTGCATGAGCGAGAATGTGGAGGCTGCCTTTACTGGAAGACCACAGCCAACAAGATTCTTAGAGCTGGCTAATATTGGCCCATCCTTTTCCCAGATCCTCAAAAAATAGTCATGACTTGCCATAAATATCAAATTTTTGATGGCAAAAGAAAGCTCCTACCTTTACTTTTACATCCCATCAGTGTTGAGGCTCCATTTCAGCAATGGGGTTTAGAATTTATTGGAGAAAGTCACCCAACCTCATCTCCCCAACATAAGTGGATCCTTACTAACACAGATTACTTTACCAAGTGGATAGAAGCTATCCCTTCCAGGAATGCTATTGACTATGTCATTATCAAATTCCTTGAAACTAACATACTATCCATATTTGGTTGTCCTAGGAAAATTATCACAGACAATGCTGCTGCTTTCAAATCTAAAAGAATGGTTGATTTCTGCTACAAATATCATATCAAATTAGGCCATTCCATAGCTTACTACCCCCAGGGTAATGGATTAGCTGAATCCTCCAACGAAAGTCTGATCAACATTATCAAAAAACTGTTGGATCAAAATCATAAATCATGGCATAGTAAGCTGGTTCATGCATTATGGGCTGATAGGCTAACCACCAAGAAATCAATAAATATGTCCCGTTGTCACCTGGTATATGGTAAAGATGCAGTCTTCCCTACATATTTGGGAGTCCTAGTCATAAACCTTCTCCAAGAAGTACAAACAGAAGAAAATGACATGCAAAGAAGACTAAATCAAATTATTCATTTACAACAGACAAGAGAAGAAGTATGCAAAAGGACACAGGTAGTTCAAGAAATCATCAAGAAGATATTTAACAGAAGGACCAAATCAAATAACGTCCAAGTTGGGGACACAATTTTGAAATGGGATTCAAGGAGAGAAGATAAAGGCAAACATGGAAAGTTTGAGAATTTATGGAAAGGGCCTTATATCATTCATCAATTAGGGGTCATAATGCTTTCTTTTTACAAGGTATGAATGGAGAAGAATTATTTGGAGGTCTTGTCAATGGCAGGATTCTCAAACATTATTTCTGTCAAGAGTCCTAGATTCAAAGTTTTCACTCATTATACATAACATAGCATGAGAAAAATTGAAGAAAATACAAAAACAATAAAAGGAAAGGAAAAGAAGGCAAAATTCAAAAGAGGTACAACCCCATACCCAAAAAATAGTACTGTTGAAAGTGTGCAAGCCTAAATGCCACTACTGATTCAAAATGATATCTTGTTCAGTCACCTAGCCTAATCATGGCTGAACTTGCTTTAAATTTATGTTGATAAGTTAGTATAAACAATGATTTTCAAGACTATTTTAGACTTGAATTATCAAGAAGTATAGATTAGGGAAATATAAAGATCCTGGTTCCACATGCTGAAAATAGAACCAAAGAGATAGATAAGGATGTATTACTAATGTCAAATGATAGCCTTATCTTTCTAAATTTACTTTTATGCAAATAATTTTTTTGTGCAGCTTGTTTCAATGCCACAACCATGGTGAATCAGACTGTCTAAGCCTGATTTAAAAACCATGCTTTAAATTTCATGTCACTAGATAGAGAATCAAGACTGCCAAATAGCTTAATCTTGTCATTTAAATAGTTCAAGTAGAAAATGAAAGGAGTTCAATAGTTTAATCTGAGCTCTTAGGAGAAATAAGGATAGGAGTAGATAGTTTATTTTCTATTTTCAAAAATAAAATATCAAGAGTTTTCCAATATAAATGCACTCAAAGAAGAAAAAATGCTAGGACAAGTAGGATTGGGTAGGAATAAATGATGTTTAAAAGAAATCATATGTTGCAGATTATTAAAGAATGTCACTTCAAAGAAATATCATCAAGAGAAAAAGAAGGGAAATCTGCCTAATGGATAAGGCACTGATCTGTTGAAACTCAGAGATTTGATAAAACTGAGGTTCTGGACACCTTAGAAGGAAAGTTGCCCTCCCTAAGTGGAGCCACTATTAGTCATCAATAATTTTTGCTGATATCCAAAGATGACTAAGTTCTAAATCCTAGATTTCTAGAAACAATATCTGAGAGACATTGTGAGTTCTAGAAAACTCACTACCTTCATCATCCTAAATTTAACTAATTCACTCAAAACTTCATCTTTTTCCTTCTCACGGTTTGTCCTGTTGCTCTAAGAGAACTCCATTTTTTGGGTCCATTTGCCTCATTATGTCATCACACAAACACCCTCATTCATCCCCTTTCCCCTAAAAAGACCCATTTCTGTTTCCCTAAAAAGCCCTCATAGGCCCCCTTCATTCATCATTTCTGTCTAAAAAACCCTCAAACAATGTAAAAATCCTTTTTACATTGTTTAAATCTAACTTCTTAAACTTATTGGACCCTTCAAAACCTTATAAAAACTCTATTTTTTATGCAAAAGCCGCATTTTTTGCATAAATTGGGCCTTTAGCCCCTTCTCGTCTCAGCCCTGGTCCCCTCTACTCCCATAAGACCAAGGCCTCTGCCCGATTTCCCAGCCCCTTCCCCATTTGAAATATGCCCCATCCCTTTTTATTTTCGTTAACCACCACAAACCTTATTAAACCCCCCAACCTTCGAAAAATATTAAGACGGGCCCCTTTTTACTTCATCCCGCCTTCTTGTTTTCTTTCGGAACATCTTGACCATTGATTAAAGGCTCTGGGCCCTAATCCAACAGTCATCATGTCACCGCCCATCACTCCGCCCTTTCATTATGTAACCCCGCACTACCCAAAAAATCCCTCCACATCATCACGCCTGGGCTCCACCTCCCAAACTTGCACTTCTGTCCCCAAAACCTCCCACACCGTTGATCTCACTCCTTGAGATCTGACGGCCTAGATCAAATGTCGGGCAAGTTTTCCTGATAGGGTTTAACAGCCCCAACCCGTGTGAAATGGGTAGTTTCGCCTCGGACATGCAGCGATCGCCTCATAGAATTGAGTCTGATAAGCTCAAAACCACTTACCGCTCATCACCCATGCAATAAACCACCCCGGATTTCCGAAACCGTTTTCTTCCCCCTCACACGAAAATTTAAATTGTTTCACCTCTGTTCAAAATCCGCCATGTTCCACCTCTGGAACCTTTCCCTCTACACCTTCTCCTCCTCTGAAAGCAAGCCCTGATGTTTCAAAACCCCAAAAAGCACAGATTCTCCACTCCCATAGGTTTTAAATTAACATTTTTTATGTCTTTGTGCAGGGTTTTTGGCGATGGGATGCCTAGGCAGCATTCCAGTAATCAAGAAATGATGAAACAACCTCTAGATGACGATTTGAGAGGAAAAATTCATATGAAAGAAACAGGCGTTTACATAAAGGCTTAACCCTTGATGAATCATGATCATCGATGGGTTATAAAACCCTGCAGCACATGAAGACCACATCCCTGCACCCAGAAAGCACAAACAAATCAGAGAAACAACAAACAATGAAGAACAAAAGGATTAAAGGGCTAAATCAAGATAAAAGGATAAAACAAAGGATTAATCCTTTAGACAATGATTAAAGGATAAAATCCAAGGCTTAAAGACAAAGGATAAGTGAAAAAAATAGTCATAAAGCAAAAACATAGAATAAAGACAGTGAGACAGAATATGAAGACTAAATCAAGGTTCAAAGGCCTAATTACTGAGTTTTATGATTAAGACAAAGACAGATAACCCTAAGACAACTTTGAAAAACTCAACAAGGAAGTAATTACTCCTCCAAAGACTAAACTGCTACCTACAGCATAAATTCTTTCCATAAAGGCAGTGGGAAGTTACTACACAGTCAGAGATATTTTATATCTGTCAAGGTAGTTATTGTAAAGTTATTATAGGCCTTAAAAGTCAAAGTTTTTGCCTCTTCTTCTTTAGAAGTTAATATAGGAGTTATTGAAACAGAGAAGTAGCTGTAGATATTTCTACCTTAAGCCTTGCATGATTTTCAATGTTAGGAATGCATTTACTCTATAATTAATGACACTCAAACCCTATCTTGAGTTCCACCTCCTCATTTGCAACATAAATTCTGCATCTAAACTAATTGTATTGTTGGCATTTGATGACTCTTTGAAGTAATACACAGTCTCTTAAAGTTGAAGGAATATTGATGTCTTGGATCTTGTGCATACCCTGGTTTGTTTGTTGATGCAGGCTAGATCATTGGATCCCTAAGCTTGGCTGTTGGTGAAGTGCTTCTATCTGTTATTATTATTTCCTATTTTCATTATGTTTTCATCTTTCTTTGTTATAGTAGAGTAAAAGTTTTAGGCTAAGAAATGTCTTTTGAAAACACCTTAGTTTTGTTTTCTCTTCACTGTCTTGATGTTTTCTCTTGCAAGGTCTGATTGGAGGATTCTTAATTGCCCCCCAGTTCCATCTAGCTTGTTATTTTAGAAATAATTCAATAGAGTATAACCAAGGAGTTTATCTTTTGATAAGTCCATGTTACTTTGAGTACGGCTTGACAGGTTATTTTTAAGGAATTATTTCAATAGAGTGAAACCAGGAAAATTAGTGGTGAGTCCATGCTCCTTTGAGTACAACTTGATAATTGTTTCTGAAACTTCTTTAAAGGTATGCTTAGTAGAGTCTAAACCAGGGAAGTCTATGGTGTGCCCTATCCTCTGGACTGCCTCAAAAGGTTTCTTTAAATATCCCTAGAGAGTTAGTCAAAAGCAGATTACATTACTTCTATTTGATCTTAGACTACTCTTACTGTTATATTATAGTTTTCTTTATTTGAAAGTAGTCTTTTGATTGCTGGATTGTTTTCTAAAAGGTTTTCTTATTAAAATTTTGTCCAAATAAGCCTATGGTTAGCCCTATCCTATGGCTTGCTTGAAAATAGATACCTTGAAATATTTCTCTTGTTTAGAGTACATGATAAAGGAATATTAGTTTCCCTTTGTCCTACTTTCATTCTTATCCTTAATGTTCATCTCATTATTCCAAAAACTTTGAAGTTCCACTGGCCAAGTTAGATTTTCCATATGATACTCCCTGATCCTTTTATAAAATTATCATGACTTCCATTTGACTCCATTGCCCAATGACTTAGAGATTTCCTCATTCTACCTATGCTCTTTGATCATCATACCCAACCAAAACAATAAAACAAACTTTGTTCTTAATAACCAGCCTCAAATCAACCCTTAAAAGAAAACAAGCACATATCCTTTTCGAACAACCTGAGAGATCCCTCTCTGAGTCTAGGAAGGCTAGGTCCTAGAACTCTAAAGACTGGTTCCATGTTGCCTTGTCATTTTGTATGCCAATCTGCCAAATCACAGGACCCCAATAGAGAAGATTCTTCGTGCTGGATATTTCTAGCCCACCATCTTTAAAGACTGCAGTGTTGTTGTCTGCAAGTGTCACGATTGCCATATTTATCAGCGCAATATGCGCATGCCACCTGCACACCTCCATCTTGTCATTAACATTGGTCCCTTTGTGAAGTGAGGCATCAATTTTATGACGTGTAACCCTCACTCGGCCGGGGGGCATGCTTATATTATCGTAGCCGTTGACTACTTCACTAAATGGGTTGAAGCAATGCCTACACTTACAGCTGACGAGAAGACAACCACACAATTTTTGTTCAATCATGTCATTACTAGGTTTGATGTTCCTTAAGCCATTGTTACCCATCATGGTTATCATTTTCATCATTACATGATGGCTGTGTTGACTTCCAAGTTGGGTCTGAATCACGGCAGCTCAATGCCGTACTACGCTCAGGCCAATGGACAGGTTGAAGTTATGAACAAGGTTCTACTTACCATGCTTTAGCGTATAATTGGGATGAACAAATGAAACTGACATCTCATGTTGTTTCCAACTCTCTGGGCTTACCAAACCTTAGTGAAGGATGCAAATGGATTTACTCCATTCCAGCTTGTTTATGGTCTAGAAGCTACCCTTCTGATTGAATGCAAAATGCCTTCTCTCAAGATAGCTATTGAATTTTTTCCTAATACTTCGCCAAAAGAAGAGCCTCTCCTATATTTAGAGAGGCTTGATGAAACTCGCCACTTTGCTTCTCTTGTCATAGAAGCACAAAAAAAGCAGGTCAAAGCTCATTTTGACTAGTCGGTTTCCCCTCATTCCTTTGTAGAGGGAGACCTCGTCCTATTGTATGACCAAGATCATGTTCAGCTGGGGGCAGGAAAATTCCAACCCATGTGGCATGGGCCCTATATTGTTAAGTGCATTTCACAGAATGAGGCTTATGAGCTAATTGATTATGAAGGTTATCCTTTGGATCAGACCAGAAATGGGCTGTATCTCAAAAAATACTATGCATGAGTTTCTTGTGCATGTTTTTGTACATAGGTGTTTTTCATTTTTGTACATATTTGGGCTTGGTGTGCTTTGTGAGCAGTTTTCCTACTTATTGTGTCATTGCTTATTGTGCAGATGTCTATCACTCCTTAAGTTGGTTTTGCAGATGGTGCCTCCTGCAGTACCTAGAATCTGTCTTTTACGGCCTGGGTGATTTATAATTGTAATGGTGAGTTGATAGACCTTCAAGGTATTTGTCTAGGAAAAACCACAAACAATGTCACTAAATATAGTGTTTTCATTGAACTCTTAACTGAGGCCATTTCTATCAACATTTGTGCATTAATTGTTAACCTAGACTCTTAGTTTGTTGTTCTTCTGCTTAATGGGCATTATTTTGTTAGAAATCCTCAAATCTTAAGGTTGTATTTGTGTTTTAATTTATTAGAAAGGAATTTTGATTACACCACATATCATCATATTCCTAGACGAATTAATGCGTTAACTGATACTATAGACAATATTGTATTAGATAGACATTTGCATAATTTGTAAAACATCATCATCACATAATAAGATTCCTGTAGGAAAATATGCATATATATATATATATATATATATATATATATATATATATATATATATATATATATATATATATATATAGATATGTATATATATATATATATATATCGAATGTTTGCATGGTGTGCATCACATCAAAAATATACATGTTCATATTAAATACATCCGGAGACAACATGTCTCTCAAAAAATATGCAGAAATAAAAGCCTAGGTGTCTAGTCAGCATGATGCTCATGATAGCATGTCACTGCATGCACGAGCTGCATCAATAAATGGTGAACACAGTTCGACACCCCTGCAGTGTGTGTCTGGTATGCGTGGGGAACATCATCAAATCTCGAATAGTCATGGTTTCTAGTGGCGAGTCCCTCCAGGTTGCATACGTTTTCCTCCTCCTCACTTCCCTCACCATGAGGGGCCACATTAAAATCACAAGGAATCCTCCGTGCTATTGGACACATTCTTGCAGGTCTTTCTAGGCCAACATCTGCAAATACATGGATTAACATTAGAACATATATAGTAAAAAAAGTCATAATACTCATAAAAATTAAAAAAATGAGTCTTACCCAATGCTTCATCCCAATCCTCCCCTGTTGGGAGTGGGAGATCCACATCACTCGTAAAGTTCGTGCCAGAATGGGGCCAGTCGTCCATGACAATGAGTTGTCGACGAAGCCATTCAAAGACTTCTAGTCTCTAGGACATCTGTTGATTGCCTCTTGTTCTAGGCATCAAAGCTGCCCAACGGATCATCTATGGCTCTTGGGTTGGTGGTGTAGTAACTATCACTTCCTGATGTTGAAAGATTCGTAACCATTCCAAGGTGAATGGTACCAAGATGGACCCAAGTCAAACTGTTTCAGCTTTCAGTTCTTTCATTTTTTCAATTGGCATTTTATATTGATTGATATGGCCTTTTCCTAGTTGTAAAGAGTTGGTGCCATACGATATACAACAAGTAGTAGTTGTGTTTTTGTGGCTTTGTGTGGAGCTTGAGATCCATCAGCTCGTGTGATGGTGTGCAACACTACTTTTAGTTCCAAATCGGGATTGGTTTGAATATCCACTTTCCCGCTCTTTGATCCTTTCCTTGCCCCTCGACACACGATGTCTATGACCATGCTCATGTTTTCCATCATTGGCTGGGTACCGGTCAGGATTGGTACTTCTCCCCTCCGTGATAATCTAGTTATGAAGTATACGTCACAAACTTCAATCTCTAGCTCCTGATCATGAATTATGAATCTTTCCTAATCAATGTCTCGTACACAGATCAAGTATTTTAATAACTCCAGCTAAGCTTAGAGACATGGTGCCATGAATAATTTTAGAACCTCATAGTCCCTTAGAGAATCCATGCATCTTACATTTCCCATGGCTTCCTCATCTTCTTCTCTGTGTTCCCTTTCCTTCCATTCTAACACCATTTTGCTTTCACACACCTGCAAAAAATTCAGTGGGGCTTTCATTAGTCGAATTATTAACTATTGGAACTTTTAAAATGGGAAAATTAATTGAATTTATAATCAAAATTCATGGCCGCGGTTGGCACGAATGCTTTAAAAACAGTCACGCCAAGTGGCACGTCCCTGTTTGGATTCAAGATGGGTTGGCGCGAGTCCGTGCCTGGAACCCGTGCCGACCGCCGCACCCTAAATTGAACAAAAATCCCCCACAAATAAAAAAAATGGATTTTAGGCAATGAAAATTACTTTACAATGTAGACAAGGACATGAGCTCTCACCTGGGAATGACAGATTCACAATTGGTCTCCTAGATTGTTTGCTGTCAGCTCTGCAAAATCACAGTGAAAAAGGGTAAAAATGCTCACAAGAGGTAAAAAGTGAAAAGTTATTTATTTTTACTATTTTTGGAATTTTGTAAACTTTTCAGAACCCTAATTAGGTTTTCGAGCATATTTTTTGATTATTTTAATATTTTATCTCGAAAAATGGGTTTTACATGCATTTTTTGTGCAACAACAGGTCCTCAATGTGATGGTGATGAAGTGACGAGTTGTATTGTATTACTTTTTCAGACTTGGTAAAAACACGAAAATGTCACCCCCTGGATTCATCTTTCAGCTCTTTTCTGAATCTCAAAAATTGAAAAGATTTCTGAGATTCTTGTCATTTTGAAATCGCTAAAGGTTGCGAAATGACATCTACCCAGTATATGTTTATTCCTTTTTTTGGTTGGGATAGATTATTTACAAAAAAGGAATACCTTAGCCTATCACGACTAAGAGGTTCTCTCAGATATTTTTTTCTACCTTTTCGTATCTGTGAGACTATCTATGAAAAGGGACTTCTTGGAGTTTTCTTTTCTTCTTCTTTTCAAACTCTATAAACATGAAAATACATTGAGTTCTTCCTTTGTCAGATTCGTTAAAACTTACATGACATTGAAAATCATCACCATGACGTAACCGAGTTCCTCCTTCCTAGGGCTCGTAAAATGTACTAGGATGGATTTGTCTGAAGGAAAAACTTATATGAAAAGAATATGATATCCATTTCAAGCTTGTTTCCAAAAATAATTGGGTTACTCGCCATTAATGGTGGGGAAAAATGGAACCAGTTCTCAGTTGTGTCGGTAGTATGTCGCTCTTGAACATGACACTTGTCTGCAATTTGTGTCAGGTTGGGGACATCCAATTTCCTCATTTTTTCCTCCATGGGTTTGGGTATTCTATTTTGACCTCTCATTTTCTCTTTTCCATGTCATCATGACCTCAGATCCCCTGATGTCAAATACTACCAAATTCTGAAGTCGTGTCACCAATATTTTCTAAGAGAAGTTTCCTTTTGCAGTTTTCAACCTCTCATCCTCTGTTTAGTCCTGATTCACTATCATCTTGTTGTTATGTCTCATGTCGATGATGTGGAAAACATTATGGCCCTCCTTCGACTAGATCACTTCCTATCAACTTCAGGTCATTATCCAGGAAGTTTATCTAGAGGCTCCCTTTCGGTACCTTGGAGCTTGCATGCCTCAATGGAAAGTTATTTGCATTCGACGACAGGTCCTCATCATTAGCCTTCGATTGAGTGATTTCACGGGTGTTCGACTCTAGATCACTATTCACATTGCGTGACTTGTACTAGTTGTACCTTGAGAGCCATTGTCATTATTGGTGGTTTCTCTCGCACCTGCTAAAAAATTGCATTATTGGCTACTAATAAGGAAATCTTCTTGCATGTTTGACTTCAGCTCGCTTATTCACATGTGTTGGCTTGAGGGGTCCTGACCCAGGTTCGGAGGTGAAGGTTTGCCAACAAACCCCTATACTACTAGCCCTTTCGGCAGTGACCTTCTTGCGCAGGCCAAAGTCTCACCCTCAGTAGTATGGGAGGGTGCTAGAACTAGGTTTCCGCACCCTGAGAGAGGGTAGGTAAGTTAGGCAGAGTAGTGTTCGACTTCACAATTATCAGATCGTATATTACAGAACCCAAATCTATCATTCCCTTCGCATCCACGTGCACAATACCATGCAATGAATAACATATATAGGACAACAAGCAACTATCGCAGCTATAAAGTCTAATAAATAGATTTAGATCAAGGGCCTACACAGCATAAGTACTTAGCACAGTTACTTTCGGAGCTCAATATATAATTATGCATACCATAACAAATCAAGATCATAGTATAAACAAATAACACAAGTATTTTCGTAGGTTAAATCAATGATATAGAGCATACATAATCAAATATCACAGATCCACTAGATTCATAGATTTCAACAACCTTCTACATTCATTAATCCTTCAGATCCTTTTACAATACCAAAAACCCAACCTACACACACAACAGCAGGGTCCACACACACAACTAGTAGGAGTCCTTTCCCAAAAAACCCAAATAGATCTACTAATTCGCAATTTGCACCAATCTTAGTTCAAGTCTGTCTTACAACTCAAAAAGGTTCAACTACTTATACTATTTTATCCTACACATCCCATGGTCCACAAACTGTGGTTTTTGGACTCTTGGTCTACCCTTGACCCACTTACAATGCATTAGGGGCTTTGACCCACCCCAAAACCCCTGCATTAGACTAAATATAATAAAAAATATGAAAAATGGACCAGTTTCACAGCTCTTGTAGGAGAACATGTTCCAACAGTCCCCCAACACAATCTTCTGACTCGTCTCGAGTCACTCTGCTAGTGGGGTCTCCACCTGTGCACGTAGTGCATTGACAGATACGACCAACGGGGGCAGCACTTCTTGACTTTGAGCAGTAGCACTCTGCGCAATATCTACAAGCTTCTGTAAGTTCGGTCCCTCTGTCACAATTGTGACACTCTCCAGTGTCTGGTTACAACACCATCAACATCCTGTGAGAGCTGGAGGGCTGCACCAGCCCAAGGCTTCAAGCGTTCTCTGATAACATGCTTCTTATGGCAGAGTCCCTTGATCTCATCTTCGAGGCTGTTGCTAGTCCGCAATCAAGAAAAATGCTGTATAGGGACCAAGGTAGGTAATGTAGGCTCAATTTGTTCGAAAGCTTCCTCCTTTTGTCGTAAGTCCTGATTGATTCTCTAGAGGATCGGATCATGCTGGATATTGTTCCAAAGCTGCATGGCGTCCTCGAGTAATTGGGTGCCCTAAGAAATCTGTCCTGTAATGGTGTTGGTAGCTTCGGTCACTAGCGTAGCACGCTGGGCTAGTACCTCCGGGGGTGTTTCGGGTTGTAGTTTGGATTTTAAGTCAGATATTTTCTACTCCAACTATGCCCTGATGACCTGCATTTCCATCCTGGAAGCCTTCAATGCTGAGACCAATCCTTCCAACTTATCCCGGGGGGTGGTTGCAGCTGGAATTTCTTCTGTAACCTCTGTGCAGAGATGGTGGATCAGAGTTTCGAGCTCTACTTGCTACGTGACAACAACGAGTACCTCTGTGTTCTGCTGTGTGATGGTCTGTTCGGCCATACCAAGTCAGTGGTGTACTTGCTGGTCCTGGTGGTGAATCTCCTGAGACACTGCGGTGTGGAGACCCTGTAATGCTGTGTGGGGTAGCTTGGCAAGATTCAGCTGCACCCCAGTACCTACTTGGAGATGGATATCTTGGTCCGACAAACTTATCACAAGGGCGGCGCTAGGTAAGGGACAGAGATGAATTTCTTCCGTGGCTAGTGTTGTACTGCTAGATGCCAAGGAGATTCATCCCTAAACCACGCTGGTCTGTATTGTGTCTATCTTTAGCTGCAAGGTTTGAAGTTCTTCCTGGATGGCGTTGATCGTAGCCTTTTGGTGCTCCTCTAAAGCGACCCATTTTTCTTCTGTGGCCAGCGTGACGGCATCTATGATTTGTTCAAGATCTCCATCCATCAACGTAACCATCTCGTCTCATTCCTTCCACTAGACATGTTGATTCTTTCGGGGTCCCTTGACAGGCTCACTTGTTCACTTCGTACCTTTGATGTCACTTCCTCCGTGCCTAGATGTGGCTTAACCTGGGTCTCAACCTCAGTTTTTTTCGTGGTGGTCTACATAGGTTGTGTCCTTTTTCATGGTTGCGCCTGAGTCTTTCCCTATGCTTCTAGTCTCCTTGGTGATAACGGGTGGGGGTACCTATGTCGTGCTAGTACTAGCGGTGCCCTTGGTGCTGGTTTTGAAGCCTATCTTCTAGGCAGGAGGCCATAGCACAATCACATTGTCAATTTCCTTGTCTGCAACCATATGAGGAAGTGACGTCCAGGTTTTATCCTTGTGGCTACGAATATGAATGTTGTTCGTGGTAACTTGGAATGCTATGATACATTTGTACTTGTCATATACTGTGGGGGATAGCCGAGGTTGAGAATTGATGGCTGTGGCCACACTACTCTAGAAGAGAACCCAAAATACTTGGTTATCTTCTATGTGATGTGCGTCCTTGGAATCCCACAAATGGGCATACTGGTCCCCTTCGCACATATCTAGAGGGAGCTCAGGGAGGACCGATTCCGCAGGGGTTTCCCAGGCAACAAGGGCTATATGAAATAGTAGCCAGGCATAACAGAAGGCTTTACCCTGCTCCTATGATTCACGTATGTTGGCTAAGAAATCATCGCATAAGTATTAGGCCCAATTGAGGTAGACCCCCTTCACACATTGATTGGCTAGCCAAATGACATAGGCAAGGACGGTTGCAACCTGGCAGTTTCGTACTAGCTTACAGGCTAGTAATATGGTACCCATTTGCATAGCTGGGTCACTGATGGATTTTATGATGAAGCCCCACGTATTCCTTTCCACATGTAAGGTCTTACGCACATACTCAGTGGTGTCCCCTTCATATTTCTTTCCTACACGCTCCAAAGGGTGTGGCCCATTCATGGGAAGGCCCGTGATTCTATAAACCAAGGCAACATCTATGGGGACCCTATCCCGAATCCACAGGTAGCCATTGTGTACTAGAGTGAGAAACTATCGGGCCAGTCATTCCGTGACATTGTAATGGCCAAAGTGAGGCATACACAATAGGTTCAAGAGCCCAGATCCTGCCAATCCACTTACTCAGTGTTGAGGAACAATTGTGACCCCATCATCCACGTAAATTGTGTCGAAGTACATTGCAGGGGTCAGCTTAGGGAAGGCTTCGTAATTTTCCAAGTCATGATCATTGAATTTAACTTCATGAAGCTTCCCACAGGGGTCGCTCAGGATAGGGACTTCTCCAGGGGTTAGCGGCGTCTGTAGGTAGGTAACCAGGCCATCAAGGTTCTTTGGTGTGTGCGTCGAGGGCCTGTGTGGGTAGATGAAGGGAGGTAACCAGTTGATCGAATTAGCAGGCAAAGCTTCCTCCTGTGCAACCTGAGCCTGAGGTGTTGCTCGCAGGGACTTGGGATGCCTCGGGGAGGTCTGAGGCTTCCCTAAAGCCACTTCATAGCTTTGGGGGGCTTCCCTGTGTTAGCCACCTATAATAATTGGTCATACCAAATGGTGGCTAAATAATTTTTGAGCCTTCAAGAAACAATTTAATGGCCAAATTTTTAGTTCTTAAAGTCTTATGAAGATAACTAATCCTTTAGTTAATCTTCACTGCTGTTTCCCTCTTACCCTAAAAAATCTGATGTGTGCACAAAAGAAGACTGCTTAAAAACCCATTTTTTCCTTCATTTTACCCCTCATTTCACTCATGAATAACACCATTTTTCATCCCCTTTTTCTTCATAAAATCCCCCCATAAGCCTCATTCAACCTTCCAAAGCACTCCCAAAATCCCTTTTAAACCTTATGTTTCTCTATTATTTGGTTTAAAAATGCCTTCATTTCCCCTATCGGAACCACTAAATTGGCTTCAAAACACTGTTTTTAAGGCCTAAAACAGTCCAAAAACATTATAAATGTTTTAAGCCCTTCAGGACTTAACTCCGGTAGCACTCTACCTCATAAAAACTTAAGTCCCGCAATCGAGCGCTAAAGGCTAAAAATCCCTTTCAAAACCCGACTTTCCTTGGATTTCTTTATCCCCCGACGAAAATATTAAGTTGAATCTAGACCGTTGATCAATCTAGATCAACAGCCATTGTTGCGCCTGATCCCCTCTCTTACCTTTTCCTCTTCTCATTTAACTCCGTGCCATCAGTAAATCATGATCGTCCATTTCTAAGATCCAACGATCAGGATTAGACCCGATCATCATGTCATTTTTCCTCCCCTTTTCATAACCGCGCTCCATCCGTTGATCTTGGCCATCCATATCATACATCCAACGGTCACCATATATCCTGAATCATTTGTAAAACCCCAACAAAAACTTGTCCACTCACGAGCTGCCACCTGGACTCCAATTTCTCCCCGAACCGCAGCTTCCCCCGTCGCGTGCGATCCACACCATCAGATTTTCACCCCTTCATTTGACAGCCAGCATCGCATTTCATGTTTTTCCTGCATCTGGGGTTTAACACCAAAAAGTTACACGATAAAAGTTGTTTTTGGGAGGATGTGTGTCAAGAAATGTATGGAATCATGTTATTTTCCAAAAAACCGCTTACCCCCCTCAGCGCAGTGCGAAAACCATTATGGTTCTCCGCCATACCACCTTTCTCCACTGTTTTGAATTTTCATAAAAAATCTCGACCGTCGATTGTTTTAATTGGATGGCTCTGATCACTTTGTGGCTCAAAGTCTTTGCCCCTTCATTTTCTCTCCCGAGAATTTCACAGATGTTTCTCCGTCGTCAATTCCCGTAGATCCACGATCCCAATTAAAAATCCCCTCCGTTTCATTTTCTCCTCGAACAATTCACCAATTTTTCTCTGCCGTCAATCTCTGAAGATCGATGGTTCTTATTAAAATTTCCAAACCAACTCATCGCCCTTCCCCTTTTCTCCGAAATGTTTTATCGACCAATCTTAGCCGTTGATCAATCTAGATCAACAACTCAGACTTAATCTTTCCTCATTTTCATCCAACCGCCTCCCCATCAAACTCATCAAGCCATCTCGATCATCGATCAATCTGGATCGACGACCATGATTAAACCTCACCTCCAAAGCATCCTAACCTATATTTTCACTGAATTTTTCATAACTTTTTTGTATTTTTGCAAGTTATAAAGCCTTTTCACAATTTAAAAAAAAAGAAAAGAAATGAAAGCCTGAGATGACGATCCACAGGCAATTTTCCATGAGGAAAAGGGAATCTACAGGGTTTAAATCTAAATTTTACCCATGTCTCATGAACATTGGTAATGTTATAAAAACCCTCCGCGCGCCTGCAAAGAAAAAAAACATAGTAAACCTTAGTCAGACAAAGAGTATCAGTGTTACAACATAAAATCAAAGCAGAGATGAAGAATTAAAGGTGTTTAACACAGTTTTGAGGGATTAAGGCACAAACTCAGTAAACCAAAGGCCTAATCCTGAGATAAAGATAGTATGAAGACCAGAAATGAAGATCAAAGCCTAATTAGGCCTAAAACACAGATCAAAGGAAAATTAACAGTGTTTTAGGAAACAACAAGGAAATCTATCAGTTCAAAAAGCCTCCATTGCCACATCAGAGGCTAATTGAATCCTCTCCAGCTACCAAAAGCCACTTGCAACCTCAAATAAATCAACAGAAGGCATAGTTATTGCCTATTCAAAAGATATTTGCCTAAAGACAGCTGAGCAGTTATTTCAACCAAAGAAACTTATTACAAACTGTCTGCAAAGTTATTACAAAGATAAGAAAGAGCCCTAAAGTCAATCTTCTCGTCCAATAAGCGTAAAAAATTGAAAACAGAGTTATGAGATAGAGTAATAGATAAAATGCATTCTTGCCTTATGCCTTGCATGGTTTTCAAGGCTAGGAATTGCATTAAGTGTAGAATTAATAATACTTGAACCCTAGAAACTCTTCCACCTCCTCATTTCCTTATAAAATCTCCTTGAGGAGCACATTGTAAAGGGCTGGTTGCTGGACTTTGATGTAATACTTGTTGCTCGAAACTTTCTACATGAAAATAGTTTTCAGGGGCTCTTGAAGCTCTGTTTGTGCTCAAAGAAGTTAGGCTGAGAAGAGAAGATGTTGCTGTACTGAAACATTGGACTTGTAGTTTGTAACTGGATTGACATCAATATACAAGCTGGTTTTTGGGATCCCGGTCTATATCATTGGTGAAGTACCTCTTACTGTCATTGTTTTTCTTTCATTTATGCAATTTTGTTCATTTTTCTCTAATAAAGAACAACAAATATAGAGCTAGGATTTACTGTCCAAGGTACCCTCCTCTTACTGATAAGCTTTATCTTTATGTTTTCCTCCAATTGTGTATTTAAGAATGTCTTATGTTAAGTGTAAAAATTATCAAGGAATGTTGGTTTGTCCATGTCTTGATGTGAAAAAATTGAAAGGAAGTTCTTGAATGAAATTTTCATTACATACTAAGTTCTTGAATGGAATTTTCATTACATACTAAGTAGAGTTAAACTAGAAAAGTTTATGGTTTGCCTTGTCTTCTAGTTCTTTCTCCAAAGGTTGTTTAGAAGGTTTCTCTAAGAGTATGCTAAAAGCAGGGTTTGATTTTAATGTATCTTGCCTAATCTTAAGTTGCATTTTGTTTTCTTATCTGTTTTCATCCCTTCTAAAAGTAGTCATGTGGATTACTGGATTTTTTGTCTGATAAGTTAGCTTTAATACAAGCTTGTCCAAAGAAGTTTAATTTTAGCCCTGTCTTTGGTTGGTTTCAAACAGTTTCTTAAAAACGATTTTCTTGTATGGAAAGTTGATTAATCCTTGTTGAAATTATTAGATTTTTCCACTTTCTCAACACTTTTAATGTTCCATTCCATCATTTAATCTAAAACGATATTTTGATATAGATGACTTGCCCCTTCGACCACTCTTGAAATTTTTGCACAATTAAACCCTTTTGTGACTCCATAGCCTAATGGATTAAGTGTTGTTTCATATCTATCCTATCAGTCAAACCTTGTTCTGATTATTCATACCTTCAACCCTTTGAAACTCTTTCATTTTTAGGACATTCCACTCAATCAAAAATCATACCTGACCAACCAAAAAAAAAAAAAAAACCCTTGTTCTTAATAACTAGCCTAGTATCATACTGAAAGCCTTAAAGATAAATCAATCTTTGAAATTATAGAGATATCCCTCTCTGGATTCAGGAGGGCTAGATTCTAGAATCCCAAAGTGGTTCAAATGTTGTCTCTGCAGCTTTAGTCTTGCTAATCTACTAAAATTACAGAGGCCTAACATTTCTGGCAACTCCATTGGGGACTTCTGAGTAGCAGTATTAGTAGCTCTCTTCAAGCACTACCAATCATGTTGGTAATCATGATAGGACTTATTTGAATCAGTGAAAAACTAAGTAACGCTTAGGATTCTCATAGGAACCTATCAAACCTTGAAGGAATTAGCTAGCTTGGCCATAAGAGTAAAATCTATTTGCCTCATCACCTTAGCAAAGTGTTGAAATAGATTTAGGACACTCTTATAACCCATAAGACTGAAAAAAATTAGAAAACCCAAAAATATGTCAGATTGGTATTCAAATCAATAAATGGTGGTGGACCATAAAACATTTTACCTTTTCTAAGCTAAAAATTTCCACTTGGTGACTCCACAATCATAAACAGACCTAAAGATTCCACTGGGAAACCCATTACTCTTATAACATCATACAAACTCAGTTAAGAAGGCTTTAAGGATTAAATTTTTCTTGCCAAAGATTAGTTAGCCTCCTAAAGATTGTCATATTTGGTTAAACTTTTCTTGTTATTGAGTCTAAAAACTTAGCATATTGGCTTCTGGAAGAGTACATACTAGAGCCCACCCTGACCCAAATCCTCCTGAGATAGTTGATAGTCCTAAAAGAATACTTAGGAAGTCTCCTAAGGTTCAAGCTTCAACTATTGTCAGACCAGTCCATAGAGCTAATTTTGTCCCTAAAAACCTTGTGGCTCTACAAAATGCACAAGTTGACTTAAGGAACCCATTCAGAACTAGGTCACTTGATGATATATATCAGATAGATTTAGAGTCTCCACCTTCATCGTAAGATAGAGGTGAACATCCTGATAGTAGAGAAACTACTCCACCTGATTTACATTTCCTTCATAATTTTGGTTCCCCTCATCCTAGATCTGCTCAACAATCTCTTGCTGGTCCATCCACTTCTGTTATCCACACATCCACTCTTCCAACTACACCATTCCATCAACCTCCTCCACTTGTAAACCCTACACTTATTCCACAACCTCCTATCATGGCAACAAGGTATGCTCCCCTAGTCCTTCCTTTACCTCTAGTCAATCTTCCACAGTATTATCAGTCCAAGATACCATTGTATGATGCCAATGGCGCTACTACTTCTTCACAACATGTGGATGAGATGAATAACTATTTTGATAGAAATGAGATTGATGATGAAACTATCAAACTTAGATTTTTTGCTCAAATTTTAGGGGGAGATGCAAGAAAATGGTTTAAAGGCTTAACCCATAATAGTATCAATGACCTTCAAGCCCTCCATCAGTTATTCCTTAACAAGTGGTAAGTCAAGAAAAACCCTCTCCAAATACTTTCAGACAATAACAGCCTAAAAAAAAACACTGGGGAAAGTGTTCAAGCTTATTGCACTAGATTCAATAGTGTGTATAATGCCTTGCCCCTAGAATTGAAGCCTCCACAAGGCTCAACTTTAAACAAGTTTCCTAAAGGATTTGATCCTGAAATGGCTTATCAACTTAGAGAAAGAGATCCTCTGACTTTAGAGGATATGTAGAAAGGAGCCTTAGCTATGGAAGTAAATTTAATGGAGAAAAGAGCTAGAATGAGAAATGAGAAGAGAGTATCATTTAGGGAAGAGTCTGCACTTTCCACATCTAGTTCAAAAATGGAGAGAATGATGGAGGAGATAATGAAAAAGATGAGCATACTTGAGAGAGCACAAGCTAGTCAAAACTAATCAACTCCTCAAAATAGAAATCAAAATCAAAATCATAATTTTAGGAGAAACCAACCTCAAAACAGACCAAGGGAGGATGATCAACAAATTACACCTCATTTTCATCAAAACTATGTAAGTGAGGTTGAAGAAACAATTGAACAATCAGAATAAGATGACATAAACATGTTGGGAGTAGAAAATGACAATTTTGATGTTCATTACAATAGGAAACAAGGTCTATACACACCCTATGATGATAAAAGAGTAGAGGATGAATATTACTATTAAGAGCTAGAAAATTTCATCATAGAAACCAGGAGTAAAAGCAATCAGGAAACTCCCAAGACTAAAACCTCTGAAAATTCTGTAAAAAATAGCCTTGTAAACAAACACAAAGTTACAAAACAGAAAGACAAAATAGTGGCTGTAAATTATGATAAAATCAAAGAAAAGGGCACTCAAATTAATGAAAAATAGAGTGCAGATATTAGCAGCGCTAGCACCTATGCTAGTGCTCCTATTAAAACAATTTTGACCAATGTAAATAGAGGAAATCAACAAACTGATTTTGCTGATAGAGTGGTGGTTAACAAGGCTGAAACAAACATTGTAAAAAGTCAACTGCCTTTTAGTTTGGAACAGGAAATTGCCAGGATAAAAATCTCTATTCCTCTCAGAGAATTAGCCAACCAAGATGTATATAGATCAAAAAATTTGAAAGCTTTCAACATAGCAGAAAATAATGACACTATCAATCTTAGTGATGACCAACCAAAGCTCTTATTTGGTTCAAATATTGAGGGAAGATACCAAGAAGGACCAGTTCGTCCATTTTATGTTAGTATGAAGATTCATGACAAAATTTTGCACAATGCTATGCATGATTTAGGGGCCTCTCACAATTTAATGCCCAAAGCAGTAATGGAGATCCTAGGCCTTGAAATTACTAGACCATACAAAGATCTATACTCCTTTGACTCAAGCAGAGTGAAATGTTTAGGTTTAATCAAGGACCTCTGTGTAAAATTAGCACAAATTCCAGCCAAATGTTTAGTGATGGATATTGTAGTGGCTAATGTACCCCCCAAGTATGGTATGCTGTTATCAAGATCTTAGGGAGCTAAGTTACAAGGAACAATGAAAATGGATATGACATATGCTACCATCCTTGTTTTCAATCAAACTAGAAGACTTTATAGGGAATCTCATATACAATATATGGTTAGCAGCCAAGAAAGACCAGGCAATTCTCATCTATATTCGGTACATACAAGCCTTGACTCATTTATTCTTTTCAATCATGAAATATTCAATGAGAAAGAAACCTTAACTGATTTAGTAGCCACTCCTCAATGTAACATAGTGGTAAACGCAGAAAAGGAGGAAGACATGATAGAACGGTCAAAACATTTTGTCAAATCAGAAAATCACTGCCAACTAATCACAGGTCCAGATCTGAAAAATAGTCTTCCATTGCTTGATAACTTTAAAAACCAAGAGAAGAATCCTCAGCTTAATGAAGAACATGAGGAACTAGAACAATTTCAATACAATACTGACTGTCAAGAACAATCTGAAAACACAATAGATAAAGAAGATAGTAGTCAAACTGATAAATCTGAAATTAGTCCTCTTTGGAGTATGAATTTTGATTGGTCTTGCACCAAGAACAATGCAGGTGCAGGCATTTGGATACACAACACTGAAAACAATCATACTAAAGGGCATTCTTACAGGTTAAATTTTCAATGTTCAAATAACATAGCCAAATATGAATCCCTCCTTTTAGGCCTACAGTTATTAAAGAAATTAGGGGCCAAAAGGATAAAAGTTCATGGAGATTCAGAACTAATTGTTAGGAAAGTAAATGGGGAATATAGTGCCAAACACCCCAGACTTAGAGCCTATAGAAATGATGTCATTGATTTCATGAAAACCTTTGATGAATTCCAACTTATCTTTGTCCCAAGAGACCAAAATATCCTTGCTCATAGTTTAGCTTTTTCCGCTAGAACATGCTTAACACCTTATGAAACCAAACAATGAACCACCCAAATCAAATTTAGACCAGCGGTCCCAGACAATGAAAAATACTGGCAAGTGTTTGACGGAGACAAACAAATAGAAGACTTCCTACAGTCCAGAAATGAATTTGAACTACCAAGTTCAGATTCAGATTATGAAGATGACTGTCTTATGGAAGAAAACCCACTTGATGAAGAAGCATTATCTCCAAAGATTACTGATATAAATCTGTTGTCTAATAAGCTTGTACATACCATAGAAATTAGTGCAGATTTAGAAAAAGAAGACTTAGAAAGACTGCAATCTAACACTCAAAGCTTGCCAAAAGGTCTGGTCCCATTAGAATTTTTTTTTGATTTCAATGATGTTGCTAAGAAACCAAAGCTGGCGCCTCTTGAAACTGAAGTAGAAGAGTGTAACATAGGCAGTGAACAAAAACAAAAAATGATCAAACTATTTAAGACTTTGCCAGCTCACATCAAACTGAAATACATTGAGTCATTTAAAGAATTTTCTGATGTTTTTGGATGGATTTATGAGGATCTAAAGTCCTATGACACAGATATAATCTAGCACAAGATACCCCTCAAAGAAAACCAAAAACCTTTTAAACAAAAATTACGTAGAATCAACCCTGTTCAATTACCTTTGGTTGAGAAAGAAATCAAGAAAATGTATGAAGCTGGAATTATTGTCCCTATTAGATACTCAGAGTGGGTGTCTACTCTTGTGTCTCTAAGGAAGAATATAGGAGAAATAAGACTTTGTATTTATTTTAGGAACTTAAACAAAGCCTCATTAAAAGACAACTATCCTTTACCCAAGATGGATCATATTTTACAAAGGGTAGTCAGTTCCAAAAGAATTTCTTTGCTAGATGGCTTCTCAGGTTATAATCAGATATTAGTACATCCTGATGACCAACTCAAGACAACTTTTACCACACCTTGGGGTGCTTTCATGTATGTGAAAATTCCCTTTGGTTTAATGAATGTTGGTGCTACATTTCAGAGAGCCATGGATATTGCATTCTCTGAAGAGTTAGGCTACTTCATCATTATTTACCTTGATGACATCACTATTTTTTCCAAAACAGATGAAGAACACCTAGAACACTTGAGAAAAGTCTTTGAGAAATGCAGAAAATATGGGTTATCTTTAAATCTAAATAAAAAAATGTTTGGTCCCTAAGAAGGTAAACTACTTGGGCACATCATATCAGAAGAGGGAATAAATATAGACCCAAAAATGATTGATGGTATTTTGCAAATCAACCATTCGAGAAACATCAAGGAACTTCAATCTTTCATTGGGAAGATTAATTTATTAAGAAGGCTCATACCCAACTTAGTTGAACTGCTTAGAAACATAACAAACATGTTAAATAAAGAAGAAAGATTTAAATGGACCTTAAAGGAAAATAAATCATTTGAATTGGTAAAACAAGCATTGACCAAAACACCAGTTCTAATTAGCCCTGATTTTACAAAGGATTTTTTCATTTTTTCATTTGCATCAGAACATACAGTGGCTGCTGTCCTATTGCAGAAAAGCTTGAAGGGACAAGAGCAGCCCATTGCATTCTTTAATAAGGCATTAAGAGATGCACCTCTGAAGTACAATATCATGGAAAAACAAGCCTTTTCTTTAGTCAAAGCCTTAAAAGACTTCAGAATTTACGTTTTACACTCCCGCATAATTGCATTTGTGCCAAATTCAGTTGTGAAAGACATTTGAACACAGGACTTAGATGGAAAAATAGGAAAGTGGATAGCTGTGATACTTGAACATGATTTAGAAATCAAGCCCACTAAGCTCATAAAAGGCCAAGGACTAGCAAGATTAATGGCTGAGTCTAATTTTGAAGCTCTTGATATAAACATGATAAATGCATTAAATGAACAAGAGGAGTTGTCCACTCCCATTATTGAGGATTATTTTTTGAATTCATCTTGGTATGTTGATATTTCATATGTTTTTCTCAATTTGAATACACCTCCTGGTTTTTATAAGACAAAGGCAATATTTTTAAAGTTGAAAGCTATAAATTACTGCATTTTAGATAAATGTCTATATTGGAAAAATGCTAGTGGATTATTGCTTAAATGTTTGCCTGAGAATGATGCAAAGAAAATCAAGCATGAGTTCCATGAAGGATAATGTGGAGGCAACCTCTATTGGAAGACAACTGCCAATAAAATCCTTAGAGTTGGTTACTTTTGGCCCACGCTCTTTCAAGATGTCCATAAAATGATTATTGCCTGTCCTAAATGCCAACTCTTTGAAGGCAAAAGAAAATTGCTTCCCTTACCTTTGCATCCAATCACTGTTGAAGCTCCTTTTCAGCAGTGGGGTCTAGACTTCATAGGGGAAATCCATCCACCCTCATCTGCCCAACATAGATGGATTCTCACTGCAACATACTACTTTACCAAATGGATAGAAGCCATCCCTTTTAGGCATGCCAATGACTCTGTCATCATAAAATTTCTTGAAAATCATATCCTATCTAGATTTGGCTACCCTAGGAAGATTATCACTGACAATGCTATTGCATTTGGATCCAAAAATATGGTTGAATTCTGTCACAAATATCAGATTACATTGGGCCATTCTACTGCTTATTACCCTCAAGGTAATGGGTTAGCAAAATCCTCAAACAAGAGTTTGGTGAACATAATCAAGAAGTTGCTAGAGGACAATAAGAAATCATGGCACACGAAGCTAGTACATGCATTATGGGCTGATAAATTAACACTCAAAAAATCTATTACAATGTCACCTTACCAGCTAGTTTATGAAGCAGATGCTATTTTTCCAACCAGTCTAGGAGTGCTAGTCATGAAGCTGATCCAAGAAGTATAGTTTGAGGAAAATGATATGACAAGAAGAATCAATCAGACTATACACCTTCAAAAAACCAGAGAGGAAGTCTACAATAGAGCATTTCAAAAGCAAGAAAGCATCAAGAAGCTGTTTGATAGAAGAACAAAGGCCAGTAATTTCAGCATTGGTGACAAAGTTTTAAAGTGGGATTCCAGGAGAGAATACATGAGCAAGCATGGGAAATTTGATAACTTATGGCTTGGCCCTTATCTCATTCAGTCTATTGCTGGCAACAATGCCTATTTTCTACAAGAATTGAATGGAGCTGAACCGTTTGGGGGTCTTGTCAATGGTAGGATGCTCAAACATTACTTCTCTCAACCATATTAGTTTGCAGCTTTATTTTTATTTTTCTCCTCATTGTTAATATCATACCCATCATTACATTCAAATTTAGAATATGAAAAAATACAAAAGACAATAGACATAGAAAATAGGGCAGATTGTAAAAACAAGAAAGGTACAACCCCATACCAAAAAAGAGAAACAAAGTTTGAAAGTGTGCAAGCTCAAATGCCACTCCCAAGAAACACACTCCTAGTTATTCATACAGCCTAATCATGACTAATTAGTTTTCAATTTGCTGCTGATAGGTTAGTGAAATAGTTTTTCCAAACAACATAATCGTGGCTTATTAGTAAGGTAGATTAGGTTAGAAAAATGAAGGTTGAAACAAGCTCAAAATTTGAACCTATGAGTTTCAAAAAGAAGAAAGGCTCTAACTTGTTTAAACCTTGAGCCAAATAATAGAAGAAATGGTTCCAAAAGATCAAAACTTGAACCAGAGAACAAAGAGAAAACAACTCAAACAAGCCTAAAATCAGAGCTAAAAAGAAATAATGAAGGATGTTTTAGTTTTACAGATCTTAAGCCTTCACCATTTTGTTTTAATTTTCTGCAAATTTTAGTCTATGTGCAACTTGTTTTTATGCCATAGATCAGCAACAAGTTAGATTGTTCAATCCTGGCTTGTTTGATTTTAAATTTCTTGGCTTTAGAGAATAAAATCTATCGGACAGTCTAATCCTGACAGATAGTAGTTAGGTAGAGAAGCTTATGAACTCAACTGCTTAATCTGAGTTCAAAGAGAAACAAGGGTAGAAATAGATTAGTTTTATGTTTTCAAAAGAATAAAATGTTGATGAAAAGAGTTTTCCAAACCAAATGCACTATAAAAGAAGAAAAAATGTTAGATCATTAGGATGGGCTAGGTAGAAAGCTTGTTTTGACAGAATTCCATTGGTTTAAATGACAACAAAAATCATCAAATCAGAAGAAGACCAGTAAAAGAAAAGAAAAATTGTAGCCCAATGGATGAGGCATTGATCAACCTCCAGAGAGGACATGTCTGAAAGTTCTTGACACCTTCAAGAAGGTGCCATCCCCATGTGGAGCCACTGTTAGCTACCTATAATAATTGGTCATACCAAATGGTGGTTAAATCGTTTTTGAGACTTCAAGAAACAATTTTATGGCCAAATTGTTAGTTCTTAAAATCTTATGAAGATAACTAATCCTTTAGTTAATCTTCACCATTGTTTCCCTCTTACCCTAAAAATCTACCGTGTGCCCAAAAGAAGACTGCTTAAAAACCCATTTTTTCCTTCATTTTACCCCTCGTTTCAATCATGAATAACCCCATTTTTCATCCCCTTTTTCTTCATAAAATCCCTCCATAAGCCTCATTCCACCTTCAAAAGCACTGCCAAAATCCCTTTTAAACCTTATGTTTGTCTGTTATTTTGGTCTAAAAATGCCTTCATTTCCCCTTTTAGAGCCACTAAATTGGCTTAAAAACACTGTTTTTAAGGCCTAAAACAGTCCAAAAACATTATAAATGCCTTAAGCCCCCGAGGGCTTAAATATGGTAGCCCTCGGCCTCATAAAACCTTAAGCCCCACAACCAGGTGCTAAAGGCTTAAAATCCCTTTCAAAACTAGACTTTCCTTTGATTTCTTTATCCCCCGATGAAAATATTAAGTTGAATCTAAACTGTTGATCAATCCAGATCAACAGCCATCGTTGCGCCTGATCCCCTCTCTTACCTTTTCCTCTGCTCATTTAACTCTGCGCCATTAGTAAATCGCGATCGTCCATTCCTAAGATCCAAAGATCAGGATTAGACCCGATCATCATGCCATTTTTCCTCCCCTTTTCATAACCGCGCTCCATCTGTTGATCTTGGCCATCCATATCATATATCCGGCGGTCACCATCTATCCTGAATCATTTGTAAAACCCCGACAAACACTTGTCCACTCACGAGCTGCCACCTGGACTCCTCTTTCTCCCCGACCCGCAACTTCCCCCGTTGCGTGCGATCTGCACCATCAGATCTGCACCCCTTCATCCAACGTCTAGCATCACGTTTCACGTTTTTATGTTTCCGGGGTTTAACACCAAAAAGTTATGGGATAAAAGTGGTTTTTGGGAGGACGCGTGTCAAGCAACATATGGAATCGCATTATTTTTCAAAAAACCGCTCACCCCCCTCAGCGCCGCGTGAAAACCATTATGGTTTTCCTCCATACCACCTTTCTCCACTGTTTTGACTTTTCATAAAAAATCTCGACTGTCAATTGTTTTAATCGGACGGCTCTTATCACTTTGCGGCCACAAGTCTTTGCCCCTTCATTTTCTCTCTCGAGCATTTCACAGATGTTTCTCCGTCGTCGATCCCTGTAGATAAACGGTCCCAATTAAAACTCCCCTCCGTTTCATTTTATCCCCGAACAATTCACCAATTTTTCTCTGTCGCTGATCTCTAAAGATCGATGATTTTGATTAAAATTTCCACACCAACTCATCGCCCTTCCCCTTGGATCCCAAATGTTTTATCAATCAATCTCAACTGATCAATCTAGATCAACAGCTCAGACTTAATATTTCCTCCTTTTCATCCAACCACCTCCCTATCAAACTCATCGAGCCATCTGCCACGATTAAACCTCACCTCCAAAGCAGCCTAACCTATATTTTCACCTGATTTTTCATAACTTTTTTGTATTTTTGCAGGTTATAAAGCTTTTTCACAATTTAAAAAAAGAAGAAGAAATGAAAGCCTAAGATGACGATCAGCAGGCATTATTCCATGAGGAAAAGTGAATCTACAGGGTTCAAATCTAAATTTTACCCATGTCTCATGAACATTGGTAACGTTATAAAAACCCTCTGCGTGCCTGCAAAGAAACAAAACACAGTAGACCTTAATCAGACAAAGAGTATCAGTGTTACAGCAAAAAATCAAAGCAGAGATGAAGAAATAAAGGTGTTTAACATAGTTTTGAGGGATTAAGGCACAAACTCAGTAAACCAAAGGCCTAATCCTGAGATAAAGATAGTATGAAGACCAGAAATGAAGATCAAAGCCTAAATAGGCCTAAAACACAGATCAAAGGCAAATTAATAGTGTTTTGAGAAACAAAAAAGAAATCTATCAGTTCAAAAGGCCTCTACTGCCACATCAAAGGCTAATTGAATCCTCTCTAGCTACCAAAAGCCACCTGTAGCCTCAAAGAAATCAATAAAAGGCATAGTTATTGCCTATTCACAAGATATTTTCCTAAAGACAGTTGAGTAGTTATTTCAACCAAAGAAACTTATTAAAAAATATCAGCAAAGTTATTACAAAGATAATAAAGAGCCCTAAAGTAAATCTTCTCGTCCATTAAGCCTAAAAAACCGAAAACAGAGTTATGAGATAGAGTAATAGATAAAATGAATTCCTGCCTTATGCCTTGCATGGTTTTCAAGGCTAGGAATTGCATTAAGTGTAGAATTAATAATACTTGAACCCTAGAAACTCTTCCACCTCCTCATTTCCTTATAAAATCTCCTTGAGGAGCACATTGTAAAGGGTTGGTTGCTGGACTTTGATGTAATAATTTTTTCTTGAAACTTTCTACATGAAAATAGTTTTCAGAGGCTCTTAAAGCTCTGTTTATGATCAAAGAAGTTAGGCTGCGAAGAGAAGATGTTGTTGTACTGAAACATTGGACTTGTAGTTTGTAACTAGATTGACATCAATATACAAGTTGGCTTTTGAGATCCTGGTCTATATCATTGGTGAAGTACCTCTTACTATTATTGTTTTCCTTTCGTGTATTCCATTTTGTTCATTTTTCTCTGATAAAGAACAACAAATATAGAGCTAAGATTTACTGTCAAAGGTACCCTCCTCTTACTAATAAGCTTTATCTTTATGTTTTCTTCCAATTGTGTATTTAAGAATGACTTAATTTAAGTGTAAACATTATCAAGGAATGTTGGTTTGTCCATGTCTTGATGTGAAAAACTTGAAAGGAAGTTCTTGAATGAAATTTTCATTACATACTAAGTAGAGTTAAACTAGAAAATTTTATGGTTTACCCTGTCTTCTAGTTCTTTCTCGAAAGGTTGTTTAGAAGGTTTCTCTAAGAGTATGCTAAAAGTAGACTTTGATTTTAATGTATCTTGCCTGATCTTAAGCTACACTTTGCTTTCTTATCTGTTTTCATCCCTTCTGAAAGTAGTCATGTGGATTACTAGATTTTTTGTCTAATAAATTAGCTTTAATACAAGCTTGTCCAAAGAAGTTTAAGGTTAGCCTTGTCTTTGTTTGGTTTCAAACAGTTGCTTTAAAAGGCTTTTCTTGTATGGAAAGTTGATAAATCCTTGTTGAAATTATTGGCTTTTTCCACTTTCTCAACACTTTTAATGTTCCATTCCATCATTTAATCTAAAAATATCTTTTGATATAGATGAATTTCCCCTTGGACCACTCTTGAAATTGTTGCACAATTAAACCCTTTTGTGACTCCATAGCCCAATGGTTTAAGTGCCATTTCATATCTATCCTATCAGTCAAACCTTGTTCTAATTATTCATACCTTCACCCCTTTGAAACTCTTTCATTTTTAGGACTTTCCACTCAGTCAAAAATCCTACCTGACCAACCAAAAACAAACAAAAAACCCTTGTTCTTAATAACTAGACTAATATCATACTAAAAGCCTTAAAGATAAATCAATCTTTGCACTTATAGAGAGATCCCTCTCTGGATTCAGGAGGGCTAGATTATAGAATCCCAAAGTGGTTCAAATGTTGTCTCTGCAGCTTTAGTATTGCCAATCTACTAAAATTATAGAGGCCTAACACTCTAAGCCCTATTCCTACTCTTTTCCCTTCCTCACGACTGATGTTGAGGGCACTTCTTCATCCTCAGACCCGATCTCCATTACTTCCTCAAATTCTGGGGCAGTAGGGGTCGAGGGCTTAGCTGGGTTGGTGGCTATCATCCTAGCTCAAAAAATGAATCCCAATTCTGTGTGGCTATTATCAGTATGGGGAGGTTCATCTGACATGAGAGGGACAGTGCAGAACCGAAAAATCTTATAGCTTAGGCTCGCACGAGAAAAAGAGGACAGGTGCAAGTTATGTAGGTGAGACAGAACCCTTGTTTGAGTTATCTGGATTTTTTTATAGCACCTGTGGGAATCCAATGGTGGGGTAAACTTGACTTGGAACTTACCATTGGGTAAGCGATAGAAAATCCTCAAAATCTGCCCCATTAAATGACAGCGGCCCGCTCCTTTTAACAGTAACTTTTTCTTTTTACCAGATGTTACTTTGCCAATGGCTAGTTTTCACACCTCCTGTGCTCTTGGCATTCTTGCCACACCTGGTTCAAATACCTATGCCCCTGCGCATCTTCCCCCAACATAGGCTTAAGCCCTGAGTACCTCAGACCCAAAGATATGTTTGATTGGTTTATGTCATCGCAACAGAACCGGGACGCCTTCATGGGAAATTCTTTCAAAGGTGCTATGATTACTGCGTATTTTCGGAAAAAAATTCTGTAATAACTTATGTGGCTAATAAGTGAGCATAGCCGCCCTGTTGTTGTGGGAGCTGGTGGAGATATAATATTCATATCCCCAAATTTTTCCAACATGGGGTGCGACTCAATGTTATCCGTTCGCAGCCTGAGTGGTCTAGTACCCATGTGAACCTTGTTCAATTCTGATCCAAGACCCTCTCGTGGATCATTCTTACCTTCTTTTGGGGCTAGGCTGCAATATTTGATCATTCTTGGGGTCCGCGGCTTCCAATTGGGTATTTTAGGTGCGACACAAGGTGCGATTCACCCCATGCTACAGTGTCAATATCCCGCAGAGCTGTGTCAAGCACCTCTATCCCAACTATTATCCCAAATGATCCCAGTAATTCATCCCTCAAAGCCTCCCAGTGGCGGGTGCATCGATGGAGCTCCACATTTAAGTACCATGCGGTGGGAAGTGGTTGTTGGGTGTGGAGCCTGATTATCTTGTTTACTTTGTATCACAGCATTGGACCCCTGTACCTTAAAAGGGGCAGAGATGCAGCCCGTAATTAATCACTGCCGTGGGGGGTCCAGGGGGTGTGGCAGCGCTTTTCGGAGCCCCCCCTGGCGGGGGGTTTTCGGGGGTAGTGCCCCCGAAGCTAAAAAACATATGTAAAATTGCCTTGTAAAAGTATAGTAATTTCTAGTCAATCTGGGTCGTTCATAGGTGGATGATCTGATGGTAGAAGTTATGTTTAGAATAGGGTTTTTTTCCCTAGAAGGCAACCCCTCGCTTTTATGAGGGTATTGTATTGCGGCTGTGTATTGTGTGTGTATTCTCGGAGCGAGAAATAGAGAGGGAGACTATGAGAGAGAACAGAGGATATTACAATAGATCTACTGTAGGTTTTGTCTCTTCATTTTGCTGGATAATAGAAAGGAAGGACTGGCTGTTCGGGGTGGACGTAGCCCAAACTGGGTGAACCACGTATATCTGTGTCTCTCTGGTTTTATGTGTTTTGTGTGCTTGTATTTTTCCGCATATTTTATGTGTTGCATTGCTCCATAATATATAATTTTCTAACAACTGGTATCAGAGCTGAAGGTCTATTTGGCTGATAAACTCGCAGGAAAGAAGGGTTCCTACTTCGAGTGGGAGCAATGGCGGAAGATGGTAAGTTTAGGGTCGAGAAATTTAACGGCCAAAACTTCCCACTATGGAAGATGCAGATGGAAGATTATCTGTATCAGAAAGATCTGTACCTACCATTGAGCAGAAAAACAAAGAAGTCGGCGGCCATGAAAGATGCAGAATGGAACATTCTCGATAGAAAGGCACTCAGAACAGTATGATTGTGCCTTGCGGCGTCAGTTGCCTTCAATATTTCGAAGGAAACAACAACAGAGGGTTTGATGCAGACGTTGGAAAAACTATATGAAAAACCCTCGGCCTCAAACAAGGTATTTCTTATGAAATGACTATTTAATATGAAGATGTTGGAAGGTGGATCTGTTGCAAACCATTTAAATGATTTTAATATAGTTACTAGTCAGTTAAGTTCTGTAGGGGTAAACTTTGATGATGAAGTTAGAGCTCTGTTATTTCTATGCTCATTTCCAGAAAGATGGAATGGTTTAGTTATGGCCATTAGTAACTCTGTCTCTGGATCTAGTACTTTAAAGTTTGATGATGTTGTCGGTGCTATCCTTAGCGAGGAAATGTGACGGAAAAGCTCTGGTGAGACATCAGGTAATGCTTTGAGTGCAGAGTCTAGGGGAAGGAGAATGGAAATAGGAAAGAGCTCGGGATATCACATTAAATCAAGAAAAGGCAGATCCAAGTCTAGATTGGGGATAGTGTGCTGGAAATGCAGAAAGAAAGGACACCTAAAGAAATATTGTAGATCTCGGAAGGGAAAAGAAGGAGATGCATAGCAAGAAAACAATCATGAAGCAAATGTGACAGGTGATGTGTTACACGATTCTTTGATTCTTTCTTTCGAAAATGTTACTGATTCTTGGGTTGTAGATTCAGGGGCTTCATTCCATGCCACACCTAATAAGAAATATTTTCATGACTATGTTCAAGGAGATTTTGGACAAGTTCGTTTGGGTGATGATAAACCTTGTAAAATTGTTGGAATGGGTAAAGTTCTTGTAAAAAAATAGAATGGAAACCAATGGCTACTAAAGGAGGTAAGGCATGTTCCAGATCTGAAGAAAAATATGATTTCAACAGGGCAGTTAGGCAGTGAAGGTTGTATGACAACTTTCACGGATAAAACTTGGAAGGTCACCAAAGGAGCCCTGGTAATAGAAAAAGGCGAAAAGGTTGGTACATTGTATTTATGTAATGGTATTTCTAAATCTGTTAATGCTTTAACTTCCAAAGGAGTAGATGCAGAATTATGGAATCATAGGCTCAGACACATGAGTGAGAAGGGGATGAATATTCTTTGCTCAAGAAATTTGTTGCCAGGTTTCAAGAATGTTGATTTTGATTTCTGTAAGAATTGCATTTATGGAAAATAGAAGAGAGTCAGATTTCTCAGAGTTGGGAAAGAAAAGAAGAGCGAAAAATTAGAGCTTGTGCATATAGATGTATGGGGACCTGCTCAGGTATCATCTCTCGGTGGCTCTTGTTATTATTTTACTTTTATTGATGATGCAACTAAAAAAACCTGGATTTATTGTATTTAGAATAAATATGATGTATTTGATACTTTCAAGAAATGGAAAGCTTTGGTTGAGATTGAGACAGGAAAGAAGTTGAAGTGTCTCAGATCAGACAATGGAGGTGAATATTGTAGCAAAGAGTTTGATAGGTATTGTTCAGAGCATGGAATTCGTAGAGAGATGACAGTTCCAAGAACACCACAAGAAAATGGTGTGTCAGAAAGGATGAATAGAACAATCATGGAGCATGCAAGGTGCATGAGATTGCATGCAGGATTGCCTTTACAATTTTTGGCAGATGCTGTAGATATTGCTGTTTATCTAATAAACAGAGGGCCTTCAAATTCCTTGGATGGTGGTATTCCAGAGGAAGAATGGACAGGTAAAAAGGTAAACTACTCTTTTTTAAAGCATTTTGGTTGTGAGGCTTTTGTCCATAATAATAAAGAAAATAGAACAAAGCTTGAGGCACAATCAAAGAAATGTACCTTTATTGGATATAGTGTTAATGATTTTGGTTATCGCTTATATGATTATGAAAATCACAAAATCATTATAAGCAGAGATGTATATTCAATGAAAAGGTCTTGTATAAGAATTAGTTGCAGGAAAAGAAACATGAAAAAGAAAGAAAGGAATACACGGTTCTTGATGAGATAATTGAAAAAGTAAAGGTGCCTGAAAATAATAATAATAAACAACCACAGTAGCAACAACCACCAAAATAGAAAAAGGCACCTCAAACACCTGAAAGTGGTGTTAGAAGATCTACCAGGATAAGTAGACCCCCTGAACGATACTCTCCTTCATTATATTATTTATTGTTGACTGATTTTGGTGAACCCGAATGTTATGAAGAAGCAATGCAGGTTGAAAGCAGGAAGAAGTGGGAGCTAGCCATGGAAGAAGAGATGGACTCCTTAATGCATAACCAGACTTGGGACTTAGTAAGGTTTCCTGCAGGTAAAACTACATTGCAGAATAAATGGGTTTACAGGCTGAAGGAAGAAGATGGAGGAAAACAGAGGTACAAAGCTAGACTTGTGGTGAAGGGGTTTGCACAGAAGAAAGGTATTGATTTTGATGAAATATTTTCTCCTGTTGTTAAAATGAATTCAATTAGAACTATTTTAAGTCTTGTAGCAGCGGAAGATTTACATCTTGAACAGTTAGATGTAAAGACAACATTTCTCCATGGAGATTTGGAGGAAGAGATCTATATGGAGCAACCAGAAGGATATGAGGTCAAAGGAAAAGAAACATTGGTGTGCAGGTTAAATAAGAGCTTGTATGGCTTAAAACAGGCTCCAAGGCAGTGGTATCTAAAATTTGACAAGTTTATGCTTGAACAAGGTTATACTAGATGTCACTCTGGTCATTGTGTTTATCTAAAAAGGAAAAATGATGGCAGATATATTATATTGTTATTGTATGTAGATGACATGCTTGTTGTAGGGTCTAACATGCAGGAAATAAATGTGCTCAAAAGAAAATTGGCAAATTCATTTGCAATGAAGGATTTGGGAGCTGCAAAACAAATCCTTGGTATGAGGATAACTAGAGATAGGAAAAATCGCAAATTAACGCTGTCTCAGAATGAGTACATAGAAAAGGTGTTGAAAATATTTAATATGCAGAATGAAAAACTAGTTAGTACACCTTTTGCTAGCCATTTCAAACTTAGTAAGGAGATGTGCCCCAAGACCCAAGAAGAAATGGACTATATGTCTAAATTTCCATATGCATCAGCAATTGGAAGCTTAATGTATGCAATGGTTTGCACAAGGCCTGATATTGCACATGCAGTGGGATTTGTAAGCAGGTACATGAATAAACCAGGAAAAGAACATTGGATGGCAGTAAAATGGATTCTCAAATATTTGAGAGGTACCACAAATCAAGCATTATGCTTTGGTTGTTCAAACATTGTTCTACAGGGATATGTTAATGAAGATATGGCAGGTGACAAAGATAACAGGAGGAGCACTACAGGATATGTATTTACTGTAGGTGGAACAACTCTCAGTTGGGTTTCAAAAATCCAAAGTGTTGTTGCACTTTCAACAACAGAAGCTGAGTATGTTGCTGCTACAGAGGCTAGTAAAGAAATAATTTGGTTACAAAGGTTTATGGATGAATTGGGTAAGAAGCATGATATGGGCACGTTATAAGGTGATAGCCAAAGTGCCATTCATCTTGCAAAGAACTTAGCATTTCATTCTAGGACTAAACACATACATCTCAAGTACCATTTCATACTGTCAGTATTGGAAGATGGAGAGTTGAAGCTGGAAAAGATACACACTAGCCAGAATCCTGCAGATATGCTAACAAAATTTGTAACCAGGGAGAAACTGAGAATGTGCTCAGTTTCAATTGGTCTTCAAGGATGATGATGAAGATGAGGAATATCCAGGTCCAAAGAGGAGTCATTTTACAGCGAATGAAGCAGCGGTGGAGTTGCTACAATCAGTCTCCAAGTGGGAGATTGTTGGGTGTGGAGCCTAATAATCTTGTTTACTTTGTATCATAGCATTGGACCCCTGTACCTTAAAAGGGGTGGCAACGCTGCCAATAATTAATCATTACCGTGGGGGGTCCAGGGGGGGTGGCAGTGCTTTTCGGAGCCCCCCCCTGGCGGGGGGTTTTGGGGGCAGCACCCCCCAAGCTAAAAAACAGATGTAAAATTTCCTTGCAAAAGTATAGTAATTTCTAGTCAATCTAGGCCATTCATAGGTGGATGATCTGATGGTAGAAGTTATGTTTAGAATAGGGTTTTTTGCCCTAGAAGGCAACCCCTCACTTTTATGAGGGTATTGTATTGCGGTTGTGTATTGTGTGTGTATTCTTGGAGTGAGAAATAGAGAGGGAGACTGTGAGAGAGAATAGAGGATATTACAACGGATCTGTTGTAGGTTTTGTCTCTTCATTTTGCTGGATAATAGAAAGGAAGGACTGGTTGTTCAGGGTGGACGTAGCCCAAACTCGGTGAACCACGTATATATGTGTCTCTCTGGTTTTATGTTTTTTGTGTGCTTGTATTTTTCCACATATTTTATGTGTTGCATTGCTCCATAATATATAATTTTCTACCAGTGGTCCCAGGGCATGGATAAGTAGATGAACCCAATCCTGGGCAGTTCTATCGGACCATTTTTTTACCCATGCGAACAAATATTCTCGTGGATCTTCAGATCCAAGGAACATTATGATTTGTACGTCAGCTGGGGCCTCAAATCATAGGATCATCATATTCCAACACTCTTCCCAATCCTGGAACACCTCCTCATGTGTTACCTACCATTGCATAGGTGATCTATGCATGGCCATCTTACAGGCCCATAGCCGTCGTTGTTGGGGAACCTCGACTTCGAATGCCCGCAAAAAATCCCTAACATTACCAGAACCATCGAAATAAGGTAGATCTCTTAGCTCTGAGGAGATGCAATGGAAGTTCTTTGTGATCCAAAGACATCTTAGTGCAGAAACATCATGTAGCCTGTTTTGCCAATTCTCCATCTCCCCATCAGAGTCGAAGAAACATTCACTGTCCTTTTCCCAGCAGAGTACCCCCTCTGCTGCGAGGTTGATTCAGTCTTCATCTATCGTAGTCAAATTATAGATGTGATCTACATCCTATTCGTCACGCACTACTTCTATGTATTTTTCACCCTCCACCGGATCTAATGGTACTATTACCCTTGTACCATTATTTTCGAATACCATGCTTCTCTTCTTTAAGTTAATGATACCTCCCATATCAATGGCCCAATCCAAGCCTAGGAGCACAGGGTAGGGGTCTGCATCTTCAACAATCTAAATTAGTTGAAAGTCAGCCCAAACCTTAACCCCTGCGATATCCATCACAATCTTTGGTAGTCTTCCTAATGGAATGATCTTCTATTGATTGGCCATACACAACTGGATAGTGGACCATTCCAACTTAGGCTCCCCCATTCATTGCCAAGTCTGTTTAGGTAATACATTCGCATACAATCCTAAGTCTGAAATAACATGATCCATCTCATAATTATCGATCTGCACAATCAACCACATCTCCCTAGCGGTGCGTTTCTTATACCTATAGAGTTTATGTACGTCCTTGACTTTCGGAGGGAGGATAGGTCGTGTTGAACAGCTATTTATCAACACCTGAAGGTTTTCCATAGCCCTCGGGTTGCGCAACAACTTCATACATGCTTGTAAAAAGGGTTTGAACTCCTCATCTGCCTTGAGGTCTTCAGGCGGCTACAAAGTAGATGCCTTTGCCTCAGCAAAGTCCTTGCGAGCTATGATAAATGTTTCTTTCTCTTTTTTTAGCTCCAACCCTTCCTGTTTGCTAACTACTAGCCGGATTAGAGGCTCGGTTGTAGTTTTCTCCCCAGGCCCTCTGGTGGCCATCCCACTGCGTGTTATGACCTTCACTCTTGGGTCTTTGTCTCGTAGTTCGGCCTTAACCCTTTGCACATTCTGCGTAGGTGTCAGTTACTTTGCCTACATCTTCACTATCAAGACTGGACAGTCTTCAATCGCATGGTCCAGCTACCTGCAATATTGGTAGGACTGTCTTGTAGGGTTTGGATAGTCCCTAGCAAAGTGCCCTACCTCTCCACAGTTATAACATATGAGTTTCCCTCATCCTCGACCTGCGCTCCCACCTCTTCCGCCTCCGTTGCCCCTTGCTGGGGAGCCTCCTGTGCTCGAAAGGGATCTGGGTGAGGATGGATCCGACTGCACTTTATAAATATTCCCTCGATCAATCATCAAATCATACGTCTGACAATTATGTTCATCATGTCCTACCGAGCTACAGAACCTGCACCATTGCTGTTTTACTTTTGGGACATATGCAGCAAGGCAGGGATAGTGGCTTGTGTCGTGCAACCTAGCAACGCGGCAATCATCACACCATAGTGCCGGCCCACTTGGTCCTACCACTTCCCTAGGGCGCAGTGGACTAGGTCCCCCGGCCTACATGTAGTCCATTAACAACGGGCAGTTATCCTTGGTGTGACCATTCGTTCTACAACATATGCACCATCTTTATATGCTAGCCTCTGCGCCTTGCTCCTTTCGCAGGTTCTAGATGTCCATGTGCATTGCCTCCAGTTGTCCTTAGATCTATTGGATGCCTAGTTGGGTATCGTCTTTGGGCGTAGATTCTAAATTCATAGCGACCTCAAGGGATTTTTTTGGAGATTCGAAAGTTTGGTGACCCATAGGTACACATATATGAGGCATCAACATAGCAATGAACCACTCCGTGTGCTGTCTGTGATTGTACTGAAATCCTCCTTTCTTGATCACCTTCTTTAGCCATTGATCAGCCTCCCATACCGATTCAGAAGGCCCTTGCTTGAAATCCTTTAGATCGACCACTATTTGAGAGTAGGACTTAGGCTTCTTGAACTGTTTTTTTAAGGCGTTCTTGATCTCTTCGATGGTTGAGTTTGCATGTTGTCCGATGTATCCCATGTACCAATCTAAAGCTCTTCCTTCGAAGGCAAGGGACAACTGTGCCCTCTTCACCACGTCACTAGCTACATTCTGTGCAGTCCATACTGATTCTGTGACAAACCAGAACGGCTCCATCTTCTCATCTCCCACACCCTTAAAGGTAGGCAATTTCATGTGCGCAGTCATGTCATCTTCTATTGGTGGAGGTGTAGGTGAATTCTTACCCCTACGATGGTTTGAAAGTGGTGTGGCTGGAGAACTTTGTGCAGCTGCTTCTCTTACCGGGCTATAGACAGATCAACCTCCTAGGTTGGTCTGATAGTATTTGCTGCTTCGCGTCGTACTTCTGTCTGGATCAGCGGTCATCCACTCAGTGTGGCTACACATAATACTTTTTTCACACAGTAATATCTTAATCAGCAATGGTAAAGTCTTCAGAAACTTACCCCTAAATCCTTTGAAGAATCTTCGCTCTGCTGTGGAGTAGGAGACGAATTGATCGATGGTGAATTCCATCACAAATCCTCATAGCACGCTATCCACCCGGTGATCTACGGTGCGAGTGATGGTGTTATCAGCCTTCTATAACTGTTGGATTAATTCTGGGGTCCACTGTGTGACCCGCTCGTCCTTCCAACACTTATGAAATTTGACCAACCTTGCAAGCCTCTCCTGGATCTCGATCACAATGGTTACGAAAAAGATTTCGTAGATCTCTGTGAAAATATACCTAATTTTACACTTTTTGGTGGTCGACTTCTTACTATGGTTTTATTTTACTGCTAATTCCTGAACTTTCCATTCAAACCATTCATCAATTTATTTTCTTTTAGGTTTCCAGTATGGCCTCGGAATTACCTGATCCCTCTCTCAAAATGTTTGGAGGTGAAGGTTTGCCAAAAAACCCCTATATTACTGGCCATTTTGGAAGTGACCTACTTGTGCAGGCCAAAGTCTCACTCGAAGTAGTATGGGAGGGTGCTAGAACCAGGTTTCCGCACCCTGAGAGAGGGCAGGTAAGTCAGGTAGAGCAGCATTCGAATTCACAATTATCAGATCACATATTACAGAACCCATATCTATCAGTCCCTTCGCAGCCACGTGCGCAATACCATGCAACGAATAATAGATATAGGACAACAAGCAACTATCACAACTATAAAGTCTAATAAATAGATTCAGATCAAGGGTCTATACAGCATAAGTACTTAACACAGTTACTTGCGGAGCTCAGTATAGAATTATACATACCATAACAAATCTAGATCGCAGTATAAACAAATAACACAAGTATTTTCGTAGCTTAAATCAATGACATAGAGCATACATAATCAGATATCATAGATCCACTAGATTCAGAGATTTCAATAGCCTTTCGCATTCATTAATCCTTTAGATCCTTTTACAATACCCAAAACCCAAGCTGCACACACAGCAACAGGGTCCACACACAGCAGGATTGAAGTTCTCCGCACACACAGCCAATAGGAGTCCTTTCACAAAAAACCCAAAATAAATCTACTAAATCATAATTCGCACCAATCATCGTTCAAGTTTGTCTTACAACTCAAAAAGGTTCAAATAATTATACTATTTTAGCCTACGCATCCAATGGTCTGCAAACCATAGTTTTCAGACTCTTGGTCTACCCTTGACCCACTTACAATGCATTAGGGGCTTTGACCCACCCCAAAACTCCTGCGTTAGACTAAATATAATAAAAAATATGCAAAATGGACCAGTTTCGTAGCTCTTGCAGGAGACCCTGTTCCAATAGCATGCTTAAATTTCTACTTGTTCAGGTCAAGATGGAGTGCAAGACCCTTGGTTTTGTCTCATAAAATCCAGGCTGCAAGACGAGTTGGTTTATCATGACTATATCTGTGACTCTTCTGATTGGATGGTTGTGACCATATCTGAGTCTATTTGTTGATCCTTCTTTCGGGATGGCTGCGTGCATACCTCAGATCCTTTTGTTATATGTACTCTATTATGGATGGTTGCACCCATACCATATATTCATGTATCAGAGATATCAGTTGTTCTTGTTCTTGGAGGTCTTCCGATGATAGAGTTTGGTTTGAGCAAGTTATCATAAAGAATTTCACTCCTCCCTCTTTCTCTGACCTCATGATTTAGGGGGCATCTGTTACACAGTATTTTGTCACCGTCCCTGAAATCCCCATCTCGAATATTGGAGGACCATTTCAGTGACTTATGTGTATTGTCATACCTTGCAAAAAGTGTCATTGCATCCCTTGGCATGTCAAGAACATTTCCTTTGTTAATCATTCCTGGAGAAGGCTCTAAAAAAAGCATGATTTTTGGTCGGCGTTGGTAGGCAGTTATACCCTCGCGCCCATAGAGAAATTAACACTAGGCCTTGCGCCCATTGGTGCTCTGTCTCAGTGGACTACCTGCATTAAGCTATTTTTGGGAATTTTTTGAAAATAGAAACGAAGTTTCCATGTCGAACCACTTCATGAGAGGAGTCATCATGGTTTGTTCGACTGAATAACGTCGAATTCCTTCCTTTGGCTTCTTGTTTCCTATAATTGAGCAACTCCTCAAAGAATAAGGCCTCCCTTCCACCTTATGAGGGATCCCAAACCACCTCCTCCTCTCCTATAAATACTTCCTTCTCACATAGTTTTAGCTAGCTGAACAATCCTTACTATAGATGGTGTGAATAATAAGGAAAAGAGGAATACAATGTCAAGAGAGATTTTAGGCCCATTGCCTCACCAAGTTCGATCCCCGATGAATGCTTGAGACACGTTTGACTGAACCTGTCGAAGGAGGCTGCAATGTCAAGGCTTTAAGGTTGTAAACTTCTTTTCTCTATCATTAATACATGACTAGTTTTTTGGTTCCAATTTTGTGTTCAATAATATGCAAAATGTTTGATTATACTTTACCAATAGAATAGTTGTGAATGAAAGTATGTTGTTGTATGCTGTCACTGTTCACTTGATCCTTGTGTAGGTACAAAAATGTTATCACTGAAAGACCACAACATGTGAAGCAAAGATCGGCGGATCACTGCTACAAATGACAACAAAAGTGTTGGACCAAGTTAGGTCATATATCCCAACTCGTTTCCATTTATAACCTAGGAGTCTGAAAGTCTAGCTTGTTCCCTTATTGCTAGACCCACCCTAGGGCTAGAGGGATCGCCTCTATCCGCAGAGGGGATTTATCGGCTCAACATCAAGTTTAAAACCTAGTAAGACTTCAAATGGAGTTTTAAATTCAAGACTCTTTGTTGGACTCCTATTTTTAAAATACACTACAGTATTTATCACTTCAGCCCAAAATCCATTAGATATATTCTTAGCTTTTAGCATGCTGCGAGAACACTCCACTAGGTTTCTATTTTTATTCTCTGCAACCACGTTCTGCTGAGGAGTGTGGGGTATTGTAAACTACTACAGTATTCCATGGCCTTTGCAATATTTGTTAA
Organism: Pinus albicaulis; assembly: GCA_034641835.2. NCBI lineage: Eukaryota > Viridiplantae > Streptophyta > Pinopsida > Pinales > Pinaceae > Pinus > Pinus albicaulis. The sequence goes on from CM076571.1 coordinate 238,943,591, forward strand.
AATCAACCTTCCTATATTCTCCCCCTTGATCTGAGCACAAAATATTGATGAATTTTCCTTTCTACTTCTCAATCATGCTTCTGAATTGTTTGAAGTATTCAAAAGTATAACTCTTTTTGCTGAGAAAAGATACCCACGTGAATCTTGTATAGTCATCCACAAATAATAATAAATAATAAGCACCTCCCAATGACGTTGACTGCATTGGTCCACATAAATCAGTGTGGACTAACTCTAGTATATCTCCATGTTTTTTATTTACATTAATAGGAAATTCATCTATGTGCATCTTCCCAAGATCACTTGCTTCACAGTCAACATGAATATGCATTAAATCAGAAAGAATGTTGACCATACCTCTTTTTTGAAGTAGAAAAAAATCATTGAAATTAATATGGCCAAATATATGATGTCATAAATCTTCTGAAGACATACCTGATGATGTCAAAGCTTGATGTGGTGCACTTCTCACATTCAGCTTGTAAAGACTGCCCACACAAATCCCTATTGTAATTGTATTCATACAATCCATCAAATCCTTAACAACACAATATGATTTAAAAAATTCTACCTTAAGGTTCTGATCTGTTATCATTGAAACATAAATCATATTCTTATTAATTCCCGATGCATACATCACATTTTGAATGTGCCTAATATTTCCATCAGGAAGTATTATAGGAACATTACCATATCCTTTTATTGTGTACCCTCTGTCGCCACCAAGGTATATTTTTTCTCCATTGCTGGTTTATTTGAAGTCTTCAATCCATTGTATTTTAACTGTCATGTGGGTGGACACTCCTGAATCCACATACCACGGATCAGCTTCATCATTCTGATAAGAATCAACCATAAATAGTCTAAGATCCCGGTTATGGTCATCATCAACAAAGAGTCCCGCATGTCTCTTATATCTCTACTGACCTTCATCAAATTTCTTCTTTCGACAGTGTTTAGTCATATGGCCAATTTTACCACAATAGAAACATTTTAATACTGAATCATTCCTGTTTGATGACATATCTTGAGATGGATTCAACCCTTTTTCTGGTGTACCTACAACTCTCTATCCTCCATTTTTCTTCCCTCTGAAGGGCTTCTTCTTCGCCATTAAAGAAATATATGAATTTTGGGGTTTCACGATCATTCGACTTTCCTCCTCTTGTATTAAAATCCCTGTCAATTCCTCAAATTTGGGGGCTTTCTCTCTCAGATTCAATCCTGTGATAAACATATGATAGTCGTCAGTCATACCATTCATAGTAATTATTATCAGATCAATATTACTTACTACCTCTCCTATGTCGCCAAGCTTGTCTTTGAGGTCCTTGATGCGAGAGGTGAACACAACTACTGTTTCATTCTCCTCCATTTTGATGGAGAGAATATTTCTTTTCAGGAACAATAGGCAGTTTGTATTTCTGACTTCGTACAGATCCTTAAGGGTTTTCCAAATTTCATTTGTTGATTTACAATCTCTGATGGGAGGGATAATGCAGTCTTTGACTGCCTTTTTCAACATCATTTTCGACTTGTTCTCCCTCTTCTCCCAATCCTCTATTGTTGCAGTTATTGCACTTCTTACTACTATATTTTTCACTTCATCACTTTTCATGATCCCCCATGCACCATGTTAGACTCCTATATTTTTACAGTATCACAAGATCACTACCTATTCCTTATATTTTCATGCTGAAAATAATATTCCATGACTATCATTTATTTTCAGAAAGGAAAGGAGGTCCTGGGTGACAAAGGGGTCAAATAAGTCCATCTACCATTTGACTGAGTTAAAAGAGATTTTTTTTTTTGATTAAGGGTGATGGAAAGCCAAATATCACTGTCTTCATTATTTTTCATTTACCCTCTCCATTACCTTTCATTTCACTTTTTCTAACACTCCCATGCTCTAAAATCCCATTTTAAACCCTAACCCTCTCAATTTAAGCTTTTCCCCTTCTTAAACCCCTTTCCCTAGCTAAAACCCCATTCCCATTCCTAATATCCTTTCCCCTGCAATCGCTCCCCTTATTTCATTAAAAAAAATGTAAAAACCACTTTTACATTGTTTTTTAAATAAATTTAACCTATCGGGCCCCAAATTTTAATAAGCCCCATTTGTTAAAAAACTGACCCCTGCTACATTAAAACCCCAACTCACACTTATATTAAATGCCTTCCTTTTAAACCTTTTTACCCCGATTTCTCATTTCATTTATCCCCTCGCTGCATTTGACCCTGGCCCCACCTTATTTTTTAATCCCCCCGTCTTCGTTCAAACCTCGACCCCACCATTCAAACCGACCCGTATTCTATCCTTCACCTGACCACCGTCAGATCTCGATCACCTAATCCGACGGTCCCCAAACCTATTCTCGCCCACAACTACCTGTTGTTTACAACCTTCGGGGGGTTGTGAAATGGGCATTTTTGCAACCCTCCGATCCGCCACGCTTTGTCGTATCCCCTCAAACTAAACTTCATAACCACTTATGCACCATGCAATAAACTGCAAATTGCCTCATCTCATATAATAAAACCACTTTCCCACTGTGCCTATGTGAAAAACCTATTTTCCCTACGCTATGCGGTAAACCACCATTGCTCGCTTCCCTGCAGAGTCTCTTTTTATTAATAATTTTTTTGATTTTTGTAGGTGATCTGCATATCAGAATACGGGGTACACAAATTTGCGGTCCTAGTTCCAATGAGTTGTTCAAATCCATACTCTCTAGGTTTCAATTTAAAGTTTTTATTCACCAGATGATTATGAGCGGAAGAATAAAAAAAGTAGGAAAAGAAGAAGATAGGGTAAATATGAAGGCAGGTTAAAAATGAAAGACAGAGTTAAAGAACAAAGTTAAGGAAAATACAGTGAAAGGTAAAAGATTCACTGTGATAGTGAAAGGTAAAAGAGGTAAACAGAGTAGTCAAGGGTAAAGGTGAAAAAATATAAAAGGCAGAGAAATAGGTAAAAGAATAATTTACAGCATAAAGAGATATACAGATAAAGACAGGTTAAAATTAAAAGACAAATCAGAGAACTAATCGACGAGGAAGACAAAGCCAAATGTCAAGATCACTCAGCATTGACCTCTTCTCAACCACATTGGCAACCTCTAGTTTAATTTTGGTTTAATGAAAGATACCATAGTTAATATTACAGTCAGAGATATTTTAGCATCAATTCAGAAGTTATTATAAAAGTTAATTTTGCAAGCAGTTAGTCAAAGATATTTTAAAGTTAGCTCAAGGAGTTAATTTGAAAGTTATTATTATAGTAGGTCTGTCAGAGATATTTTTGGCTTGGGCCTTGCATGGTCTCAATTGTCAGAACTTCATTTACTCTGTAGTAAATAAATTTTTTCACCCTATATTAGGGCAACCTCATTAGTTGTAGTTAAATACTGCATGTATTTTCATTATCAATGTTGGTTGGTTAGTTGGACTTTGTTTGGACTCTGAGTTGAAAAAATCATTGTATTGGAGCACTGTAACTACTTTTGAGCTGGACATCAGTAATACAAGAACTTTCACAGGGTCCTTGAGCTATGTTAATGGTGATGGTATCCCGTTTATGTCAATTTTTTCCCTTTGTTTTCCATACTATACATCAATTTATCTGATAGAAAAACATAAATTTTAGATTAAGATATGTTTCTTGAGCATATTAACTCTGTGTGTTATTGTTATCTTAATGTTTTCCTCTAAAAGTATAACTAAATAATTCTTAAATTCTCTTTAGTATTATTGGACTGTTGTCTTAAGGTTCTCTTTGTGAAGTATAGCTAAGGAATTCTTAAATGTTCTTTAGTTTTACCAAAATGTTATCTTAAGGTTTTCTCTAAAGTTTAGTTAAAGAATTATTAACTGCTCTTTAATTTCACTGAATTTTTATCTTAAATGTTTTCCTCTAAAGACCTGAATGTAGAATTTAGAGACTGTCTGCTTTGCATTTATGTTGAAGTATAGTTAAATAATTCTTAACTTCTTCTTAGCTTTACTAAACTCAATACCATCTCATATTCATACTGCCACTATGATCCATTTTGCATAGTTAGCTTGCCATGTGAGAAGCCTTGAAAATTTGATGTACAACTCAACCCTGAATGACTCCATATCCCAGTGGATTAAGCTTCCCACATTTCTATCTTTCCAACCAAACAAACAATTAAACAAACAACCCAATATTTATAACTAACCTAAAATTGAAAAATATAATCATAAAGCTAAATCAGTTAATCATAAATACAGAGAGAGCCCTCTCTGAGCTCAGGAAGGCTAGGTCCCGGACTCCAAAGTGATTTGATGTTGTTCTCTGCTACTTGTTCTTGCCAATATTACAAATTACAGGGAGCTAACATAATGGCAACCATACTAGGGAATTATTGAGAAAACCTAATATTATCAAAACTCAAATAAAAACCTAGTCAAAATACTGTGTGAATTAAGTATTTTTTCACATATTGGTTTTCTTTTCAGCTATTATAAAAATTTCAATGTCTCTGCACCTTGGGTCTAAATTCTAGCTTCTAAAACAATCTATACCAGATCCCATCCTGACCCAAACCCTCTTGCAATAGTTGAAAATCCAGAGAAAATCATAAGGAAAACTCCTAGATCTGAGAGTGCAACTGTTAGCAATCCTATTCACAAGGCAATTTCCTTACCTGAAAACCTTAATAACTTGCAGGATATGATATTCGACTCACACTTTGAACAAAGCTTGTTCAGCACTAAATCCCTGTTACATGCTATTTTTTCACCATGATATTTGACTATCTTTATAGCTCTATCACTACCTATATTGTGCTCCCTTAGAATTCAAAAACCTTAATGTTCCTAAACCAAGTCTTGGAATTGGAGAAAAGATTATTAAAACCCTTAAAAGTATAATTTCACATTTTTCCTATCCCTTTCCTACAGATCCACGGATAGTTGTTCTATAGCCCATGGAAACTCCTGCACGTTCTTCTTATAAAACCTATGGACCCCCATAAAAGTCAATTTAAAGGAAAAAGTTCTAGAAGCCCAACTAGTCAAACATTCTCCCAACTGGAAGCTTCTAGAGGCATCATCAATTTGAGATTTATCCCTCCACTCATGGAGCTTTATCCCTTCACTCATGGAGCTTATCCCTTGCTCTATGGATCTCAAATACCTTCATGAAAGGAATCCATCCCTCTCTTCATGGAACTAAAACTACCTCCATTTCCCTATTTATTGAGCTCAAGTTTTAGTCTCAAGGGTAGATTGGAGATGGTAGATTGTGAAAGATAGACTATATCTAATTGTTGGAGAAATTCTTAAGAGAGCATACTCTTTGTATCAGTTACCTTTGACATGAGAATGATCACAAACTCATGCTCATAACTCTATACTCAGAGAGAGAAGCTTGTCAAACTAAAGGAGGAACAGTTCTTCAGGACCCTGGAAGAACCCATATGACATCAAAGTGACTGGTTGTAAGGTTACTTCTTTTGATACAAGTTAATACAAATGGATTTCACTTTCTCATTGAATCTTTTATGTATCTATTTGAGTAATTCAATTCTTAGACTCCTTGATAACTAAGATAGACTAGATTTTTCTCAATTATTATATCTTGCCGGTGCTTTTAATCCTTTTGTCTATCTTTGATTGCAGGTTCTACATATTGAAGAAACCTCATTGGAATGACCGACTGGATAAAATATTACGACAAGCATTGGAATTTAGGTAGGGGCACTTCCTCGTACTTTTTTATTAATAATTCTGAATCGCAAATGGTCTAGAGAAAATGATTTTCAATTGGTTGTTTGTTTCTATATATTCATAGAATACTAGGGAGATTGTTCTTGTCCACAAGAAGGATTTATCCGCATAACAAAATGGCGACTCCACTGGGGAATAGAACTTAGTTTTCCTTTTTATTTTCAGTCTGAATTTTGAGAGTTTTCTGGTTTTTACTTATCTAAGACTGGGTTGGGTAGATAACTTTTAAGAATCCCTGAAAATAAAATTTGAATTTTTTTTTTTTGTGTTTTTCCTTCCCTCCGCGGTTTTCATTTGAAAATAGTGTGGTAGTCTCCGAAGTTTTTAGTTCAGAATAGTGCGATACCACTCTGTTCTCCTTAGAACCTTCCGACCTTTGGAAAATTTTAGAAACAATTAAAATTCTCTTTTTAGGGGCCAGATTACCTAATTCTTTGTGTTGGCTCGATCTATATTAGTTGTAAAATCTTGTTAGCTTGTTTACAATCTCATTCAGTCTTTGTTAAGTTAATTGGGTGTTTTGAATATTCTTTTTTGATAAATTCTTATTTTATTTCCTTTGGTCATTACTTCAAATTTTGTCTCAGTCTCTTAACAATTTTTCATCTTTTTTCTTTTGTTTTTGCTAAATTGTGTCTGAGTGTTAATCCCCTTTGATTGTTTTTTACTTTTGACCTTTGAAATTCTCACCCAATTTTCTTGACTTGCACTTGATTGGTTCCTTAGATTACATTAGTGAAGGAAAATAGTCTTGTTCTTCTTTCGTTTATTTGAAATCATATTGTGTTTGAGAATTTTCTTGCATAGATTACATTTGCATAGTTAGAATTCTCATTTTCAGAATATGAATGAAAATGTGCATAGATTACATTTGCATAGTTTTCAAGTGAATTGTGCATAGATTACAATTGCATAGTTTACATTATGGAAAAAAACAATCGTAGATTTAGATCAGTTTCTTTGATTTGAATTTAAATGTTTTTATGCATGTTTTAAATACATAAAAAATAAAATTGGAATTGATTAGCATTAGTTTTTCTTGCTGAAATTAGTGCATTAGAGAATTTGTTATATTTTCTCTTATTTATCATTTTTTTCATTGTTGGAAGTGAATGAAAACTCTATCCTTACATTAATTAGGATTCATCAAATTGAAAAGATTACATTATCATATTCGATTGCATTCAGTTTTGGGTCAGGTCATAACACCATTGGTTTCATATCCATTTACCCTTTGAGTAAATAACAACCAAATAACACAATGCTTAATTAAAATTCATCTAGAAATTTTTGCATTTTCTAGGGCTCTTTCCACCAATCTGGTTCAGGATTAGTGCTTTGGAATAGCGAGTAGTTAACTTTCCAAAGAAACTAAAAAAAAAATAGTATCTTGCGGTAAGGAAAATTTCCAATTGTTGCAATTGTGATCTGGGAAGCTCTTCTTAAAAGGGTCAAGCACGATATCATGTCAGAACCAGTGAGGTAATCATACTTATCTCATTGGGAAAGATAGCAGATGTGCATGTATTAAAAACGACAAACCTCGGATAGACCATTGTTGAGGAGCCTAGGGTCACTTGTTGGTAAACCTTGGATTATATCAAGGAGCCTTCAAGGGGATTGAGCTTGTTACTCTGCCCTTGCGTGTATATCGGATTGTAGAATGTTCCCCCAGGTATAATTGTCTCAGTTGGTGACCTTAGTGGCCATCATCTTTAGGATTTTTCCCAAGGTGACGGTGGAGGGAAGGTCCCACTATACCTGGAGCAGACATTGAATAGACTCACTTGGACATTCCGGAGGGTGCACTTCACTTCGAGATGGCATAGTGGAGGTACTTTCACTGGTTTGTTTCATTAAGTAGGTTGTTAGGGTAACTGTTCTGACCGCTCGGTTTTCACATTGATCTCTACGACGTTGGATTTCATCACCAACTAGTGATTTCATTGTGAAAACAAACTGTTTATGTGTGGTTTGACTCCTAGATTTGATAGTGTGTGTTTATTTGTTTGTTTTTAATTTTTAGAAGCCATAGGTGTGGATTGTGAATTTGAATTGCTAATATTTTTAAAATTGTTAATAAAATTCACTGAAGTTGAATATAATGGAAATTCATTAGGGGAATTTTCAAGTCTAAAATGGGCCTCCTAAGAAAATTGTACAACCAAAATAATATTTATAAGAACCAATAGGATTCAAGATGATGATTTCAACCATGGGGGATGATTCACCATTTTTGGAGTAAAAAAGTTAAAAGAATAAAAAATAATAAAATAATAAAACTACTTTTTCAACTCGTATTTTCAATTTATCTCCCTAAATTTTTACTCAAATTTCAAGCGAAAGTACTCTTTGGATGCAAAATTTAATTTCCCATCCAAGGAGTACCCATGTTGCATACTTTTGATGGACCCTTCTACACGAAAAAATAGAAATACATGAAAAAACGTGATTGCAATTATGTTTTTCATGTATTTCTCATTTTTTGTGTGTCAGGGTCCATTGAAAGTATGCAACATGGGTATTCCTTTGATGAGAAATCAAATTATGCATCTAATGAGTGTTTCTGCTCAAAATTTGAGTTAAAACTTAGGGAGATAAGTTGAAAAATACGAGTCGAAAAAATAGATTAATTATTTTATTCCTTTTTCCCTCTAAAATTTGATGATGTAATCTAATATTATTTTATTATTTCCACTATTATTTTATAATTTCCTTAGGACGCCCATTTTAGACCTCAAAATTCCCGTAATGGTTCCGGAATTTACCAACCAAGGAACCCCCCTTAATGAGAATCCTAATACTTTTCCTTGCTTTGAAATTTTGGCCCTCCTTATATGGCTACATTGTCATACCTGGATTTACCATAGGTTTACCATTATGCTTATTTTCAACTTTGTTGGCCTCGAATACTCAAATTGTTCCACCTCAATTGTATGATTCACCTCAAAAAAGTTCACCATCTCAACATCACCAACCTCATGTTGACCCTTTACCTTCTTCGCCCAACATGTCTTCCTCAATTTATTCTTCTTTGCTTGGTAAAAGCCTTGACACTAGTAACTAGGTGGCTAAGAAGAAGAAGAAAGGGAAGAAGAAGAAGAAGCAATGTAAGAAATAAATCAACCAACCAACCATGGTTGTAAGTGTTAGTAGTGTTGAGGAAACCTCCAACATGCATTGTAAACCAAAATACCCATGCAAGATTTGTAAGGGTGACCAATTCCTTATCAATTGTCCTAGTATTCCTAAGGTTTTGGAAGTATGGTAAGAAAAATCCCATCAAGTTATTGTTGATCCACCAACTGGTGATTGTCAGGTTCCTGGGAAAAAGGGTAAAGTTAGGTTTCCTTGTAGGTTATGAAAAGGGAGTTATCAAACTCACATTTTACCTCACATGAATGAAGCCTCAAAATTGTTGGAAAACCTTACTGTTCCATAGGAACAACTTCCAACTGGTTACTGTAAAATTTCTCTGAACCTACTGTCAATTGACAAAGTGATTGATCTAATTCCAAGTACAATAAATCCCACTCTTCCATTGGAGAGTGAAACTCATATCATTTAGGTTGATGATCCATTAGTTGATCAAGTGTTTGACTTGATTTCACATTTGGTCGATCCCACTCTCCCTGTAGAGAGTGAAATTCATACTGCTCAGGTTCTTCTTGCTACATCAGATTCTTCTACACCAGGGGGTATTTCACCTGTTTCCACAAAAATCCCTTCAAGTACTGAGGTATTTTCACATCACTCTCAATTCCCCAATACCTAATTTATATTTCATTTTTTACTTACTTTCATGAGCAGAAAAAAAATATTCAATAACTAAAAAAAAAACAATGCAACAAAAAGTACGCAGTAAAACATTGAAAGTGCTTGTCATAAAAACAATATGATAAATGAGTTTTATATAACACAAAAAAGGTTCCAAGTATGTTAACATTTGTCTTATAATAATACAATATTTTACATTATCAAATTTTCTTTTTCTTATTACTACTTCTAAAGCTCCTAACTACATCATCAACATCATTGTGCTCTACTTCTATTTCATGCCTTTCCCGCATAGCTTACCTAGTTGCGTACTAATGATGTCTGGTCTCATGTAGTGACGGGGCATCGCCTACAAATAATATTAAATTTTAATTGTTAGTTTTTAAATATCATTGAACTATTTCGGTAATATTAATAAAAAAAATTGCAATGAGATTATTTACCTAGTGCACCAGTTGTCACTGTTGAAACTGTTTCCATGTGTTCCTCTCTAGTGGTAGTATCCTCAAGTACAACATTCTCTATCATTTAAACAAAAAAAATTATAAGGATACAACACTCAAGGTATAATTAGAAAAAAATATAAGTGGAAATTAATTACCATCATGGCCCTCACTGATAGTAGCATTGCCAGCCTAGTCCCCATTGGAATGATCAAGTTGCACGTGACGACTATGTACTTCTGGAAATATTTCACTCTCAACGCACTTCTCTACAACTGGATTATTTGGCTCGTTGAAAGTGTTGCTCCCCTAATTTAAACAAAGTTGTTAGAAATTAAATTTATGGACGAAAACAAACATATTGAAAGGTTAACGTTTTACCTTATCAGACATTCTGGATCTTGGGACCTGTCCCAAGCTTCTACAACATACAACTATGGCTTGATAGCTGGAACAGAAAGAAGTCTGTCTGTCTTCCTCTGTGGTTTCCATTCTAAAGTCATCACCCTACATTACATATTATTGTGTATTTTTAATGTTATTTGATGGGATTACAAAAATGTTGAAAGGTGATACAATTGATTATAAGATGTTTAGCTACTTACAATTCTTGTGGCTAATTTCAAGTAGCCGCCCTGGCCTAGCTTGTGATGACTTTTTTTTTCAATCCTAGCTTTGGTTGCATTTGAGGTGTCAAGCAACCTACCATCAAAAGCTTGAAGTGAGTTATGTAGCACACTTTTATTTTAGACATAGAGAAAATTAAAGCTAATGAATTAAAGTTGTAATTTACCTTGCAGGTATAATCAGCAATTTTCCTTTTTTCTTGGCCTTTTTCATCATCGATGAGTGCTCTCCACTCCCTCTCTGGAACCGTGAGAGGATGGTCATATCTAGAGTTAATTTGCAAGTGCGTCCTATAGGTGTCCCCAGTATATTTCATATATTTTCCAACTGCCCGAGTGATCGTTGTTCTATCAAATGTGCCCACCCCAAAAAGACCTTCTAGATAATATAGAAGTTCTTTCTCCAGGTTGGAATTTTGGGAATTCCACCTTGTGTGTATGGTTGGGCCAAAAATTACCAACGCCTTGCTCTCTAAGGTCCTCTAGAAATCATTGTTTCCTACACAGAAAAAAGATATTATCATTAATTTAAAAATAATAATGATGATAAAATATGTTTTAGATAGAGTACATGAAATAGTTAAAACATTAAAACTTACCTGGGACTTATAATTTCTTTATAGGAACACCTTCATTGTTCACCAAAAATTGCCTGGAATGGTCCTTGTGGAGGTGACATGCGTAGCTCCAGAAAATCCAATAATAAAGTTGGCCATACCAGCCTCATCACTGCCAACACGTTCAGTGATTGGCTGTGTGTCTTCTTGGGTAGGGTGCATTTCTTGGCTGCCACCTAAAGGCGTAGAAGGTGTATGAGAGGGTTCCTCAGCAATCTCTTTCCTTTGTGTCCCACTACCACCAACACCGGGGACATCAGGTCTCAGAAAATGCTACATACAAAAGAATTTTTTTGTTAGTTTAGTTAATGTAAAAATTAAAAATCAACCTATCACAATTGATCTCATGCAGAACAAAAAAAATATCCTTTTGAATTTTTGTTATTACCTTATATGTTTCTAGCTGGGTCATAAGTTGTCTTACCATTTTTCCTAATTCAGGTGTTTGAGGCACAATGTCTACCAAACACTCAAGTTCCTTGGTTGCTTTTAGCGCCTTTTCTTGCAGCAACACCAATGGACATGGGAATGAAGACAGCTCTTCCTCGTTGAGGGAATCATCAAGTGCACCATGGCTAGGAATATGCATATTTGAACAAAATTTACATTATTTCAATTATGTAAAGAACTAAAATACCTGAAGATAGAGCAAGGTTGGCACTTTACATGTTCTTCGGTTGGCCCCTTTCTGCGATCATCCTGCCACATTATAAAATAATAAGTATGAAATATATTTAAAAAATTGTTAAAGATAAAGAAACTAATATGAAACTAAAATTTTTATTTGTTTACCTATCCTGGGGTTGTTCCTGTACTTCCACGATCATTCTTCCACATTGCAATAAAATTGGAAATGTGAAAACTTGAAAACAATATCTAACTTGAAAACACAAAATGAAAACTAAAATAATTTCTAAATTTACCTTTCTAATACATAAAATTTGTGCATTAGAGAGTAAAAATTTACCATCAAATGAAATTCGAGTTTAAAGAGAGTGAATAGTAAATCAGAAATATTAAGACAGTGTCTTCTCTAAGTTTTCAGATCAACATACAACGAAACAAGTTAGAGGCACATTTATAAGGAATGGGTGTGAGCCAAACATTGTGACTTACAATTCTATGATCATTGGTCTCTGTTTTGTTGGTAGAGTAGAAGAGGCCCTGGAGTGGTTGAGTATAATTAAAAGTAGGGGCTGTAAGCCAAATATTTATACTTACACCTTTCCACAAAGTAGGTACCTTACATGAGGCTAAAGAGATTTTTAGTGAAGCTTTAATAAGTAGAATAAAGCTAACTATAGTGACCTATAATGCATTGATCAATGGATATTGCAAGGGAGGGAAAATGGATGAATATTTCCTTCTCCTCGAAGAAATGAATAAGAATGACTGCATGCCTATTGGCTCGAGGGGTCCTGGCCCAGGTTTGTAGGTTACGGTTTGCCAACAAACCCCTATACTACTGGCCCTTGCGGTAGTGACCTGTCTGTGCAGGCCAAATTTTCACCCGAAGTAGTATGGGTGGGTGTTGGAACCATGTTTCCGCACCCTGGGAAAGGGAAGGTAAGTCAGGTAGAGTTGCGTTTAAATTCACAAATATTAGATCACATACTACAGAACCCAGATCTATCAGTCCCTTTGTATTCACGCATGAAATACCATGCAAAAACTAACAGATATAGGGTAACAAAGCAACTATCGCAGATATTCTTGCATACATCCCAGTAAACAGATTCAGATCAATTGTCAACACAACATAAGTACTTAACACAGTTACTTGCGGAGCTCAATATAGAATCACGCATATAGATCTAGATCATAGGATAAACAAGTAACACAAGTACTTTCATAGCTTCAATTAATAACACAGAGCATACATAATCAGATATCAAAGATTCAATAGATTCAGGGATGTCAATAGCCTTCCACTTTCATTAATCCTCGAGATCCTTTTACAATACCCAAAACCTAACCTGCGCACACAACAGTAGGGTCCACACACAACAGGACTAAGGATCTCTGCGCACACAGCCAGTAGGAGTCCTTTCTCAAAAATCCAAAAAAAATCTACTAATTCACAATTTGCACCAATCTTAATCTCTGTCTGTCTTACAACTGAAAAAGGTTCAACTACTTATACTATTTTAGCCTACACATCCAATGGTCTGCAAACCATGGTTTGAGGACTCTTGGTCTACCTTTGACCCACTTACAATGCATGCGGGACTTTGACCCACCCCAAAACCCCTATGTTAGACTAAATATAATCAATGATATACCAAAATGGACCATATTCACAGCTTGTGTAGGAGACCCTGTTCCAACAGTCCCCCAACACAACCTTATGATTTGTCCTGAGTCACTTGTGGTAGTGGGGTCTCCACCTGCGCTTGTATGGCTACTCAGGCCCTAGATTCATTTGATCCGATATGGTTGTAGCCGGCTATCATTGATGTAGCCGGGGAGCATATCTCCGCGTAGGTTAGCAAGCCTAACCGCTCCGCCATCCGTGACCTCCTTAACTATGTAGGAACCAAGCCAATGCTACCGGAACTTCCCAGGATGCTTTGAAAACTAGCTATCGTACAAGAGGACCAATTGGCCTTCCACGAAAGACTTTTGGTGAATGTGTCGGTCATGCCAGGCTTTATCATGAGCCTTCTGGACTTGTTGATGGAAATTCACAATAAACTGATCTTCCTCCAAAGCCATAAGCTGCGCTAATCGCTCTTCCATGATGTCTTGTTCTGCCATGTTTGTAAATGCTACGATACAAAGACTAGGAACAATATAATCCATGGGCATAACATATTCTTTACCATAAACAATCCTGAATGGGGTCTTTCCGATTAACTTCTTGTAGGTTGTTTGATAGGCCCAAAGGACCGACAGGATGCACACGTCCCAATCGCTACCATCAACATTACATACCTTGGTCAGCACGTGCTCCAAGATTTTATTAAAAGCTTCAACCACACCATTGGCCTGGTGGTGATATGGCGTGCTCTTCGCATGATGGATCCAAAATTCCTCATTCAAAGCTCGGATTGTTTCATTAACGAAGTGCGTACCTCTTTCACTCATGAGAATATTCAAACATCCAAACCTGGTTAGTATTTTTTCAAAGAGGAAATGCGCAGCAGTATCCACAGTACAATCCTTTACTGCTTGCACTTCTACCCACCTAGTTACATAGTCGGTGGCGGTAATAATGTAGCGCACACCTGTCTTCTTTCCTCGGGGGTTGATAGGCCCGATGAAGTCGATAGCCCACTTATCAAATGCTTGTAGGGCCATTTGTGGTTGAAGGGGCATTTCATCTTTACAGGATAGCCTCCCTGTTCATTGGCACATATCGCAGTCTTTACAATAATTGTGGACGTTAGTATGTAGGGTTGGCCACCATAACCCAACCCTCAAGATCTTCTGCGTCGTTGCTTTTCCTGCGTAGTGACCTCCTGCTATGCCATCATGAGCGTCGGTCAAGACATCATGCCTTTCATGCTCCAAAACATATCGCCGCAACACTTCATTTTCCCCCATCTTATATAAGTGTCCTATGATGATGGTAAAGTCTGCTGCCCAGGTGACTAACTCTTTTTTCTACTATACAGAGTACTCTAGAGGTTCCATCCCGGTAGTCAAGAACTGAATTATATCAGCGAAGTGTGCATCTACTACCTTGATAGAAAATAGCTGCGCATCAGGAAATCCAACTTCTAGGTCGGTTGGCTCCTCGCCATTCTCTATTTAGGACAAGTGGTCTGGTCCAGCATTCAACTTGCCTGGCTTCACTATGATTTCAAAGTCATACTCCTGAAATAGCAGGAGCCACCAGCATATTCCCCCCCCCAACATAGGCTTATTGACTAGGTATTTTAAGGCCGAATGGTCTATGAAAATTTTGAAGTGACCTCCTAGTAAGTAGTGCCAATACTTCTACAACATGTAAACCATGGCCAATCCCTCCCACTCGGTGGTGGAGTAGTTGTGTTCTGCTCTAGAGAGCTTCCTACTTGCAAAGGCAACCGGATGGTAAATATCGCCCTCCCCTGGCTGCGTAAGGACAACCTCGAGAGCAATGCCTGACCCATCGACATGAACATGAAATACCTTCTCCCAATGTGGAAAGATGAGAATAGGTGTCGAGACCATCTTTTCCTTTAGTAGCTCGAAGCCCTTTTGGAATTTGTCCTTCCAAAAGAATGAAACATCCTTCTTGAGCAATTTCTCCATAGGGACAGTAATTAGTGCATAGCCTTGAATGAATTTCCTGTAGTAGCCTATGTTTCCAAGGATGGAGTGCAGCTGTTTCTCCATGGTTGGTACTAGAAAATTTATGATAACTGCAATTTTGGCAGGATCGACCATTAGTCCTCAAACTATGTGGTCGAGCAAGATTCCAAAGGGTACACAAAAGATACACTTCTTGATATTCAAGGAAATCTAGTGTTTCTGGAAGGCATCTAGCATCATGCCAAATTTTGAGACGTGTGCCTTAACCAAGTCGAAGACAATCCAATCATCGAAATACACTTCGAGGAACTTGTGAATGAAGTCTTTGAACATTGCGACAACGACCCGGAAGAATATCGTAGGGGCATTTTTTTAGTCCAAATGGCATGATAGCATACTGAAAACATCCCCACTCAGTGGAGAATGTGATTTTTCTTTGGTCCTCAGGTGCGATTCTTATCTGATAGTATCCTGAGAACCCATCCGTGAAAGAGTATGCTTTCTGTCCTCCCACGCTGTCTAATATTTCGTCTGAGAATGGCATTGGGAATGGATCATGAACGCAAGCATCATTTAATTTGCATAGGTCCACATAGATCTGAATCTTTCCCTTAGCTTTTTCCTCCTAAACCACCATTGAACCGACCCAGTCTGATTGTTCAACAGGTTCGATGATTCCTGCAACAAGCATTTTATCGAGTTCCTCCTTGCCCTTCTACTTATATTTTGGGTTCAACCTATAAGGTCACTGCTTTATGGGCCGCACATTGGGTTTGAGAGTGATATGCATGACCCCTAAGTCCCCCATGATCCCCTTTAGCTCAAAAAATTTTGTAGGGAATAGGTCCTGATATTCTGTAAGTAATTCAGCCACTTTACCCACTGTATTCTCATCCCAGTAGTCCCTGATATTAGCCAATTTAGGGTGCTCTTTCGTCCCAATGTTTACTTCGTGCAGTTTGAGAGGTTTAGTGACATATACTTCCTTTAGTGGAGGTCCTTCAATGGCGCACTCCCCTTCCGACTCTGGGATAGAGACAAACTGCATATCATCTTCACCTTCCTCACCTGCCAAGCTGCGACAGTTGACAATATCCTGCATTTGTGTTTCCCATGTCAGCGTTCTGAATCCTACAGAAGATCTGGTCTTGCCAAACACGAATGTATCTATGTCTTTCAGAGCTTCGTCAAGTGCCTCAGAACCCCCTATCAATCCAAATGTTCTTATAAATTCATTTTTCAAAGTTTCCCAGTGGTGGGTGCGCTGATGCAGCTTTGCATCCAGGTACTAGGCAGTGGGGATTAGAACCAACGCGTGAATGAATAAGTGAACCCATTCTCCTATAGTTTGGCCATCCCATGCCTCCATCCAAGCAACCATGTGTTCACACGAATCCCCTAGTCTGAGGAACAGCTTGACCCATACCTATTATGGGGTCTCAAATTGCAAGAGCATCCTAGCCCAACAATCCTCCCATGCCAGGAATGCTTCCTTATGTGTCTCTCAGCATCGTGCCGGGGTCGCATGCATTACTAGGTTAAGGGCCCATAACCTTTTTTCCCTAGGAACCTTGGATTCAAATGCCCGCAGAAAGTCCCTAACATTACCAGAACCATCGAAATAAGGTAGATCTCTTACCTCTGTGGAGATGTAGCAGAATTTCTTCATGAACCAAAGACATCTCAGTGTGGAGACATCATGTAATTGGTTTTTCCAATTCTCCATCTTCCCATCAGAGTCGGAGAAACATTCGCTGTCCTTTTCCTAGCAAAGTACCCCCGTTGCCGTGGGTTTATTCTAGTCCTCATCTCGCGCTGTCATTTTATAGATCTGATCCACATCCTCTTCATCACACACTGATTCTATGTATCACTCGCCTTCTACCTAATCTAGAGGGACTATTACCCTTGTACCGTTATTCTTGAATACCATACTTCACTCCTTTAGGTTAATGATGCCTCCCATATCGATGGCCCAATCCAAGCCTATGAGAGCAGGGTAGGGGTCCACATCTTCTATGATTTGAATGACTTCAAAATCAGCTCAGACCTTAACCCCTGCGATGTCTACCATGATCTTTGATATTCTCCCCAAGGGTATGATCTTTTGTTGATTGGCCATGCGTAGCTGGATAGTGGACCATTCGAACTTAGGTTCCCCCATGTGTTTAGAAGTCTTTTTAGGTAATACATTTGCATATGACCCTAGGTCCAAAATAACCTGATCCATCTCGTAATCATCGATCTGCACAGTCAACTGCATCTCCCTACCGGTGCGTTTCTTATACCTATAGAGTTTGTGTACGTCCTTGACTTCTTGAGGGAGGAAAGGTCGTGTTGCGTAGCTATCTATTAACGCTTGAAGATTTTCCACAGCCTTTGGGTTGCACAACAGCTTCATACATGCCTGTAAAAATGGTTTGACCTCCTCATCTGCCTTGACTCCCTCAGGCTACTGCGAATTAGATGCCTCTGCCTCAGCAAAGATGAATGTTTCTTTCTCCTTTTTTGGATCCAAACCTTCCTGTTTGCTAACTGCTGGTCGGATCATAGGCTCGACTGCAGTTTTCTCCCCAGGGCCTCTAGTGGCCATACTACGTGTTACAACATTCATTCTTGGATCTTTGTCTCGTAGCTCAGCTTTAACCCTCTGCACATTCTGCATAGGTGTCAGCTATTGTGAAACCAACTAGCTCCAAAAATAGAAGAAAAGAGATATCAACGACTTAGAAATAAGCCACTTCGAGGGGGAAACCTCCAATACATTACATGAATGAACAATTCTTGATGATACAAATTAAAAAACCTCCTTTCTATATATAGGAGTCCATGGGGCCACAAGGTAATCCTAGCTGACCTAACAATAATAATTTAAGGGCACAATAATAACAATATGGGGGTTACAAGGGTACAATAATAACAATAAGGGGGTTACACTAACAACAATAAGGGACTATATTAGTAATATAGGGACCTAACATGCCCCTCTCCTTCAAAAAGTGTTGTCCTCAATGCTTGAGTAGCTCTGGGTGCTTCTGTATAAAATTCTCATCCTCCCATGTAGAATCTTCAGTGGGTAAGTTCTTCCACTTGATGAGATACTCTGAAATTGATCGATTCCGTAGCTGTCGAGTTCTTGTTTCCATGACTACTTCAGGTTCCAATATGATTTTTCCTTCCTCATCAAGTTTTGGCAATATTGTTTGAACCAGAATATTTTCACCTATAACCTTCTTTAAGCATGAAACATGGAAAACTGGATGTACTCGCGAAGAAGCAGGAAGCTCCAATTTGTATGCCATAGTACCAATCTTTTGCAACACCTTGTAAGGACCATAGTACTTTCGCGATAATTTATTATCCTTCTTTGCTTGCTTGAGGGACATTTGTTTGTATGGTTGTAGCCGTAAAAATACCCAATCTCCTACATCAAAACTTCTCTCGCTGCGATGTTGATCTGCCTGTTGTTTCATTCGATTTTGTGCCAAATTCAGGTTATCCTTTAAGAGTTTGAGAACTTCTTGTTGATGCTTGATGTGATCTTCCACTGCTTGAACCTTCGAATTTTCTCTTAAAGATGATGTGATGGATCGTGGATGATATCCATAAAGTGCCATAAATGGGGTCATTTTTGCTGCAGTATGGAAGGAAGTGTTATACCACCATTTAGTGAGAGGTAACCACTTGACCCATTGTGTTTGTTTATCAAATACAAAACAACGAAGATATCCTTCCAAACATTTATTTACTATCTCAGTTTGACCATCAGATTGAGGATGATAAGATGAGCTATGAGCTAATTGAGTACCCAAACAAGAAAATAACTCCGTCCAAAAAATTCCAGTAAAAATGAGATCTCTGTCGCTCACAATAACCCTTGGGTTTCCATGTAGCTTTTGAATTGTGTCCATAAATGTAGTAGCAACTGTACTTTCTTTAAATGGATGAGATAATGCACAAAAGTGTGCATATTTGGTAAGTCCATCAACTACCGCCATGATGAAACTCTTTCCTTCAGACTTAGGTAAACCTATGATAAAATCCATTGAAAGCTCCTCCAAACGTTGAATTGGAATGGATAAAGGTTGTAGAAGTCCCGGGGTATTAATTGTCTCAACTTTATTCTACTGGAAAACCAAACATTCCGCCACAAACTTTCGAATATTAGATTTAAGGCCATCCCAAGAAAATTCTTTCTTCACCCTGTGGTAAGTTTTTAAAAATCCTGAGTTTCCTCCTAAAGGAGAAGTGTGCAACTCCAAAAGAATCTTTTGTTTTAGTTGGGAATTCTTACAAAGATATAAGTAATATTTGTACCATAAGGAATCATTTTTACAACTAAATGTATCATATGTACTAGGATCTTCCTGCAAATTTTGAATGAGTGTCCATACTTCTTTTTCCTTCTTCCATTCATCTCTTGCTTCAGTTATCCAATCTGGTTGGATAATAGAAATGACACAAAGCAATGCTTCCACCTCTTCATTATTTCTTGATAGTGCATCTGCAACAACATTAAGCTTCCCTTTATTGTATATTATTTCAAAGTCATAACCCAACATCTTTGTGACCCATTTTTGCTGCTCTTTTGAAGATAGTCTTTGTTCCAAAAAGTGTTTAAGACTATCATGATCAGTTTTTACCTTGAAGTGTTTCCCATTAGGTAAGTTCACCATTTCTTTAGTGCATGTAGTATTGCTAAAATGTCCTTCTCATAAATAGGTTTATGTAAATACTTTCCTTTGATTGGATGACTTTCAAAAGCAATGGGTCTTCCTTCCTGCGTTAAAATAGCACCAATTCCATTTCCCGAGGCATCACATTCCATAATAAAGGTTTTTGTGAAGTCTGGCATAGTTAAGACCGGTGCTAGGCACATTGCCTCTCTAAGATGTTCAAAGGCCTTAGTGTCTTTAGGAGTCCATGAAAATGCATCTTTCTTCAATAATGTTGTTAGAGGTGCTGCTATTCTCCGATAATTCTTAACAAACTTGTGATAATACCTTGTTAACCCGAGAAATCCTCGCAACTGCTTTATGGTTGTGGGGACTTTCCATTCCTTAATGGATTTAATTTTGTTATGGTCTACCTTAACACCCTCGTGAGATACAATATGACCCAGATATTCCACCTCTTGTACTCCAAAGAAACATTTGGATGGTTTTACATATAATTATTTCTCCTGCAATAGTTTGAACACCAGAGAAAATTTTAAAAACCCCCCTAAATTTATATATATAATAAATGGGCGAATCCCCATGATACATAGGAAAAATGGAAGGTGATTTTATTAATAATATAATATGTATATATAATTTTTTGGCGAATCTCTCACGAGATTATATTATCTTGTAAAAACATGGCGAATCAATAGTACAAATGGTGAATCACTACTACAAAATGGTGAATCATTGTCTAGTGGAGTTTGGGGTGTTGGTTCCAATGAAGATATGGTAGTTGAACTAGGAGTTGAAGGAAGAGAACCACCGAGACCAAGCATGGCACATGGTGACTCGTGAGGGAAGTAGTTCTCGTGCAATTTGGAAAACGCATTCTTCTAGTTCTGCTAAGGGTAGTGTTGTTGCTCATGCTACTACAAGCATTGATATTGAGGTTGGAGAGGAGTTTGAGGAAGCATGGAAGGTAGTAGTGGTGGAGAATTACAAAGAGTACCCCATGATGGGATCCATTTTTCCCTTTGGTATTTGTGCCTACAAGATCTTATGTCCATTGAACCAACAATTAACCGTTCAACCAACAATCAACTTGACTAAGTTGATTAGGTACGAGTCAACTTAGACTAATCTTAAAAAATATGCTTTGCACTATCCCATATTTATCACACTAATGCTACACAACATTTTGCATTTGCACCCAACTCTCATGCACGCACATTAAATTTTCATTAACATCTATAACCCTAACCAAGTGAGAATTGATGAACAATTTGCACCAAAGTTTGTTATAGTATTGAAAGTTCATAAGAAATTTAGATCCATGGTACCTTAAATAAATTTTGAGATAACCACCACAAATTCGACCACAATAGAGAAAACTTGTTATAAATTTTAAACCTTCAAAAATTAGGATTCATGTTCCTAGGAACGATCATAAGAAGTAGTTGGCATATAGGTCGAGTTGTGAGCCTTGACACATTGATAATGCAATGGCTTAGGTCAAAAATCACACATTGAAAAGTCATCAATGAAGAGAAGACAAGATCATTATGAATTACACATACTCCAAAATTCCTACCAAATTTTACTTAGTTGTCCGCAACTCAACTAACATAATCTTATAGTAAATAAAAATTCCACAAAGCCTTCTTAACATAGCTAATAAATGGCCATTGGAAGAGCACCCCTTATATAATAGTAATAGTAGAAATCAATAGATTATTTCATATTGAACTTCATAGCCATAACGCTCCTATGTATTGTATGATGTATTCAACTTGCATTATCAAATATAGATAAAATCATACTTTTTATTGATATATTTAAAACATACTTGTGCACAATGTTGAATGCAATGCCAGTCAAGAAGTAAAGTCGGTTTAACGTGTATTGATCTATAAAATAATGAAGAAACTTAGTAACACATCACAACTTTCATGGTTGAAAATATTATAAAGCTTTCATGCAAATCCATTGTTGTTATAGTTCCTTCTCTTGACCATGTTCCACATAAGCATGGAAAATCAAGTAATACTAGCATTTGCACCGAGAGGTGCACAATAATGTCGAGGAGTGGAGATACATCTTCCATGCGAGATAAAGGTGATGTACGTGATAAAGTTAGAAGAAATACAAAATGTTTTGGAAGAATGGGTGGTTTGTTTATCAACTTTTGTGAGTTATTGTTTTTTTCTCTTCATGCCTACCTCTGAAACCTTAAAAAAACTATCCACAAAATGCATATTCAATGACCTCTACGGAATATGTACCTAGTTTGTGAGAGGAGCATTAATCTTTGTTTAAAATATAATAAAGTGAAAGTATAAGATAGTGAACAACTTCAACTCCTCCCTAATCTTAAAAACTTTATATTTATCTAATATTATCATTTCCATGAAATAAAATTGGTCACAGCTTTTTAATATAATAAAATAAAAAATTTAATTAAACAAATATATACATCAAAACATAATTGACCAAATTTCTATCTATTATCCAAACCCGTCACCTTTCGTATCCCATTCATTTAAATACACTTGGTTGCATTATCTTCAATTAGAATATGTTCATATGTATAATACAAAGTGCTTCACCCTCAAATATAGTTTTTCTCCCCCTTCATTTGGGTTCTCTGGGTTGCATTGGTCATGAATTCATGATATACTTACTATATAGTAACCAAAAAGACAAAGAAAAAAATCAGTTCTATTTTAAAATAAGTTTGAGCTTTTAGAAAAGATGTAGCCAAAGGCAACAAACTGGTTTCATTTAGATATAGGTAACCCTCTGAATGTAGACCATTCCTTGAAGAACATTTTTATTGATGAGGAATTTAATACAATATTCATTTTTCGAACTAAAAATATTATTTATATAGATTTGTGTATGGGGTAAACAATAAATAAAAAATTTAACTAGCCTTGGGGTGGTCAATATTTATAAATTTTATTTATACTTGCTTTACCATGTATATCATATACCTATCAATCACAAACATGAAAAGCTGTGGAATTCATAGTGATGATCTGCTCTGGAAACACAACCAACCTTTATTATTACCAATATTAACTTTTATATAGTATCACATATGTAGATAAAATTTCCAGCTTCCAAAGAGACAAACTTGCTTCTCCAACATGATGGCACATTCTTATCTACTAACATTTCTAATTTTTGAATGTAAGAAAGCTTTCTAAGTACATCTAATCTACTGCGAGGCTCGAACTCCTAGACTATGTTCTTTTTTACCATGTATCTATAGGCTGCAGCCTTCTTCTTGTTTGAAGAGGAGTTGTATATTATCAAAACTACCTTCCCTGCCTCTGATGCCTTGAAGGAATTGCAAATTGACTCATCAAATGAAGGCAACTTTCTGTTCTTGTCAATTAGAGTTGAATAGCTTCCCTGTGCACTCAGCACAAACTCTGGCCAATAGGAAACATCCCACCCACCAACTATGAGGTCCCATAGAATTGTTGTTTTTAGTTGTATCTAGATTAACTGCCACCTTCAAATTTTTTTCATTATTAGGCTTATTATAGATTTTTCTAGAATTTTTTCCTTGGACATGTTGCTACCCTTACAAAGACCACACAAAATAATAAACTTCTACTGATGAATTCCTCCCATGGAAATGGTCATAGATAAATAACTTAACTCAGTAGAATTCCAAAAATAATATCTAATATAATGCACTAAAAAAACCCTCTTATATTTAAATTTTAAAAAACTAAAAATAAAAAAATTAAATAAATCATAAATAACAACTTAAAATAGAATTTTCAATATATTATTTAATTGTTGCATTAACCTAGAAGTAGAATGCTACAATTGATATACATGATTTCCTGAATCATCAACGTGATGGTTATTTTGGAGGGCATTCCAAACTATCAATTGAACAGTCAACAACTATATCCAAATCAAAATTAAATTACAAATACAGTACTCTATGAGCTGCCACCAAAATTTTTAACCCAGCAAACAAGATTGGCGAAGGAGGCTTTGGTTCGGTTTATAAGGTGATATCCGAATTCCTTTTATCCTACAAAGAGTTATGAAATACGAAGAGTAAATTGAGTAATATAGAGGACATGTTGACAGGGAATTTTACCAAATGGCAACGAAGTTGCGGTGAAGAAATTATTTACAGAGAAAGAACAGAGTGTGAACAACTTCTTCAACAAAGTGACTCTGATAAGCAATGTTCAACATAGAAATCTCGTCAAACTGCTTGGATGTTGTGTGGATACCACAGATATACTCTTGGTTTATGAATACCTTCCCAACAAGAGTCTTGATCTATTCATAATTGGTGATCTTTCTTCACCCTAGAACTTGATTTTAGCTCCAGTCAATGTGACATTTCAAACACTATTGTTTAGTTAGTTAATATAGTTATTTGAGACCGAACTGTAATTTTGCAACAGATGAAAACCTGGGCAGATTTCTGGAGTGGCAGTTGAGGTTTAAAATTATATTAGGAGTTGCTGCTAGGCTAGTTTATTTTGATTAAGAATCAGATATTCGCATTATCCATAGAGACATAAAAGTTAGCAATATTTTATTGGACCAACATTTCAAACCCAAAATTGAAGATTTTGGATTAATTAGATACTTTGCTGAAGATCAAACTCATCTTGACACCACAGTTGTTGGAAACAGGTGAGAATAAATTAATAAAAAATGAAAATTGTTTTTTGGTAGTTTATTTAGTCTTCAATTTTGACTTGATTGACAAAAATGGCTTGAATCTAACAAAAAAATCAAAAAAATTAGCAGTAGGAAATGTTTGAATCCAGTATTTAATGGTGGAAATAGATTCAACGCCATTAAAAACTTTCGGGGCATCCAAAATCTTGAAGTTTGACAGCTATAAAGTGGATTTTCAAAAATTCCTGTCGGAGTTAAATGTAGCAGTAGGAATGTTTGAATGGAGTTTTTAATGATGGAAATGGATTCAGCAGGATCAGAAACCTCTGGGGCACCCAAAATCTTGAATTTTGACAGCTATAATGTGGATTTACAAAAATTGCTGCCTGATTTTATCAAAATATTGTAAAAGAAAATGGCTATCTTTCAGATATCTTGGCCATTTGCAAGGCGTAATTTCATGCAAAGGTGGCCATTTGCAAGGCATAAGTTCATGCAAGGTGATTATCTGGCACCTGACAAGAATTTCTCAACACAGAGGTGCCATAGAAAGAAGTTAACATCTCATGGTGTGTTGTTGCTCCAAATTCACACCCTGCATATTACATAAATTCAGAAATGCCCAGCTCCTTTAGAAACATGCAATCTGTAAAACAACATACAAAAGAATAATACTATTTATTTCTTAAATACAAGAGGTCTAAAAGACTTTACAGTATAATAGTCCATGTTAATCTCTTTTTCCTTCTCTTAAAGAACGGAGACTATCAAATGCAACACTGAAAATCTCTTTTCTTGAAGATAAAAAGGACATACAAAGGAAAGAGGAGAGTCAAAATACAGCAAATTTATGATCAGAAAATAATTAAACAAAAATTATGACCATCAATAGCTCAAACAACAAAATCTTCAATCACTTATACCAATAGATTATAAAATGAGGTTTACAAAGTCTTAACTCAGAGTCTATGTTTAGATAACATGCCATTGGGAAGTCACAAGTTACATAATGATATTATGGGCAATATATAAGCAACTTTTGTCCAGGCAATATTTTCTGCATCTCACTTAAAATGTGCACAAAACCGTTCACATAAACTTTACAATTTAAATATATTAACATATAATAAAACCTTGTCATATTTCATGCTTTTCTTTAACCATAGAAGGCTGAGTATTTATCAGTTCTTAATTAAATAAGTTAACAAAAAAGTTCTACTGGATGTTCTGTGCTTTTAAACAGTTAACAGATAATATCTCAACCAAACTTTCAAAGACTAGATACAGCCCTATAGTAGAAAAAACAGAGTCTAAAGACAAAAAGGTCATTTGTCTCTATCATTATGATTCATTAGTAGATCCAATAAAAGGCAAAATATACATCAAACGACAAATTATGATTACAACAACCTTCTAAGCATGATTGAAGAAAAAGATACCGTCAATTTTGAAGAAATTATTTCTTTCTGGATATACTACAATCATTATGTTCATGACATTATTTAGGTCAGAATTAGTCCCAATGTGAAAGCTGAAAATCGACACACCTACAGTAATTAACTGAAGCCATTAAAATACTTATTGTTAGTGAGTTAAGAAGGATCCATATTCACCAGTATGAAAAGGAACACATCCCCTGTATGAAAGGGAACACATACCCTTCTTTTCGTTGGAGATAAGAAGACACCTAGAAAGCATCCCTGGTCATCCATTTATTGCCTAGGAACTGTCCCTGTGACATTCCCTACAAAAAACAGGGCAGCCAAAATATCCCCATTCTCTGATTGCCCCCCTAAAGCAGTTTGGAACAATAACTGTTCGATGATCTAGTGCAGATCTTTGACATATCATCACCACAATTGTGGATCAAAACTAAGTAGAGAGAAAAAGGTAAGAAAATAAGAAAAAACATGTTATTAAGAGTTAGCAGACTCAAAGAACCTATTTGATATGCTAAATGAGAGGAGTGACTCCAAAGAAACCTGTCACTAAGTTACCAAACTTGAAGAACCTATTTTATATGATAAATGAGATCCATCAAAAGGCCATTGATGGGACTGTACAAGACGTTACATAGAAGGGTCAGAAATGGTATTAAGTGGTAGTTAATCTGAGAGGAAAGGATACTAAGGAGATATGCAAATTCTCAAGCTAAAGCAATCCCAAAGATTCCAGGGTCAGGGGAACATTGATTTGGTTATAACAAGCACAGGCAAAAGGTTCATAAAGCCATAGCAGGGCTAAGCGAAAGAATGATTCATTATTAGGCTTATTATAGATTTTTCTAGAATGTTTTCCTTGAACCTGTTGCTAACCTTACAAAGACCACACAAAATAATAAACTTCTACTGATGAGAAAAAAATCATGTGCTCCAAATCTATGACACTTCCTTTCAAATATCCTGCTACACATGCTTTCTAGACAATCTTGGCACAATATTTCTTCTTGTTTTTTGATAATGGAAACTGTGCCCATCCTGAACATTTTCTTGTCATTCAACACATCTTCAGCACTCAGTTATTGTTGTGCACTTATTTTTTGATCTTGAAGCATATAATAAGAGTGTTTTCCTGCTGCATATATGGAAATGTCACCAACTACATTAGTCCCAAGGTCAAATGAATGGGTTCAATGATCCATTTGTTCTTGATTTTAGTGTTATCTTCCATATTGTTGAATTTTCCTTATATCCCAGATCTGGTCTATGTCTATACCAGATCAGAAACACACTGAAGTTACTCAATTACAAGCACTTTGCATAGTGGAAATATAACAATGTTAAATAAATTATGCACACAGATCCATTTGGCCCAAATATTGAATTTTAGTATTCCATTAACACCTTGGACCTGTTGGATGAATGCACATCAAGGACATGGCATAAGGCCCCTTCCAGTCACTTATGAAGCACTTAGTTGTCAAGGTGGTGCAGTAAATTAATACCATACGCTATATGACTAGTTTTGCTCCATTTAAAAGGTCTTTAGATAATATGTAGACTACTGACAGAAGGAGATGCCACAAACCTAAGGATGTAATTGCAAAAGCTTTATCTTGTACAAGAGTTGTCTTTTACTGCAATAAATATCTGGCATTTTTTTTGAGAGAGACAACAGCTTTCACGTGATCCCTAAGCAACAGCCCTGGACCGGCAATACAACAGTGGTGACTGTGATCATAGAGGAAGAAATTGCTCTATCAAAGCATTATGTTGCAGGAAACCACCTTTTGGGCAAATGAACTCTGCTGCAAGTTGATTAAGTGTTGAGGGCATTTGATGCCTTCAATGGACAATTTCTCTGAGATTTTGTATCATTGGCTTATAAAGATCACTTTTGTCATATGACTATTTATGGAAGCCAATATTCACAGTTGACTTGATGGATTCCCCTATTTATGTACCAATTCAAAATAGTTTCACTGATATTGCCTCTTTTGGATCACTACTTCCTGTTCTTTGTAAACACAATCTTTGATTTCAAAACTGTAACAAACGTTAAGATTTTTTGTGAGTTGATCACCTGTGTGGTTTGGTAATATGCTGTGAATTTTTAATATAACGTATTTGTCTATTGTGCATTTTATAAAACATTGGTTTAGATTTACTACAATGCACCAACTGGTTCAAAACCTAAACAAATTTGCAATCCCATTATATAAAACATTGGTTCAGCTTTACAACAATCATTCTGGCTTATGACTTCAACTCTTTTGCAATCTAAACCGGGTTGCTTCTGTAAAGATATCTTAATTTTTTAAAAATTTGGCAAGTGTAGACATTCCAAGTGAGAATGAGAAACATAAAATTAATTAAGTATAATTTTTTTATGTTAGAATGAGAATGTGAGTGCTTAATAAACACAAAATTAAATTAAATTAAGGTTGAATGAGAATTCTTAATGAAAATAAACATAAAATTAAATTAAGTGTAGACCTTCTGTGTAAGAATGGGAATGTGAGTGCTTAATAAATATAAACATGGAATTAAATTTGAACCTTGAACTTGGTCATCTCAAACTTAAAGTCCTTAAAATCATCTTAAAAGTGCCATGTGAAGGGGACAGTGCAATTCAACTGGACAATTTCAATCTTAAAAGTGCCATGTGAAGGGGGCAGTGCAATTGATATCCACCTTTCCTAAAAGTAGCATGTGATGGTATTGGTCACTTCTGTCCTTGTGGGTTATGATGGTTGTAGTAGCTTTTTTTGAATACTGTCTAGTGTCTGTGCTCAGTTTGTTCCACTCAGGAGACCTGTGCTCCTGAAAGCAGGTGATTATATGAGTCTGAATTAAATTTTGCTGACAGATTCTCATCTATTCCCCCAAATTTCATGGTGAGCACTGCATTGTAGTTAAGTTAATCTCGTCTTAGATTGACTGATATTTTACCAGGGGCTAGTTCAGTTCACTTGACTATTTTGTATGTTAAGTCATCCCTTTGGCATCCTCTTGGCTTTGATATGGAGGTGGGCTATTCAATTTCACCAATGGCATTTTCTGTTATCAAATGTTGGCAATCCAAATACGATCTACTCATTTGGATAAACTCTTAAATTATAACAAGATTTAGCATTTTTTCCTCTCCAGAGTGGGAAGGGGCCAAGTTGTTGAAGATTAGCAATTTTACCTCTCCAGAGTGGGAAGGGCCCAAGTTGTTGAAGATCCGAGAAGGTAGTTACTAGTTAGCAGTAATGATAGTCATAAAGATGAAAAGTCGAAGTTCAGTCAGTGTTCAAGGCGGGTATAAAGATGGTTGTCCTTTCTCATGCCACAATACAAAGTATACTAGTTTGGTACCAAACCAGTCCACCAGTCCAGGTTGGTGGCCAGTTTGACCCCTGGCCCTATCCAACTGGCCAGTTTGATCGGTTCCAGTTCAGTCTGAGCCAATTTTTAAAACTATGGTACTTGCAAATGGTTTAACCGTCTAAGAATTCCCCAGTTGATTCTGTGGTGCTCTTTTTTCCCTTCTCTACAAGTTGCAAATATAATATCCCTATTTTCCATTACACGAAGCCTTCTAATATTAACGATTTTTATACAAACGTTTCTTCTCTTCTTTTATGTTTGCATTTACCAATTACAAAATTAACAGTTCATTTTTTTTTTTTTATCACAGCAAGCTTCTTCTTGTAGATGACGAGGACAAAGGAAGATGGCTGAAGACACTAGAGTGTAGACAAAGAGTAAGACCATAGACAGCTAGAGCCCAGTTCATTAAGTTGTATATTGCATTGACTTAGAGAGTTAGAAACCTTAACTACCCTCAAATATGAATATAGAGTATGGTAGAGTCCAAGTAGCAGTTGCAGATCAATTAAAAAAATCTAGGCTTTAGGACCTATCCAAAAATCTGGACTTTGGAGCATGGACAACTCTTCCCTGAGCAACCAGACCCAAGCAGGTTTGATTTTGTTGATTTTGTTGTTTGATATGATTATCAGCTCTGTTTTGATTTTTCATAGCACTGGTTAGCGAAAGTGCTATATGATAATCCAGTTTTAAATTTGAGTGTAATGCTTAACTATGGCTGGACAAAAGTGACTTGCATCTTGTCATCCTCTGACATAATAGAAATATATTTCAGTGGAGGAAATCATGTATCCAAAATCTTCCAGAAGAATGTGCCAGTTTACACATTAAAACATCTGTAGATATGCTTTACACCAAACGACCAAAAGCAGATATGGGCATAACGCACAAGGGGATGACCATGCCTAACTGCACCTGCAACATCCTAGGCTAGGATATGGCTGAAGATATCCAAAAAAAATTCCACTTCTGGTCCAAAAGCATTTGAAATAAGTCTGTCTACTTTTTTGCATGTGCTCAGAGGGGATTGGAAATGATCATATACAAAAAGCTAGCCACAGATGATTGCCAGTTTCTAGTGCCAATTAGAAAACCAGCCCTCATCTGGCACGAAACTTGTATTACTAGCTTCTTCTTGGCAACATCAAATGTTAGAACTTCCACTAAGTACTTCCAATTTCCTCTGAGGATCACACAGCCAGGCCGTCTCAGCCCTGGGTACTCCCCCAATGACATTGTTAGGTAGTGCAATTGCACCTCAGCAAGTGAAATGGTAGCAGAACCTTCTTCCATCTCCTCTAATTCTAATGTATTACCTAATGATGAATAGTAATTTTTCTTTTTGTTATTAAATTGTACTTTCTTGCTGATATCTCTATTCTTTAGTTTTCAGCATGGAATTCCCATAATATATTGTCACCAATTGTACATTTTAGTCCCACTGACCCACTTTTTCCATCATTTGTGGACATGGGAAAAATTATCTATCTAGTCTTATCTTATCTTATACGATAAAAACAGAATACAAAACATAAATTGATTTATGCAGCCTCAATTACTAGAGAGCTTTGAGTTTCCTATAAAAATATGTGAACATTGATTTTCCAGTATAATCATTATGCAGTTTTTGCATAGTTTGTATATGCTCTGAGAGGTTTGAGTTTCCTATAAAAAGATGTTAACATTGATTTTTCAGTATAACCATTATGCAGTTTGTGCATAGTGTGTATATGCTCTGAGAGGATTGAGAATGACCATACATAACGCATTTCTTAAACAAAATAACCAAAGGCATACAGTAGCTGAGTTATTCAATGTCTAATTATTAAAGATGTGTATCAACAGATGCAAACTCTATAGTATGTTGCATATGTTACTTATGCTTGCAGATCACAAATGTTGTTTTATATTTTCTATGGACATAATGATAAATATGATTAGATATGATAGATTTTAGGCTGACTAATGCCAAAAGCTTTTGATTATATTACTGAAATTAGCTCTACAATGCTTACATTATGTGTTTGATCAAGTGGTATCCAAAATCGATTCCTTCCATTACTGTAAAAAAATTGATTATATCTACAAGTACATATATCATAGGAATTTACAATAAATGATAGGGACATGTCCTCTGAAGAAATTGCGATGAGGTGAGGTAAGTTGTGAGTTGCAACATAAAAGATATATAATAGGAATTTACATTAAATGATAGGGACATGTCCTCTAAAGCATAAACCAACTTACTCAGCAGATGCAGAGGATTTGATTTTATGATGGTAGCTAAAATATTTTCTCTTAGCTCCAATTTTCTTTACCAGAAATGGACAACATGTAAATGTTTTCCCGTACCATGTTGGAAAAATTGAAGTTGGTATCAAATCATGAAACTGGCAAGGTAGCTTTCATACTAAAGTCAATTTTCTTTTGAAGAAATACAATCATGCCAAACTCAATCCCTTATTTGATTATGATATGGAACTCACTGGTCCATTCTAAGAAATGTTTTCAATCAGTTTGGATCGATATGTAGTTTTTTCACTCTCAGATAACAGGGAGTTGGACTCAATAGAGATGCAAATTATCGAAACATATGATTACTTATATATGTTTGGGAATCAAAGTCCATCATTTGCTCAAAGTGAACATGAACTTAGAAATTAGAAGAATAAGGGCATGCAACCATTAGTTCCCACTGTACAAAAAAACACATGCAATCAACACCAAATGGCTACTACAAAAGGTAAGCAGTGTCAGGAGAAACCCTTCACCCATCTGAAGACAACAATATGTTAGACAAAGACCCAGATCTACTTAGTAAATTTTTCGAAATCTCGTCTTACACCCAGTGCTTTGGGCTACAGAACAAAGGGGAGTATTGTTAGATGTGGAACAAAATCTCTGCCATAGGATAATGTCACTGCAGTAAACAATCATGTTCATGTGGATTTCAGAGAAAACTGATTATCTATTTAGAGTCTGGTATCAGGAGAAACCCATCACTTATCTGAAAGAAAACAATCTATTAGACTAAGAACTAGGTCTATTTAGTAAATTTTTCAAAATCTCGCCTCACACCCTATGCTTTGGGCTAACTAAACAGAGGAGTTGTTAGATTTGGGAACAAAATCTCTAACATAATACGTCACTGCGGTAAAATAGGATAAAAAGAAGCAGTAATATAGGAACACCTCTAGTTTCATCAAATACATAACAAAACCAATTTTGGCCAAACATGCCATTTCAGAAAAAGGTAACAAATCCCTACAAGAACATAATCAGACAATGGTACACAACGACCTGGCCTGACGCAAGATATAAGGTTGATAGCTTGATTTGAAAACCTCTCTTCATGTGTTGGTAAATTTAGCAGTCACAGTTGTCGGCTGCGATGAGGTGAGGTAAGTTGTGAGTTGCAACATAAAAGCAAAAGAAAAGACGAAGTCAAGGGCAAAAGAATGGTATTCGAGCTCTTAAAATGAGCACTACCATATTCCATTTTGGAATTCCGTTACAGAGAAAGTGATTAAACCTTCCAACTAGAAAACACCATCAGATTTTTTTGCATTTGGATAGACAAAAGGAAAAGGAAACTTCAGTTGACAACGGTAAAGAATATAGAAATGAAAATTAAAATACACCGTTTCAATAGATGTAACAAGAAAAATTTATAAACTTCAAACTCGTTACTGTCTTCACACCATGTTTGAATCAATCAGAGTAGGAGAACCAGAATCCGCAACGAGGTTATTAGAAGCAGTAAAAAGTATAAAGGGCAAGATCTAATTGTCAACACCGCTACTATCTTCACACCATGTCTAAATCAGAGTATGAGAACTAGAATCTGCAGCAACGGGGCTATTAGAAGCAGTGGTGGAAGTGACGCCGGCCCAGGTTCTTGAAACCCATGGTCCAGGCCCATGTTTCAGGAGGAGGAGGAAAGCAAGATCCAGGATCCATGGGCCAAGACAAACCGGGCCAACCAGGGGAAAACTAGGGGCAAGAGCAGCAACAACGGCATTCCATGTTGGGTTTGGAAAATTCCACCCATATGACCAAGAACCTCCAAAAAAACGAAGCCCCAGCAGCCCTATTCACCAGACGCCTCTTATCCAGACCCAGAAGAAGACTCCATTGTCGACTCCAGTCCAAATGCAAGCTTTACCCTGCAGCCATACTGCATATTGGGGGCGAAAGTAGTTCCAAAACCCTCCAGCCTAGCAAAATCGAGGCGAATACCAACCAAAACTGTCCAGACCAGAAAAATCAGAGGCGAATCCAGCGTTTTATGTTTTATGCGCTCTTTCTTTTTTTGGGCTAAAGCATAATAATTATCTATTTTTAAAATAATTTTGGGGCTAATTATACAAACTTTACAAAAGAGGGTTTATATAAAAAATTCGCCCCTCTAAAATCTAAAACCCCTTAAATTTTGCCTTTGGGCTAAAATTCGCCCTTAAAATTTTCCCTGTTGAACACCCTGTCAACATGTTCAACATGATCCTTCCAAGACCTATTGTAGATTAGTATATCATCAAAAAATACTAGCACAAATTTTCTAAGGAAGGGTTTGAAAATGGAATTCATCAACTCTTGAAATGTAGAAGGTGCATTGGTAAGGCAAAAAGGCATGACCAAAATTTCAAAATGACCCTCATGAGTTCGAAATGTTGTTTTTGGAATATCTTCAGTCTTCATTCTAATTTGATGATATCCTGAACAAAGATCCCACTTGATAAAATAAATTTCTCCATGTAATTCATCCAATAATTCATCAATCACAGGAATGGGAAATTTATCTTTAATGGTGAGCTTATTGAGCTCCCTATAATTCGGACAAATGCGCCATGATCCATCCTTCTTATGTACCAATACTATAGGAGCAGAGAAATAACTTTGACTAGGTTGAATTATACCCGCCTCTAACATTTCTGCAATCATACGTTCAATTTCACTCTTTTGGACATGAGGATATCTATAAGGCCTGATGTTTGGAGGAACATGTCCTGGAATCAAATGAATAGCATGATCATGATCACGAATAGGTGGGAGTCCTTTGAGAGCTTCAAACACCTTGGAATGATTGTCCAAGACTTGTTGGAGATCTACAAAAATAGATGATTTTGATGTTGGAACTTCTAGTGAGAATAATTTTGCAGTTATGCCTCGTTGTTCTTTCTTTAGAATCTTTTTCATGACATTAGAGCTTATTATCTTTCCTGGCTTCCTTGCAATACCCCGTAATTCGACTTCCTTTCCTTCTGAAAAAAATTTCAAGAAAATTTCTTGAAAATTAAAAGCTACCCTCCCCAAAGATTGTAACCATTGTACTCCTAGTACAACATCAGCACCTCCCATAGGAATGGAAAGCATTGGACTATTCAATACATACTCCCCCATGGTTAGCTTGATATTATGGCATTTTCTAGAGCAATTTATAGTTCCTCCATTTGCAACCATCACTTGACATTCTGGTGCTGGGTATAGGAAACAATTTAATTCCTTGGCTACCTTACAATGAATAAAATTGTGGGTGCTACCTGAATCAATCAACACTATTACCTTTTTCTTCTTGATTTGTCCTTCTATCTTGAGAGTTTGAGGAGTGGTAATTCCTGCCAGTGCATTACACGATATGGTCGGATTCATTTCTTCCTCTTCCAGGGCTGGTTCCTGGTGTATATCCTCTTCTTGTTCATTTTCTTCTTCCTCTTCACAATCTATGTAAAATAATTTATTCTCAGCACACTTATGACCTTTAGTGTATTTTCTATCACAACTGTAGCGAAGCCCTTTTTCTCTTTTTTCTTCCAATTGTTGTGGTGTCAACATTGTAGGTTGTAGAAATCTAGGCGTAGCAACACTTCATTCTTTATAGAAGTGGGTGGTAGGCTTCCTTGTCTCCATAATTTTACATTCAATTTTTCTTGCCAACCTGAATGCCTTCTCCAATGAATTAGGTTCCAAAATGCGAACTTCATGTTGGATGTTATCCTTTAAAGTACCTATGAAGAGATCAATCATGTGTTCCTCTGGAATATCAGTTACCATTATATTCAATTTTTGGAAGTCCTCAATGTGTTGCCACATTAAACCCTTTTGTTTGAGATTTATCAACTGGCTAAAGAAGGTGTTGCTCTTTGTAACCTCATAATGTGCTATCATTTCCTCTGTTAAAATTGACCAAGTGACAATTTTTTTACGAGAGCAAAGCCATCGATACCATACAAATGTATTTTTTTCTAAATGTAAAGTTAGAATGCGTACCTTTTGTGTGTTTTGCACATTATGGAGATCAAAATATTGCTCCATCTGTAGTATCCATGTTACAAGATCATTTCCATCAAAATTCCTCATATCCATTTTTGGAATATGGTGGTTCTTCCTGCCAACATTAGAGTTTATGAAGTCATGATTAAACTTTATTTTGTTCTCACCATGAGTTTCCTCTACTATCTTTTCACCATTAGGAAACATTTCTTGTATCAACTTTGCCAAACCCTCCATGTGTGCTTTTAGATCATTCTTCATGTTTTCCATGTTTTCTTTCATGTCATCCATCTTAGCTTCCATGCCATCCATCTTAGCTTCCATGCCAGCTTCCATGCCATCCATATTAGCTTCCACACCTTTCTTCAAACCATCCATATTCGATTCCACACCATCCATCTTAGCTTCCACGCCTTTCTTCAAACAATCCATCTTCGCTTCCATGCCTTTCTTCAAAACTTCCATTTAATTTTTTGTTTCTCTTTGCTAGAGCAGAATTTGGTGTACTTGCTCTTGTAATTTTGATAGATCGTGTTGCAATTCTTCATCTTCATGAATCATAGTAGAGCGTTCTGAAGGCTTAATGGGTGTTGAATTATTTTTATGAGGCATTTTTTAGAACCCAATACTCATATCTATTCTACAATATGCCCTTGGAATCAATTCAAATTGATACTTCAAACAAGACTTATGCAATTCGGAAAACATTACACACCTTTTTATTGCTTTTGAAGAGCTCGATATTTAAATTGGATTATCTCTGTGGTTACAGCTCTTCAATATCTAAAATTTTGCATTGAGGTAGCCTTCTAAATCCTCTTTTGAATGCCATAGGTCTGAGCTGATTTGGATTCTTCAAGATAAATTTATGTCCAATCTCCCACAATGACCTAATTATAGAATTTTTCAATAGATCTAACTTGTACGACTTTCCACATGTCACTATTTCGTCTTTTAGCTCTAAAATTGATAGAAAATAAACTCCAGTCTGTGTACTTGTGGTCACTTTTTACGGAACTCCAATCCGATGCTCAGAGAGAGAGTTGTGAAGCTTTTCCCACAATCACCTCTTTGAGATGAAATTCAGGAGCCTGAAAAAGTACTACCTTCCATAGATCATATCTCTGAAAATATTACAAAACAAGCTCTGAAATTTTGTGAAAAGTTTACTCAGGATTTCAGATTTACACCCTAAAAATCTCAGATTCTGAGCCTTCGTAGAAAAAACGTTATAGCGCAAATTCCATGATGACCTGTTTATATTAAATTGAGGAGCCTGCAAAAATACCTAACTTCCACAGATCATATCTCTAAAAATATTGTGAACCAATCTCTGAAATTTTGCGACGATGTTCCTCAAGATTTTCGCTTCGCACCCTAAATATTTCATCTTCTGAAACTTCGTAGAAAATTTTTTATAGTGAAAGTGCCACGATGACCTGTTTGGAGCAGTGAAACCCTATAATCCAAAGATCTAATACCAAATGTTGGGAAACCAGCTCCAAAAATAGAAGAAAAGAGATATCAACGACTTAGAAATAAGCCACTTCAAGGGGGAAACCTCCAATACATTACATGAATGAACAATTCTTGGATGATACAAATTACAAAACCTCCTTTCTATATATAGGAGTCCATGGGGCCATAATGTAATCCTAGTGGGGCCATAATGTAATCATAGCCGACCTAACAATAATAATTTAAGGGCACAATAATAACAATATGGGGGTTACAGGGGTACAATAATAACAATAAGGGGGTTACACTAACAATAATAAGGGACTATACTAGTAATATAGGGACCTAACATCGACTAATTTCCTGCATTTTTGCTATCAAGACTGGATAGTCTTCAATTGCATGGTCTAGTTGCCTGCAATACCGGCAGGATTGTCTTGTAGGGTTTGGACTATCCCCAGAAAAGTGCCCTACCTATCCACAATTATAACAAATGATTTTCCCTCGTCCCCGACCTGCGCTTCCACCTCTTCTGCCTCCCCTGCCCCTTGCTGGGGAGCCCCCTGTACTCGAGAGTGATCTGGGTGAAGATGGGTTTGACTGCATCCTATAGAGATTCCCCCGATCGATCATCAAATCATATGTCCAGAAATTTTGTTCATCATGTCCTACCGACCTGCAGAACCTGCACCATTGCTGTTATACTTCTGGGACGTACATAGCAAGGTGGGGTTAGTGGTTCGTGTCGTGCAACCCTGCAACTCAGAAATCATCGCACCAGAGTGCCAGCCCACTTGGTCCTGCCACTTCCCTAGGGCACAACGGACTAGGTCCCCTAGCCTGCATGTAGACTGTTAACAGTGGGCAGTTATGCTTGGTGTGACCATTCGTCCTGCAATGTATGCACCATCTTTCCAGGCTAGCCTCTACGCCTCGCTCCTTTCGCAGGTTTTGGATGTCCATGTGAAACGCCTCCAGTTGTCCTTGGATCTGTTGGACGCCTAGCTAGGCATCATCTCTAGGTGTAGCTTCTAACTTCATAGCGGCCTCCAGGGATTTTCCGGTGATTCGAAAGTTTGGTGGCCCATAGGTACGCACAAGTGAGGCAGCAACATAGCAATGAACCACACCGTGTGCTGTTTGTCATCGTACTAAAATAATCCTTCCCTGATCACCTTCTTCAGCCATTGATTGGCCTCCCATATAGATTTAGAAGGCCCTTGTTTGAAATCCTTTAGATCGACTACTATTTGAGAATAGGAATTAGGCTTCTTGAACTATTGTTTTAAGGAATTCTTGACCTCTTTGATGGTTGAGTTTACATGTTGTCTGATGTATCCCATGTACCAATCCAGAGCTCTTCTTCAAAGGCAAGGGACAATTGTGCCCTCTTCACTGCATCAGTAGCTACGTTCTCCGTAGTCCATATCAATTCTGCGACAAACCAGAACTGTTCCATGTCCTCATCTCCCACACCCTTAAAGGTAGGCAATTTCATGTGCACAGCCATGTTTTCTTCTGATGGTGGAGGTGTAGGTGAGTTCTTACCCCTATGCTGGTTCGAAAGTGGTGTGGCTGGAGGACTTTGCACAACTGCTTCTCTTACCAAGCTGTAGATAGATCTACCTCCTTCTAGGTTGGTCTGATAGTATTTGCCACTTTGCGTCATACTTCCATCTGGATCAATGGTCATTCACTCGGTGTGGCTACACAGAATAATTTTTTGCACAGTAATATCTTAATCAGTAAAGGTAAGGTATTTAGAAACTTACCCCTAAATCCTTTGAATAATATTCGCTCTGCTTTGGAGTAGGAGACAAATTGATCGATGGCAAATTCCATCATGAATCCTCCTAGCACGCTGTCCACCCAGTGGTCTATGGTGCGAGTGATGGTGTTATCAGCCTTCTCTAACTACTAGATTAATTCTGGGGTCCACTGTGTAACCTTCTCATCCTTCCCACACGTCTAAAACTTGACCAGCCTTGCAAGCCACTCTTCGAGCTCGATCGCAATGGTTACGAAGAAGATCTCGTATATCTCTGTGAAAATATACTTATTTTTCCACTTTTCAGTGGTCAACCTTTTACTGCAGTTCTCTTTCACTACAAATTCCTGAACTTGTCGTTCAAACCATTCATCAATTTCTTTTCTTTCAGGTTTCTAGTATAGCCTTGGCATTACCCGATCCCTCTCTCAAAATGCTCCCAGTCCCGGCAACGGAACCATTTGCTGGCTCGAGGGGTCTTGACCCAAGTTCAGAGGTTACGGTTTTCCAAAAAACCCTATACTACTGTCCCTTTCGGTAGTGACCTTCTTGCGCAGGCCAAAGTCTCACCCGAGGTAGTATGGGTGGGTGCTGGAACTAAGTTTCTACACCCTGGGAGAGGGCAGGTAAGTCAGGCAGAGCTACGTTTGACTTCACAAATATCATATCGCAAACTACAAAACCCAGATCTATTAGTCCCTTCGCATTCACGCATGCAATACCATGCAACAACTAATAGATATAGGGTAACGAAGCAACTATCGCATCTATTCTTGCATACAATCCAATAAACAGATTCAGATCAATTGTCAATGCGGCATAAGTACTTAGCATAGTTACTTGCAGAGCTCAATATAGAATCATGCATATAGATCTAGATCACAGTATAAACAAGTAGCACAAGTACTTTCTCAGCTTAAATTAATAACACAAAGAATACATAATCATATATCATAGATTCAACAGATTTAGATATTTCAATAGCCTTCTGCATTCATTAATCCTCCAGATCCTTTTACAATATCCAAAACCCAACCTATGCACACAGTAGCAGGGTTTGCACACAGCAGGACTGAGGATCTCTGCGCACACAAATAGCAGGAGTCCTTTCCCAAAAACCCATAGCAGATCCATTAATTCACAATTCGCACCAATCTTAATCTCTGTTTTTCTTACAACTCAATGGTTCAACTACTTATACTATTTTAGCCTATGCATCCAATGGTCTGAAAATGGTGGTTTGTGGACTCTTGGTCTACCCTTGACCCACTTACAATGCATGCAGGGCTTTGACCGACCCCAATACCCCTGCGTTAGACTAAATATAATCATCGATATACCAAAATGGACCATATTTGCAGCTCGTGTAGGAGACCCTATTCCAACAATGCCTGACATAATTACATACAGTACCATAATTTATGGGCTAATAAAGGAGAACAAGATCTTAGAGGCTTTGAAGTTGCATGATCAAATGTCAGACCAGGGATATGAACTATATATGAAGAAAACACTTTCTTATCTGTGGTGCCATTGCCAAATTCTTATAACGAGTGGTCGCATTACTTATGGGACGATTAACTTTCCTAGTCAGTAGTCGGCTCAAGGTGATCTTGGGTTGTGTGTTTTTAAAACTATGGTTACACCTGGGCCTCCAAAATTTGATTACATCATAATATATCACTTTTCTATATGATTAAAATCCATTGGGGCCTTGGCTAGTGAGCGCCAATTGTTCTAATTGTAGTTAGCATGCATACACAATTATATGCACATATTTTTTTTTTTTTTAATCTAGGGCCATAGTTAAGGTTGCTAGAGAG
Organism: Pinus albicaulis; assembly: GCA_034641835.2. Taxonomy (NCBI): domain Eukaryota; kingdom Viridiplantae; phylum Streptophyta; class Pinopsida; order Pinales; family Pinaceae; genus Pinus; species Pinus albicaulis. Next base: position 238,984,512 of record CM076571.1, read on the forward strand.
CTATTTTGATGTTATGTTGAATTTGAATATTGAAAATATAAAGATAACAAAAAATCCGCAAGTACAAGATAGGTACATGATTTACTAGAAGTTTGTTGAAAACTACCGAACCATTAGAATAATTGGCATAGAAGTTGTGTACAACCTGCCATCTAGAGTATCATATGTACTTGTCATGTGAAGAATATAGATAATTAAAGCAAGATCCCGATGCCTCTCTCAAAGAGTGGTGCAAAGGCAAAGAGGATGTTAAAAGGTGTCCTGGTTGTGGGTTCACAATTGAAAAAACTAAAGGTTGCAACCACATCAATTGTAAGTGTGGTAAACATATTTGCTGGGTATGTGTAGAGTCCTTTGACAGCAGTGAAAGTTGTTATAGCCATTTGCGTGTTGTACATGGTGGTTACGTACATGGTGGTTACTAATTGCAAACTCTCTTACTTTTTCTTCATTCTATGTTGAGCCGATGATGTTTATGTTTGTTACGAGTTGTGATAGATATTTCAGTGCATGCATTTTTTTCCTCCACGCAAGCTAAGGTTAGGTTAGTTGTGGTAGGTTAAACTGAGGTGAAGTGACATCAAAGGATAAGAAACTTCTAGTGCCGGAAGGGAGAAGTGCGTGCTTGAAACACATGGAATTCTAATGATAAAAATCAACCTTGATTGATATGGGTTGTTGAGTAAGATGGCGAAAAGTAGACATTCTAAGTACATTATAAAGTAGAACTTTCTTAATTACAGGGGGTAAACTCATTATGATTCAAGAGCACACAACAATTATTCAATTGAACGATATTTTCCACAAAAATTATGTCCCCAAATTTTTGTTTCTTCGAATCTCAGATGATTTTCTTGATTTGGAAGACAACCTGTGAAACATTTCCCAAAATTTGACGATTTCCTTGATTTGGAAGACAACATGTGAAACATTTCCCATATTTTGGGAATAGCTTGCAGGCCAAAAAGATAAACATTAAAGGAAGCATAAATAGAAAATAAGGGGTATGCCATGGGAATCCTATCAATAGTTACCTGATAAAGCAATATACCTATGAATATTATGTCATGATTAAAGTGGCAAGGAAAAACATGAAATTCAAAAGTCTAATAGAATCTTCTAGGGTTGTGTATTATACTTAGGGGGGATAATATAGGGTACAAAGGGAGGTACCCAAGGGAATAATATGATGTAATAATATAGGAATGATAAATAATTGGGCCATAGTTAATAAATAAAGTGGTTAACCCACATTATGTAAGGGACCACATGTAGCTAGGGAATAAAGTGATAAGCCCATTGTATTGGATGTATGGTAATGAGATACCCATGGTAACTACCCATGGTATTGCGTGTACGAAACCTATATAGAGGCTAGAGTCTCTCCATTGAGAGATGTCAAGGATTATTGTATGGGAAGCATATGGCTTGTGGAGTGGTCTCCTTCCTTAAGGAGTGAATGTATGGTGTTGCCCTACCTTAAGGGTTTTGATATTAATGAAGATATAAATTTTTCTCTATATGGTGTTATTTTATTGGGAATATTTTCTATTTCTATACATTTTCTTGTCAGATCTACTACAAGTGGTATCATAGCACTTTCTTGGGCAGAGTTTGGAGATTTGTTTTTTCATTTTTTTGTAGGAAATTTTTGGGAGGGGAGTTTGTAGAGCAGATCTGAAAATTTTGGAAAAAAAAAATTCTGAAATAAATATAAGATCTGGATTCTTTACGGAAAAATACCCAATTTCAAAAAAAAATCAGTCGAATTGGAGTCTAGATGAGGGTGATATCGCTGATTTAAATTCAGTTGTGTTGCAGAAATGTTTCTGATGGAAATTTATGTACGGCGACCCTCCTGATATTTTCAATAGATTCTGGTGCACAATTTCAGACAACCAATTGCATATCTGAACTCCCTTTGAAAAATCACACAATTAAAAAAAAAAATCGGTCAAATCGGAGTCCAGATGAGGGAGTTATCACTGATTTAAAATCAGCCATTTTTCAGAAATTTTGTGACGACGGGACAGTTGCAGTGCAAATCTGTGTTTCCAAAGTGCCTAGATCGGGATTTCAGTCATATGGTTAGATTCAGAATGGCTATTCCATTTTAAAAAATGGGTTATATTAAGGATTCTGAGTTATATTTACCGAGTAATGTCCATTTTAATTTTTTTCCAAAGTAAGTGATTTTCTTCAAAACCCTTACTTTATTTTATGGATTCTCGCAAAATGAAGTTTACAGGAAAAGATGATGGCCCTACTATTGAAGATTCTTTTACAATATCTCAAGGCTCAATACCGAAATTTTTGGATATGCTCCATAGGGTTTCATCTGGAAGACGAGGCAAATAAATGGTGGACATCACTTGACAGTGCAGTGAGGAAATTTCCCAAGAAAAAACTTGAAAAAGTCATTTTGGACAATTGTTCTAAAGCTAGAAAGAAGGACACTAAGAGACATAAAGACTTATTTTCTACTAATATTTCCATATTACAGGTTAATGGAAGTATTCAAAAAGAGAACATCATTGTGTCTATCATTCCTAGTTGCAAGCATAATTGTATCAATGTTAATTTGGCTAAAAAATTTCAAGTTCCAGCAAAACATATTGAAAACACACAAGTTGATAATGAAGATGTTCAAATTTATGGTGTTGCCCTACCTTAAGGGTTTTGATATTAATGAAGATCTGAAGTTTTGTCTTCTATGGTGTTATTTATTGGGCATATTTTCTATTTCTATACATTTTCTTGTCAGATCTACTATAGGTTGCTTGAGACAATGGTCATATATCCTCTAAAGTTGCCCTTACATGCATCATTAAATTATGAATATGGTGCTCAACATGACAGTTTGGTAATTAATCATTATTTGTTCCATAGTTTCCATAGCCTTGGGTATTGCTTGGGAGTACTTGTGTGCAATGTTTTGAAACTTGGACCAAGTTGACTCGGACTACCATATTAGCTTGGCCAATGGATTGGTTCAGAGGTCCAGTAACTACTCAGCCAAGTCGGATTGTTTTGGTACCAAACCACAAGGCATGACTTGGATGGTTTGGTACCAAACTGGCCTAACTCGGCTGAGTCTGTACCTTATTGTCCAAGTCATTTTTTGATGGAATCTGGGCATGTTATGTTATGCATAGGTCATTCTTTGACCTGTATTTTTGCTGATATTTTAGAGAATATTTTCGTAGACAAAATTTTGGCCTTATTTCAGCCTCTTCACAGCCCCTCCACTGACTTTTTCTTGTTTATGCCAACATGCTGTAAATATGCCTAGAGAACCTAGGGTTTGAGAAGATCTATTTAGTGGGCCTATGGCATGTTTATTCTAAGGGATTTTGTCAGTTTCATCCTCCACTATGTTTCTAGTACGGGCATGTCAATTACATGCCACAAATTCTGTTGCTGGTTGGACGTACTCTTTCCTGTTACCTTGGGTTTTAGGTTGCGCTTCAACCTGTTTGGCGCAATTTTCTAGCATAAGATTAGTTGTTGGTAAGCCTGCTAATTTAGGGTATGTATGATTTGTGGGTTTATCTAGGATCAAAATTTCTATGTGCAGGCAATGATTCGTCACATTTGTGGTTTGTTGAATGTTCCCACAACAAATTAGTATTTCTACTCACTGTAATTTTAGTGGAGTATCTTTAGGTTTATACTCTGTAGATACTTGAATGCCCAAGGGTAAATTTGTGAGGGAGGGTATTACCTTTTGTCATTCAAAAATTATATTTTCCTAATCCTTTTTAAAGGCCCTTCCGACTCTAGAGGCCATGTAGAGTCTCACTGATTATATATATATATATATATATATATATATATATATATGAGTAGAATTTGCATATTTTTTCTCTAATGGTTTGGAATCATGGTTTTGAGTCTTCAAATTTCAAAATATAGTTTTTGATTAAAATTTAAATATTATCTGTATTTTTTTAGCAAGCCAAGCAATTGAAATCAGATCAACTTGAGTCATTCCAAGTCCTAGTTGACCCTTGAATGATTCTGAGGGTTCCTTCAGTAAGGGAGTAATTTTATTTTGTGCCATAGTTGACCCAACAGTTGGATACTTCTCCACAAGAGGGATAATTCCTAGTGGAATTTGAAGACTGTGTCATTGTTCTAGACTAGAGTGGGGTGTAATAGTTGCCTAGACTCATATCCCCTTTTCCGGTCAAAATTGCATAGTTGACAAAGAGAGGGTTGTGATATTTATCTAACACAATAGAAGGTAAATGTAAGACCAAGGGGAGCCACAATATAACAACCATCTATTTAGAAATCCTTAACTTTTTTTTTTAAATAACATAAATACAAAATATCTATGTTTTCTCTTTCCTTTTTCTAGCTTGTATCAAAAAAATTATCTTTAAAAGCTAGAAAAACCTTAGGGTTTTAATTTTTTATCTAATTTTTTTTCTAAGGGAATTTATACCTCTTATCTTCAACTAAATCACATTTCAAAAGGGTATTTTCAAGGTAATTCCAGTAGAATTTTACACAGATGCTGAAAAAAATCCCTCATTCAAAGGGTATAGTCAAGCATTTATCATTAATAACCCTCTATTTCAGTCTAACTCTGATTTCATATCTTAGCATTAGTTTTCTGGGGTAGAAATAGACATTTTTCAACTATCATAAAGTATATTTTATTGCCAAAATAAATTTCTAGGTTTTAACCCTAGGGGAAATCAATCGTTTTCCATTGCAAGTAGTTTCTAGATCATTAGAAACTTCATTTTTACTTGTAGATAAGTGTTTGGTTCTTTTTTTAGTTACAAAAATGTTTCCCAAGATTCAGCACCCATGGATCTATTGATCTAGTGTGTTTCCACACTTGTGGGTGGCCTACAAAGGGACTTTTGCTTGGTGGTTTTATGCATTTTTACCACTTTTACAGGTCTAAAAATCAGCACATCAACATACTCATCTACTTTCAGCCACTTATCAAAGGGTAGTTTAAGGAATTCTTGGTATCTATCACTCTCCTTTGGTGTTATAATAGCTAAATTTTTAGAGGCTCGAGTTATTTTTTGCTTTCTAGTCTACATTTTTCTGAAGCTCATTTATTACTTTAGATCAGTAAAATTAATAATTAAATCCTATCTTCATCTTAGACATCAATACTTAGCACTAGTCTACTTATAGCTTGGGTGAAATTTTTTGTGTGTATATTAGGGAAGTATTCCATAGAATTTAGTAATATTTGGCTTAAATAGTGGGATTTGTGCCAAGGTTACATTTAGCACTTATCCCATATGGTACCACCTTACTGCCTCAAGAAGACCTTGTCAAGGCTACTAAATTGGTGGTATTGGTGAGTAGTACACACTTTGTGTTTGAATTTTAACAAAGCAAGTTTCAAGGTAGGGGTGAATTTTGTTTCGGCATCAATTTAGGAAAACCAAATCACTTTAATAAGTTGTTATTCATGTCAAAAATTATTGATTAACAAAATCTATGGAAATATGGAGAATATCAAGCAAGCATATCATTAGCTAGGGAAACTAAATGACTTTAATCAAACGTTTCTAGTAAAAAATTTACTGATAAAGTAGCAAAATGGCACAAAGTTGTTAAGAGTGTTCCTCTCATATTGTGGAAACAAGTGGATTTCACATATAAAACACTATGATACTAGTAGGATCTATTATCACCAGTCACCACATATGGCATGAGATTCCACTGGTGATTTTTGATACAATGGATTGGTTGTAGTATGCTATATATGGATTTTTCACTAGATTGTGGTTACACACATCTTCATTCCTTTTTTGGATATGATGATCACGCTGTTAGCACTCAAATCTACCTCAGGCTGAAATGAAGTAAAACTCAAGGCTACATCAAACCACGCTCAGCCTCGTAGCTAGCCCTACGAGGACAGGAGAGGGCTCTCTCCGTCAATCTCGAGAAAATAAACAATAGGATGCGAGATGACTTATAATAAGAACCGATTTTAGGCTAGTAAAGAGATAGGTATGTTTGTTTTTTGGTTTTTTGGGTTTTTCGCTGGAGTAAATGGGAAAACAAATTTTGGGTCTGGGGATAAGGTCAGACCTTTGCAGAGTTCAAGCTGGGGCGAGGTAGGTGATGATCTTGATGCTTTAAATTGGATTTATGGATAGATTAGACCGACGAGGAGCTGAAGAGGGCAAAGAAGACCTTGGATCCTCTCCAAACAGCTGAAAACATATAGAACTAACCGAATTCAAAGGCTAAGCACTGTAAACAATGGATTCAACCTTATTTCACTCATTCAATTTAGTTCAGAAGCATAATGAAAGGATGGCAACATTAAACATGAAGAAACTTACAGTAAACAAAGGAGAAACATCATCAAGAACAGAACACCACAAGGATCCCAACAAGTGCCGCAAAACCCCCGATCTTTCCTTAGCCAAAATATGAAAAGTATGTACAATAGTATCAAAAGTATCCCAAGAGTCCAACCTCTCCAACCTCTGAAAATGATTGAGAAATTACAATATATAGATCACTCTAACACCTTTCCCCACCTCTAGGGGTCGAATTCCCTCTTCAGGGATCAGTTTCAACCAATTCTAATCATGGAACTACAATCTAGGCAACTAACAACTTGCCTCTAAAAGAGTGGAAACTGATCCATTACATGATTTTTTACTCATTTGAGAGTGAATCTTCTAGAAGAGATAAAAACAAGCCAAAGCTACATGCCAAACATGAATTTACATCATAAAAACCCAAGAATTCTATCCATAGGCAAAACTGGTCCATAATAGGCGAAATACTGAGCTGGCAGCTGAAAACTCAGAAAAATCTCTAGGTGGGTCGCTCCTGAACTGCGTGGGTCGCTCATGTTCCAGGATGATTTTGAGGTAGCTCCTGACATCCAAATTGAGCTCATGATAGCTCGTTGGAAAGCCCTGGATGTCTACTTTCCAACCCAAGTGGAATTTCTGAATTTGGAGTTGATTTGACCCTCCAAAACCGCATTCTCCCAGAGGTACTTCCTGCTGGTGCAAAAGGTGGCAGCAAGGTGGTTTTCATGGTGTTTTTGAGCTGTTTGACCATCCAGATTTTGTTGAAATGCTAAGTTGACTTCATAGGATGCATAATTAACCATGAAAAATCCAAAAATGTAAAAATATCCTCCAGCAAGTGTCTCAAAAAAATGCGAGCGCATGAGCGCGCGACCCACCTAGCTACAAAACCTGTTTTTAAGACCAAAAATTTGGAAATGACAAAATTTTCTCCGAATTTGCCCAAATTCAGAGCGGAGGTCCTCCATCATGTGTCTTGCCCATTCAATGAAGCCTCGGCTAAAATCCGAAGTGGATTAGGCCTTTTCCGCCGTCGAAGTGCCTTGCGCAACCTCCTCTTCATGATCCTCATTCTCGCTTTGCAAACATGCATGCGAGCCCAGTAATGGCCTTTCATGTGGCGAAGCATGTCTTTGTCTCGGTTGGCCTTTGCCAACAACTTCTCCAGATGTATATTCACCCGCGTGAGTACAGTATCTCTGTCAGCTGGTGTCATGTCACCGGGCCTCTTTCGATTCCACTGCCTGTCCTCACGGATTCGGCGCACCTCATAAAATGTGAGCTCATCCTCGAGCTGTTTGTTGCGCTGCTCCAAATAGTTAATCACCCACTGAGCCTTCTGCAATTGGTCTTTCAGCTGGTCATTCTCGGCCCTTTGCTCCTGGATGACTTCCCTCAGCTTCGAGCTAGGAGAGCCCGTATCAACATCAATGATTGTCATATCGGTGTCCCGGCCTCCTGATGGGCCCTCATCATGCATGGGCCTCTTGCCCCTGTCTTGTACCTGTACCTGCACTGGAGAAGAAAGCGAGACCCTTTCCACATCACGTGGAGATAATACTCGCCGTGTCGCTGCAAATAAGGCCCTGTGGCCCCGCTGATATGTCTGAACCAAAGGAGTGATGATATGCTCGACCTCAAGCATGTCCGGCTGGTGTGAGGGCTCTCCTGCATCATGAACTGCCTCGGGAGGCTGCTGTGGCACTCTGAAAAAGTCTCTAGAAATGAAATCCTCCCAAGCGATGCCCTGCTCTGCCAACTGATGTGACACCAAGATTTTGATCAAAGCGAAATGATATATACCCCCCGTACTCGCACCGTCTATCTTCCGCACAAATGTCAAATTATCCTCTCATGTTGCGTATATGAAATACTGAATACTCAACACACGCACCCTTGTGAAGTGCATCAGCAAACGAACATGATATGAGAAAAGACGAGCATACCTGCCCTCACAACTAAAATACTGAATGATGAGCCCCATGAGTGGTGCATACTCATCTCTCAAGAATCTGAATGGAAAAACTCTGCTCAAGTAAGCCACATATCCAGTTTTAATGTATGGCTCATAGTGAAATTTCTCTAATTGCTTACCCTTGCTCCATTCCTCGCCTATGTTCGGTATGCCAGTGGCTTGAGCAATAGTCAAAGGTGATACAATGAAATCAACCCCAGCAAGGTTTACCCGATCACCATGTAAATGAAGAACAAACAGTCGTGCTAATTCACGATGAGGTCGGGTTTGTACTACCATCTCACAAAACCTGAAACATGACAAGAACCGAAAACAATCCATAGCTAATGGACATGCCTGCAACCGAGCCAAAGAAGTAGGCTCCTCTCTGCGATGATCACCACTCCTATTTTCTCTGCGGGAACCCCGTGGCACATTACCTTCAGCCACCGAATCACTACCTGATCCTGGCTCGTATTCTGACTCTGTCTCTGACATATCTCTGATCAAGTTTTTGGGCAATGTCTACACTGATATGAATGCAGTGAAAGCAAGATTAGGATGTATGTTTACCACTCAACCAATATTCCCATCGTCAAAGCACTATCAAGGAATCAAATTATGGATAAAATCTCAGCTTTAAATGGGCTGAAAAAGGCACCATCTCTGTTTTGAATGCAAATGAAATTTTGACCAAATAGGAGCAGGCAACCTTCAAAAGTTTGAACACATCTAGTCAAAGGAGAGCATGGCATTAATAATAATATGTCTGTCTATGAGTAATGACCATAAAGGTTTCAATGGGCCATTTGAAACAAAGACATGAGCATATTTTTACATTGGGCAATGTGACTCAAAGGTTTAAATATGGTATAACAATAGCAATGGTTGCAGTGGTATAATGGGTATGAGAGAAAATTGATTTTGATGTTATATGGAAGGCTGACCATATCACTGTCTTAAGATAACAAACACGTTCTTTCCACCATTCATTTGCATTTCAAACCCTAAAAACAATGATATTATGACTGTGGGATTTTAAAACCTCCATTTGAATATTGGAAACCACCCATGATGCCACAAATGCGTTGAAAAATATCAAATAATGGATAGAAACCTTTTTGATGGTAACTTGAGTGGATTATTTCAAACCCTAAAAACAATGATATTATGACTGTGGGATTTTAAAACCTCCATTTTAATATTGGAAACCACCCATGATGCCACAAATGCGTTGAAAAATATCAAATAATGGATAGAAACCTTTTTGATGGTAACTTGAGTCGATTCCAAGCCAATCTGGGCGCGCAAACTGAATTCCAAAACTCTGTGTCTGCGTGGGTCGCGCAGGCTCTGCGTGGGTCGCGCACCTGCAAACCTACAGTGCTGAAGTGACTCTGCGTGGGTCGCGCAGCCCAGGTGGGTCGCTCTGCCTCAACGTGGGTCGCGCAGCCCCAAAACTCTGCCCACGCACTTCAAAACTCTGAAATCGGCCCTCCACTTTGCAAACATGACTTGGGAGCTATGAAATTGGTTCAAATGAAACTTGTTTGGCTTTTATACATGTCACAAATATCTTCACAATCAGATTTAATTTCAAATCAAACTTCAAACCCATATTACAAATGTTTTTGTAATTTTCACTTTTGGCTTTTTCAAATACAAACTTCCTTTGGCTTTTTTGAGGTCGATACTAATGATTTTGCTGTCTTCTTGCAGGGATATGGCTATCTTGGCTAGAGAAAAGACCAGGGGTCTACTTTTGACAATGTCTTCATGGCGGTACAATTACAAATTTATTACAAAATGATAATGACAAATTTCTAGTTCCAAAACAGAGTTTTGGACTAGAAATATATATTTTTTTTTTAGAAAATGCTGATGATAATAAAATAGAAATCACAAGTGCTGGACTTTCCTCACCTTGCAGGCTTTATGACTAGTATATAAATGACTCAAAAACCCTAGACACCAAGACCTAGGACACCTATTGACATTTTTAATGACCTCATACATAATGACAATGACTACAAATAATTTTTTTTTGAGGAAATATTTTTAAAATAGCGCTGCAGGTATAAACATGAGGAAACAAAGGACGACAGACCCCCTCGTCAGTTCATGGCATGATCCTAGTGAAATGCAACGAAATGGAACAAGCGAGACACCTAATAATGAATATGCAAAAGACGAAATGATCACTGACGGAGGGCTGTAAGGACCGACTCTAACATTGGCTCCAATGGGGATGGTGGCTCCATGGAGATGCCAAGAACAGCAAATCTCTGGGGGAGTCAGACAGTGCCTCTCATCCATTGGGCGATGGAATCATTATTTCAACTGACAAGACAAACTTTGGATAATTTTATTGACTGCAGATTTGACTATGATAGACTGCAATTTGACCAAAACCGACTAGACTCAAACTGACATGACTTTAAACAAGAAGACTAATAAAATTAACTTTACAATCTCAAACCAACCAACCTCTATTTCCAGAATTATAGCCTTCGCTCCGGGCCCCAGACTGAAAATGAGAGATCAGTGCATACTTGCAATGAAACAAAAGTAAAATGATATATACAATGACAATGAGATCAGCAGCAAGTACTCAGAAATAATAGCGCGTCAGCAACCGACCATTGATCGGTCCACCAGGACAATCATCTCCATTCATTTCTTTGAGAAGAAATGCATTCTGCCCCCGATACGCTGCAATCTTAAACGGTCCCTTCCACAAATTCTCAAATTTGCCGTGCTTTCCCTTGTCTTCATTCCGAGCATCCCATTTCAAAACTACTTCATCCAATTGAAACTTATCTGATTTTGCCTTTCTGTCGTAGATCTTCTTAATGCTCTCCTGCAACTTGAAAGTATTTTGAAATACCTCCTCACGTGTCTGCTGTAAATGAATCATCTCATTAATCCTCCGCTGCATAGGATCCTCTTCACTTCCAGCCTCCTGAAGCAATCTGACCACCGGGACAGCAAGTGAAGTAGGAAAAACCGTATCCATCCCATACACCAACTCGAAAGGAGACATACCAATAGACCTTTTCTGACTTACCCTATCAGCCCATAATGCATTTACCAACTTTTTGTGCCAAGCCTTCTTGTTGATTTCCAGCAATTTCTTAATGATATTCACCAAGGATTTATTTGAAGATTCCGCCAAGCCATTCCCTTGCGGATGGTATGCGGTTGAATGTCCCAAGGTAATATTGTACTTAAAACAAAAATCAACCATTCTCTTAGACTTAAAAGCTGCTGCATTATCTGTGATTATTTTACTAGGACACCCAAAGCGTGACAAAATATTGTTTTCAAGGAAAGAGATAATTACCGCATCAGTGGCCTGTCGAGTGGGAATCGCCTCAATCCACTTCGTGAAGTAGTCTGTAGCTGTCAAGATCCATCTATGCTGTCCGGAAGATGCTGGGTGGATTTCTCCGATAAAATCCAATCCCCACTGCTGGAATGGTGCATTAACTTCGATTGGTTTTAGAGGCAAAGGCTGTAGTTTCTGCTTCCCTTCGAATATTCGACACTCATGACAATTTTTAACAGCCTTGAACACATCAGAAAACAAAGAAGGCCAATAATACCCTCCCCTTAGGATCTTATTTGCTGTGGTCTTCCAAAACAAATGACCTCCACAGTCACCTTTGTGAAAATCCTCCAAAACTCTTTGAGCTTCCTTCTCTACCAAACAATTCAACAACATACCCCCAGGGTCTTTCCAATACAATGCAGAATTCAAAATGCAGAATTTAGCAGCTCTTAACTTCAATGTTCTACTCTTATTTCGAGGCATACCAGGCGGTGTAGACAAATTCTGAAGCACATATAAAATGTCAGTATACCAAGGAGAAGAAACAAAAATATCGGATACCTGAACTGACGTACTTTCCTCATCTTCATCAGACATGGCAGCGATCAAATTTATGTCTAGAGCATGCAGATTTGTTTCAGCCATGAGCTTGGCGAGTCCTTGTCCTTTGATCAGCTTGGTCGGTTTAATCTCCACATCGTACTCTAACAATGCAACAATCCACTTACCTCTTCTTCCTTCTGGATCTGCCTGTACCAAAACATCTTTAACTGCTGCGTTAGGAACATATGCTGTAATATGGGAATGCAATATGTACACACGGAATTCCTTTAAAGCCTTTACAAGCACAAGTGCTTGTTTCTCAATGATATTATACTTCAATGCCCCATCTCTTATGATCCGACTGAAAAAAGCGATGGGCTTCTCAACTCCATCCCTTTTTTGCATCAAAACAACTGCCAATGTATGCTCAGAAGCGAAAGAAAATAAAATGAAGTCTTGTGTGTAATCGGGGCTGATTAAAACAGGGGCTGAAGAAAGAGCTATCTTTACCAAATTGAATGACTTAACTGCCTCTTCTGTCCATCTTACCTGACTGTCCTTTTTCAGCATGTTCGTGATTTCTCTAAGGTGTTCTGCAAGATTGGGAATGAAACGACGCAGAAAATTCATTTTGCCATTAAACGACTGTATCTCTTTCTTGTTCCGGGGCTGTTCAATCTGCTGAATGGCTTCAACACGTGCAGGATCAACTCGAATGCCATCTTTCGAGATGATGTGGCCAAGGAGCTTTCCTTCATCCATGGCGAAAAGGCTCTTCTTTGGATTCAGTGAAATGCCATATTTTCTGCACTTCTGGAAAACAATTTTCAGATGATATAAGTGTTCCTCATCAGAATTAGAAAATACAGTTAGATCATCAAGGTAAACAACCAAAAACACATCTTTCTCATTGGCAAAAGCCATGTCCATTTCACGCTGAAAGGTAGCGCCTGCATTCTTTAAACCGAACGGCATCTTTGCATAATGAAATGTTCCCCAAGGAGTGGTGAATGCAGTCTTGTCACGATCATCTTCCTGCACTAAAATCTGATTATAACCTGAGTATCCATCGAGTAGTGACATCCTTGATGCTCCAACTACTCGCTGCAATATGTGATCCATCTTTGGCAGCGGATAATTGTCCTTTAATGATACTTTATTCAGATTTCTGAAGTCAATACATAAACGGATCTCACCTGTCTTCTTTCTCACGGGCACCAAGTTTGATATCCAATCTGAAAAACGAATAGGTACAATAATTCCCGACTTATACAACCTATTTACCTCTTTTTTGATTGATGGCAGCAGCTTTGGATTGATCCTCCTCAACTTTTGACGAAAAGGCTTCTGATTTGGTTTGATGGGAATAGTATGCTGGATGATATTGGTATCATATGTTTTAAGATCTGAATAATCCCACGCAAACACATCAAAAAATGAAGATAACAATTTCACGTATTCTGCTCTTACCTTTGGTGACAATGACTTTGACAATTTCACCATCTTGGGATTCTCAGCTGTCCCAATATTTACCTCTTCGACACCTTTCTCTGTTGGCCTCAATGTAGGATTACGAGCTACATCATCTTGATCAAACAACTCTTCCAATGGAATCAATCCCTTAGGAATGATGTTATCCTTCAGTTGCAGCACATCCATTTGATTTATCTGTATGTCATCAATACCATCATCAAATTCTGTATCTATGGAGGTATCTTTAAACTTACCCTTATTCTGCATAAATTCACTAATCTCCTCATCATCCTCAAAAACTTGCCAACATCGCTGATTGTCTGGAACGGTGGGCCGGTGTTTCACATGTATCTCAAACTTGTTGCTGGAATTCATTGGAATCTTAAGATTGCTTGCTGCCTTAGCAAGCCCATCAGCAACACCGTTTTGTATGCGAGGCACACATGTTAAAGTATAATCAGAAAATAACTTCAGAATATCCAAAACTGCATTTCGGTAAGCCCTCATGCGAGGATGCTTAGCCTGAAACTCACCTTTAACTTGCTTTATCTCTAATTCTGAATCACCATATACCGCAATCCTTTTCGCATTCAGCTTCTTGAGAATCTTAAGGCCAGCAATAAGAGCCTCGTATTCCGCTTCATTGTTAGAACAATCGAATGCAAGCTTGTAAGAACACACTCTCACATTGCTCGGAACTTTATCAGGAGCGAAAACTGGACTTTGAATCCACACACCAATCCCAGCACCATCGCTGCCCACTGCACCATCAAAATCCATGGTCCAAAGGCCATTTTCATCGTCCTCTAAATGCTGAAACTGTGTCGGCTCTGTTTTTCCTGTTTGCTGCCCATTGTCTTCAGCTGATTGCTCCAAAACAGCTTGTTTTTCTCTTCTTTCTTTTGCAAAACTTCTCTAAAATTCTCATTTATTTCTGGTATGTCTTCTGCCTGAACTAATTGACTTTCTACATCATTAAAACTATCAGCAAGCAACACAAACGACTCTAAATCAGTATGTACATAGTTCACAGGATGATTGACTGGCTTCTCTTTGCTAGTTATCATGTATTTCATCTTCTGCTCACGATACAACTTTCTCATTTGACCGAAGACCGGAATTGTAGCATAAGAGAAATCTAATTGAAGTGTACCTTTCAACTTTGCCCCCCAAGATCTTGCAAGGAGCATCCCGAAACGTGGAGGAATGTCAGCAACCACCACATCCATCAAAACATTCTTCGCTGGAATTTGATCCAAACTTACCACCAAATCTTTGATGAGTCCTATACACTTTACACGGCTGGAATCGAATGAATACAAATCATGATACTCTCTTGTAATGTCTAATCCCAACTTCTCCATGATTGCCTTTGGCATCAAATTGTGTGAAGCACCCGAATCGAGCATAGCATTATGCAATATATATTCATGCAACCTCAAACTGATGTAAAAAGGGGGAACATTACTGTCAGGAGACTCACCATTTAATGCAGGCCCAAAAATAAATTCCGGCTAATCATCCTCAACATTTACCGTGTCAATCATTGGATCAAAGTTCAGAATTTTGGTGACTTGACTACGGTAACTGTTGTTCTTCATAATCTCCGTCAAAGGAATAGATATTTTCAGTTTGGAAATTTCATTTTCCAAGCTAAATGCTGAAACCTTCTCGACCTCTTTAATTAGAATTTCCTTCCTTTCAGCCTTGTCTTTCACTATACTTGACTGATTTACCTTCTCAGCTGATGATACTTTACTTGCTGCGGGGTCAATTGTCTCTTTCCCTCTTTTCTGTGGTATTGGTGAATCTGTCTTCGGTGCTGAAGCTTCCTTTCTTTTCTGAATGGGATTTATAGGCACATCTCGATTTCTCAATGAATACTGTTTCTGCTGAGCATTCAATGCATTCAAATATCCTCTTTGGTATTCATCTGACTCTTCTTCTAAATCAGCATCATTTGTTAGGATAAAATCCTCATCTTTCTGAACAACTGAACTTTCACCATACTCCTCTTCCTCGGTAATATAAATAGGCAAATCATCAGGGGTGAAGAAATGATTTTGCTCACCTGACACATCATCATCATCATCGGAATCATGACTCACAAAATTCTGCAAAAGTGGAGTCTTAACCTGCTGTTGGGCTGCTGGCTCTTGAGCTCTTTGTTCACGCTGCTTAATTCTGAATTGTGGCTGCTGCTGGCCACGGAAATTTGGGTTCCGAAACTGTGTTTCTGCTTTGTCAAGATTTATTCTTTTTAAAGCCTTCTCCAACTCACGAGCTAAGTGCTGTTCTGATATAGATGTAGAAGGCTCTTCCTTTATTGTCACTCTTTTCTCTGCTTTCAACCGTGCTCTTTTATCATTCAAATTTGCCTCAACACTAACAGCGACCTTCTTCATATCTTCTAAAGTAGGTGGGTCTCTATCACGAAGGGAATAAGCCATCTCCGGATCAAAGCCATCCGGGAATTTAAGGAGAGCAGATTTTTTGGACGGTCTCAAATCATCTGGAATAGCATTATACACTGTATTGAATCTAATGATATAATCCTGAACAGACTCACTAGGATTACGTTTGAGGTTTGTATATTCTGAAGTAATCTGCAGCGGATCCTTTTTCATCTCCCATCGGTCTAAAAACTGCCTCTGAAGTTCTGCCAATGTATCTATGCTTCTTTGTGGCAAGGCTCTGAACCATTTCCGTACCTCTCCTCCAAAGGTTTGCACAAAAAGCCTCATGGTCACATTTTCTTCATCAATCTCGAAACGATCAAAGAAATCTGCCATATTGTCTACATGCTGTTGTGCAGGAAGACTCTATGGAGTGCCATCAAATGTCGGGACCTTACTCTGATAGTCTGCGGGCATATCATTCAACTGCTGGGGTAACACAAGGGGTGCAAAACGAGCAGCCATAGCTCTTGGTGGATTGAAAACAATCTGTTGTCGAGGAGATACAGGAGGAGTAGGAGTAGTAGGTCTATGAGATGTATTCAATGGAAATGGAGAAAATACTATTGATTGCTGATCAGAAAACTCAGGCTGAACCGGAATGGTAGGGACAAAAGGAGGTTCAGTAGGGATCCGTGAACTTGATGCAATTTCAAATGGGTCAAGAACTTGTGAAGCAGATTCAGTAAATTCAAAAGTATTAGTATCCTCAATAGAACTTTGCAGCTGTCTATCCAAGTACTGTGAGACAAATCTATATTGCAAATCTTCAGTAAATAATGGATCTGGGACTAATCTTGACAATTCAGTTTCGGAAAAATTCACAAACAAGGATGTTTCAAACCGTGCATCAAAGGATATTTCATCAACATATATGATTTTGACAGGACAGGATGCAGATCGGGTAAGCACTCTGGAACTCTCAAAACTCAATTGGCTTTCTCTTTCAGAACTCTCTTGGCTCCCTTGTTTTCTAAGGGTCCTTGGAATCAGATTCGGATTTTCGAATATTGTTGGTGGATCAGGGTCAGGATTCGCCCTAGTATTTCTTCTTGAAGCCAGCGTATTAATCTTCTCGGAAAACAAAAATTACAAGGAACACAATCAATTATTTTCAGCCTTTCGACTTCTAGACTCAATCATCCAAAAGGTCTAGAACGAATAAGTATACTGGGGTGATTTACAAATCAAGTACTGAACACACAAGCTTACCGGAGATCGACTGAATCAGCGTTTATCTACTTCCGCTTATGCATAACAAAAGCGTTTCGAAAGCTACCTGGCGTGACTTCAGACTCCGTCTAAGACTCGTGGAACAAAAACATCAACAAGCAAACCATTGAGATGTTTCCCCAGTATGGTCGCCACTATGTTAGCACTCAAATCTACCTCAGGCTGAAATGAAGTAAAACTCAAGGCTACATCAAACCACGCTCAGCCTCGTAGCTAGCCCTACGAGGACAGGAGAGGGCTCTCTCCGTCAATCTCGAGATAATAAGCAAGTAGGATGCGAGATGACTTACAATAGGAACTGATTTTAGGCTAGTAAAGAGATAGGTATGTTTGATTTTTTGTTTTTTGGGTTTTTTGCTGGAGTAATGGGAAAACAAGTTTTGGGTCCGGGGATAAGGTCAGACCTTTGCAGAGATCAAGCTGGGGCGAGGTAGGTGATGATCTTGATGCTTTAAATTGGATGTATGGATAGATTAGACCGACGAGGAGCTGAAGAGGGCAAAGAAGAACTTGGATCCTCTCCAAACAGCTGAAAACATATAGAACTAACTGAATTCAAAGGCCAAGCACTGTAAACAATGGATTCAACCTTATTTCACTCATTCAATTTAGTTCAGAAGCATATGAAAGGATGGCATACATTAAACATGAAGAAACTTACAGTAGACAAAGAAGAAACACCATCAAGAACAGAACACCACAAGGATCCCAACAAGTGCCGTAAAACCCCTGATCTTTCCTTAGCCAAAATATGAAAAGTATGTACAATAGTATCAAAAGTATCCCAAGAGTCCAACCTGTAGAATGCTTCAGAAATTACAATATATAGATCACTCTAACCCCTTTTCCCACCTCTAGGGGTCGAATTCCCTCTTCAGGGATCAGTTTCAACCAATTCTAATCATGGAACTACAATCTAGGCAGCTAACAACTTGCCTCTAAAAGAGTGGAAACTGATCCATTACATGATTTTTTACTCATTTGAGAGTGAATCTTCTAGAAGAGATAAAAACAAGCCAAAGTTACATGCCAAACACGAATTTACATCATAAAAACCCAAGAATTCTATCCATAGGCAAAACTGGTCCAAAATAGGCGAAATACTGAGCTGGCAGCTGAAAACTCAAAAAAAATCTCTAGGTGGGTCGCTCCTGAACTGCGTGGGTCGCTCATGTTCCAGGCTGATTTTGAGGTATCTCCTGACATCCAAATTGAGCTCATGATATCTCGTTGGAAAGCCCTGGATGTCTACTTTCCAACCCAAGTGGAATTTCTGAATTTGGAGTTGATTTGACCCTCCAAAACCTCATTCTCCCAGAGGTACTTCCTGCTGGTGCAAAAGGTGGCAGCAAGGTGTTTTTTATGGTGTTTTTGAGCTGTTTGACCATCCAGATTTTGTTAAAATGCTAAGTTGACTTCAGAGGATGCATATTTAACCATGAAAAATCCAAAAATGTAAAAATCTCCTCCAGCAAGTGTCTCAAAAAAAAGCGAGCGCATGAGCGCGCGACCCACGTAGCTGCAAAACCTGTTTTTTAGACCAAAAATTTGAAAATGACAAAATTTTCTCCGAATTTGCCCAAATTCGGAAAGGAGGTCCTCCATCATGTGTCCTGCCCAGTAAATGAAGCCTCGGCCAAAATCCGAAGTGGATTAGGCCTTTTCTGCCGTCGAAGTGCCTTGCGCAACCTCCTCTTCATGATCTTCATCCTCACTTTGCAAACATGCATGCGAGCCCAGTAATGGCCTTTCATGTGGCGGAGCATGTCTTTGTCTCGATTGGCCTTCGCCAACAACTTCTCCAGATGTATATTTACCCGCGTGAGTATAGTATCTCTGTCAGCTGGTGTCATGTCACCGGGTCTCTTTCGATTCCACTGTCTGTCCTCACGGATTTGGCGCACCTCATAAAATGTGAGCTCATCCTCAAGCTGTTTGTTGCGCTGCTCCAAATAGTTAATCACCCACTGAGCCTTCTGCAATTGGTCTTTCAGCTGGTCATTCTCGGCCCTTTGCTCCTGGATGACTTCCCTCAGCTTCGAGCTAGGAGAGCCCGTATCAACATCAATGACTGTCATATCGTTGTCCCCGCCTCCCCATGGCCTCCTGACGCGATGTGGCCTCTGCCCCCGTCTTGTACCCGTACTCTACACCGGAGAAGAAGGCGAGACCCCTTTCCACATCATGTGGAGATAATACTCGCCGTGTCGCTGCAAATAAGGCCCTGTGGCCTCGCTGATATGTATGAACCAAAGGAGTGATGATATGCTCAACCTCAAACATGTCCGGCTGGTGTGAGGGCTCTCCTGCATCATAAACTGCCTCGGGAGGCTGCTGTGGCACTCTGAAAAAGTCTCTAGAAATGAAATCCTCCCAAGTGATGCCTTGCTCTGCCAACTGATGTGACACCAAGATTTTGATCAAAGCGAAATGATATATACTCCTGTACTGCTGCACTGGGCTCGTCTTCTTCTGCACAAATGTCACCATCCTCTCTATGTTGCGGTATATGAAATACGGAATATTCATCATACGCACCCTTGTGAAGTGCATCAGCAAACGAACATGATATGAGAAAAGACGAGCATACCTGCCCTCACAACTAAAATGCTGAATGATGAGCCTCATGAGTGGTGCATACTCATCTCTCAAGAATCTGAATGGAAAAACTCTGCTCAAGTAAGCCACATATCCAGTTTTAATGTATGGCTCATAGTGAAATTTCTCTAACTGCTTACCCTTGCTCCATTCCTCGCCTATGTTCGGTATGCCGGTGGCTTGAGCAATAGTCAAAGGTGATACAATGAAATCAACCCCAGCAAGGTTTACCCGATCACCCTGTAAATGAAGAACAAACAGACGTGCTAATTCACGATGAGGTCGGGTTTGTACAACCATCTCACAAAACCTGAAACATGACAAGAACCGAAAACAATCCATAGCTACTGGACATGCCTGCAACCGAGCCAAAGAAGTAGGCTCCTCTCTGCGATGATCACCACTTCTATTTTCTCTGCGGGAACCCCGTGGCACATTACCTTCAGCCACGGAATCACTGCCTGACCCTGGCTCATATTCTGACTCTGTCTCTGACATATTTCTGATCAAGTTTTTGGCAATGTGTACACTGTTATGAATGCAGTGAGAGCAAAATTAGGATGCATGTTTAACACTCAACCAATATTCCCATCGTCAAAGCACTATCAAGGAATCAAATTATGGATAAAATCTCAGCTTTAAATGGACTGAAAAAGGCGCCATCTCTGTTTTGAATGCAAATGAAATTTTGACAAAATAGGAGCAGGCAACCTTCAAAAGTTTGAACACATCTAGTCAAAGGAGAGCATGGCATTAATAGTAATATGTTTGTCTATGAGTAATGACCATAAAGGTTTCAATGGGCAATTTGAAACAAAGCCATGAGCATATTTTTACATTGGGCAATGTGACTCATTACAAACACAGTCACCATGGCACAAAGGGTTTTAACATGGCATAATAATAGCAATGGTTAATATGACTAAATGGGCATGAGAGCAATATGATTTTGATGTTATATGAAAGGCTGGACATATCACTGCCTTAAGATAGCAAACACATTCTTTCCACCATTCATTTTCATTTCAAACCCTGAAAACAATAATACTATGACTGTAGGTTTTAAATCCTCCATTTGAATATTTGCAACCACCAATGATGCCACAAATGTGTTCAAAAACATCAAGCAATTGATAGAAACCTGTTTGAAGGCAGTTTGAGTCGATTCCAAGCCAAACTAAGCGCTCAAACTAAATTTCAAAACCCTGTGTCTGCGTGGGTCGCGCAGCCTCTGCGTGGGTCGCTCGGACCAGGTGGGTCGCGCACCTTGCAAACTTACACTGCTGCACTGACTCTGCGTGGGTCGCGCTGCCCAGGTGGGTCGCTCTGCCTCCACGTGGGTCGCGCAGCCCCAAAACTCTGTCCACGCACTTCAAAACTCTGAAATCGGCCCTCCAATTTGCAAACACGATTTTGGGAGCTATGAATTGGTTCAAATGAAACTTGTTTGGCTTTTATACATGTCACAAATATCTTCACAATCAGATTTTATTTCAAATCAAACTTCAAACCCATATTACAAATGTTTTTTGTAATTTCACTTTTGGCTTTTCAAATACAAACTTCCTTTGGATTTTTTGAGGTCGATACTAATGATTTTGCTGTCTTCTTGCAGGGATATGGCTATCTTGGCTAGAGAAAAGACCAGGGGTCTGCTTTTGACAATGTCTTCATGGCGGTACAATTACAAATTTATTACAAAATGATAATGACAAATTTCTAGTTCCAAAACAGAGTTTTGGACTAGAAATATATTTTTTAAGAAAATGCTGATGATAATAAAATAGAAATCACAAGTGCTGGACTTTCCTCACCTTGCAGGCTTTATGACTAGTATATAAATGACTCAAAAACCCTAGACACCAAGACCTAGGACACTTATTGACATTTTTAATGACCTCATACATAATGACAATGACTATAAATAATTTTTTGAGGAAATATTTTTAAAATAGCGCTGCAGGTATAAACATGAGGAAACAAAGGACGACAGACCCCCTCGTTAGTTCATGGCATGATCCTAGTGAAATGCAACGAAGTGGAACATGCGAGACACCTAATAATGAATATGCAAAAGACGAAATGATCACTGACGGAGGGCTGCAAGGACCGACTCTAACGATATGTGACAATATCCCTACTGCTTTCATATTTGGTTACATATTATTGGGTCACTTTGATGATTACTGCTATTTGTTTTGAGTTTTGTTGCCGTATCTCCTTGTTGCACATATCAGACTGGTAAGTGGTGTTGCCTGCACATCTGAGGCTGGTTAATGTTCTAATGTGGATGGTGGGTTAGGAGGGACCATCCTTTCCTTTCCTTCCAAAAGAGTTAGTTGGATGCTTTCCTTCCTTTCCTAAGCTGCTGGCTTATTCAAAATGTCTGTCAATGGCTCGCTTTCCTTGTTTCGGTTCGACCCCATTACCAAATAAGTAACCTAGGGCGTCTATGTTATTATGAAAAAGCTATATATACGTTATTATGCCAACGTCATGCACGCCAACCAACCAATAGAAATGGGAAACATCTGTCTGTATAGTAGGAGGTCACGCTATGAAAGTTTACCAAACCATCTTCTTAGATCTAGTCTAAGGGGGGTGGGGAAAGGAAGAACGCAAGCCGAGATCGATGAGAACTAGCAATGGGACGAATAATAGATAGGGTCAAGCGATAAATAGGTGAATCCTATCTTATCCCTTATTCCGGATATTCTTTGTTTCATCAACCTGATTGACCCACTCCGCCGATAGCCCTGTTGTCATAGCCGATAGCCAATCATTGCTGATCATTGCCAGCGGGTCATGGCCAACTAGTCATAGTCAGAAGGTCAATCATTGCCGGATGATCATTGCCAGCCAGGGCATTTCCGGGGGGTCATTCCAGAGGGTCATAGCAGCCAATAGCCAATCATAGCCCAGTGGTCCCGATAGATGGTAGTGTCATCCTTGTTAGTTGTCATTGCCGATAGCCAGGCATTGTCAGTTGGTCAGAGCCTTCAGGTCATTGCCAATCGTAGCCAGTTGTCATTGCCAATAGCCAGTCACAGATCATCACCCCAACCGAGCCCGAGTGAGGAAAAGGCGCCTTCCACTGAATTAGATTGTTTATTTTTTTTCCCATCGTTCCCACCAGAATACATTGAGCCAAGTTGGCATATGGGGCACATCGCAACAACACGACAATACGGAATGATTTACACTTTGTGGAACACCTAACTGCTGAGAAAGAAACAATGAAAACTAAACCCGCCCCACCTAACGAAGGCAGAAATTACAACAGCTAGACCTACTGGCATCTTAGATACTTGTTTAACCGAATCGATTAAGGAAGAACCGGGGATGAATTTACTTACGTGCTTCTTGCTTGATCGCTTATTAACCGAGGCTTGACGAAATAAAAAGAAGCTGGCTGGAAGAAGAAATGAAACTAGCTGGGATCAGAACCGACTTGCTGATGATTGCTGGTTAGCTAGCTGGCGATACAAGAAGAGATGCCCGTAGTAATATTCCATAGCCTTGGGTATTCGCTTAGAGACAATTGTGCCTGGAGTACTCATATTTTGACATGCCGAGAGACCTCCATTCCCCATTGAAAATTAGGAGGGAAGCACATACCCACCGGACGGAAGATGCATCCTGGCAGTCTTCAATTGAGTGGCACAAAGATGAAACAAGAAAGATAGAGGTTCCATTGATGGGAGGACATTATACCCAGGATTGAGGCACTCAATGGCCGGTAGGAAATCAAAGTAGTGATCTCCAGCATGCAGGTTGGTGACAATTCACGCTTTCTGTCCGCTTTCTGTTCAATCCGCTTTACCGCTTCCGGTCACCCATTCTTTTCTTTATGTTATTTCTGTTCTTGCGGTTCTTTCTATTCACCCATTCCTTTCCGTTCGCCATCCGCATTCAGTACGACGCATTCAGTACGATTCCCAATTTGAACCATTCTACCGCATTGACAATAAGTCTCAGGTGGACAAACAGGATAGCAGCATCCCGAACCTTAGAACAGCTGCTGAATGGAGAGCTTGGTGACATTAGCTTACACGTCCAGGTTTGATGAGGGCGATACAATGAATAATGTCGATTATTCCTTTTATCGATGATGGACGAGAACCGCTAGCGCTCGATACCCACATGAATGAGGATCGATACCGTCCCCATTGTGATTAACCCGCATACGCCCCGCATTAGGAACGACTTTATACCGGCGATCAGATTCCATTGCGACGATACACAGGGTCACATAGAGCAGCTACGATGACACATATTTGATTCCCTATATTCCCCACATGAACAGAGCGGATTAGATTCTCTATGTTATTCTTTATTTTTTCTCCTCCGAATTTACAATGGATAATGTTCACGCCCGCAGCATACCCGCTTTCTACTCTATACCGCCCGCATACCCGCTTGACTTAAATCTGCTACTGCCAACATCTTTGAATAGAAGGGCCTTCCCACCAAACAATTCCTGACGATAAAAGCTTTATTTAGCAAGTAATTGATGTATAAAAGTCGTCGCCCGAGATCTCGGAGATACCGAATCAGAGATGCCGCCAGAGATACTCTTCATAGATGTCGTTCGATATGCAATATCGCCTTCTTACTTTTGTTATTAACTATTTCCATTTCCCCCCCTAGCTATTTAGATCTTAAAATATGCTTAACCGAAGTCCGATGCTGGATCAATGTGGGCGGTTCGACATGCATGCATCGGTGGGATGCCTGATGGTTTACTCCTATAATTGGTTGGCGGGCGGGAACCAGTTCAATGAAGGGTCCCGGCCCGGGTAGATATATATATATATATAGATAGATGGATGATTGACTGCCTTGGCCTCTCTCATCAGGAGAGGAATGCCGGGCTTACACTGTATCAAATAGGTCTGCCTTTCGGAATGGGAGGGAATTGCTATGACTTATGTTTCGAAAACACACACCCCGTTCCAGCCAGCCAGATAGGAGAGCATAGTGCGTCTATTATTTATAGATATACGTAATGAATATGATAACACATGACATGATACGAGCATCTATTTGAGGGTAGCGCGCCCCCCACCCAAAACAAATAGTTATTTGGAATAAATAGAAGACGGGTAATAAATACAAGGCTTACAAAGAGATCCGTCGTAGATTAGTCCATAGGTTACCTAAATAAATTGAAGGTGTTGTGTCTTATCTTCCTTACTTATAGGTCATGGCTCTTAACAAAGTGTTTCACAAAGCCCCTAAAGACTCTCATTATAGATGTCATTACGCTTATCCCATTGGTCAAGCTTTGGTCGAGTGTCTAAAGACGATGATGGAACAAACCATAGTTGTCAAACAAGAAGAAAAAGGAAAAATAGGAAGTATAGACCTTGAATGGCTCAGGTTCGGGCAAGCAAGAATACCGAGACAGGGCATGCAAATGGTCTTCGAGGGAAAAGGCTTTCTCGGGCCTGCGGGCTAAGACTTCGTTACCGCCCAGTAGCTCGATTGCTGGAGATACTTCGTGACAGGAAGGGAAGAGAATAAACTTGAAGCTACGGACCAGATAAGGAGAGAATATCCGCAGCAATCAGGTAAGAGCAATCAGGTCAGGTTCTGCCGAATTGAGGAAAGAATATATGATAACTCGATCCGGGTTGGGATAACCCTTCGAGCTCCGGGGATAACCCGACTGACTGAGCTTGAATTACCGGGTTGGGATAGGAAAGTCTTTAAGCTGCTCTGAATGTACGAAGTATGCCCATGCTTTTAAGAACCCCGACTTTCCGATAGCCTTATATATTCTCTGGGAATGACCTTGCTATGACTTATGTAACGAAGTGTACACCTAACGTCTTAATTGACGGGGGGGCGTTTAATAAAATAAATAGAGATATAACTAGGCCTGAGCATAGCGTGATTTGAGGGGAATATAAGGCCTTTCCTTCTAGCTTAGGTCAGGTTATAACTTACCTGAGTATAGCGATTTATTTGAGGGGAATAAATAGAGGCCTTTCTTTCAGGACCTTATAATTACCTGAGCTAGCTCTTTGAGGGGAATAAAAAGATAGTGAAGGCTGGCTTCCTTCCTAAAATAAGAGACAGATAACCACGTATTGATTCCGAAGGTCTTGACTCGGCATTAGGCAGGATGGCTTTGGAATTAGGTTCATTAGGCAGTGGCAATTAGGCTCATGAGGCAGTGTTCCAGTCTATGATGAATCTCCTTCCAGTGGTAATTAGGCAGGCCAGTGTAATTAGGTTCATGAGCCCTTCTAGTAGGACCCTTACCTTCTAGATTAGGACAGTTACCTAAAAGAATCAACATAGAATCATGTCTGTATACCGAAGGTGTTTATTCGGACCTTGTCGTTCAGTTGGGTAATCTCGTTAGGGGGGGTTTACCGCTGCTCAGGGCTGTTTACCTTTTCAATAAAATCCCTTGACCTTCTATCCCTTACCTTATAGCTACGATTATCACAGTGACTAGGACCCTTACCTTCCTTATAGGCGGTAAACCAATCGGTTCATGAGGCAGTGGTAAAGTCTATCATTAATGTTGTTCCAGTTGTAATTAGGTTCATGAGGCAGTGTTAAAGTCTATAGTTCATTAATTTGCTTCCTGCGCACAATAATGGTTAATCCCTTCTAGAAAAACCCATGGTCCACCCATCGATGGTCCACTAGAAAGTATAAAGACAACTATTGATACTATCTATATAATATAGTTGGTAGGCACGACAACGCCAGGAAAAGCAGTTAAAAACTGGTACGTAGTCGCTAAAGAAAACAATAGCTACACTGGCTAGCGGGTCACTAACTCTTGACTGTCCTGCGGGTGACTAACTCTAGTTATGACTGTTAAGGCTGGGTAACTAATTCCTTCCTTCCTTCGTGCCTGTAACGAATAAAACCAGGTGCCCCCCAGGCGTCTTCATTCTCCTTCGCTTTCAACGAACCCATTATCTGGCCGTTCATCCCAGACAGCTCTTTCCTGCCACTCATCTGGGTAACTCCTATAAGCCCCTCCACAATGCTGAGAGTTAGGCAAGTCTTAGCTGCCTTAGAACTGCCCTGGTTCAGATGGCTACATAGAATACAGATACCTTCCTTACCTTTCCTCGACCTTACTGCTGAAAGTTAGGCAAGAGAATACATAGCTGAGAGTTAGGAAAGTCTGAGCTTCCAAACAACCCACAAGTAAGAGGCTAAATAGAGCTTTATAGAACTCTTATTTCGATGGCGATGGCTACTAGATTGATATAATGACTGTTATTAGGCATTGGGTAACCAGCCCTTTCCCGACCTGGGTAACTACTAGACAGCGACTGTTATTGGGTCATCACTTCCTGCCACTCAACTAGTGAACTTCAGGCACTCCTAACTCTAGTTAGGCAAGCCGAAAAACTGGGTCACGTGGGTCACTAACTCTGGCAGCTGGGTAACTAGGCCTCCCCTAAAGAACAATCCCCTAGATCGTTCGCCCAGCCTTCGCTTTCACCGGCTATCCGCTGGTTCATATGGCTACTTCTTTACCGACCTTTATCAACGATACTTTTTTCCGCTGGTTCATACATAGCTGAGAGTTAGACAAGTCTTACATAGCTAAGAGTTTGGGCATAGGATAGAAATACCATCACCCAGGTGCCCAGGCGTCTTCATTATGAAAGGTTTAGGTTTATTCATTCTCTTCCTCGACCTTGTGAATGCTGCTGAGAGTTAGGCAAGTCTGGCTTAGGCAAGTGAACAACCCACACTTTCAGAATACCTTTTATTTAGTTCCTCTTCTGTAATGGAGTGTGTCTCTTTCCCGTCTCCGACAAGCGCCTACCTATTGAAACTTTTCCACATCGGAGCAGATTGGAGCGATCCTTAAGATGAACTACAGTTCCTCACCAAAAGCCCTGAACTTCACCGGTGATATCCTTAATTAATAATTAATAAATATCCCTCCTTCCTTCCTTGGAGAACGTTACTAGAGAACTAGGGGAACTCACATAGAAGCTGCTCAAAGAAGCCATTCACAGCACATAGTCCCTTGCCCCACTTTCTAGGCAACTATCAATCTAGCAACACTATATCCACTCACTCACTCTCTTGCGTATGATGCATGGGTAACTTCTCTTCTCCTCTCGATCAGTGATGGACCTTCTCTGCAATAAGGACTTCCTTCCCTCTCTCATCTGGTGGGGACATTGAAAGGCAGGCTGCTGGAACGAAGTCGCAGAACGACGAGAGGAGACCAGGTTCAGCGAGACTATACATACCCCGTGGCCTATACATACCCCGTGGCGTGGACATAAAATTCATGTTCTTACAAGCACGACAAGCTTTGTTGAAGCCCCAGACAGTTTGATCCCATAGCAGATATTGTCGGACGAAGGGGGGGTATAGGTTTTCATGCTTTTTACCCAACCCGAATTAGTATACTCCTTCCTGACTAGAACGCCTTCTGAACACTCATCATGGAGCTGCTCTTCCATAAATGCCCTCACCTTTTTTTTATATAAGGAGGTTATTCTTTATATATGATGTTCTTTATTTTTACAAGTTATAGATTTATAAGCATTATATTTGGATCTTCGAACGAAGCCGAGCTGCTTTATTAGATATAGCTGGCCTTATATATTTATTTCGTGACACCACTGGATGAAGGCACTCAGCCAAAGGCGGAGGAAATTATGAAATGAATTTAGTTCATTTCCTATTGAAAAATTCTAGTACGGGAACCCAGATGAACCCATATGCCTTCAACCCCAGATAAACGAGGACCCGTAGGGTGCGTTAGCACACTCGACTAAAAAGAGAGGGACTCGACCGAGGTAGGAGGGCCTAATCGTTTTCTTTAGACAAAATTGCATTTCCTCGACCTCGTAACCTTGGCCGAGTCCCTCCGGTCATAACTTTTTTGAATTTGACCGGAACAACCAGCATGGCTTTTAGATCCTTGTCTTTTCACAATACTGGTTTAGATCAGGCAGGCCTTTATAGATGTCATTTCGGGCGGGCTTTATAAACCTTTACTATCGTGTTTACAACCAGCCCTGTTGGTTGGATTGAGCCTTACTACAGAAATTGTATGGGCGGGCTACCACTTGCTTCATTAATCACTTAGTAGGCACTGACTGCTAGAGACTTATCTTTCCAGCCGGGGGATTCATCAAGCTTACCCTTACCCCTTACCCTAGGATATGGAGGGAGTGTTTGCTATCCAACCCATGATACCTTCTCTTAGAAGCATTGGATTAGATGATACAAGCTTACTCTTACCTTTTTATACCGTCACCCTAGTTGATGGAGTGATGGATGTCCAACCCATGACCTATTATCAGCAGCACCGGATGGATGAATGGATCAACCTAACCCTTTACTTGGTTACCTAGGATGTGGGGGGAGTCATGCCCTAACCCATTGGATTCATGAAGCGCTTAAGAGGGAGGTACAACTATAGAACCGGGATTGGGATTGGATGGCATTAAACAACAACCTTACCCCCTTTACTTACTACTGCCTTCACCCTAGGACGATGGATTTATGCCCAAAGGACCGATAGGGACTCACTATTCATATGGTGAGGGATTTCTCGCTCGACCGACAGGGGAGGGCCGCCATCGCCGCCATCGATGCCGCGTATATTTATTTGGCGAGAAAGGGTGGGAAGGTCGTAGGTTGGGTGGTTAAGCCAAAGGTATTTGAGCACATTTACACTCGACATTGCGTTTTACGCCGAGCGGACTAGGCTTATATATGTCTTATTTGCATATGGGGTTCAAGCAGTAAAAGGAAAGGTCTATAGTGGCAGGCAATATTAGATATATAAGAATCGTCGCTTCGCGAAATCGCGAAAATGATTTTGGAAAGAAGCCGTACTGGAGTGATCCAAGATCTCTGTTCTACTTAATATTGTCATTTTGTGTGTGTTTTTTTCTTTTTGGGCCGAGCCAACCATCAAAGTTTTTGGAACTATTCATACCTAGGCATTATAGGGGAGGCAGGGGTTCGACGGGAGAACTTGAGGGGAGAACCTGAGCAGAACAAGTAAAAAAGAAAAGCGACAGAGCTACGTGTTGTTTACCCTCAATATATTTCCAAAGCGAAGTAACTATTTACCCTGCGTGATGCGGAAGGAAGGGAACGGTTCAACGCGCGAATGAAGGAGCTCACTCACACTCAATTGGCTGGCTCGCAAAGCTATTTGTCTTCTTGGCCGCTGTCCACGAGAGGGAGGGTTAAGGGAAAGCCGTTCCCTATTTATTTAACCTACCCCTTCCCGAGGTTGGTCCAGTTAAGGTCCTTAGTGAGCTATGCTCTTTTAGGGGAAGAAATAAAGGGTCCGTCATATCTTCCCGAACCTAATTTGAACCCGGTAAGTTATAACCTACACAAATTCAGGTTATCCGAAGTGAAACTACGATCTATCTATAGTGCCATAATTATGTCACTATAGGTCGATCGTAGTTGCCGTAATTCACTATAGAATCATCTTTCCTCCACAAATTATCTGGTGATTCCCGAAACGCTCCGCGTTCTCTTTCCCACCCAACCTGACCTGTTGCTTCTTTCTTCTAAAGGCTGTCCTCTCTCGGCTGGATGTTGGTCCAGCCTACTACGAGGATCCCGTACATCGTATTTATCCGGTCCCGTGGTTACTATGCCACCGCATTTCTTTTTCGGTCCTTTTGCATAATTTGTGCACTATATATTGTAGTTGCCTACACACACAAATTCTGGGATATCCTTTAGTGTTTCGACTCTCCGTTCAGTGGATGAGATGGCTGCGCTCCAGCTCACTAAATAATGGGACGACAGTGGTCCGCCAGCAAGCTCGTTCTGATCCTGCTTGGACGCAGTACATTGGAATCCTGATGCACCACCACGAATGCTACCGCGGCGGCGTCCGCCTGCGGTAAGGCACCACCCTGTTGTGCCAGCAGCCAACCCCGGCGTGTCAGCTCAGTTATCCTCATCAAGCCACTTACTGTCTGTCTAGCTAGCTCCCCAATCTTCCCTTCTCAGATCGATGAATAAGGGATTTATAAGTCGATCCCTTATAGTAGCCGGCCACGCAAGGTTATACCTCCCCCCCCCCTACCTACTATAGTAAGTAGCGAGGGGTATAACCTTATAACCGGTATAACCGATAGGGAAAAAAAGTATTCACCCCCTATTCAATAAGTGAACGGGCGAAGCGCTATGCCTTCCCCTATAGCCTGACTAGCTAGAGGTAGGGAAGGGTATAACCTCATCCGGATAAAAACTGCTCCCCTATCGAATGGATAAATCGGGTTTCCCAATGCTCTTCCACGTATCCGAGATACGCCACCTCGGGATGCTTTACTCCTAACCCCTATCGGTTCCGAGACGGGGCTTAACCTGAGTCTCGGTTAAGAACGTCATGCATCTACGTTTCACACGGCGCACGATTCCATGGGTAGTTTCATTTGACATCGTGATGGGGGACATAGCTTACGATCATCGGCTTTAATCATGCCACTAGGCATTCGATTAGGACATTGCACAATGATTCGAAGACTTTGACGCATCTCTTCGATACGGATACAATGGCGATCATAGCAATCTCCTCTGGTACCCACTGGTACGTCAGAATCCGATTGGTCATGGGCATTGTAAGGTGCTGCTTTTCGCGAATCCCAGCATACTCCCGGTTGGGATGGGTAGGCCCAACACTTAGGCCAAGACCCAAGTAAGTGGGGGACCCCTTCGGGCTCCTCCCCCCCCCCTGAGAACTGTACGTGAAAGTTTCCCTTCGTGCGGCTCGAATCATTCTCAGATGCCTGCCCAGCAGGCGCAGGCATCCCCGTTTGCCGCCGAATTGAAAAGTGGCGGGGACCGAAACTATGACCAACCAATAGAGTAAACTTAGCTGCGAGGAATGTGGTTCCAAAGGTTGAGGGTGGAGGGCGCTGGTTCGCGGAGTCCGCTTATCAGGAGACTTCCGTACCACCATAATTCGACTGCTGTTGATCCCAAACTTCTCCGAACTCCTAAACATAAGGTGAAACCACAAGGTTATACCGATACCTACCTTCCCCTCGACTATAGGGAAGGTATAACTGATAGCCGATTAGTTAGGGGGTTATTGTGGGTGGCTCCCCCCCCCCGCACCTTTTGGGGCAGGGGGGCTGCCCGATTTGACCATGCATGGTATCGATATAATGGGGCAGCCGAGCTGATCTGCTTCCAATTGGAGAAAGCCGCTTTCACCAAGTAAGCCACCTTTCGGTGCGGGTCACGTAACCCTATCCGAGCCATTACAGCTCGGCCTTCGCTTTTTGAGGCTTCCTCTACCCACATATTTATGTGCCCGCAGCACCTCCATATGGATAAATATGGGCTTACCGTGTTCCATTAATAGCACCTTACCTATGCCGATTTTGGCGGACCGTGCTCTACCCCGGTGGACTCATGCGGTTCCGACGTGCCCAGAGGCCAGAGGCGAATCCGTCCATGCAGGGCCAAACACCAAAGGTGGCCCGCTTGGAACAGTCATGTTTGACTGGGCTTATACACATTCTCTTACTTACGCTGTCCCCCCTCAGCTCACCCTAGCCCCCTAGTTATTGGAGGGGTACGTCGTCCCCGAGGCTTCATACCAAGTCTTTGCAACAGTAGGGGCATGCTTGAGTGGGGTCAGGCAGAACCATCGTTGCCTGATGGGAACCTCCCCCATGTTGCTACCAATGTCTTCATGTCGCGCAACCTCTTAGCATTACACCACTGGATCCCCAATCCTTTGCCTGCTGTGCAGTGACAGTACCAATATCCACTAATCGTTGTTTCCAGATACGGTTGCCGGTTGACATATCTTCTGATTCGTCAATACGATAAGCGAATGTTTGTGTAAAGAAAAAAGATCTCGACATAAGTCAAGAGGCAGATCTTGTGCCACTCCACCTGGTCGTATGAAACTGGCATGCATCCTGGCTCCCGGGACTTTTTCATGGAATTCCAACGATCTCTCCCGCTCCTCAGAAGCCCACAGGGACGGAGTTAATTCTCCCACATCCGTAGCATGAGTAGTTAAAGCAAGTGAACGTTTTGAAATTCGAGTTATTTCACGAAATAACACTCGTATATATTGAGCCCGTAATGGTACCTCGCGATTCAGAAGTTTCTCTACAGCTGAAGAATAAGCGTGTTCCTGGGCCATCATAGAAACATAAAGAGGGTCGACGACAGAACGGACAACGAAACTTCGCGACAGCTTTTTCGTACACGTTCACTTGCATGCATCACATACACAAGTGCTCTCTGAACCGTGCAATAAGGTCACCCATGACACGGCTCTCCCACTCGAGTTACCGGTTCCGGATCCCTCGGCCATGTTATTATATACATTCTATCTATTGGATGGGGTTGAGAGTGTTTCAATCCATGAGCTTCTAGGTGAGTGACGCGTTCGTGGAGCCGAAGGAGGAGCAAAATAAAGTGGGTCGGGGGTGCGTGTCCACCCTTAAATGGGATAAATTATTCCAGCCAGATAGGTAGGGGAGGGGCCGGGCCGGCAGGAAATGCTAAGAAGGATCCTCTTTCTAACGCAAGAGGAGGGTGATTAGGGGTAAAGTGATTACTTGACCGTATTTCCGGGCCGGGAAAGTGCTTCCAGAATTGAGCACTATAGATCGTAGTTGCCCCAATTCTGAAGAACTGGGGTCTTACTATATTTCTTCCCCTCAAAGAGCCCTCTTTCTTATTCTGAAAATGGCCAGATTATTTAAGAAACAAAATGGATTTCTTCCAGTCATGAATGATATCTATTATATATGTAATTACGGTTTAGCAGACTTAGCTGTGCTGTATGGGCATATGTAATGATGCATTCATGAATTATAGCAGTAATTATGCATTCATTCGTTATATACGTAATTACGCTATCGAATAAACGGTAACGAGAATCCACGCATCCTATCTCACCCGATATTACTCCAGGTGTATTCGGAGATGCATGTATTATATATGTTGCTGTTGCATTAGTCATTCATTAGAGACTGAACTCCCGAAACCTCGGTAAATGACTTACAATTCAATTTCCTACCGCATAATTCTAGTTGGAGGGCTCTCGTTTGTCCGAAGCCTGCCTCTTCGGCATGATTTCATTTACTGAGGAATGGGTGGTTGCCCTGCCTTGGATTCAGCAGTAAGTATCGGGAGGGGAGCTTTTTCTTTTAAACCAAACCTCGTAAATGAAGTTGTAAGCTAACCGTTGACTAAAAGTAAATGAAGACTGAGAAGGTGTTGACTGAAAGGAAGCTAAGCCAGAAAGATCATTAATGAGACAGTATTCTCTTCTATTCTATTCCTTGTAAACTCAGTCTCAAATGGGTGGGTGTATCAGAGAATATTGAAAGCCACTAGTGATGCCGGGATTGTGTCGTATTGATGCGATGGCCACTGGCGCTAGCTAATATGGAGTGGATATAGATGGGTTCCATGGCTGGTGTAAAACATGAAGATTCATCATATCGTCCATCCTATATTGAAACAGAACACAGTACCCGTGCCATAGAATCATGATCAGGACACCCCAACCCCATTCGAAGTTAGCAGCCCCTCCGGTGTTTGGATAACCACCCAGAATACACATGTTCACCTATACTACAACTTCATGAAAGTGCTTAGTGAGGAGGGTCGGGTACTGCTATGAACCTCTTAGAAGCTGGTTGGTATCAGGACGGACGGGTTCAGACTTGTACCCACGGCTCACGTACAAGGATAAAGCGGTTATATAGGGCTGGCTCGATACACAACAAGAGTTGATAGGGCTGGCTCACATACAAGGATACGTCTCGATGGAACATATCTCCTTCGATTCGAGGGCGCCCGGGTCTCCTCTACCTGCGGGGATTTCCATCAGGTTTAGGCCTAAGCTAGTTCCCTACGGAACTGGGCAAAGCAAGGGATAGGATTAGTGCACCTCCGCCCATTGAAGGAGAAGTTTATGCACTGGAAAAACCGGACGGAACAAAGCCCTTATTCTAGCATATTTCCTTTTCATTCTATAGGACAGCCAAAGGCCCACTACTTATTGATAAAAGAACTAACAGAGAACGTCTAGTTATCTGCCTGACCTTCAGGAAGTTGGTGCTGAGCATTGTTTGATCGTCTAGTCAACATGTATCCTTCAAGGTCTTTGACCTTTGCTTCCATATCTCTAGTATTCTTCCAAAAAAACTTCTCCATATGTCCGGGCCCAATTTCCACAATATTGAGAGGTTTTCTTCTTACTACCTCTTTGAGTTGAAGTTTTCTCATGATGCTTCTTCTTCTCGTTCTGGTCGATGCAATCCTTATTTTTCTGCTAGTTTCATTGTCTACCTTTTTATTTATAGTTATGTCAACTTTTACCCTGAAACAGGTGAGCTTGTTGCTTTATTTCCAATTTGCCGTCATCAAGCAATTTCTCATGTGCCCTAATAAACAAACCACAAAAAGAATCAAAGGAAACATCCTTACCATATTCTTTTCTGGATGCCCAACTGGTATGAAACGTCGAACATAATATATCATAGGGTGTATTCATATTCATGAGGATTAGTTCAATGAGATGATCATCTTTCTTCGGAAAGTTCTTGCTGCATTCACCCCAATTTCATTGTAGCTCTTTGATATGAGCCAAGTAGTCCTCAATCCTTTCAAAGGAGAGAGGATCTAGAGAGAGAAACTCTTTCTCAATTTGCATAACCTAACTTTCATCAGTTTGATCAAACAAAGACTTCAGCTTCTTCCAGACCTGATGAGGACAGTTGAGCCCACTTGTATGAAAGTGAATCTCCCTTGAGATGTAAGTGGTAATGAATCCTACATCCTCATCCTTCTTCTTTTCGAAGACAAATTGATGCTGGTCATCCTTTGGATCTGGCATCGCGGTCTTCATAAACTGCCAAAGCGCCTTACTTTTCAACAAGGTTTCCATATATTATGCCCATATTCCATAATTGTGGTTATTTAGAATAACAGGCTCTATCTTGGAAGTCATAATGCTGATCTGACAGATCTCAACCCTGATTCAGTATGCAAGTTGAAACATTGAGTCAACCCAACATATAGATTTGACTAAATGAGCGTGTGTCTAAATGATAGCCTCTAAAAAGACCTGTAGACAATAGGTTGTTTCTCAAACCAATAGCTCTAATACCATGTTGAAGAAACCAAGGAATTAGATAAGTCAGAGAGCTCATTATTCCGAGGAGAGGTGGTGTAGAAAGACACCGTTACAACACTTAAGTATGGGCTAGCATAACACAAAGAAGAATACTTCAAAATGCATTAAGAAGGAATATGGTACCACACAAATGATTCCACAAAAAATCCATGTCTTAGATCGACCCATAGGGCCATCCCTTTATAGCACCAAGATGTAACCAATTCCCTTTAAGTGAGGAAGATTCGGTGCACATACTTTGGTCCATGCACATAACGACCTCCTTTCTTTTTGCCTTGTTTTGTGCCATAGTTGATTGTTCTATTCTCACGTTATGACTAGTTGAATGCATAGTCAGTCGGATATTGTATTGGTCAATCGACCACCTAGTCGAATCCTCAGTTGACCACTCAGTTGACTGTTGACTGTCGATTGTCTATGTTCAAAATATCCAAAGGTGTGATGAACTAGAAAGACCTATTGTTCCAATGAAAGATACCATCAATTAAGATCCAAGGATGGAATAGACATTCCCAAAAGATCATAAGTATTATTCACTCTCCTCCAGCTAATCCCTTTGTAGAACTTCTGAAAGATCACCTTGTGGAAGTACCAACCTGTTGTAACAATCAGGACCTCTGACATTCTTATGGTTTGCTTTCCATTCAAAACATGAAGAAAGAGTGCAAATTATGTCTACTTGCTTAATCCCAACAAGAAGTATCAAACACCATGACTCAAAGCACTGGAGACATCACACTTATTATCCCAGCTCACACTAAAGCTTTGAAGAGATCTCATAAGCTAACACTCCATCCATATGGTTATTTTCTCATTTTAGTCCTGGCAAGTGTATTGCTTTCTTCAAACTCTTGGTATCTTCATTTATGATAGGTGTCACTTCCATGATTCCATCCAGGGGCATCAAACCTTCATGTACACTGTTGAGGGAGCACCATGCCAGCATAACTATGCATATCCAACTGTGTGTAAGAGCCTTACAACTATATGTAATTGTTAAGACTTGTAAGCACCTTCAAACATACCATTCCATTGTCATCAACTGCTCTCATGCCAGACTTCCTTGGAGAGGAGCACTTTGTGGTGAACATCCTTGAATCATTCTTCTATAACCTTCAAGAGGCTAGATAGTCCATATACTCTTGGCCATGCTTTAGCGTCATCATATTCTCATCAATCAAGTCTATTCTTTCACTAAAGAAAATCATTTGCAAGTTCCTTCAACCTTTCAAGCATGTTCTAAATGTGAACAAGAACAAGCAAAGCAGGGGTATCAGCATATCCATAGAGAGATTCAAGGAGAGTCAAGCATTAAAACAAGATTAAGCAAAGGTCTAAGACAGTGCCAGAGAGGCCTCATACAATCAAACATACCCAGGAAGTACTAGGGAGCAGGCTCAACCAAATAAACTTCAAGTAAGATCATCAAGGGAAGAGGAACCAAGGAGCTCCTCAAAAGGGTAAGCCAGTCATGAGACATCCCTCAAACCTTTTCACCATATTCTAAAGCCAGGAGGGCATCAAAAGCATCAAGGTGAGGCAGAGACAATACGACGGCATCACATAAGAGGGTAGAAAGCCATCAAAGGAAGAATGGAGGCATCAGGGGAGAGCCTAGGGTTCAATAGGCATCAATATGAAAGCATCAAAACACCTTCCATCAGAGAAACTCATGGGAGCCCGGGATGAAAGGCTTGGGGCCTAGCATCACTTACAGATGAACATGAACAACCTGTGTTAGGCCACCATGATGACCAGCAGCCAGAATATGCCAATCATATTGACATAACCACTCCTTCCTTTAGGATCTTCCAATGTCCTTGAGGCCAACTCTTTATGAAACCTTCATCCATGACATTCTCAACTCTTTTCCAAGAATCATATCTACCCATGCTAGGTATGATGTGTCATTATCCAGGAGGAACACACAGCAACTTCTAGATCCACCAGATGTTTGACTTTTTTGATTCCAGAAAGACAATCTAAAGCTAGGAAGGATCCTTCCATCCTTTCTCTTCGAGGACAACCCCGTACAAGGAGATCTCTTAATCTGATCATGGAGACACTAACTGTAGCCTGTAGACTCTGTAATACTTCTGTTATCAGTCCCAGAACATGCCTAAGCATCAGATAAATAAGAGGCAGCAAACACCCATGTAAAGGGTCAAGCATTCCTTCAGGTGAAGACATCCCTTCCACATTCCCTGGCAAGAGCAGCCAAACATAGAAGTGATAAGAATGTCAACATCAAATTACTTCATCATTCCTTCATGGAACCAGAGCTAGTCTCAAAGCAGTAGCAGCATCCACAGCCAGTGGAAGATGAGCCTCAACCACACCATCCTAAAGTTCCAGTATGAGTTCTTTTGTGATGCACTGTGTTACTCCTTTCATTCTCCATTCCATCAAAGTAGAGTCCTGTTCATTTGCATCCTCTCCATGTGTCATATCATCAGCATCAGAGCTCATCATAAGCAGTATAAAGGATCAACTATATGAAAGGGAAAATCCATATGTATAGAGCAAGCAAGACTACAACACCAGGAGATAATACTCAAAAGCCATCTGAAAGGAATCAGAGCAAAGCATAAGGATACTAACTAAGAGTAACCAAACCATCAAGAGCAATCAGAGAATCTAATATCACAAGCAAAGCAGGAGTATTAGCAATCTTCCCAAAACTTCAAAGGAGCAAGCAAATAAACCAAGAGAAAACCAAAGCATCAAATGAAGAAAGCATGAAAGGCATAAAGACCCTGAAAGGACTATACAAGACACAAGATCATTAGATTCCCCATCAAACTAGACAATATATATACGGTAGGACCAAAAGTAGTCAAGTAGGCAGAAATCTCTCATTTTCATGGGGGGCCCCTGTTTGCCTATTAGGGAAAAATAATAGGGGTGGTTTTTGTGGGCACAACAAATGGATGGCGACACACTGGAAGAACCAGTTCTCTCTGTCTATTCACTTTGTAGGAAGAATCTTGACCTTTCATTGATTCCCTCAGCTTTCACATTCTGACAGTGGATGCATTATGGTATCTCCTTGAAGCTTCTCAAGTGCAAGGGCAGATTCGAGGCATTCTTCTCATAAATGTTGGACAGTAACTCCATGTTCCTTTTTCTGATGATTCTGCTCTTGCCCCGGAACTCGCCCAAAGTTATATTGAAGGAACAATGCGGTGTCTGGACATTTTGCTAAAGCAACAAGAGCAGTTTGTCTTGAAGAGAAGAGAGAGGTTCTTAGGAAAACTTTCTAGATCGGCTTGTGAAAAAGAGAAAGATTCTTAAGCCAGAGAATATTATAAGATACTTAGGTATTCCCTTTGGAATTTATGTGCCTCTAAATGGCCTATGGGATTTGGTCTTGAACAAGTTTGAAAGCAAGATTATAAGATGGTTCTGACAAGATATATCACTAGTAGGTAGAGTCACTATAAAAAAAAAAAATTTTGGTAACAAGTCGTGTTTTCTATTCTTCCTGCCACTTTCTTTCTGATACAAGTGAAAGGAAGCTAGAAAGAATTCTTAGATGGCTCCTATGGGGGAAGACAAGAGGGAAGAAAGGCCTTCCGCTAGTATCATGGGACATACGTACTTTGTGACGGGAGGCTGGAGGGCTCGATTTCATTGATGTAGGAACCCAGGGGCTAGCATTGACAGTTTCAGGGCAATAATGAATGGGAATGCACCTTAGCATATTCTCATCCAGCATCATGTTCAGAATGCTACTCATGTAGAGGGCATAAAAATGCCGTTTGGGATATGTCATATATAGTTGATGGAGCCGTTGCCTTCAAATTCTTGAATCAAGTCTCCTCGGGCTAACTTGGCACGATTGGCAATCAGTGTCCAAAGAACTGCATTGGGACTTTGACGGCACCACAAGGGGATGCGATTTGGCAACAAGATCCATTTTTCCCTTCCCCTTGGGCAAGGGAAAAATGAAATGAACTCCTATTTTGGTGCTGGAAAGATACTAGCCTAGAATGGTTCCACACT
The DNA here is from genome assembly GCA_034641835.2 of Pinus albicaulis. NCBI lineage: Eukaryota > Viridiplantae > Streptophyta > Pinopsida > Pinales > Pinaceae > Pinus > Pinus albicaulis. The sequence goes on from CM076571.1 coordinate 239,024,584, forward strand.
TAGGGGGTTCTATGGGACAAAGCAATGGGTAAATAGTCACTTTGGATAACTATCAATCATTCTCAAAGATTTAAGGTTGTGATGACCAGTAAAAATTCACAAAGGTAACATCATTGTTGACTTGATATTTTTTGAGATGGATTGAGAAGCTCAAGGATCTATTTGGAAGGAATATAAATTCCTATAGTAAACCCTTTTTGGACTATAGAACTATAGAGCTCTATTCTAAATTCCAGCCAAGTCACCCCACTTGCAGATTGACCTAACAAAAAGTGGACCATTCAATATGATGAGAGCAAATGGCTTCAAAGGTGTAATAATATCTATCAATCCCACTCCTCCTTTGAGATTAGGGTGCTTGGATGGTCGGTATTTCATAACAACTTAGCAGCTAAAGACGGGCTCCACCACCCAAACAAACCAAACAAATCGGGTGTTCTTTGTGTGATTTTTCACAAAGCAGAGGCAGTGAAACATGTATTTTGTAAGTCTAAGGTTGCCAAAGTTGTCTAGGAACGAATAGTCATTGAGTTCGACATTCTCTTTGACACCCATCTTCATTGAAAAGGGTTCATTTTCAACAATGGATGGAAGGTCAGACAGCTTGGAATAAGTATTTGGAACACCATCAGATTGATAGGCATCTCATTTCTATGGAAAAGGCAATATACAACATTGAATGGGGATGCTATCCCTTTTCATTTGGGTGAAATCACAACTTTGATATATGTGCGTAGGCTACAAAGATTTCAGCCAGAATTCACATTTTTAGAAAAAGAAAATAGATACTCTCTTTAGATTGGAGCCAAGGCTTATTTAACCCACAAAATGGAAATATTTTAGGGTGAAAGCCCCAGTGTAACCCCAAAAATCATCTTCTCCTAAACCTCAATCCACCAAGGCAAGCAAAGATGAATAACCCTGGTAGTGAGAAGGGCATGAAGTAGATGAAGTTATATAGATTCTAACAATTTTTAGTTTACCCTTGACCCTTACAAGGTTAGGTGAAAGGCTAAAGGCTTATGTTGAATGTTGAATGGCATAAGTTTCAAGGCTAAAGGTTAGAGGCTCTTGGCTTAAGACTTCTGTTTCAAGGCTTCTGATGAAAGGTTCAAGGTTCAAGGCTTCTGGCTTCTGGCTTAAGGTTCAAGGAAGACCCTTTGCGTATGATATCAAATTGTGAATAAACATATATATAACTGCACCGTAGTCAATTTTTCTTGGTGTTATGATACCCTCACTCACATTGTTGATGATTCGGCCCCGTACCATATCGTGTTGTTTCGATGTATCCCTTCTCGTAAGGTGTCAACTTGGCTCTCTCTTGTATGGCGGGTCGACAAATGGATGTAATGGGGAAACTCTCTCTCGGGTATCATGTGATGGGGTACTTCTCTCTCGCGTATGGTGGATCGATGGGGGACTTGGGTGGGATGGCTACTCGTGAGGTGGATCGAGGAAGGAGATAGATAAGATATCAGTTTCAAAGTATCAGTTTCAAAGTATCAGTTTCAATCAATTAATCGCTAACTTGGATCCACACATCTCCCTACCCTGCCAGGTTTCTCTCTGTCTCTCCTTGATCTCCTGAAGACCTATCGCATATGGCCGCTCCTTCTGGCCAGGCAGGTATTATCTATCCGTTTCCAACCCCGCAACAAAGATTGTTCCTTCGTCCGGTCACGCCCCGACACAGCAGACCTCTAGCCAGCAGGCTAAAGAATCCAACCAGCCCCCCCCATCTACCCTTTTGTTTATTATGCAAAAGTAGGGAGGGACTAGTCTTCATACACCTTCTTATGGATATGATTCATTCCATGCCTTCTTGTTCTATCTTATTGAGCACCCCACTGAATCTTTAGTTTATGATTCTTGGGCAACCCGCCTTTAGGAGTTGAGTTGTTGCGCCCCTCTACCTTGAGTCTTCGGGAAGAGTATGATTCACACTTCTTATGGATATGATTATTACCCCACCCTTATCTTTTTGTTTTTGCTTTTTTGGATGGAGACATATAAACCTAGCATTGACACTGGTGGAAATCGATGGATAATGGATGGATGGACACAAAACCCTATAGCTAGCTTATTCGCTGGAGCTCAGGGAGACTAGTGGAATTAGATCCGGATTGATTCTTCTTTTGTTCTCGTTAGACCGCCTCACCTCCAATACGTGAGAGCTAGTGCATCTTCTATAGCTCTTAGAAAATGCATTTTCTCTCTATTTATTTCTTTTTCAGTGAATGCAGTAATAGCTCTAGTAATAGCTCTGTGTAGCCTATAGTAAGCCTGTACGTAAAGCCTCCTCTCCTCTGCCTCTCATAGGTCAACTTCATAGAAAGGCATGTTCCAGGAATATCCCAATAGAAGAGGAGAGATTGATTTATTGGATCCCTCAAAATGATTAGGTTGTGACAAGAGTATGTCTCATGGGTGTTTTTACTGCCTACTGGGTTCCCTAACTCACTTTTTTCAGTAGGAAAATATCTGATTTAATGCATTTAAGATTATTCCATCCATAGAGCTAGTTTGGTCCTGTGGGGTTGTTCCGGTTGATCAAAAAGCTTCGCCAAACACATATTTGAGAAAGAATAATGGGATTTGTGCGGGTTCTGAGGCATATGATGATTCATCTGGGTTCAAAAACTATGTTTTTTATAGGTAAATCGATTAATTCATAATGTTCCCTCTGGGCGCCTTCATCCAATGGTATCAAGAAATGACATATAAAAAGGCCCGATCTGAGATAACATAACCCGGTTGGGCTTCGTTGGAATAAAAATGAGGCTCGTAGAGTAAAGGTAAATAGCAATGTGAAAAGTGCCAACCCAAGCCGGTAAGATATCAAAGTTAAGGTCTGTGAGCCAAGCTGCCAGTTAATGCAAAGTTTTGAAATAGAAAGGCAAAAGGTTGGTATAAGTCAAACTGAGAGTATTCCAGTAGACATATAAAGGTAATACGAATGAATGGTGGTCTAAGTGCTAACCCAAACCCGCCCATACAATATATCTCTGTAGTAAGGCAGTATTGAATGCAAGAGGGCAGTTCCAAGGATCCCAAAACTGGGTGGTTGCTGTAGGTCGGTCGCACAGAAGTAATAAAGTAGGGTAAATGAAATAGCAATGTTGTAAGTGCCCACCCCCATCGATAGAATTGAAGTCTGGCCTGTAGGGCAGTGAAAACAATCCACCCACGGCCTGTCCAACAGCCATTCATCAAGTAGGAGGCTAAACCTGTCCCTCCAATCTGTGGTACCTTAAGTCTGTTTCTAGGCCTGACCGTTCAAAAGGTAAGCCTGTCTAACCAATTCTTTTCCGATTGAAACAAGTACGTTAAGCCCCCCCAAGGTTCTGGCTTTGTGAGAATCTTAAAAAGGAAGTCTCTTCTCTTGTCTGAAGCCCGCCCGAAATTCCGTACCCGAAATGACATATATAAAGGCCCGACCGATATAAACCAACCAAATCCAGTGCGCAACAATAAGATTTCCTCATACATTTAGGCAAAAGGGTTGGGGTGCTAACACCACACCAAGTTTGGAAGGATAGTAAAAAGTACAGGTTGGTAGCAGTAGTTCTAATAGCCATTTTGCGAGTAGGCTGCTTTCCCAGTTCCTCTCTTCCATTCCATCCCATCCAGCCAGCAGTTCTTCCACGATCAAGGTCAACAAACCCTCTTGGCTACTCGACTATCCCGCTCGCTACAAGAGCATGGGAAGCTCCGTCCGACAAGTCCTCCGATACTCGACTAATATCAAATCCATCCGGTGCTGCTTGTAAGATAAAGTAATGGGTTGGGCATAAACACTCCCTCCATCGCCCTAGGATTAAGGCAGCGGTAATAAAGTAAAGGTGATCCGGTTCTGATAAGGGAAGGGTTGTTCATAGCTGTTCCCATGAAGCGATTCCATCGAGTCAATATAGGGCTGCTAACAGGGTCTAAGTTCTATAAGGTGGAACCAAGACTATAAAGTGGTAATTCAGGCTGATTGGTACTAGGATGAAGGGGCTGGTTGTTTGGGCATCATATCCTAGTAGTAATAAGCCTGTCCATCTTACCTTACCATCTCCAATGAGGCTTTTCTGATGGCCCATAAGAAAGTGATCCAGCAGTTGTTAACAACGATATCAGCAGTTCTGTACGATATTGATTTGCCTAAAGGTTCTTTCTTCTGGCTGTAATGAAGAAAATCCGGCACGATCTCTGCTTAAAAGGAAAGCCTCTCGGGACCACCCACCATCCATCCCTCCCCGCGGGAGCCTGCAACTATACTTCATTGGCTACTTGACTACCACCCATCCATCCACCCAGCTCCATTCCTCCATGTCATCTAGAATTGGGGGAGAAAAGGTATAAAGGGAAGCTCCAAAAGGGGTCATCGTTGAATCAATCTCCAATCATGCACCCGTGTCTCATAAGTTCTGGTATGAGTCAAAAAATAAAAGAAGGTGGTTCTTAGGATCCAACAACTGATTCTTCCATCGAAGCGATTGACCCTTGTCCAACCGATGATCCAGATCAGCCAGTCAATCCCCTCCCCTCTCTCTAAGGCAGGTAGGCAGTCAACATCTCTATTAGTGGAAAGGTCACATGAAATCCAACATCAATAGGGGGATAGTGGGGTAACCAACTCCGAATAAGTTGATTAGCGAAGGTCACTTAAGTTATATAAGAAATTATTCAAGGTCTTTACCGGTTAGCTGGTAATGAAAGAAATAGTAAAGAAATAACCCATAGGTAGCCAAAAGGTCCGAAGGGCATATTATGGTGGATAGACCTCTTATCACCCATGAATTTAAGGGAGAAAGAAACCTGAATGTACTGCTCGTTACCGCCCTTTACCCCGCCCTTTGTTTTAGCACCTTTATTCATTGTTTTAGCACCTGCGTCTTCTATACCCATCGTGTTAGCACCTGCGACGTCCCTAAGATAGGCAGGAGAACATGGTGGGTATACCTCGCTTCCTTATCTTCATGGTACCACGCTTCTATGCTTCCGCGCTAATAAATACATTACTCATTACTATAAACTCCCTAACCTCTTATCATTATTAGCATCTTTACCTAACTCCACCTTGGTACTGAGACATTGGTGTCTTTCTAACTAGCGGGAAAGTACACTTCAAGTCTTATAAGAGCCATTATAGCTTTATTAGGATTTACAACCATTATGTGTTGATTGGTGCCATTATCTATAGATGTCTCTTTGATGGAATCCTCTTTTGTTGTATAGATTATCCTGAGACTGAGACTATTATGTATAAAGCTCATGATAGAGTGTGTGGTGGTCACTTTGGTACCTAAGCTACCTTGATGAATATTCTGAAAATGGGTGACTATTGACCTACCATGAATGATAATGTTAGAGAGCTCATTCTAAAGTGTCCTACTTACTAGTACCATGCATGTATCATCCATATTCCATCCCACAACCTAATTACCATTAAGTCACAGTAACCTTAGCCCTTATTATTATGGGGTTTAGACTAAGCAAGGTGGTGTATGGGGTGCTTATTTTAGTCAATTCAATCTACTCAGTAAACTATGAGTAAGCCCGGGACCTCTCTCACGTTATCTCTTGATGGTAAAACATCGCTCTTTTGCATTCATTATGGTAAGTCTCGTTGTTATATATGAGAATTCGGTATAACTTATTCTGCGATTCACTCCCAAAATGAAAGTAGGTGAGATTGCATTATTAATACGATGCCCTTCATTGATTTCTAAATGAAACATTGATAGGGGTTATGATCGAAGCTACGATGAAATAATAAGGTCCGGAGGTCTTGCGCTTCCGAGGGCAAGGCCCGGCAGGGTGAGGGACGTGCGAGGAAGGCCCGGTAGGCCCGGTAGGGTGAGGGATGAACTCTCGACTATAAGGGCGCCATCGGCTCACTATTCATATGGTGAGGGACTCTCTATTCATATGGAGAGGAGCAACTCTCTTTTGGGGGAGGGGCCCCCACCATCAACTTGAAGAACTAAAAGGTCACCATCGCCGCCATCGGTGCCACTAGTATAATATCTGCACCCAAGGAGCAATAGTGATCACTGACCCACCTATAAAACAAAAATGAAGCAGTAAAGCTAGCTAACCATCTATGCTAGTATAAACATAAACAAACCAGTCAAACAGTACTCACCTATAGGACTCCAGCCCTCCCCTAATGGGCAAGGTAGCTCAGGGTGTGCACTGAAGTCAATGGCGACGTACGGATACTATAATAGCATGATCGGCTACTACTTCCACCAAGTAATGAAGCTCTATCCGTCACGTGGCTATAATGGCACCTCTCAGGCTCAGGCTACTATTGGTGGTGCAATAAGTGAGTCTCATGGGGATGGCTCCGATACTGGCTCACAGTTAGCTTATATTTCTCCGGTTACGAAGGCGACGAGCTCTGAGTCGCATGTGAAGGATTTTGAAAGGTTCTCTACTCGCTATCGAAAGGGCTTCTTCGCGGTCGTGATAACCTACTAGATAACTTCGATACGCTTTCCCATTGGTGGAGCCATTAGTGCCATTAGTGACTCGACTAAAAGGAGAGGTTTGTCCTAGAATGGTAGTGGGTGCCCGCTAATGGATGAATCGTATCATCAAGGCTCGGCCGGAACAACTAGACCCTTCTCCCTATACCACTTTCTTCATTAATCGCTTAGTGGGTACTGCTAGGAACCTTCTCAGGATCGGATCATACAACCTTACCCTACTTACATTATTGATGTCCACACCGTGCCTTGCTTCAGCCAGGTATCCGGGTACTGCACTTAGACAACTACGAACCTTGACTCAACAACCAGCCTCTCTTTACCTTTCTTTGACCTAATACCTGCTTCACCAATCTGAAGACTTATATCACCTTGTCCCAGACTTACTGACTGCGTTGAACGAACACATATGAGACGGGGTGGGGCTTCCCATAGATTAGCTATTGGATAGGAGGGATACAACATAGTACTCACAGGCTGGACTGAATTCACACTTGCTTTAACATGCTGTGCTGCTGGGTACCACTATGACCGGCCGGACACTAATAAGAAATTAGAAACTACTCCCTAGGAATAGGTTAGGCAGCACTCTATCCATCCCATCGTCCTAGGGTGAAGGCAGTGAAGTTCAGGGGTAAGGTTGGATCATATAATCCGATGCTGATTAAGATAAGGGTTCATAGCAGTCCCGACTCAATAAGTGATTCATTCCTCAAGTGTCTATATAGGGCAGGTCTAGTTCTTGCAGGTGGGTGGTGCCCTTTAAATGGTAAAAAGGGAAGGAGGCCCGACGTACCCATCTAATCCTTCCTGTCCTTCCTGGCATAAGGTAAGTGTGGTTGGCAGCAGTAACAAACCAGTGGGCTGAAGGCAATAGTAAGTAAAGTATCTGGTGGGATAGCATGCTCATAAGTAAAGGATTATGCCCCGTACCTCCTAAGATTCATAAAGGCTCGTCCGAACCAGAAGATAATACGTGGTACCCAAAAGGTTCTATGTGGTATACCCAGAATCTAATATGTGGTACCAAGAAGAATCATAAGGTAGGGTAAAAAGAAAATACCCTAGTGCCGTACCTACTGATCTTCCTGGCTCAAGCAATAGGTTCTAAGAAAAAATTAATGAAAGGTCAAGTAGTGTCATCTGATCCCGGGTCTATAGCCGGTGTACCATACCTCCCTAAGTGCTTCATTCAGTAAGAGGTGCTAGGTCTTCCGGTGGATAGGTTGTCTGGACTTAATAAAAGGTAAGGGCAAGGGTAAAGGGTTCATGACTAGCATGCATGCCTCTCCTCCCTCAATACGAAGCATTCCTAGCTGATGCATGAAAAGTGAGCTAGGGTAAGTGATTCTGATCCTGTCCTGATACCAGCTTATCAGAGGTTAATAGCATTACAAAGCGATGAATTCCGGCAAGTGGTATAGTTCCGAACATGTCTAGATCTTCCGGTGGATAGGTCGTATGGTCAAAATGACTAAAAGGTAAGGGCAAGGATAAAGGGCGAATGACTAGCATGCATGCCTCCATACGAAGCATTTATTTCTAGCTGATACATGAAAAGTAAGTAGGATAAGTCTGAACCCGCCCGCCCGTCCTGATAACTGCTGATGCTTCTAAGAGAAGGTCTCATAGCATTCCCTCCTAACTAAGTGCATTCATCAAGTCAAGTGGTATAAGGCTACAGGTATAGTTCTGACAGGTGGGTAAAGCCCTTTAAATGGTAACCAAGGTAGGGTAAATGGGTGAATAACTCCTTATTCATACCCTCGTATTTCTGGCTGAATGAATAGGTTGGGCAGCCCTCCATCCACTCCATGGCCTAGGGTGAAAGGGACAAGGTTGGGTTCAAATTACTGAATCGTCTCAGCAGGGCTCCCTCCGTTGGTAGTAACATGAGACCAATAAGTTAATACGTGGTCCCCGAAATGCTTCTTCATAAGGCAAGACAATAAGTAAGTCAAGTCTATAACCAGGTGGATGCTTATAAGTAAAGGGTCGTTATGCCCCGTACCTTCCTGTCCCGGTACCGTCCCGTAGCTTCCTGTGATCCTCAACCGGTGAATTGCCTAAACCAGTGAATCATATATAAAAAACAGTAGTAACTCGAAGGTATCACTGCAAATAGCCCTATCCAATGCACACAGCTGTTGTTCACCACACATAGTCGTTATTTGCCCGCCTCTTGTCCCACCCACGTGTTAGTAAACTCTTTCTAGCAACACATCTAGCCATTGTCTCCACCAACCAAATATCTAAATGGGCTCGACCAGCCTCGGGTGTATTTCCGCGAAGCCTAACGTCTGTCTAGCCACAACTAAACGTTCTCGCATAACGGTTTTGTTAAGCCAGCCATTGCATATCCTTCCTAGGTTTACGGTCTAAGGGTAAGAGTAAGTTTTCATGCCATCCAATCCCGGGTCATATATAGCAGTACTTCCTATGATTCATAAAGGTCAAGGGTTCTCAAATGCTTTGACTGGCTGTCTGGCTGGGCATCAGATCCTCTCAATGTAACGCGTCTGGCTTCTATTCTCTGATGAACCATAATCTAATAAAGCCATCCGGCAGCAGTTCAACGATCTAAGCTAAAGGTCAAAAGCCTTCTCGGTACCATCGTAGTATAATGAATTCTAGCATTCTATGGAGGAATCTACTCCTGCTGATGGAGCTGAGAATGCAGATGCCTACTCCACACGTGCATCTATCCCTTCTCCAAAATCTAGTTTACCCTTTCCTTTCAATCCAGCTGAATGAGACTCTACCGGGTAAAGATACAATTTGAGGAGTATGTATGCCGCTACGCCTATTGATCGCTATGTCTATCTCCGCTCTTATCAAGCTGCTATGAAAGATTCGTACTCGACGCACCATCAAAACATATTAGTGAAAGTAATCTGATTTCTAGTTGTCCCTGAACCCAACTATTGATTGAATTCTAGCTATAGTTTAGAATGGAAGAGAATAGTTGGAAAAGGATTAGTAATAATATGAGTGGTAAAGGATTAGTTATAACTGGAGAGAAGCATGGGTGCAGGAGAACAACTGAATCGTTGCTTTGATAAGAAAGTTCCAGCCGGAATGGGACGGGAAACCCTGGATTTTGGGCTGGTGACTGGTCGAGCCACTGGAATGGTATAAGAATCACTGCGAATGGCATAATTCCGCCCCGATCGATCTCCTTTCCTCTTTGGGCTCCTTACTAAATAGCCTCTCTTACTTATCAATTGCCTCGGATCGTCGTTGGTTTCTTCATTGAGGTTCGCGGTTGGGAGTATAGGGGATCCACTGATCAGCTCAATCATGCATGATGACAAGCGCTTCCTCTCCTATTGGTAACTAGAAAGTGCTTGATCGCATCAATGGCCATGAGGCACGACTCTTTGCTATTGCTATAGTAGCTAGCTATATCGACATTCTCTAAGAATCCAACCCCCTCTGGTAGACCATGTTTGCAACATTCGCCGATCAAATTAGCAGTGAATACTACACGTTATTCGGGAATAATACCGGCCGGAGACTCTTGATAAATGAAGGAAGGCAGCACCGCCTACTTAACCACATGCCTGGATTGAGGACCTTGTTATGCTGGATCAATTTCACAGTTGGACAGCTACAGTTGTGGGGGGGGATGGATCGTCGGATCGGAACTGCCCTATGGAGTTATTACAGCCAGAAGAATCCAGAGATTGTACGAGCGAGCTTGGGTGAGCACTTAGACTATTGCTATGAACCTTATCAGCCTACGTATGATTTCTTTATGTTGGACAGATACCACCCAGTCTTTTATCGTTGGATCGTGCGTGGGAACTTACTGCCCTTTGGATTTGACACTGCCTTATTAGATTTTACGTGCTTGGGTCAGTACCCACTGCTTTGGTATTTACCTGCACCTAGACTTTCTGTTCGACCTACTGCTACCAACAACCTGGTACTATTAATATATTACCGGCTCACAGACCAGAACTTAGATAAATTCACGAGCTTCCCAACCAACCAACCAACCACTTGCTTTAGGAATGCTGAATAGAGGGGTGCTATTAGCTGCCTACTTGCATTACTTTTAGTGTGACGATGTTACCAACCTGGCGTGTTTACCCTTGATGTGCTGCCTCACTTACAATACTTAGAGATTGAGCTTGGAACCCCATTTGCACTATTATTACTTCTTGCCTTTACTACTATTTAGATTTGAGCTGTGCCGTAGCGTAGATGAAATCCAACTACTTTTACATATCCCCTTACTTGCATGGATGGATGGAGGACCTGGGAAAGCAGGAAGACCTTTCAGTTGGACAGCTAAGTTATGCGTCCGTGGGAACTGCCCTATTGGATTGAGTCTATACAGCTAGACCCCTTAGATTGGACGGGCTTCCTTGGGTGGATGGGTGGGCACTTACCAGCTTGACTATTTACTTGAGCCTACCAGGGTTACTGAAGTACGACGACCTACCAATCATGTTACCACCCTTCTATTCACACTTACGTGATTAGACGTTGGGGTTGGGTACGTACGCAGACCATTCATATTACCTTTTGAAGCCGGAAGGATTAATGGGACCTACAGCAACCCACAGTTGTGTGTGAGTGCGTTGGAGGAACTGCCTTAGGAAAGACTCCCTTAAGATTGGAGCGGACATTAACTGAAAGGGAGGTAGGTGAATTCTTAGAATGCAGCAAATGGATGGAATCGTATCAGCAAGGCTCGGCCAGAAGAATAGGTACCCAGAAGGTTCTATGTGGTACCCGAAATCATAAGGTAAGGGTAGGTGAAAGGGTAAATAATATCGCCCAGCCTACTGAGCGTTCCTTACTGGCTGAAGGCAAGTGGTTAGGGCATAACAAAAAGTGTGGGTGAGGGATGATAGAGGTTGAAAGGTGGGTTGATAGAGTAGGTAACGCATAAGTAAAGCAAGTAGGCAGAGTCAAGGTTCATAGTGAAAAGAAGGTTATAAGTGCCTCTCCTTATAGTCGAGAGTTCGGCAGGCTCACCCTAGCAACAAAGGATTCCATAATAAGCAAGTGGTGAGTTGGGAAGCCCGTACGTGAATATCTCAATCAAACTGGTCTATGCAAGGTAAATCGTACACAGGTGGTTGGGGCACTAAAATTCATGCAGTAGGGATCTATCTAAAGGTTCTAGCAATGCTGTTTGAATTACTCACTCACTAGTCTACTATCTGGCCCTCCCTCCCTTCCAATGGGAGAGGTACCAAAGTAAGATTCATTCAGGAAGTGTTATTGAACGCCTCGCCTGTGCAATGCTCTCTCTGTCGAAGCTGGTCAAACAACTCTATTTGAAGCCTGTACAACGCTGTTGGGGTATTACTAAGTAGTCTAAGTGAGGGAGGCCAATATAGTGGGTAAATAGAATGTTTAGTGGTAACAGATGCTAACATGAAGGGTAAGCATATCCTAGCAATGTTGTTGGTTCAAATTACTTCATTGTATATTGGCAAGGCTCGGCCGTACCCAGAAGGTAATAGTGGTATCCCGAATTTCTAAAGTGTATCCTGGGCAAGGCTCGGCCGGAATAGGTAATGTACCAGCCTATTTAAGTAAGTGTGATTCCTGTGAATGCTGGCTGTCTGGAAGCTCGTCCAAAAGCTCCTCTATGTGAAGCCTAGCCCTTCCATCCGATCCAATGCTGTAAGTCTAAGTGAGTAAATAAGTCGTCTCTAGAGGTTGTAAAAGAGCAAGGGTGGGGGGTTGGTAGAATAGGTAAAAGCAAGCAAGGTAGGCTCCTCATAAAGTCAATAGTCAAGGGTCTACTAAGTGCCTAGCCTAGTAACTAAAGATTAATGAAGCAAGGCACGGTGTGGGCATCAGTAAGTCAGGATAGGAAGTCTAGTTGGTAAAGAGAAAGATGGGGGGTTTACACCCAGGTCGGGTTGGTTCGTGTAAATGAAAAAAACCTCCCCCTCGTACCTCAGGAGAGCGCCTTCGGTCCTTATCATATGCGTGTTTTTATAAAGCAACCCCTCGTGTTGAGGGGTTCGTAGGCATATTTTATCCACCGGGGGGGTATCGAACTCGGGGTTTTCTTTAGCCAAATTTATAAGTTAAGGCATTTCAGGTGATAACATCCATCCAGCATAAAGTCCTTCAAGTAGACGACAGGTAAATAGTAAAGTGGAAAGTGCCCAAGCAAGCCAAGCAAGCCCTTCCTTCCATCCAAGATCAGGGGTCTGGGGCAGTAGTTCCTAAATTCAAGAAGGCAGTTCAACGATATAAGCTGAAGTTCCAAGGATCTCCGCTAAAGGTTCTGGGAGTAAGTAATTCATCCATAGGGCAGTTCAACGATTTCTGCTGAAGTGCTGGCTGTAGAGAGAGAATAAGGGGCAGTTCTGAGGATCCCACACAAAAAAAACTGAGCTGTCTGGGCATCATATCCTAGGTCTGAAGGTGAATAGAAACATAAGGGTAGGGGGTGAAGGGAATAGGTTGGGCATGACTCTCTCCATCGACTAGGGTGAAGGGAGTGCAGGTGAAAGGTCTGATAGAGCAGGTGGTATACATGTAAGGGGTAAGGTAAAGGGTGGTTCATAGATGTCGTACCCTACTGAGTGATATTCCCCCTTTCCTTGTGAAAGCTTAATAAATGGGTGGTTTGTAAAGGACTCTTCCATCATCCTAGGATGAAGGCAGAAGCAAGTGAAAGGTCTAGTAGAACACAGGTGGTATACACTTCAGTAAGGGGTGGGTAGAGGGTAAATAGGGCATGCATGGAGGGATGTACAACCCATTCAGTCCACCAGGAAGAGAAGTAGTACAGTATGGATGGTGGCATGAAACCAACCTTCTTACTCTTACCTCTTTATAATACCTTCATCCTAGGAGCATGGAGAGAGTCATGCCCAACCTCTTCTGAAGCCAGTAAGGAATATCAGTAGGGGACGCCATCTATATACCTTACCTTGTTTCCTACCCACCTACCTGCAAGAACTAGATCTGTAGCCCTAGACCAGGAGGAATGCACGTAGTGAGTCGGGAATGTTATGATGATCCCTTACCTTAGAAGCAACAGATGCAATGAGTTTCTCCCTTACCTTATGCCTAGACCCAGCACTTATTTCATCTGTGGGGGAGGGAGCTTCAGTTAGTGCCCTTGTTTATGATAGCTAACCTTATTAAGACATTGGAATGCCGCCAATGAAAGCTAGCCTATCATATCTTCTTAAAAGCCTCTCATAATACTTATACTGCCTAGAGAGAGAGTCTTGAAAGGCCTTTCCTTCAATGCCTATCAAAGCAAAGCACTGCCCAGAGATGTATTGACACGCCTATCCGTGTATGAAAAGCTATTCTGAAAAGCCTATCCGTTAAAAGCCCGGTATCCAAGCCTAGTATCAAAGCGTAGTATCCCAGTTGAGTATCCCGGTAACCAAGAGCCAAGTCGAGTAGCGCAGTCCGAGTAACCAAGCCAAGTTGAGTCACTCCTGTTCTGTAGGGGGTAAGGGTCAAGGTGGGGAGGGTCGAAGTTTTCATAGTCGTTGGAGTATATGACCAATCTGTTGAATATAGAGACTGGTTTAGCTCACAAGTAGATATGGTAATAATAACCATTGCAATCTGTAATCTTACCGGAATAGAACACCCTATAAAGCTCTGTTATATAAAATATACGTACAGTATTACTATATAGAATATAGTAATAAAACACAACTCTGTTATACACATATGCCTTTGTAATTACTCTGTAATAGAGTAAGCTATCCCTAATTCAAGCCATATATAGCTCTTACATAGTAAGGATACATAAACTAAGCTGAATCTAATTACATATCCATAATATATGATACTGCTAATAAGCTGGGATAAACATAGCTTAGATATAAGCCAATGCCATTACTCTTTCATATCACATGATTACAACATGTACTTATCACAGAAGCTGATAGAGTATGTAACCTGTCTCTTATACTGAGCTTTCAATATCAGTCTTATTCCCGTCATATCAAACATAGTGACATTACTGGAACATAAGTAACACCTAGTTCAGCTTGATGCTTACTTACTAACATGATGTTCTATTCCCATAACTATGATAGCTTCTATACAATACAGACAGTTAATATAGTACAAGCCATTACTCATTACGATTAATCTTATAAGGTTATGATACTAGTGAGCTTACTGCTTATAATGGTTACAAGAAGTGTGGTTACTACATCATCATAACAGTCAATGGTGATACTTCATGGTTCCAATGTATTCATAGTAATAGATAAGAGTAATGCCATAAGAGATCATGGGTAGTATCACTCCATATTACAACTAATATTCCTAGAGAGCAATGGTTATCACTCTGTACAAGCTAGTAGGATAATAGAGTGACATTCCAGTAATATCACTAGCCTTTTATGAATCATTACCCTGTAATCAATGAGAGTGACTATGCTGATTCTAAGTGAATGCAATACACCTGTGCTAATATAATGTGATTCATAACGCATAGTATAGTACTAATTAACTTATCTCTCTGAATTTAGACTGAACCGATGTCAAAATCGATCGAAATGAATCAACAATGATGCGAAGAATGCTGAGTCTAATTAGTAAACACCCTTGGACAACAACAAAACAGATATCGGAAACGACCGTGAGGCCGTTTTTCGCGGGGCAAGTCCATTCTATGGGATCTCTTTGCCTCCGTACAATGGGGGGGGAAACTTCATTTACGTAGGAATCTCCTGATCTGTAGGTCTTCGACCTTTGCCCGTGGTCGGAACACAGCCTCTTAGGGTGTTAGGAGGGCTCGCCAGAGCTGCCCCACTTCGTTTCGCTGGCCTGAATTCCAGTGGCATGAATGTAACGAGAAGCTGATCGCTCTAAAGAGCGCAGCTGGGGAGAGATATGCATAGAGAGAATCCCACTCTCCCCTGGGGTCCGCTAGGTGGAACTAGTGGCTTTTCGCGAGATACATTCTATGAGGTAACTTGCTTTATATCTTGGTTTCAATTGATGGCTCTTTATTTATTTGTTCTTCCAATCATTATTTATATATGTAAATACAGTAAAGCAACTTGTTAATTAGGGGGGGCCATAGTAGCAAAAGTAGTATTAATGGCAATTGCAGAACCAGAAGCATATCTAGTAGCATTAGCAGTTCAGGAGCTAGAAGTAGTAGTTCCAGGTCCACCAGTAGAGACATACTAGTTCTTTTAGTAGCCCTTATTTCCATACCCATATGTATGAGTTAGTATGGAATAATAAAGCAAAAGGGTAGTTATATTCGTGGGTCTCTAGCCTAGTCACTTCGCCTGCCCTAGCCTAGTAAGAAGGATGAAGGAAGAGTCCCCGGTAGGGGCATATCTCCTTGCGTGGGTCTATATAAAGGAAAATGATTCCTCCCGGTAGAACAGGCCCATATTAGAAAGGTTTTGAAATCATGTCATTAACGGAGTTTAGGAAGGAAATTGATCCGAATAAATACATAGTTTTCGGAGCAGATTTCATAGAATCAGATGGACGATGGATGGATTCAGTGCGAAAGGGAATAGTCTCAGTGCCATGTCAAGAATCAGAATCAATGCGTAAATATGAATGGTGGCTCCGCCCAGTCAATACCGCAGCAGATGAAAGTACAACAGCAGATGAAAGTACAGCAGCAGATGACATACTGCTAGTGATTTGGTGGTAGGAGTTTCAGAAGCGATATAGGTCGTTTAACTAACCTACGTCAGTCAGCAAGCCTTACACAACACCCCTAAGTCGGCAAGCCTGCTCACCTCTCATTCGACATAACACAACTACGCTTACCAATATCGATGCGGTATTCCTTATCGATTCTTACTTACCGAGGTCTCAGTCTTTCCTTAGAAAATGATGTATGTATGCATATGTTTTTTCATTCCTTAGAAGGTAGGGCCTTTGCCGAGTTCTTTTCTTTTCCTTCTAAGATATTATCTACTCGGGCTTAACTTGCTTACTGGTTAAAGTCCACCTTTGGTCAATTCAAAGTCCTATCGACTTGGTAAATAATGAAAACAACCTGGCTTATAAACAAGGTTCGAAAATGAAAGCTTCAATCTGCCAATCATCATTTGGTTCAATGACATCGTTCAAGACTGCTTCTGCTGGTGGTTTATAAACTGCCTGTGCCCATGCGTTATTAATTAGAGCTCTGTTGCTCCTGCCAATCATTAGTATGAAAGGTAGGCTAGCATAAATATAAGGACCCATATCCAGTGGTTAGAGATTGGGATCGAGAGCAATGACGCAGTCCCACCAGGAACAAAGGCAGCGGGGCGGGGTTGCTACTTGGATTTCTGAGTCTTTATCTCAATCAATAAGGACTAATGGATTTGGAACCAAAAAAAGGGAACTGAAACACCATTTGTACGTATCACAACTCGTTTGAATGGCATGGTTCTCTGTGCTATCTGAACCGCAGTGGGTGGCAAGATTCGAACCTACATAGCGCCTATGCACCCAAGTAACACGTGATCGAAGAACCGAAGGGAAATACGCGCATTCCTTCCCCCCTTCTAGGAAAGGTAAGTTCCTTATCATTTATATAGATGCTCCAAAGTCAACAACTGAGTCAACTGGGTCCACTCGGTTGACTGACTATGGCTATCTATCTGGAACTCAATCTGCTGTGGGTGAGACTGGCTCGGACGCTTAAACCGCTGGTGGAACTGCTGGTGATGCCTTTGCTCTTGCCTATGCCTATGCTTATGATGCTTTCACTTGATCAACGGGTTATGGAAAAGGATAAGGAACTAAGGGCTATATAACAATCTATTGAAATGGAAAGGGTAACACGGGCTTTCGAATAGGCTCTGCCTCTGTAGGTTATGGTTCTTCAACAGGGACTGCTACTTGCACATTTATTGGTGCTGGTTCTGGGTCAACATCTGGGCTTTGGACTGGCACTGTCCCTGGATATGTTACTATATCTTCTACTCGATCTCAAACTCATGAAACTCCTGCCTTGCTCTCCTTCCCTGCCTTACTGCTCTGCCTGCCTTACTGCCTTTACTGTCCTACTGTCTGTCCTACTGCCTGCCCTTACCGCCTTTACCATCCTACTGTCTTTGCCCACTGCCTTTTCTGCCCTGCCTGCTGTCTCGCCCTTCCTGTATCTTTACTGTTCTTGCCCTATTGCCTTAATATGCCTGCTCTACAGCCCTTTCTTTTCCTAAATACCTAATTCTATTTATAAAGTTAGCCCTATCCGACCGAAGGGAGGTATAAAGAGCTCCCGTGAGGGAGACAATAATGCCCTTGGGGTTGCTTATATAATGCATTTATGGGTTTGACTGTCCTTGGTAAGTGTAGTCCTTTCACTTTGACTATGAAAGGTATTCTATATACTTTGACTATTAGATTCTTTCTTATTATTGGTAATGAATGCTTCAGCTTCCCTTCGGAATCTATCTGCCCGGATTCCCTCTGCTCCCAGCTGCCTTCCGGGGGCTGGGGTTTCGAGTGTTAGCATGTAAAGTCAATAACTAATGGGAAGGTCCAGTATCTATGAAGGTCAAGCATGAATCGTATAGTAAGAGTCTATCTATCCAATCGAATGAAAGAATAGAAGCTAAGCGCCTTACGATCAAGCCAGCCAACAAGATCTACCAAGCCAATAAGTTAAAGAACTTACATGAAGTCGAATATCCCCAGCCATTTTCCCCCGTCAGTTGCTGTCCATTCGGTCGTGGGTTCTACCAGATAGTAATGATACTAACTAGTGTAGCCACATTCCGGTATAGATGAGTTCGTCAGGTCCATCGCATGAAAAAGTTAGTGATATCAGTAGGAGGTACACAGATGTTTGCTATAATACGATACACCCATGAGTCATTAATATATAAAATGCTGTGATGCATGGTTGTTGATTCCATGCTGTCAAATCAGTAGGAAATGCACAGCAAGCCGTGATATATACGATTCACCCTCGGGTAATTGCCATGATACATCGAGATGCAAAACCATGATACAAGATATATCTTCATTGTATGATGCATTGTATATAGATTGATATGCTTTCTGCTCCTTGTTTACCTCTGTAATTTATATAGAGAATCCCATGAAAATTTAATACCCCATTACATGTTATCCGGTTATCATCAATCCTCTAGGAGCTACCTATAGAAAATATTAGTACCCACGGATGTGTTATTTTGTTATCCGGTGTGATGGTCCCTATATTGAGAGAACACAGAACGCGTAACCCCGACCGCGAGGGAGGTAGAACCCATGATTGATAAGGTTGAACCCATGGTCTGTCCTAATGATTGATTGATGTGGCTTACTTCACCTTATGTTCCTAGCAAATTCATAGATACACCTGGCCATTCAGCATACTAATTCATTCCTGCTAATGAAACCTTCTGAACAGATAGAGAAATGAACAGATAGAGACGTGGGTAATTCCAAACAAAGAGAATCTAATCGATTGCTCCTCCGGTTGTTGATGCCTTTATTTATGGTTTACTCTGGTTAATGTGTTGATGGTATCTCCTTGGTTCTTGCCCTTTCAATTGAATATAAATAATAGATTTCATAGGTGGTAACCCATAAATTCCACAACTAGTAATTAGAGGTTGAACCCATGATGATTTCTCAGGTGGTAACCCATAAATGAAACGGTGATTCATAGAGAGCAAATCCTGTGATGCACCCTTCCGAATTCATCTAGGGAATTCAGATAGTAAAAACCGCGCGCGGTCTTGCTAATTCATCTAGGGAATTCAGATAGTAAAAACCATGATGCGGTGTTTCCAGGATTGGTCAAAATAATGTAGATCACTGAGAACATGAAATTGAAAGAGTAAACCCCTTATCATTATATAGGGAAATGAACCTAGGATTGGTCAATTTTGTGTAATGAATTCCCCTCCTAATTGCTCCTAATTCACATAGGAGAAAGGAAGGTTGCAAAACCCGACCAAAGGGAGGTCAAATCTGAATGATTAGAACTTATAGATGTCTGACTAATGTTCCTAATCATGTTGTCTGAATGAATTGAACTAATAGCAAGTCTAAGATAAGTAATAGAATAGCAAGAAAGCATAGATTCTACACTAGGAGCCTAGGAGAGCCCCGCTCTCATCGATAAGGTGTTGTTGTCTCTTTCTGATTCCATTCCTCCAAGGCAGTCTATCCAAGAAGGCAGTCTAATAGAAGTCATCTAATAGCAAGTCTTATAGAATCAATGCAGTCAGGCTCCTGGCTAACGCTCTACGGGTCCGGGCGTAGCAGGACACTCATGACTTTCAATAAAGTGAGAGAGCAGCTATCAAGGGAGGTTTTTGTTTGGGCGAGAGAGGAGTATGGATGGGTTCGGCTTGGGCCTCGCCGTTGATAGTATCTTGTAGACCCTTTTTTAGTTACCGGTTCTTTAACAAAGAAGATCTAGCTCTTATGATTTAAGAGCAAGAAACAGGGTAAGACCCTGGAGACAGAGTAAGACCCTAGAGACAGAGTAAGACCCTAGAAACAAGCTGTAAAGCTGTATTAAGCAACCTAGAAACAGATGTGTGGTATATGTTAACTAAGCTAGATACAGAGTTGATTACTGTCTTCTTGCAGGGGAAAAAATAGATTACAGCTTTATAACAGTCTTCTTGCAAGGGATAATATATCTACAACTAGAAACAGATTTGATACAGTCTTTTTGCAGGGGAAAAAATAGATAATACAGCTGTTTGGTATATGTGTATTAAACAACCTAGACACAGAGTAAGACCCTAGAAACCGCAGTTTGGTATATGTGTATTAAGCCCTGAAACATATTCTTTAATAGCTAGAAACAGCATAAAGTGCTATAGGTGGACTAGCCTAAAAATAGTAAAAGCAATTAATAGTGGCTTGGGGCATCTGGCTGGCTAGGAATGCAGATCTCTTCGAGGACAGATATATCCCCCCCCTTTTCAATGTGCATCTCAAATAAGAACAGTCTTTGGAAGCAGCCATTCCAAAGATGCAGATTCAGAGACAGCTAATTAATGAACCAATTGACAAATCAGGAGCATGGGGGTACTTTGACGGTGCCAGTCAAGGCACTCCAACTATGTGTGGGGCAGGAGGCATCATCTTCCTTAGCGAAGTACACCTAATAAAATGAAAAGCTGGGTTGGGAGGAGGCTCAAACAATTATGCAGAACTATTGGCATTGAAGTGACTAATGAAATTAGCTGCAAAGAAAGGTGTTACAAGGTCCCACGTGTTTGGAGACTCCTCGGTAGTTCTTAATTGGATGAATGGGAAATTCAAGATGGGCAATCTGGTGTTGAGCCCTATCTTTGAACAGATGAAAAGAATAAGGCAGTGTTTCATACCATTTCCTTCCTCCATGTCTACAGGGAGCTTAACACAGAGGCAGACACACTTTCCAAAGAAGGCATTCAGTTAGTTGTTAACAATTGGGTGATTTCAGAATGCAAGGATGGATCAATATTGAATGAAAGCACACTGGTTGTGCATGAATCCTGAGTCTGGCTTCTCAGCAGTTTAGTTTCACTTTGACACGCTGATAGGAGTTCTAATTGAGCTTCTATTCGCATAGCCTCTCTCTGACCCGATCGCTTGCACTCGCGCACTAGTCAAATCGTCTAGCTATTGGGTAGCATCAAGCCCTGTACTTCTGGCCTAGCTTGGCCCATTTCCTTAAAGAGCTTAGAGCTGCTACGCGGCCTTGTGCGTGAGTGTGATTAACTGGGGACTGGGCTCTGGGCGGTAGGTGGCCCTCTGCAGTGAGTCTCTCAAAAGGATAGGATGCTACAATACTACTTTTTAGGGCACGACCCGACCGGTGATGTAGGTGAAAGCTTAATTGGGGAGTAATAGTAACGAACGAAACCTTACCACTGCGACTTGAACCATGGGTGGATTTTGGGCTGGGAGACTAAGCCGCATATTGAGCGTGATGAAATGAGTGGACAGGCTTATGAGGGTCGGGGTGAAACATTCCCTGAGGACGAATTTACTAAGTCCGAATAGCTAAGACAGGCAACCTCGCACCGAACACCGCTGATAAACACTCCGATGCAAGGCGAGGAACTGTGCATTCCTGCGGCATAGTCGGAGTGGAACCGGGAGTGACTGAATCGAGAAGCTCGAATTATCAAACAAAATTGGAGGATTTCTCTAGTTATTCGATCACGGTAGCATGACATTTTATCTCGATGCTCTATACTGATCGATCAGTCAAATTCTAAGTGATCTAGCTATCTGAAGCGATCAATTCACTAGCAGAATCTCGTCGAATTCATACGCTCTCACCAAGTGCAAAGGGAGCGTCGTATATAGAGAGATCTGTACATTTAGTCTCAGATCCCGAGCCGGGTGGAAGCAACAAAGACAGGGACAGAGACTACAGGCAAGGACAGGCTAGGAAAACCACAGAGCAATTAGGGCCAGTAGAGACAAGGAACAGCAGCAGAGATAGTAGCTAGTAGGACCAGGCAGAAAACATACAGAGGCGGGGGCTAAGGCATGGAATCTCTATCTTGAAAAGGTCGAGCGCTTATTATTATTAAGGGATACATGATTTATTTCATTATATATGTTATCACGTTATCTCATCGGTATAGGGAACGAGAAACAATCTTTCCATCACTAACACTAACATTTGTATCACTAAGGCCTAGGATAGCATAGTTTTTTTACTTTTAGGACATCGCCTAGCAGAGACCGCCTTACTCTATGTGCGTCTCAGTCAATCTTTTTGCGATCAGATACCCAGATGAGCAATCTATCTACAACCCTACAAAATGGATTTTTCACGTATCAAACATTGCCAATTCAGACGGTTATCGTTATTCGTGCGGCATTCCTTATTCATTCTCGCCTAGGATAGCACTCCCTTACTATAGACATCAGAGACGCTTGACGCCACCCGGGAATACTTCTTATTTGATAGAGGCCTAACGAACACATCCCGCGTTACAGATAGGGAATTTAAATACATACTTTAGATAGGCAATTCATGCCTCAAATTACCCATGATCCATCAGGACTACAGACAGGAGACTAGGCCAGAAACTACTAAGGGAAGGGAACTAGAGGCAGTACGCAGCAACTACGGAAAGGGTAGAGGCAGCCACTATGCAGGCAGGACCCATTACCCCGATGTAAAGACAATCGCAATAGCCCCAACTTATAAGTACACATCGATTATAGGTACAGATATCAGGGGTACATAGTACACATCGATCAAGGGTACGGATCAATCAGGGAGGGATAGGTACAGATCCATTTTCAAGATTGCATCGATCAACAGAGGAACACACAGGAACACATCTGAATGAATCAATCATCGAAAAGGGGAACCGATACAGCCGATAGCAGAATCATCAACGGACTACATGCAGGCAGGCTTTCCACGTATTTGAACTAATCAAGGCTAGGGGGCTAAGGTTTCCAAGGCGAGAGTATCACGTAGATATGCGAGTGATTCTGTTCCAATGATTCTGTTCCAATTAGTCTATGCACTTCCTTCTTGCCTGGGCCCAACCTGCCTGGTCCCACCCCAAAAAAACATACCTCTTTAGACCATTACTCTTAGGCTAATGCTCCCCCATATGGTGGGGAATAATAAAGAAACTCATTGGGGACGGTGTATCGAGAACTGGCGGTCACGTAGAACTCCTCCATCCTGTTCACCAAGAAGCCCACTCAACCTAATAGCAATATTTTGAAAGTCCCATTTGATATTCATCATCAGATTGCACCTTCAGAGTACAAATGACAATGGCAACGTTTCAACCTCACACTCGTAACCTCGTATGAGCCCCTCCGGTCGTATATATGCGATATATCATGTATAGTATCCATGTATTTCTTTATTGATCTATAGATTTCAATTGGATAAAGAGGAGTAAACCCCGGATTAGTCCCATTGGCTTATTCCCCTCCCCTCTACCCAAATGAAACTTACACACTATGGGCTAAGGCAAGTAGTAAAGCAAGTAGAAAGGCGAGTGTCTTTACTGTATGGAACAAGACGTTATTATGAATGGATAACAACTACAGTCTTTAGAGCTAGTACTTATTTGCTAAAACCTACCGGAAAGAAGGAGTCCATGGTGAGTAGTATGGCTTCTTAAGACCTTTTAACTCAAGCTAATGCCATACATACAATGGTATTTGTTCTAATGTTGAACAACTTGACTTCAACTGACAGAACAAAGGTTGACCTTATTATTCTCACTCGGCCTTTATAGATATATTACCATTACAATAGACAAGTGAAACGTAGAGATGCGCTCATATATTTTGATTATTTCCCTTGTTGATTCCCCATTGGACACTAACTATAGGAGTAGTAAAAAACCCCATTGGGTTGGATTAGTCCCAGAGTTTCCCATAGGCATTTACTAGCAAACACTACAATTATTAGTATGTTTCCGTAAGAACTGGCAATGACTAGTGACTATTACTAGTGGCAATATTTCAACTTGCCTTTCTCTTTCGTCCCAAAAGTGATATAATTTATATTTCGCTATTGCGAAGCCTGCCTGATCCAACTAGCTCTTATGGAACTAACAACGCGAACTTCTATTTGGCCTCTAACTAGTTCTAGCTGTAGCGCATAGATTTATAAATGGTTCTGAACGGTAGCGAAGCAGATAGAATAAAAAGAAACCTTCCTTACTTCTCAGAGCTAGAGCGAATAAAGAAGTAGTTCCTGAGCGTAAGCGAAGAAGCTAGAGAGGGAAGTCTCCATTCACTTATTCAAATGGAAAAGTGAAACGTAGATATGCGGGTATCATAGCGGATTAGTGATAGTTTATGTGGACTAGAGGGGACTAGCTCCACTTAATCAAATTAGAATAAGTTGGCATAGTGTCCAACCACCTACTACCTCTATCGGGCGGGTATGCTGGCTTGAAAGGGGACTTAAGTAGGTCCCTTCTTATTAAGACCTCGGTAAGTAACCATGATAACAAGAGAAACTGCCGAAGAACTACACCTAATTAGAACTAACTGTTTCAGTAGTATAGAAGGCAAAAATGTAGTTTGGGTATGTTCTCGCTCCAAAGAGTCACCGTGGCATTTGAACTAAATATAATGGATATAGATACCCTACCCTATATCTTCCCATTGTATTAGCAGGAGTAGGAGTAATAGCAGCCTAGGGGGAGTGGATTGGAGCTCTCCCCCATGAATTATTCCCACTGAATTAAGTAATCTATTTATTATAATAGTAATTTAAATAAACTGGAATGGAGTAAATGTATTTTCAATCTGCTGTCCCAACCAACCAAACAAATATGAATTCAACGGCTTTATGGAATGGGTGCTAAGGGTGAGGGTGAGCCTGCCGAACTCTCGACAATAGGCCCGAAGGGTGCGTTAGCACACTCGACTAAAAAGCCGCCATCGACTCGGCCGAGGTTACGAG